>JARFIW010001354.1:82424-701749 GCA_036346225.1 Platerodrilus igneus | reverse complement strand
CCGCCCCTTCCCTACCCTCACCTACTACTGAATTAAATTGCCCGTAACTATTAAATTTTCATGTCCTTTTACGTATCTTCTTCTACCTTTGCGTCAGTGTAGGTAGAGGTGGGCATGTATTCTTGTATTATTACTGTGTTTACTGGTTTAGATTCTAATCTAACCATGTGTATTCTTTTGTTCTTTTGTAAGTAATTTTATACACAGCATAACTATCTCCACACCCAAATTTCCTTCTTCTGCTCCTGTGTGAATTACCCTGAAGGCTCTATTCCAAAAATCCCCCGCCTCTAGCAGCTGAACTTCGTTGATCCCTACTATGCCTAGTGCTAACCTATTCCTTTCAATTTTTAGGTTCTCTAGCTTACCTATTTGCTTCATACTTCTAACATTCCACGCTCCGATTCGCAAAATGTTCCAGACTCTTATTCTGAACTTTCCGATCGCATTCTCCGAAGTAGTCCCCTCCCGGGAATCCGAATTTTAACTCCGGAATCTTTTACCCCAGAGAATGCCATCGTGTTTATTACAATTTAAGTACGCGGTGTACCTCGCCTCATAATGCGATAATTAACGCGGTCGCCCTTTCATCGTTGTTCCAGCGTTAGCTCACGCGACAGCCTTGAACTGTTTAAGATATGCCTGTGTAGGTGACTTCCTATCAAATGTGGCTGGTTTTATTCTGAACCTTGGCGCCAGTTCGCGTTCTCCGACATTCTTAGATTCTGGTACCTGCCATTGTATCACCGGCACTAAGCGTTCTGGTGCTTGTACTGTTTTCTGCTAGGTTTGCGGCATATTCCTGTAATTTCTCTTCTTATTTCGCTGCCAGGTTTGCAGAGCTTTGGTCTTTGGTCAGTTACTAGTATATCTTGAAGGATGTCAACAGATAGTTAAAGCCAACAATGAAAACGAACACAATAAAAAGTACACAAAGAAAAAGAGACAAGTGGTTCCTTGGACTAGTAAACAAAAAAATTGTTGAAAATTACTTTGCAAGACATAAAAATCTAAAAATTCCCAAAACGTCATGAGTGTGAAAAGTTAAAGACTGTGTTTCCGGATAATTTAGCTAATAGACTGACTAAAAATAAAAGTTTATGTTCAGAATAAGTATGTCTCGTCAAAATAATAACTGTATTTTGATAAGATCGTATATTTTGTACGTTATACAGGTATTATTTTCGATTTTTTTATTTACTACTACTGTTATTATAGTTTTCAAATGTTTTTAGTACAATGCAGTTTATTATGTTAATAATACGTTTAGTTTCGAAATTAAGGTTCTAAGCGGAACTACGTTTGTATATTTTCTGGAAAAATAAAGTTTCAATTAAATTGTATTTTTATTTTATAAAGGAAGGCGTGTGTCTGTGTTAATATTTATATCATGATACGTAATCAAAATAATCCTAAAATAATCAAATCTCCTAGGGTAGAATATGAAAATGAAACAATTATTGTTTCTTCCAAGTTATGAATCATGATTTATTAATACCAAAAAGTATAAGTTGTATAACTAATATTCTGCTTTATGAGACTACGTTTCGGAATTTACTTCCAGCGATTGAGAATCAGATAAATTAATATAACTTTCGGAACTTTTAAAAAATAGAACTACCATACACATTACTAAAACAATATACTAGCGATTTGTTCAAAAAATCTTTTGCTGTTCTGGGTCTGTCGCTGTGTGTTTGTGTATGTGCAGGTGATTTGAAAAGCATGTAGGCTGGTATGTGCAGTTATATAAGAAATTATCTTTAGGGTATTTCTGAACACCTGTACACCTGGCGGTGAAATTTTTGTAGCGACCTTGAGATTATCTTTCCTCAGCAACAAGCCGCTTTTCGGTACACAAAAAGTCAATTTCACAATCTTGATATACAAATAATTATTAGATAAGTTCCTCTTTATTAATCTACTTTCAAAGATCATTAATATGAATAAAAAAAATATGAATATATAGCCAAGAACAGTCAATTTAAGCCTAGAACCCGCAAAATCTTAATCAGGATCAGTATAATGAATTTTACAAAGACGGTATATTCGGCGGGTTTAGAACGTCTAAATTTAAAAGAATCAAAAAAGTAATTATTTATAAAAGGAGATATTTGTCGTTCTTCTCAATGACTCCACTTGAAAATAGTATGTACACTCAAGGGATTTTGCGTTCAAAAAAGGGAGTTAATTATTGTTCTTACCCTTATAGAATGTAGACAAAAAAACTCATCCGCTTTTATATATGAAAAATTCTACATCTCAAAGCCTATCATATTTCACATTAAGAAAATTTAAGTGTCCGTAAAACTATTTTTAGATAACATTGCAATCAATAAGTTTGACTCTTCTTTAAAAATCACTTCACCAATCGATTTAATAATATTCAGATTTGAATACAATGGCACGGTGTAATGTCAACCTTGAACAACAAAGAAACAGTGGTATAAATTGTTTTCAAATTGCGTTATTCTAGAAAATATTATTAAAAATTAAGATCCATAACACTGAATTTTTTAAAATAACCAAAATAAGAAGAAGTAGTAATGCTGAAAAATCATATTTGCATCAAACAATGTAGTTTAATTAATGTCGTACTTTATAGCAAAATTATATAGCGCTTTGTTGACAAACGTTTGGGTTCAAAATTATTCTCGATTTGTTACTCACGGTAAGTTCTTATAATAATTAAAGCCTAAATCATGTCCTAATAAAAGTCAATGATTTACATGTATGCATTTTCAATTAAACAGACTACTGTATTACTTCAATGAACGCTAAACGCAGTTTCGTCCTTCAAATTAGTCACGAAATTCTTTAAACGTGAACTAATAATATCTTACGGAAAAGCAAATGCAGCAAGCGCTTGTCAAACTCCCCTCCCACATACTAGTCAATCGAACAAGTAAAGCTTAGTTGTTGTGGACATGAAATAACGAGAGACTTCAAGGAGTACAACGTTGCCAATTCTCCGGACGTGTGGTTGTGAATACCACGACTGATAGATATACGGTCTCGATATACACCCGACGAACGCAGTGCCTCTGCTGTAAAAACGTTGAACTAAAAATGTATATTTTTTTAATGTTTTGCAGCCAAGGGACATCCACCCTAATTTTTGCCAAATGACATATTTAGCTCATACAAAGCTTCTCCAAAAATTTAACATGCTGGAAATTCGGCGTCCGTATACTGGACGTAGTATTTCACATGGACGTTGGATGTAATGTAAAATCAGAATGTACGGACGTTCGATTGATGGTGGGATGTGTATATATATATATATATATATATATATATATATATATATATCTCCCGCTATTATTAGCGCCTCCATACATTTACCAACTACATTTGATTTAGGCTCCAAGTGACATTTAGGCTCCATATACGGAGCCCAAAAAGGAATCCTTTATAAAACTTTCTAGCGGTGCTTTAGAGACGTCTAACCTTAGACTATAGAAAGTTTCTATATGGCCCAGTTTATTCAAAACACAAACATTTAGTTTGTATCCAAGCTAACGGTTTGAGGAGATGATAAAGAAAAATCAACAGGATGTCTTAATAATAGCATTGTAAACGATTTTGTATATTTTAGTTCCATGGAATTCCGCTAGTACGTGTATATCAATATACAAATTCTTTCATTTCATAATCTTTTCGAGCTCTGTATAACTGGCAACGCTGTTGATATAATTCATCCTGTAAATGAGCAAGCGTTTACCAAATAATAATTAAATACGTACTTTGCTATTATACATTCATTCGTTCGTTCCTTGAAGTTATAAAAATAAAAGTGCTGTGTATGTGTTCTTTTAAAAATGTATAAGGCATGGCTAAGAAAAGTATTGGAACAAACA
This sequence comes from Platerodrilus igneus, assembly GCA_036346225.1. Classification (NCBI taxonomy): domain Eukaryota; kingdom Metazoa; phylum Arthropoda; class Insecta; order Coleoptera; family Lycidae; genus Platerodrilus; species Platerodrilus igneus. The sequence continues at coordinate 697,889 of JARFIW010001354.1, read as the reverse complement.
TTAAAATGGTAAGTTTCTTTTTTTACTCTATTTATTAATTAATATTAATATTGTTTGTAGTATTTATAGCAAATGATGGTAAGTGAAAATTGCATAACTACAGCCATCCTTTATGTAGCGTTATTTACGTTCTATAGGTAACACCTTCTATGATTTAAGAAGTAAAAATTTCTGTTTAGTAATGTCTTGTGTCTCACTAAACAAATTACTTAAATTGCCATAAATACTGCAAAAATCCTTTTCCACGTATATTTGTAAGATGTAGTTAAATTTGCGCCAATATATTATTAAGATTAAAAACTGTTTGTAAATAATCCGCCAACGAAAACAGTATATAACATCAATCTCATTTATAAAAACTTTGTGTTCCCACAAAAATTAAAACTTTAAAATTTTTTAATTATTTGTGCCGATTTATTATTTTAGGGAACCCTAAAATTGTTTGAGGCACGCATAAATCGTACTAAATTATAGGAAGGAAATGATGTACTTTAAGTTAAAAGCATTCATTATTAAAAACTTTGCTAATTATTGGTTATAAAATTATGGGATATTGTATTTTGAACTGTGTGGTTAAATAAAGGTATGTATGCCTTAAAAGCATTGATCAGTATAATTGTTGCAGTAATAACTCATTGGAAACTTGAACCGTTTGAACTTTAAGCAGTAACTTTGTTAATAACAATGCTAAAATGCGATTCGTACCAAAGTTAAATTAATTTTATATAAATAAAGATATCCTTACGAATCACAGTATATCTGTCATTGTATGAATAATAGTAAAATTAATATTTTTTTATAAAAAATTACATAAATCAGAGTTTATGATGTGAAGATTATCTTTTGGGTACTGCAGCGACTGTTTAATTTTTTTTTAATTTATTTACAAGCAAACAGATATGGCTACAGGCTGCATGTAAAGAAATGCAATGACATCTAGATAAATAAAATTAAATGTATCGTATAATAACAAAGAATAATGATTCTAAAACCACAACAGCAGCAGAACAATCTCATATTACATATGATTATTGGATATTTATACCGACTCTTTGTTTTAGTTAATATCAAGATTGTGCATAGGATATGCAGAACACTATCAGTTTTACGATCATATACAGTATGTTTCTAAATTCATGCAAAAAAATTCAGGAGATTCCTTGTTGTAAATTTTGTCTTAAATCGGAGTTAATGTAAAAATTTGTAATGGTGGAGATTTCATAGTCTTAAAGAGGTATTTATGGAAAGTTTTTTAAAATTATCATTATGTTATAGAGGGTAAAATTAACAACCCTTCCCTATTTATGTCGGGACATTTTTATGGGGTTAAATTTTACAAAATAAAAAATATTGCTCAAATTTCTGTGGGATTCCTCAACTTTTTTATTAGTTGTTCTTTTCATGGAATTAATGGTTTTTGAACAAAAAAATTAATTACGTGTTGAATATATTTGACCATAAATCAGACAAAGTAGAAATTTGTAAATTATGGCTAAAGGTGTTCACTTTTAACATTTATTATAAATTATGTTATGCTCTTTACATCTTCATCTTCTTGCATTCTCATTTATCTTATTTCACTTTATAAACAATTTAAAAACATAAGGGTTGTGAATAATGATATCTTATAAGAAATAGGCTGAAGTATTTTTTATAGGAAAGACCCGTCATAATTTGCAACGAGGAATCTCTTGAATTTTTCGCATGAATTTAGAAACACCCCATATGTGTGTAGAAGAAATAACACCTGATATATGTAGATGAACTAAACATCAATAAAAGTATACATTAATTTGCCTTTTCGAAACCACTTACTGTAACTAAATGTAACAGGTCGCAAGAATTACATTAGTGGCCATTGATTTGGCCACCATGGTATTAACAATGTGTCTATTAACCTGGCATATGCTTGTCAGGTATGCCTACTCAAAGAAGTCAGTACTGCCTAAAGATAAATTGCCAATAAAGTTAAATTTAAATTCAAAAGAAATTAATATCATTTCTTAGAATACAGGTGAAATATTTAATTAATCATGTAAAACTTAGAACTATACAATTAAGAAAGAAAACTCAAATATAAACGTAGCATATTTATATATATATATATATATATATATATATATATATATATATATACTAAAAGCATCTTTGTGGGCAGTTTATTTTTTCTAGCTTTTGTATTTCTATTGAGAAATATAATATAAACAATTTTGGCAAGGTAATGCAAACTCTAAATCTTACTAAATAATTTTATTGTTTAAATAGTAATTGTGTACAATGTTCCATTGGTGCAAGTTCTTTCTTGTATTATATCTACTTCTTAACATGCAAATTTTGTTTTTCTGTGTAGTGATTATTTACCTAGGGGAAAGGAGACTGGAAGGTTATACGTACACCAAAATAACACAAATTGAAACAGTTTCTATATATTTACCTTGTCAGTTTTCTAAACCTACACGATATCAACAAGTGATGAAGAGTACTTATTTGTTTTAGCATAATGTACAACATAAATCGTTCACCGAGAACTGGTTTTGTAATAGGGCTTCATCACCACTGTTTACAAATAATTTGTATAAAACTATGCACAAAGACACAAATGTTTCCCCAAGCTTAGATAACTCAAAAGACATAATTTGGTCCGCAAAAGGAGAACCGCGCAAGAGATGTGGATTTATGCAGATGGTGATATCAATCAATCTTCTTCCTTAGAAGTAATGAACAAAATTGTTTGAATATATTAATAATGATTTTGTGTTTTAGTTGAAGAAACATGAAATTGCAAATCCAAGCATTTCATCAAATAATTCAGATTGTAATCCTACTTACATTCCAGAGACAAGTGAAGGCAAATGCAAGGTAATCTATCATATTTGCTACAATTTAAACTTTAGTAGCTGATTTTGATACTAGCTTTGTATCTTTAATTAGTGTGTTCACTAACAACGTTGTGTAATAACTTTCCTGATTTGAATTTTCAAAAACGTAAATAGTTGCCCTGAATAATTGCCTTTAGTTGGTGTTACTTTTGTTCACTTGTATATCTGTGGTTAGCGAATTTTTTTAACTTGTTACTATTATGTGTGAATTTTACTAAGTATAACACTGTGTATCAATATTTGAAAATTAACTAATAACAGAATGTGCTAGAATTAATAACCATTCAATAATACTATAGTTTTGAGCATGATGATTAGTATACAATGTAAAGTGGTTATTTTAAACGAGCGGTTTTTATTAAGCATCGATTTTATATAGTTTATGATGTTTTGTAGGAATCATCTGATGAGCCTACTTCTACATTGTCACAGGAACACAGTGGTTATGTAGCCATAAACACTGCATATCAGGTACAGCACATAGAGTTTGCTTAGTTTTGTTCTAAGATACTAATGCTAAATTTTATTTAGGTTGATTTACCAGAAGGCAACTGGTCTATGGAAATTCCAACAATATCTCCAATAATTTATTTTGAAGTTGAAAATCCAGATATTCCAGAAACAACTCAAAATTTAAGCGATGGAACAATTAAATCAAATCCGCCTGCCAAAAAGCAAAGAAATTTTTGTTATTTTTGTGAAACTTATGTTTTAAATTTTGAAAAACATTACATACGAAATAAAAGTTTACTAGAAATTTTAAAATTTATTATTAGGGTAAGCAAAGATGCAATGAATAACTAAGTGTTAGATCACACAATTTTGCAAGTTTGCACGTATGTGTGTGTTTCACATATTCGACATTGATGTAAGTATTTATATGTGCTGCTGTGTGCATGAAGATGCAAGAATTGTGTTCTTTGTCTCTGTGGACTTGCATTAGCTCTAAATTCTCCAACTATTTATAAAACGAAACCACGAAACTTTCCATATGTTACCTTTTTCAAGTTAAATGTATGTTCATAAAATATATCTATTGTAAATTTCAATTAATATGATCATTTTTAGCTATCTTCTAATTAAAATAATTGGAAGGCTGTTATGATAAATTTTTGTTCATTTTTTTTCTTGTATAAAATCATCAAACCTTTAAGCTGCAATATGGTGAAAACCAATTACTGATTGTGTTATTATAAATAAATTGACTTTTAATTTTTCACCTTAAGTTACAATTGGACACCGTTTACGATATGAACAAGTTTATATAGTCAAAAGGCAAATTTCTGTTGAAGATATATTTAATTACAAAATGTAACAAGTTTAAGAAATTTTGAGGAACCGATAGCAATTTAATCATGTAAAACGATATAATTAAGACATTAAATTAAAATATAAACAGTATGTTAAACATCTATATATGAACAGCATATGTGAACAACCTATTTCTGTAGCTTGTGTATTTCTAAGGAAAACTATAACATTAACACTTGCAGCTATAAATCTCACTATATAATTATGCCATAGTTGCAAATTCTTTCCCATTTCATTTCTACTTTTAACTAAAATCAAAATATATTGTTTCGATGATGTTCCAGTTTGAATGATTTGATTATGTAGTCTTCGTGTATTAATACGTTGATAATGCAAGGCTGTGCTGTTTATATAGTTTTTACAGATCCAAAAATGCAATAAGTGGAAATAATTTTTGAAGGTCTTAAATATAAGCGAAAATGCAGAAATCCATCTATAATTTGAAATGGCTCGGTTATGTTGCTGCTTGGTAAAAGTTCAACCACGGATCGATCTGCATTCGTATAACCGAACACGCGTTATGTTGACATTTTACTTGCTTTAAACAAAAAGTTCAAAATTGTTGAAATTGCAAAAGTGATACATGCAAATATACCTGCTTATTAGAGAACTGATTAATTGTAAATAGAAAATTTCTGCATTTTATAACTGAGTTCATATGCTTACAATTTCAGCTTTTTTTTCATTATCAGAAAATTCTGGCGAAGTAAGAATAGCCCATGTTTATGAATAAAGTTTGTTCATATTTAAAGTTACGCACCTTTAAAATTTAATAAACCATTATTCATTTGTAGGTTATGTTTTAGGATTGCTCTGCATTGATTGACCTTTCAAGTCAGATAAAGAAAGAGCAGCTCTCGTTTGCACCATCTAAGAGCAATCTAGTAAATTGAACACATTAATCTAGTTGCTCTTTAACCGAGCGCTGTCAAAAAATGTACCTGCTCTAGAGCAGTACATCGAAAACTATTATTTCCACAAATTTCTATTTAATTGCTCGTGAAGGAATGTAGATAGTGAAACTCTATTCCAGATTGTTGAAACTAAATTTCAAGGCACGAAACTGCGATTAAACTTGGTTTGAGTTTCTGATACAAAGCTGCAGCATGTAATAGAGATCTTAGATTTTTAAAGTCAGCTGTGTACTATTACATAGGAGTTTCGACCTTTGCATGATCTTCCTTAATGTGATAGATTATACCTTAAATTTTTTTAAATGATAATGTACGTCATTTGAATGCTATTCAAATACTGATTTCAAAAATGTATCGCACTTTGATTCCAAAATTTACAGATTCTGTGTGATCCAATAAAGAGTGAATATGTTCCGACCATCAAATTTGCCAAAGCAACATATCTTCAGTCATTAATTTAGTTTGAATAATTTACAATTTAATAAAGTAACAGTTAGTCTGATTATTTTTACTCATTTTGAAACTAAAGCCATTTTCCAACAAAATACTTCAATAAAATTTAAATATCATTAAGGGTTTACATGGTTCATATTAAAACTTTTCACTGCATAACTTTAGAATTTGGAACTGAAGTGTGATACATTTCGAAATCAGTATTTTAATAGCGTTCAAATAATGTACGCTCTCATTTAAAATGTAAAGGTGTGACTATCACTTGAAGTGGGATTTTGCAAGGGTCGGAACTTTTATGCAACAGCATGCTATGATAATTTTAAAAATCTGAGTGTCCAAGCATTTTGTTTAATTTTCTAAAAGAGGCTGGTGAGCACTTATTCCAACGCACTATATAAAGTCTAACAAGTATGCATTTATTAGAATACTTCAATATGCATAGGTACTATTTGGACATCTGTCTGAGCATGTTCGGAGTTTCTTATATGTTAACCTTTCTGATTGCTAAATATGGAAAAGGCTTAAAGATAATTTCTTTTGTCCCATAAGTTATACACTGTATTTGTGATATTTTTCGAAAATATTAGCAATTTCTTGTGATACTGTATTTTAATATACTACATTGTTGATAGTTCCTGTAATTTGAATTCATCACATATTATTGCATTCTGTTAAACATGCCCATCCTCTGTCTCCAAATGGGATCAAATTGGTAGTTGAAATTCTTCTTAATGATACAAATATCTCCCACAGTAAAATTTATTAAAATGACTAAATTTTTACGTGATAGGTTATCACATTGTCTGTTGTTCCAAAATTGAAAGAACACTAAACATTAAAAAACTGTTTTAAATGACGACAATTAGCTAATAGTTTTGTCTAAAAAAATGAGCTAAAAGGAACTCTTGGCCATCTTCGGGTTAAATATACCTATTACGTAAACAAACTAGTTTAAATTATTCAAAAAACAATGTGGGAATGATCAACGATTAACCTGAAATTGATAATACGTGGTTTCCAGTAGCATATGACAAAGGCACAAATCTGGAACATCGCAACAATTATTGTAATAATTACATTTTCTTCAATTGACTAGCTGCAGTTTATAAGGTTAAATTTGCGGGTTGGGGTGAGGGGGGAATGTGTTAAGATTATTTCTCAAGTTTAGAGTATCATTTTAAATTTGTTTTTATTGTTTATTAACACGCTTCGTTTCAAAAGCTAGATGCAGTTTAATGGCGACTAAACTGCTTGGAACTATTTAATCATTTTATCTATGCAAGACAAGTGGTGTAATTTGGAGGTCTTCCCTTTGGTTGTATGAGTGAAATAATCAACTATGATTAATATTAAATTACTTAACACTATTAAATAAAATGATAGATGAACCAAAGTAGTTAATCATTTTCAATATTAGATTATGGATTGTTTTGTATTTGTCTTTTTTAACTAAGTACCATACGCTAAACATAAAATGTTAGTGTCGACCTTTAAAAGAATTCTCAAAAAGTTATGTAATAGAGGAGTTAGATACCATTTCGACCCATTAAAGCTCTTGCATGATATAGCAATATCACCTGAGAAACTATTACAAGCGTTAGAACCACAACAATGTTTCTGTGATCTTTCCTTTAGAAATGTATAATAAATAAACAAAACGTCATTTTATTTAGTTTTTATTAAAGACCCATTGAAAAAGTCTTTGTCACAACACTTTAAATGCAATTCCGTTAAAGTGTAGAATAACAGTGCTTGTCGTAGCATAAGTACATATTCACGGTTTCAACTTAGTGTGTTTTCTTTTTGGAAACAATCACATTCTCGTTTTTTTCTTAGATGCGGTGGTTTTACGCCAGGATGATTCTACATGTACATATAAATCTACTGAGAACAGCCAGATTTGCTTAAAAGGGTCCCTACAAAAAACTTAGTATTATAGTAAAGAAAGTGACAATAAACACAACTATACCCTTCACTAATGCTGTTAAAATTTCGCCAATACTTTAGGAATGGTTGAAACTTTGGTTCATACATCAGCATAATTCCCTTGGCACTTTTAAATAAAACTCCTAACAAGCATTTTGGAAACAAAATAACAATCCAACTTAACCTAACCTCACACTATGAATGATAATACTTCACTAAAAACATAGTTTAACACCTTATTACTTAATATGCTCGAGTGACCTATTAGATCACAATGAATTATACAAATAGGAAATTTCAAACGGAACAATAATTTACAGCAGTTTTCATCACCAAACCATACCTATACAAAAGTATACAAACAAGAACATGCTAATTTTAGTTATCTACTTCTGATGACCAATCATCTGCGAAACAGCATTGTTTCCAGATTCTGTATTTTAGTAGCTGGTAAAAATAATGTTAATTATGCCATATATAATGAGTCACAACTTTTAGAAGGTTGCTTTCTAGCACTGGCAACATAGCCGGAATTCCGATTAATCTTTTAATGAAAGTTAGCATTTAAAAAGGAGTTCAAATTAATAGGTGTGTATAAAATTATATACTCTGGGGGTTTTAAAATAATATTAATATAAAAGGAGTTCTAAACGATTACTAAATGAAAAAAATATACTTAAAAAAATGAAAAATTTTTCAAAGTATATCAAAATTAAAGGCGGCCAAAAATTTAAAAATGATGAATAAATAAGTATACCGCAATTTAATTTTACCTAGCACTATTCTTTCTAGTGGATCCCAAATTAGTAGATTTATGAAAGGAGGCGAAAATGTTAGCGGGATGTGTGTATATATATATATATATATATATATATATATATAGATGTGATAAGGGGTCACGGGAGGTCATTAAAACCCTAATTCTAAAAATAAATCCCACCAAAATATAATAGAATCAGGAAAAAAATGAAATTTTCCGTAATTTCATGGTTACGCCCTGTATAATACAAGCGTACCTTTATTCATTGATGTACAATACAAAAATGCAGATTACGCATGTACAAATAATCACCCTGTATGATTTAAATTTTACCATAATAGATCTTCCTGTTGTTGGCTTTTCCAAAACATAATAATTAATATTCAATGCTCCATCTTCTTTTAAATCGTTTTAAAGATCCATTTTTATGCAAATTGACCACTCAAATCATATATGTCTATTCCAATTATCTTCAATATTTAAGAAAACTTTATCTTGCGGTAGTCTTAATTATTTTTAATTGATTTTCCACTTTAATATATTTCAATAATTATTGCTACTAATCATTATGCATTTCTTGTAGGCAATTAGTTACATATCATATTGTATGTCAAATAATCTACTTACATCGGAGCTTCAAGCAACACTCTCACATCAGCGGTTGAGTAACATCTAATGGCGGTCCAGTATTGAATTTTATAAGCCAAATCTCTCTGAGATAATTCATTTCTGAGCATCTCTCGAAGGTTCGAGTTCTTTTCCCACTGGTTTGATATGTAGGTTATAAACATACAGGTCTATTCTAGAATTGGATAATTAACCATGCTTTTTTATGCCGGAATTGCTCAAATTAATGATTTGAACTTAATTTCATATACTTTTCAATTAAAATACTAACGTAAATTCTTTTAGTCGAGCAACTTTACATGCAATTGACATTTTTAAAGAGTATTTTATACACGCGCTTTCACATTACTACATACAATTGAGTATTTAAATGCATTTGAATGTAAATTTCTCTAAACACAATCTTTATTATAAAATATAGGCAAAGCTTTTAACAACCACTTGTTTATGTGTTGAATATAATAAACACCTTTATTTTAATCTAAAACACTATCCATTTGTTATTAAGCTATCTTATGTAAATGAAAACTCTTAATCACCACAGTTTATGCTTCCAATGTATTTAATACCTTATACAGGGTATTTCACAAATATATTCTTATACAAATAAATGTCTTACAGATTGATACTCTCTCGAATTTTCTCAAATTCATGAGATGATCTTTATCATGTGATGTAATATGACCTTGCTGTAACCCTTTAATCGCATCAATATATACACGCAGAATGTCCAGAAACGCTCTTCACGAAAGAAAACTGCAAATTTCATGTAGGTTTGATGAACATTTTGTTATCCAAACATGCTTGCTAAGAGAGTTAGGGCTCTATAAAGATGACACCATAAAATCAGTTTAATTCAAATATCTTCAAAACGGTTTCCTTCAAAGTGATAACATTTTGTACTTTTATTTTGCGGAATATGCCCAATCATATGGCATGGAAATGATTTGTTAATTGTAGTCATGAACAGCTTATTTCGGAGGGGTATTGGACATTTTTATTCATAACTACTCGCTATTTTGACATAGCACTTAACAAATCTTGTTTTTATTAGAAATAAAATTATTCTGTTATCTAAAGTCGCTATGACGCTCTGTTTTCGAAAAGAAAATCGATTAAAACTTTTCATGTGTAAATGCATATGCTTCCAGTGATTAACAAATTCATTTCTAAATTATGAATGATCGTTATGGAAAATAGACATAATAACAATTTTTGAATGTCAAACTGTTCTTATGTCATAAACTGTTTCCAACTAATGATTTTGCTTATCTAAAGTAAAAAATAAATACACGTAAAGAATTGTATTAATGTCAAATGACTGACATTTCAATATTGTTAGTTGTACACTAGTTTTAAGTAAAAGTTATTTATTATTTAGTGTTACATTAATTTTAATGTCTAAATACCGAAAGTTTAAGATTATTATAATAGTTTTGATCTAGCACTGAAGAATATGCCGATATGCATTTAGAGTATAGTAAAAAATTTTTCATTACTATTTTCATCAACTACAAGTTGGTATCATAAAAAGTGTATTTTTTATTTGTATTTATTTTTTACTTTAGAGAGCCAAATCATTAGTTGGAAATAGTTTATGACATAAGAACTGTTTGACATTCATACAATCATTATTATGTTTATTTTCCATGGCCAGATTTCATAATTTAAAAATGAATTGCATTCACACATGTAAAGTTCAAATTGATTTTTTTCAAAAAGGATGTATCGCAGCGACTTTAGATGAGAAAATTATTATTTCTACAAAATTTGTTAAATGCTATGTCAAAAAGACAAAATTTGAAAGACAAAAGTTATGAATAAAAATATCTAATACCCTCTCAAACAAGCCGCTTATGACTACAATTAAAAAATCGTTTCTATGCCACACGATTCCGCACATTCTAGAAAATAAACGTACAAAATGATATCACTTAAAAGGAAACCATTTTGAAGATGTTTGAATTAAGACTCTTCTTACAGTGCCATCCTTAAGGAGCTCTAACTCCCTTAGCAAGCATGTTTGGATAACAAGGTTTATGTTACATCGACACCATGTATATGAGCTTGCATCCCTAAGGTTGCACCCTTAGGTGGCATTACAAAACTTAGTTCTAATAATAACTGATTTTCAACAAACTAACAATAAATATAAGGAATTAAAATAACCCCAAAAAAAACACACTAATTGTTGACAGATATAAACAGAAAACCCACAAAAGTGAGGTTACATATTTAAAGTACAAGGTATAGCTATTCAAATAGTATTCTGATATAGTTTACTACTAAAAAGAAAACCGATAAACGTGAGGTTAAGTGTTTGAAGTACAAGCTAAAACTATTCAAATAGTAATATTATTCTGATATAGTTTACTAGTAAAGAAAAAACCGATAAAAGTGAGGTTATGTGTTGAAGTACAAGCTAAAGGTATTCAAATAGTACTCTGATATAGTTTACTAATCAAGCTCCCACATAGAATGTAGTAGTTTTCACTGGAATTAGTTATGCGACTGCCTTCATTTATAGCAAAAAAAAACCATTCTAAATTATGAAATTAAATACACAATTTTATATTCCAATAAATGCTGTCTTTATAACCTAAACAATAAAAGACAAATATTATAATGACATTACTTACTGATTCATTCTGTAAACGTAGTTGTATTGTATTGTTGTCTACAATGACAGTATCACGCTGCTGACTTGAACTAGAGCCCAATGTCTGAGAACCACGTTCTAAAATACAAATTATTGAATATAGTACAAACATAAAATTCAGTAATATAAATTCATAAATAAAATAAAAGACACTGCCTACTGCTATAGAACTACAAGCATATTTTATCAACAACACACTAATATGATCAGTCTAATTACCATTACTACAAAAACCAAATCAACTACAATAGTATGTCTACATGCCAGCAGCTGACATCATGGTGAAGAAGTATAGTTTATTTATGAAAAAAAAGAACAACAAATCAAATACATTAAAGGAGATGAAAATATGATGATAATGGGAGATTGGAAAGGAAAGAATGGCTCAAACTGTAGGGGAATATAGATTGGAAAAAGAAAAAAGTGGAGGGGAGTTGGTGTGTTCTGCACAAAATATTAACTGATAATTTCCAAATACTCTTTTCAAGAATCATAACCAAAAATGAAATAATGAAACAAATCAAGAAATAGAGACAGGTGTTGCAAATAAACATTAACTCAAAAGGGGTGTGACCTGGTGGCATAAATGCTAGTAGAGTTCACTCTGTGTATAAATTTTTGTGTGACATTAAAATTATTTTCTGAGTTAGGTATTATAAATACTTTAACAAATTAATGTAATCTTAATATCAACAAATTATACTTCAGTCAATATATTTAATATATTTTAACAGGTATTAAAACCAAATCTATAGTAAATTTAAAACAACAGAGATATGATCTTTATTTTAAAGACATTGTAACGATTTTTTTCTCTCTAATTGGCTCCGCTAGCCTCACGCATGGGCGCTAGTGTAACGTTTTTCTAAACTTCTGGCCGACACTACTTTATAATCACCATGCTCCAAGTTAGGTGTCTGCAAAACAAAGTCTTCCGGCGTAACTAGGGTCTATTCCTTGGGTAGAGCTATGAGCAATGGGGGTAAGTCGAAATCTGTGGGGGTCACACTCAAACTAAAACAAACAGGCGCCACCAAGTCCAGATTGATTCATGTAAATGGCATGGCTAATTTCTAAGGGCGGACGTGGAGACCCAAAGAAAAAGATCGCCTTCGCTGACAAAAACCTGTCTTAACAGAATAAGACGCTGTTCCTGTAAGGAAAAATAATAATTAAGTCACATAAAAATGGGAACACTATTTGTGTCCCTCAAATATATCTAAAAATGCAAAAGAATGTTTCCTACATAAGGGTACCATAAAATTTAACTCTTATTGTTTTTGTTTATCAGGTCTGATCAAACTAGATCAGAATAAAAAGACTTTAAGCGTGGATTATAAATTTACTAGAAATAATTTTTTCTGTTTCTGTAAATAAAATTTAATGCAATAAAATAAAATGAATAATTGAATTACTTGAAAAATTAATGTAAAGTTTATCAACTTGATTCTTACTCAAATATATTACAACCCAGTGTGACTGGTTATACTAAGGTTTTCTAACCCAATCAGATCTGTGTAGGTCATTTACAAATTAAGATACAAAACTTTCTTTTTAAGTTAACAGTATTAAAATCGATTTGAAGTCAAAATATTCACAAAGATATTCTCTAATTTTATCAAAGGTGGTAGTAATGTAATACTAAACATCTGCTTGCAATTGTGCAATTGTTGACGGCTTATTTCAAACAAACAAGTGACGTAGCCGCAGCTGTTAATTTATGCTGAAGCCACGTGTAGTCACATATCTACGAAACTAAGTGAAATTTAAATTTGATACTGGAGAAACCAGCTTAGCTACAGATAAACTGAATAACAAATTTGTGCTTCTATAAAACAAAACGAAATAACGTGCTTTTAGAAGGAAGCACTGAGGAAATCTTAAAGCTATTACGAACCAAACCCGGGCTGCTGTCCTTGGCCAGATTGGGAACTGCATCGCCGTGGAGTCTGCAGCTAATTATTCCTGCTTTCCATGCTTTAAATACAGGTGTTGAAGCGAAGTGGGTTTCTTACATTGATTCAAAGTTGCATAAATTTTGTAGCGTCATCTTCCATGGTCTAATCTTAGTTATAAATATAATTTTCGTTGCGTAGTTTGTAAGTCGTAGTTTGTAAGTCGTAGTTGCGCGTTACTCAGGAAGTGTGTCACACAATTAATGCGACCCGGAGGTCACTCGCCATTCTCTTCGAATGCATGCTGTCGCTGCTTTTACCTATCGACGAGTGCCCTGCCGCGTTCTTGCCTGGTGGGAGGGTCCCGAGGGGGGTTGTCAATCCTCTCACGCGCGTGCCTGTGGCTGTGGAATACACCGACCTCCGAAACAAATAGACTAACGACTCTAGATACTGTATTAATGCAAAAATTTGATTGTTACACGTATTATTACTTTAGTTAATAAAGGTGTTTTAACATTCGTTGTACCTTTAATGAAGAGATTTTTAATGCGAAAATAAAATTGTTACAACATTACAGTTTTCTGTTGAAAGTTTTTTACATATTCAAACACACATCTGTACATTACATAAACTTCAATACATAACTGTCCAAAAATAACATTATAATGGATTTTTACACAAGATTAGTGTTAGTTACCATATTATATAAATAACTGCATAGTAAATGTTTGTCATTATTTCTTATACTTTGCCTGTCCAATTCATTATGGGACTTTTTCTAGAAAGAAGGCAGGCATTGAAGCTGTTGCTGTGGCAACAAGTTATTGAATAGTTGTGATTAAGTATTGTCATTACAAAAAGTTATGTATTTCAAATACATTTACTTTATAAACCAAAAACTAAAATGTATCTAGCATCAATTGCTATAACATCTTACATTTAAAAGTTAAAGTTACAATCCTGCAAGCGCAAGATTACGTAACGCACCGGCAGATGGTAACCCTTATCTTGGATACAGATTTTAGCGCGCCCATCTGTCAATGACGTCACACAATATGCCAAATTAAACGCGCAATTGACGAAATATATATCAAATTCGTAAACAGATCGTGAAAAGTTAATACTCACATGAATAGGTCCAGATTCCTACAGAGTTGCTAGGAGCCCCCTTCAAGATAGTTTACGGATGGTGCGCCTAGCGTCCTTCTGGATGGCTTTCTACAGGGTTGCTGGGACCCCCTTCCCGGTCATTTACATATGGAGCGCATAACGTCCTTGGATAGTGCTCCGACTAGCTTCGGCGGTCGTGGGTTGCTCCCAGGTCGTTTCAAATTATCTTCTTTCCTAATATGTAGAGAACGGCAGGATCAGGTTTATAGGAAACGACAAACAAAGATAAGCAAAAGGGAAATCTACATACTAGAGATAAGATACGATACCAGGCACGACTGCTGCACTCAAAGTTCAAAGACAAACAGCCACGTTCCAGCGTCTCCCGGAAACTCCCCCACTCTTTCTGCTACTCCCGTCAGCGCGATCTGGCGCAAACGCACTCTGACGTAACGGAAATATACGCCAAGTCATTCAAATTTAAGGCGCGAAACTAACGCACATCAAAATTAAACTAAGGAATGTCTAGTGCCAAATTGGCACGTAACAATCGCGACAAAGCCATAAAAGAAAAAACTTTAAAAAAGAAAAAGTCTGTTAGCACAGTAACATCTTAAAATCTAAATCCTAGCTACCCTACGTAAAACCTAACTTAAAACCTACAAAATGTTTATATAAGGCGCCACCTGTTTTTTTCGACTGATAACACGTCTACCGAATTACCAGGAAACGGAAAATGTAGCTCCATTGTCTTTGACTACACTAATAATCGACAGCACAAATTTGTCGGGGAGCATGAAACACTTGTTAAAGTAAAACAAATGCGACAAGTCGCCTAACCTATCTAAGCTAAAGCTAACATTAAGGTTACCAACATGCAAACGCACATGAGCGTTGCATCAAAACTGTTCTTTGTTGGCAAAAAGTGCCCAAATTTAAAAATGTTCAACAGAGTGTGTTAGTCTACACTCTAGCAAATTTTTGTTACTGGTACTTTGGTTTACTAATGATACACATCAAAACTTGTCCATGACATGGTTGTGAATCAACAAATTTACCAAAAGTACCAATCTACTAAATCCTTACATTGCTAACCTAACAAATTACATTTCTACATCAGGTTAGCTTTTTCACTTAATTTCAAGAAAAATAATTCCCACGTCTGGTCATAAATACCAAATGTTAGGAAGATAAAAAGATAAAACAAGATCTCAAATTGTTGTTAAAGATAATAGATAAGATAACGATATTGTGCTTAAATTGTTATCATCAAAGGTAATAGATAAGATAACGATATTAAGCTTTAGTTATTATTTGAGATACTAGGTAAGATAACGCGATATTAAGCTAAAGTTATTATTAGAGATAGTAGGTAAGGTAACGCAATATTAAACAAAAGTTATTACTAAAGATAACAGGTAAGATAACGGGAAATTAACTCAAAGTTATTACTAACGGTAGTCAGTAAGATAACGATACTAACTAAAATTATTATTATAGGTAATCGGTAAGATAATGATATTAAAATAAGATTGTTATTAAAGTTAATAGATAAGATAATGATATTAACCTAAGGTTATTATCAAAGATAATAAATAAGATAAAGATATTAACTTAATCATTATCAAGGATAATAGATAAAGATAATGATAGAGTGGCTCCGTGGAGCCGTTAAATGGGAATTTTTCGTACCCTCTAAAAAGAGCAACCTGTGAAGCAGGCCCGTTTGCAATAAACGGTACGAGGGACCGGCAAAGGCATTTGGGTGCATCCCTGCACCCGGCGTTAATCGATATCGGTGATACAATCACCCGATACCCACACGATATATAGCGACATCTATATAAACTCATGCACTCACACATTCACACACTCATACATACCTTCACTGTCAGTGCCCATGCGCTGACAGCGGCACCGCATGACCGCACGAAAGATTCCCAGAGACGGGGTCCAGGTGTCTGTGAAAACCTCCCGCACAACCACACGGTGACTAACGGAAATGAAAAGGCAGAGAAATAGGAACGGTAGAAAGAGGGAGGTGGGTATTTGGAATGCATAAGAAGCACTTCCAGGTAGAAAAAAGTAGAGGAAGGGCTCGCATTGAGCTAAAGAGACAGAAAAAGGTGGATAGCAAAGCGCTACTCAACCAGCCAATGTGGTCAGTAGCCCGGAGTGAGGGAACATCAATCTTATGTGGCAGACGGGTGTTCCAGGATGAGAACAGGTCCACCGAAGGAAAGATAAGGCAGAAACGGAGACAGCGGGATATAAGAAAGTAGAGTTTTTGGACAAGCGTCCGAGAGAAGGTAGAGAAGTGTCGCTGTTGAAACAGCGCGGTCTGAAGGACCACCTGCGATATTAATCCGACAAGATAAGGTATATCACACATCAACGAAATTCACTAGACTCTTAAAAGAACTAGTGCGATCATTTTCCTAACGAGTGCATCCACTACGATAAGAAAATCAGACAAAAGTTGACACAAACAACTTAAAAGTATCATTACAGATACAATCACATGAAAACCCAACTGTTTCAAGGTAGTTTTTTTTAAAACGGTAACACCCTAAACACACAAAGATGCCTAATTAAAAGCAATTAAATGCAGATACACTGTCCCAATATGCTAAAACAACCGAGAATTTAATAAGATATCCATAAGAAGCGATAGTGCCTCACCACGAAGTTCAACAAAAAACAATGAAAAAAAAAATGTTTATAAGTTATGGTGATTTAGTAGGGAAAGAAACAAATAATGATATAGTATAATGTGGGCAACTGTAATAATTCAGAGGCAAAAACACATGGAATAGGCAATCCTAGTTTTTTGCAACTGCGAATATGAACTATTTCTTACAATGGCATAGGCCGAGTCTCCTATGTGAGCCCAAAGAAGAAAAACATCCACTCTAACATCAGCTAAAACCAATCATAAAAATTCAATAAGTTATTGCAACCAAAGTTACAACAATTACCACACAATTAAAAGATGTAAGAAAAATACTAAAAACCAAATAATATGCTGTAGGAAAAGTTCGAGGATTAATTAAATGAAACGACAGAGTTAAATTGGGGGTGTAGAGAATAAAGAGATATATAAGTAACGGTATGGTCAAGGAAAAGTCAACCAGAAGCAAAAGGTTTAAGGTAAATGAGTTAAACGTATAAAAGATAGGTGTATAAGAGAAGGAATAAGTAATTAAAGATACTAATTGATGGTGAAAACAAAAAATATTAGGTAAATTGTGAGGAGAATGGAACGTGAGAAACTTAAGTAGCATTTGGGCCAGCAGAGAATGGCTTAAGGTCTTTAATATGCCACCTGCCTTGGCGTTTTCCTTCAGCATCTTGAAGTTCGTAGATAAGGAGACTAATGACACAAACGACCTTACAAAGAATGAATTTAGGGGCTAATTTTGAGGAAAATTTCTTAGATGCATCCGATAAGACATAATTCTTTTTCGAAACTTGTTCGCCCAAGGCGAAGGAAATATTTCGTTTACGTAAGTTATAGTGGTCCTTACTCTTTTCGTAAGCTTTTAACAAATTTTTTTCTAACGTCGTTAAAGATAGAAGGTAATGACTGTTGGTCTTTGTCCCAGCGTACTTTATCGTCAAATTCAATTACGTTAGTATCATCTGGCACAAACCATAATAACTCCCATCGATTGGGGTATATCTTCCAAAAACAAGAAATGACGGAGTGAATTGGGTTGCTTCGTGTTTAGATGTACGCAAAGCTTGAGCAATTTTAAAAATATGTTCATCCCATGCAGTATGGTCTGAATCAATATAGGAAAAGATAGCGGTAATTAAAACTCTATTTACTCTTTCGGTAGGGTTTACTTGAGGATAGTATTTTGTGTTAAACCAAATTTTTTGTACTTTATAACTCTTAACGAAATTTTGAAAATCTTTAGAGATAAATTGTGCCCCATTATCACAAAGAATAATCTGAGGAACACCAAAGATAAGAAATACATTTTGCTCTAGGAATTTAATTATAGCAGCGGATGTAGCTTTACGTAAAGGTTGCACCATAACAAATTTAGAAAACCAATCGGTGACAACTAAAAGATATTGGTTACCTTTTTTCGATCGGGGGAGAGGTCCTAATAAGTCAAGCGATATTAATTGAAAGGGATAAGATACACGTTTAAAGTTACCCATTAAGCCAGTGCGAGCCTCTTGTGAACTCTTATGAGAACCACAAATTTTACAGTTCCTAAAATAACGACAGACAGATTGTTTTAGTGTGGGCCAATAATATAATTCAGATATTTTAGCGAGAGTTTTTGTAACACCAAGGTGCGCAGCAATGGGATCATCATGGCATAATTAAAGCACCTCACTACGGTTAGCGGTAGGGATGACAAGTTTCCATTCGGGAATATTAGAAATTTTGTGAGGGGCAGAAAATACAAATTTATATAATCTATTATTAGTTACGCGAAAGGTAGGAAATTTATCGGGATTATCAGAAACTTTTTTAATCATATTAAGATACCAGGTATCAGGAATTAGATTTGGGATGTTAAGAGAGACAACATCACGAGATAAGGCATCAGGTACGATATTTAATTTGCTAGGCCTATGCCTAACATCAAAAGTGAATTGAGAGATTCGCAAGATCCATCTTGCCAAACGACCTGCAGGTTGTTTTAAGTTATTTAGCCAAGTGAGGACTGCACAATCAGTAATTACGGTAAAATGTGTACCTTCAACATATCCTCTAAATTTTTCGATTCCAAAGATAACGCCCAATAATTCTCGTTCGGTAGCTGAGTATTTTTATTCGGCAGAAGTTAAGGCACGACTTGCATAGGCGATTATGTGCTCTAAACCATTGCTCACCTGAAACAACATTGCACCTAAACCAGTAAGTGAGGCATCGGTTTGTATATAAAATTTTTCATTGAAATTGGGTGAGATCAAGATAGGTGCTGAAGTGATTAATGTTTTAATTTGTTTGAAAGCCTGTTGAGATTCTAAATTCCACTCGATAGTTTGGGATTTCTTTTTATTTTTAATTAAAGCGGTAATAAGTGCAGATATAGTTGAAAGGTTGGGTAGAAAGATGCGATAGTAGCTAATCATTCCAATTAAACGTGTAATGTTTTTTACTTTTTTTAACTGGGCTCAACTAGCGTCACTCACGGGCGCTAGTGTTACGTTTTTTTCTTCTTAATACTATATATCTGACTCTAGAAGTTGGGTGTCAGCAAAACGAAGTCTTCCGACGTAACTAGGGTCTATTCCTTGGGTAGAGCTATGAGAAATGGGGATAAGTCGAAATCTGTGGGGGGTCATATTCAAACTAAAACAAATAGGCGCCACCAAGTCCGGATTGATTCACGTTAATGGCATGGCATATTTCTAAGGGCGGACGTGGAGACCCAAAGAAAAAAAGATCGCCTTCGCTGACAAAAACCTGTCTTAACAGAATAAGACGCTGTTCCTGTAAGAAAGTATAATAATTAGATCAATCGAAAATTGGAACACTGTTTGTGTCCCAAACATACCTAGAGAAATATTAAAACAATATTTTCTATATAAGGTTGTCATCAAAATTCAACTCTTAAAGATACTAATTTCCGGTGATTAGGTTTGATCACATTTGATCAAAATAAAAAACTTTAAGCTTGGACTAATAATTTACTAAAAAGAATCTCTTTTCTTTAAATAAAATGCAATGCAACAAATTTAAATAACTACTTGAATTACTTTGTAAGTTTAAAGTAAGGTTTATCAACCTTATTCATGATCAAAGATATTACAACAAGGTGTAACTTATTACACAAAGATATTCTAACCCATTCAGATCTGTTTAGGTCGATTACATTACGAAAGTTAATATGCAAATGTTTCTCTTTAAGTTAAAAGTACTAATTTTAGTTTAAAATGAAAATGATCACAAAAATAATCTTGTTTTCAAGAGTGGTAGTATCGCAGTGCTAAGCATTTGCTTTCAAGGATACATGTGTCAGCAGCATATTCCAAACAAACAAGTGACGTAAATAACACCTGATGCTGTAACTAACAGTCTATACTGAAGCAACGTGTTGTTTCTTACAAAATCAATTGAGTGAATTTCAAGTTTGATACTGGGAAATCCAGCTTAGCAATAGTTGAAGCTAATAGCAAATTCGTACTTCTACACATCGGAACAAAATAGCGTGTTTCTAAAGTGAAACACAAAAGAATTTCTTAGAACTACTACGAACCAAACAAAACTGCATTCCTAGCCTTGATTAGGTACTTGTTTTACCATGCGAAATTTACTGCCTATATTCTACCAAAGTAGCATCTTTATTCGGTGTAACAAACGATCCTCTATAAATTAGATCAACTTTCCATCTTCCAAGTACACCGTACACGTCGTAGTATGAAGTGGATTTCTTAAAGTCGATTATAGTTTTCAAAAATCTAAGTGCATCGTGGATTGTAGTGATGTTTCTCGTCGCCTAATCTCTCGTCGCCTAATCTCTTGTCGCGCTAAACAAATTTTCCCAAATTAAATAAGATAATAACGTTTATACTTTACCAACCGCTATTCAGAAAATGTGCTCACTCATTAAAATTGATACGCAGATTACTGGCCATCGTCCTTTCATACATCTTGCTACTTCTTCTACGTATGGCCGAGTGATTATCATGCTCGCTCGGACAATCGGAGGATCCAAGGGGGGAGGTTGTCACACCTAAACGCGCCTGCGACTGGCTGTGGAATACACCGACATCCAACCCAAATAGACTAACAAATCTAGATGCTGTTCTAATGTATTATTTTACTTGTTAAATGTATTACGACATTATTTAATAAAAGTGCTTTATTAATTTCGGACTTTTAAAGAAGGGATTTATCAACTAAAAATAAAATTGTTACACTACCCCTTTCCTAAAAGAAAAAATTTTTTTTTTATTAAATATACTAGCCTCTTCTACCTTCCTAACTATCAATACAAATTCTTATGAATTTATTAAAACGAGGGGGACAAATATTTACAAATTTGAGTGTGTCGGTAACTACGTGTACCTAACGTCCTTAGGGAGACAAAATCGGGGAGTCACAATCGGTGTAGGTCAAAATTGGGAGGGGTCAAATTAGAAAGTCAAACACTCCACGGGACAAAAAAATCAATCAAAATCCAAATTCAAAGTAATCCTTTAACTAGAGGTTCTTACTCCTACCAAGGCTAGTATTTACTAACTATAACCAAACATTTTACAAATCATCTTAATTTCCACAAATAAAAACTCCACTTCCTGGAGCTCAATTAGCTCTATCTACAAAAAAATTGAACGCTACAACATCAAAATAGCATAGCTCTTCAAAATATTATCACTATAAAGTGACAATCAAAAAGAAGACCCTACTAATAGGTCTACATACAACATATTATTATCACAAGGTGATAATCAAAACAACGGTAACCTAACCAAAAGGTTACTTACAAAATTCGAATACAAAATATTATTATCACAAGGTGATAATCAAAACAAAGGTAACCTACTCATAAGGTTACTTACAAATTTCAAATTCAAACTATTATTATCGCTTTATCGCAAAGAGATAATCAAAACTAAGGTAACCTAACCAAACGGTTACTTACAAAATTCAAATACAAAATTGAACCAGATAGGGCTGTAATCTCCTACACCCTACTGATTATCCTATCACTAATTTCCAAACAACACATCCTATTAGTGATGGATCAAATGGTGAGGTTCACCATGCAACTTTTGACCTTATCAAACAAAAAAATTTTGAACGGCCAAAAACAAGGGAAAGAATAAATCAATATTCTCTCTACCTAGATATGTAGAAATCAGGACTAACAACTTAAATAGCCCACTTACTTCTACATCGTAAAGATATCTTTCAAAGACATCTTCTAAACACATGTTCGAATAACGCGCGACTAAAATAACCAGTATGCACACTAATGCACACCTCAAAACTACTACAAAAATCCTTAACCACTTGCTTCAATTATCAAACAAAATTTTCAAAATTAGTGAAACGACACTAAATCAAAAATCGGAACAAAACAAAGCAAACAACTACTGTTTTGCTTAACATCAAAGAGATGACTAGACTGGAACTAATCGTCAGGATCATCATTCTCATTTGGATACGATGCTTCGACGGGTTTCAAGTCCTTTACGTGCCATTTTCCAGCTCTTGTTCCATCTTCATTCTCTAATTCATACACTAAATTGGAATGTTTTTTTCGAACTTTACTCAAAACGAACTTTGGAGCTAACTTAGCGGAGAATTTATCACCAGGACTCGAGAGTACCTTGTTAGCTCTCCAAACACTTTCTCCGACTTGGAATGAAATGTCTCTTCTTCTAAGGTTGTAGCGTTTACTCGAACGTTGATAAGCTACATGCAAATTTTCACGGACATTTCCAAAAATATCAAACAAAAGTTGACGATCCAAAACATAAGGTCTACTACTTGAAACAACATCCTCACCAGGTTTAAAATTATCACTATAAGCTTTTCCACTTAAGGGTACCTGATGACCAAAGACTAAAAAATTTGGAGACTAGTTGGTGGACTCGTGTTTTGCTGAATTAATTGCGTACTGAATTTTTGATATTTCACTATCCCACGTATCATGTTCTTCTACATACAAACGAATTGCAGTACCAACTGTCTTATTAATTCTTTCCACAAAATTGCATTGAGGAGCATAAACAGCATTGTACCAAATCTTTTGGATTTCGTACCTTGCACACAAAGCTTTAAAAACACGTCCAATCAACTGTGGACCATTATCACAAATAACAAATTGTGGTACTCCGTAGACAAGAAATACTCTTTCCTCCAAAAATTTCTCAATCAAATGTGCCGTGGCACTACGCAAAGGTTGTAAAATCGAATACTTCGAAAACCAGTCACCGACAACTAAAAGTCATTTTCCTGCTTATGAATCATCAATAAAAAAACTAATCACGACGATAGCTAACAAAAAAAATCAGTGTACGGGTACACTCTCATCCTACTACCAACCGAACTGTCGAAACAACTACAATGCTTCACAACGCCTAAATATGCTAGAGTGACAAACCCTCTACGAGTCTCACCTAGACTAATAATACAAAAATTTACATCAAATCAAAAAAATATGATGCAAAAAAAATTCTAGAGCGCCTAACTCACCTCGAGTCTCGTCTAGACTTATGTAATGCCGAGCGACCAACTCTTCCTGAGTCTCGTCTGGACTAACATACTGCTGAGCGACCAACCACGACGACAAGTTCCGCCTAGACTAAATTGCGTTGCAATGCTGATCTAAATAAAAATCTGCTAACAAAATCAAAAACGTGCTTATGCACAAGAGCAATTCTCAAATGACACGACGACAGCTCACTCCAATGTACCCTCAAAATAGAATCTCTAGCCTTATCATCAAATTTGGACAAAAATGTTCTTTATTGACTCAAGCAAATCAAACTCCAGGCTTATCAGCCTCTTTATCTAACAGTCTTCCTAAAATTTTCCTTTCTCCAAAACTGGTTTCTCACTCACTACTCCCATTCTTCTTTAAGTAGACAAACAATTCGGAATCCCTCCGACACGATTACAAAAGCCTAATATTTTAATGAGATCAAACTCATCATCATCATTTTGTTTTCGACCTTACTTAAGGTCGGTTTGACGCAGCTCTAACTTCTTTTCTATTCTGTGCTAATCTAAAAAGCTCTACATACCCTTCACAACCTAAATTTCTAATAATTTGACTAATATAGTTTGGTCTAGGTCTTCCTATATCCTTCTATCTTTTTCCTATCCAGCTGGCTCTACATAGATATTAGCAACCTGATGGTTGTTAAAAAACTCTAACATGTTTACATGATTACCATTTATAGGGAAATGAAATATAACCTGGTTATCCGCTTCAAAAGGAAAAGTGTTAAATTATATGTTATGGTAAGGCTTAAGCAACGAATCGCTGTCAACATGCCAGACCGCTACCTAATTGTGAGTTATGTTATGGTGACGTTTATTAAATTATATGTTATGGTAAGGCTTAAGCAACAAATCGCTACCAACATGCCAGACCGCTACCTAATTGTGAGTTATGTCATGGTGACGTTTATTAAATTATATGTTATGGTAAGGCTTAAGCAACGAAACGCTACCAACATGCCAGACCGCTACCTAATTGTGAGTTATGTCATGATGACGTTTATTAAATTATCTGTTATGGTAAGGCTTAAGCAACGAAACGCTACCAACATGCCAGACCGCTACCTAATTGTGAGTTATGTGATGATGACGTTTATTAAATTATCTGTTATGATAAGGCTTAAGCAACGAAACGCTACCAACATGCCAGACCGCTACCTAATTGTGAGTTATGTCATGATGACGTTTATTAAATTATCTGTTATGGTAAGGCTTAAGCAACGAAACGCTACCAACATGCCAGACCGATACCTAATTGTGAGTTATGTCATGATGACGTTTATTAAATTATCTGTTATGATAAGGCTTAAGCAACGAAACGCTACCAACATGCCAGACCGCTACCTAATTGTGAGTTATGTCAAGGTGACGTTTATTAAATTATATGTTATGGTAAGGCTTAAGCAACAAATCGCTACCAACATGCCAGACCGCTACCTAATTGTGAGCTATATCATGGTGACGTTTATTAAATTATATGTTATGGTAAGGCTTAAGCAACGAAACGCTACCAACATGCCAGACCTCTAACTAATTGTGAGTTATGTCCTGGTGACATTTAGTTAACTGATTTTTATTTTTTTTGTTTTGTTTTCGAACTTACTTAAAGTCGGTTTGACGCAGCTCTAAATTCTTTTCTATTCTGAGCTAATCTAAAAAGGTCCACATACCCTTCACAACCTAAATCTCTAATTATTTGACTAATATAGCTTTGTCTAGGCCTTCCTACTCTATTTTTATTTGGTAGTCAATAATCTAAGACTTTACTAAATAGTCCCTCATGTCTTAACTGGTGCCCTATCATTCTATCTCTCCTGACCTTCAATTGTTTCCACATACAGGGTTCCTCACCTATCCTTCTATAAACTTCCTCGTTAGTTACTCTATCTGTCCAGCTAATCTTTAACATTCTCCTATAGCACCAAGTTTCAAAAGCTTCTATCCTTTTCTTATCTACTTCTTTAATTGTCCAAGTCTCACTACCGTATAGTAGAACGCTCCATACGCGACTTTAAAAACTTTTCTATTATCTAAACTAATACTATTAGCTATTAGTAAGTTTTTCTTTTTAAAAACATTTTTCTAGCTTGAGCTATTCTAGCTACTATATCCCTTCTGCTACGTCCATCCTTTGTAATTATACTACCTAAATAGCAAAATTCATCTACCTCCTCTAACTCGGTATTACCTATTTTTAATTTTGGTTTATAACTAGGCTGTAACTCACTTGTCATTATCTTTGTCTTTACCGAGTTAATTCTCATACTATAGTTACTCCGTAGTATCTCATCTAAAATATTTAAAACTCTCCTAACTCTTTTCTAGACTCTGCTATAATGGCTATATCATCTGCAAAACGTAACATGTCTATTTTCTGTCCCTGTACACTAATACCTATCTCTTTCTCTCTCTAGCTAAGTTTAAAGCTTCCTCAATATAAACATTAAAAATCAAGGAGACAGTATACAACCCTGTCTAACACCATTTCTAATCTTAGCTTCCTTTTCTATTTCATCAAATCTAATTACTACACTTTGGTTTTATATAGACTGTAAATAATTTTTCTATCCCTATGAGAGATTCCTATTTTTGCAAAACCCTGAACATAACAATCCAATTAACCCTATCAAATGCTTTTTCTAAATCTACAAATGCGAAATGAGTCTTTTATTTTTTGTAACCTTTTTCGATAATTACCCTAATCATTAGTATCGGTTCTCTAGTCCCTCTGTCTTTACGAAAACCATATTGGTCTTCGCCTAAATAATTCTCAGTCAAAGCTTCTACTCTATTTTTAATTATTATTGTTAGTATTTTGGAAGCATGAGAAGTTAAACTAACGTTCTAAAATTCTCACACCTATCAGCTCCTGACTTTTTGGGATTGCGATAATAATATTTTTTCGAAATCTATTGGAACCTCACCTGTATCATATATTAATTTCACTAGTTCATATAATCTATCTAAAGTTTTCTGACTTGCATATTTTATTAATTCTGCGGAATATCGTCTATCCCTGGCGCTTTATTTAGTTTAAGATTCCGAACAGCTCTATCAAATTCCTCTCTTAATATTGAGAACCCTATTTCTACATCCTCTTCTTGGTCGTTCTCTAACTCATCCATATCGTCTCCCTTATATAAATCTTCTAAATATCTTTTCCATCTATCTGCTACCTCAACTTTATTTATTAGAAGCTCATTATTCTCGTCTCTAATACCATTATATTTTTTCCTATCTTCCCCAAAAAACTTTTTAACTGCCCTGTATGCCCTGTCTGTCTTACCTACTCTCAAATCATCTTGTATTCCTTACAGTTCTCTTCCATCCATTTATTTCTAGCTTTTCTACACTCATGTACTATCTTATTTCTAACTGTATTATATTTTTGCTTACTTTCACTATCCACTTCTCTGAAAGGTTTAAGCTTTCTTCTATTCTCTATTAAATCTAATATCTCCTTTGTTACCCACGGTTTTCTCGCTTCTATTTTTTTCTTACCTATAGTCTGTGTTGCTGTATCATGTACAGTCAGGAGATCAAACTAATAAATCTAAATGATTTGAACCTTACAAAAATAGTCAAAACAAATTCGGGCAACTAAAGGTAAAAGTCAAAAGGTGTATTTGGTAAAGTAATTTTTGCCAAAACAATATCAAAAAAAATTAAATTGGGTCAAAACAGAATGAAAGTTACAAATAAAGTTGACTAAGTAGTTAATTAATTGAGTGACTGGGGGTTAACGTTTCAACCAATCTTTTAAACAACCAAACCTTAATATCAAATAAACGTTGAGCAAACAAATTTCGAGGCAAAACAATTTTTAAACAAACAAATTTCGAAGTAAAATTAATTTTGAAGAAACAAATTTCGAAGTAAAATTAATTTTGAATAAACAAATTTCGAAGTAAAATTAATTTTGAACAAACAAATTTCGAAGCCCCAAACGTTGCCGGCGCCAGTGTAATGTTTTTTATTTTTTTTAACTGGGCTCAACTAGCGTCACTCACGGGCGCTAGTGTTACGTTTTTTTTTTCTTAATACTATATATCTGACTCTAGAAGTTGGATGTCAGCAAAACGAAGTCTTCGACGTAACTAGGGTCTATTCCTTGGGTAGAGCTATGAGAAATGGGGGTAAGTCGAAATCTGTGGGGGTCACATTCAAACTAAAACAAATAGGCGCCACCAAGTCCGGATTGATTCACGTTAATGGCATGGCATATTTCTAAGGGCGGACGTGGAGACCCAAAGAAAAAAAGATCGCCTTCGCTGACAAAAACCTGTCTTAACAGAATAAGACGCTGTTCCTGTAAGAAAGTATAATAATTAGATCAATAGAAAATTGGAACACTGTTTGTGTCCCGCAAACATACCTAGAGAAATATTAAAACAATATTTTCTATATAAGGTTGTCATCAAAATTCAACTCTTAAAGATACTAATTTCCGGTGATTAGGTTTGATCACATTTGATCAAAATAAAAAACTTTAAGCTTGGACTAATAATTTACTAAAAAGAATCTCTTTTCTTTAAATAAAATGCAATGCAACAAATTTAAATAACTACTTGAATTACTTTGTAAGTTTAAAGTAAGGTTTATCAACCTTATTCATGATCAAAGATATTACAACAAGGTGTAACTTATTACACAAAGATATTCTAACCCATTCAGATCTGTTTAGGTCGATTACATTACGAAAGTTAATATACAAATGTTTCTCTTTAAGTTAAAAGTACTAATATTAGTTTAAAATGAAAATGATCACAAAAATATTCTTGTTTTCAAGAGTGGTAGTAACGCAGTGCTAAGCATTTGCTTTCAAGGATACATGTGTCAGCAGCATATTCCAAACAAACAAGTGACGTAAATAACACCTGATGCTGTAACTAACAGTTTATACTGAAGCAACGTGTTGTTTCTTACAAAATCAATTGAGCGAATTTCAAGTTTGATACTGGGAAATCCAGCTTAACAATAGTTGAAGCTAATAGCAAATTCGTACTGCTACACATCGGAACAAAATAGCGTGTTTCTAAAGTGAAACACAAAAGAATTTCTTAGAACTACTACGAACCAAACAAAACTGCATTCCTAGCCTTGATTAGGTACTTGTTTTACCATGCGAAATTTACTGCCTATATTCTACCAAAGTAGCATCTTTATTCGGTGTAACAAACGATCCTCTATAAATTAGATCAACTTTCCATCTTCCAAGTACACCGTACACGTCGTAGTATGAAGTGGATTTCTTAAAGTCGATTATAGTTTTCAAAAATCTAAGTGCATCGTGGATTGTAGTGATGTTTCTCGTCGCCTAATCTCTCGTCGCCTAATCTCTCGTCGCGCTAAACAAATTTTCCCAAATTAAATAAGATAATAACGTTTATACTTTACCAACCGCTATTCAGAAAATGTGCTCACTCATTAAAATTGATACGCAGATTACTGGCCATCGTCCTTTCATACATCTTGCTACTTCTTACGTATGGCCGAGTGATTATCATGCTCGCTCGGACAATCAGAGGATACAAGGGGGGAGGTTGTCACACCTAAACGCGCCTGCGACTGGCTGTGGAATACACCGACATCCAACCCAAATAGACTAACAAATCTAGATGCTGTTCTAATGTATTATTTTACTTGTTAAATGTATTACGACATTATTTAATAAAAGTGCTTTATTAATTTCGGACTTTTAACGAAGGGATTTATCAACTAAAAATAAAATTGTTACAAACGTTTGATTTCAGTAACAGTTTTAGGTGTTTTAAATTTAGTAATAGCGTCAACTTTAGCAGGATCTGCTCGTACGCCAGTTCCATCGATAATAAAACCAAGGAATGTGAGCGACGAACAACAAAATTGACACTTTTCCCAGTTTATCTTAAAACCTGCTGCATTTAAGCGTTCTGCAACCTCATTTAATGTGGCGATATGTTCATCAAAGGAACTTGAGATAACCAAAATATCATCCAAAAATACAAAGGCACGTTCCTGATGTAAGATAGGACCTAACGTTTGATCCATAGTACGTTGTAGGGTTTGTGGTGCGTTACAGAGACCAAATGGCAAAAAATTATATTCGAAAAGACCTCGGCCTGGAACACAAAAACCAGTTTTTTGACGAGAAGATAGGTTGAGAGGTATCTGATAAAAAGCTTGTCTAAGATCGATAGATGAGATAAACTTTGCGTTTCGAAGCCGGCTTAAAATAGAGTCAGTTCTTGGTAGAGGATAAGCGTCAAAGACAGTTACAGAATTCAACCTTCTGCCATCAAAATAAACACGCCAATCGTCATTCTTCTTACGAACTAATAATACGGGAGACATCCAGGGTGAATTTGAGGGAGAGATAACACCAGATTCTAACATTTTATCTATTTCGGCATGCAAATGCTTTTGTAATGCAGGCGATAACGGATATTGACGTTGCTTAAACGGGAGGGCATCACCTGTAGAAATAACATGTGTTGCGGTAGTAACGCAACCAAGTTCAGAGGTATTAAGTTTACGGAATTTGTCGATTGTAGAGTTAAGAATTACATTTTGGGAATCAGTAAGAGAAATTTTGTTAGATATTCCTGCAGCTGCACAGGAATTTGTTTTAAGAGAAGTTTGCCATGAAAAATCTTGAAAGTAAAGCGACAAATTAAAAAGTTTGCAAAAGTCTACACCTAGTAGGAAAGGATAAGCTAATGTAGGGACAATCAAAAATGGAACCTCACGTTCAAGTAATTCTACTCGAATTTTTAATTTAAGGGAACCTGTTACATATTTTAAATTATCGTCAGCTAAATTTATGGAAGTTTTTTCGGGAACAATTTGAATTTTAATATTTTGTTTAGATAATTGTTGTAGACCTTCGTTGTTTATAAGGGAGCATGAAGAACCTGTGTCCAGTAAAGCTATTACATTTAAGGAACCAATCGAGATGGGTAAGTGTGGACGATTATCAAAGGGTTTCTTAACAAGTTGTAAAGCGGCAGACTTTTTATGGTAAAAGGAATTAACGGTTTGTAGCCAATTAGACCATTCGGACGGGGTGGTATAACATAATTCTTCTAATGAAGGTAAGGCATTTTGTACATTGACAGTAGCGATATTATTGTTAGATAAATTTAATAACGGTACAGCGTTAGAGGTAGTTTTATGGTTTAAGTTTATTGACTTCTGGGTCCGTTGAATGATTGGTGTTGAGGACGATTTTGATTCCTTGAGATATTTACACCCTGAGTAGAAATATCTCAACAAGAGTTTCCCGATATGTTAGGATTACAATTCGTGCAGTTAGATTTATATATATTAGCGCGGCCACAACCATAACAAAAAATATTTTTGGGGTATGTACAAACATTATAGTTATGTCCACTTCTCTTACAGTTCCAACAGGTAAGTGAGTTATTTGTTGCGGTAGAAGGAACATTAAGGGTAGATACTTTATGTTGGGCAATTACGAGATTTGATAGCGGTGAAGATATATGTGTCTGCGTTTAGATTGAGTCTTTCAAGAACTATCCCCTCAAGTAATAATATATTGATAGAAAAGTTTGTTTAGC
The DNA here is from genome assembly GCA_036346225.1 of Platerodrilus igneus. Taxonomy (NCBI): domain Eukaryota; kingdom Metazoa; phylum Arthropoda; class Insecta; order Coleoptera; family Lycidae; genus Platerodrilus; species Platerodrilus igneus. The sequence goes on along the minus strand of JARFIW010001354.1, from coordinate 666,588 downwards.
TTGGTTCGCTTGTTCATTGTCATATAAGCACAATAATTCTATGCGCTGTTTAAGATGGATGATTCTCGAAACTAAGCGCTTTAACTCGATATCAGTTGGGCCGGGGTCTATTTTATTTATTATATTAGTTATATCGTCAAGAGACAGCTTGATTTCAGATACGTTTTGAGTTAATTCGGAAACAATTTTTTTTAAAATAGGTAAGCCTTTCATTTCCTGGGCTAGAATGGCTTTAAGTTGTAATCGTCTATCATTTTGGTTAGATGCAGGCGTAATGTTTCTACACTCAATCTCGTAAATCAGCTCCAAAGACTTAAGAGGTGCGATGTTCATTTTGAATTAATATTTGAGACACAATATATACCAGATATACAATACTAAAGTAATTCAGAAGATAATAAACGGTACAGCTAACTTCAAGTCAGTACGATAAACGTATTTAAAGGTAAAAACTTCTTATAAAAGGCGTTTGTAAGGTATAGTATTTAAATTTAATTACGGTAACTATTTTAAATCAGTAAGTAACCACATTTAGAACTATAAGAGGGCAATATAGTATTTAATGAAAGAAATATATCACGGTTAGGTTACAAAAAGACACTCCAAATTATAAAAAGGTACATAATATGTGTTATTTAACAACTACAACAAAATCCCGTCAGTCTAGCGTTTTCAAAAAATATTCTAAAAGGGCAATTCACTACATTAAACGTTTTTAAACATAAGGTTTCTTTAAAAGTAATCCGAAAATCATAATCAAACAGGTAAATTACTAAAAGACACCTCCAAACTGTTAACACACCAGACAGTGTTTATTTATAATTTTTTAAAACAGAATTTTAAAGTCGAAAAACAAGCAAGGGTTATGTTTTAATCTAATATAAATAAATAATTTTCCTAATAAACAGTGTTTAAAGCATGCATTACTTAATTATTTATTTATTTGATTGTTTGTTTATTTATATAAATGTACTCACGTGTATAGTGCAGAAGAAGTAGGGTTAACGTGTTGAAAATCCCTCGTAAAAACTTGAATTTGCATTTAAATACAAACTATGCACTCAACAATATAACTGAAGTCAACAAAAGCACACCACATTCAAAATTGGAAGAACAGTAAATTAAAACATATTTTATAAACAGGAGCTATATTTCAGTTTCAAAATGGCGGTCCACCTCTAGTTACCATAACAACTGTTTTTGACATCTAAAGCAACTGGTGGGTTCCAAAACACCACATAAAATTCAAGGTTAACAGATATTAGATAATTAATTTTTTTAGTGAAAAAGCTATAAATAACGTTGTTAGTACATTATATATTTATAAAAGAAGTATTACAACCTAAAAAACACGTTGAGGCGGCAATTCTTACATTTAAAAGTTAAAGTTACAATCCCGCAAGCGCGAGATTACGTAACGCACCGGCAGATGGTAACCCTTATCTTGGATACAGATTTTAGCGCGCCCATCTGTCAATGACGTCACACAATATGCCAATTTAAACGCGCAATTGACGAAATATATATCAAATTCGCAAAAAGATCGTGAAAAGTTAATACTCACATGAATAGGTCCAGCTTCCTACAGAGTTGCTAGGAGCCCCCTTAAGATAGTTTACGGATGGTGCGCCTAGCGTCCTTCTGGATGGCCTTCTACAGGGTTGCTGGGACCCCCTTCCGGGTCATTTACATATGGAGCGCATAACGTCCTTCGATAGTGCTCCGACTAGCTTCGGCGGTCGTGGGTTGCTCCCAGGTCGTTTCAAATTATCTTCTTTCCTAATATGTAGAGAACGGCAGGATCAGGTTTTATAGGGAACGATAAACAAAGATAAGCAAAAGGGAAAATCTACATACTAGAGATAAGATACGATACCAGGCACGACTGCTGCACTCAAAGTTCAAAGGCAAACAGCCACGTTTCAGCGTCTCCCGGAAACTCCCCCCCTCTTTCTCCTACTCCCGTCAGTGCGATCTGGCGCAAACGCACTCTGACGTAACGGAAATACACGCCAAGTCTTTCAAATTTAAGGCGCGAAACTAACGCACATCAAAATTAAACTAAGGAATGTCTAGTGCCAAATTGGCAGTATAAATTCTAATTACCAGCGCTTGCCATAGAAAGGAGTAATATATTGCCACGAATTCAACAAAATATAAAATGATTTGCGTGTTATATTTATCATTGTAAATTATTTAATAGTTCGCTTACCTCTAATTACAGCATAACAGCAAGTTGGAATACTACTGATATTATTCTTAATCTTCTCAGGGTTCTCATGGATTCTTACAATACCTGTTCTATTCAGATTTAAGTAGCGAAGTCGGTGGTTTATCTACAATAGTGAGTGCACACTCTTCATCGTAAACAGCAAAAATAAAATCACAAACAAAAAGCTTCGACTGTATTCTGATCAAACTAAAATGCAAAGAAAATACTTTATTTTTGCTTTAGGTGTTGTTTTGTTGGATGCTAGTGGAAAGGCGGTACCCAACACTATGCCAACTTTCCACAAAAGTCAAACATAAGATGTAATTTGTATTCGTAAAGGTGTTATCCGGCTGGGTTTTACGCAACTAGGTATTGTGCAACAATTTCTAGTAAAACAATTAAGTTTGATTTTTATTCGTTAGTTTCGAATGCATTAGATCATATATACAACAATTACAATCTAAGAAATAACATATACATACAAGGGTAAAATATATACAACAATTACCATCTAAGAAATAACACACCTATATATACAAGAGTGAAATATATACAAGGGTCTATAAGGTATTGCTTGTTCTGCATTAGTCCGCGGAGTCTCGGTATGCTTTCCTCACAGCAAAACTTCTGGAATCGTCCGAGTGGACGAGTGTTGGTTCTACGCCGTTGTACGGAATCCTGTCAGTGTCCAAAGGGACGGCTTGCCACTCAACGGGTGGTGGCGGTAGTGGTGACACTAGTCGTGGTGGGAAAGGCGATCGCCGTAGGAACTGGTGGATTAAGTGTCGGTCTCGTAATCGCTGTCGTCGTTGTTAGTTCCCTCCTTGCTGTGGCTGCAGGTGCTGGTCTCGGAGTCGTTGGCGTCGTCGTCTGTTCTTTTCTGCCATGGCGCCACCCATGCAGCGCTGTGGCGTCGGCGTCGGACAGCTTTCAGTTAGGGAAAGCGTCGGCGTCGTTGTGCTGCCTCGAGCTCAGAGCAGAGCCGAGGTCTTTTTCGACGATGTCCCAGGCTATGAGAAGCGCTAGTGTCTTCCGGTGGTTCCTCAGGCTAGGAGAAGCGCTAAGGTCTCGACTGTTTCTCCACTAGGCTAAAGGAAGCGCTAGATGATTGAATCCAGTGACGGTCTGGTCAAAATGCAGCTTGTTTTATACTTATTCTTGAGGATGGTGGGGCCACCAGCAGCCAATCAGCATGTGCGATTTTTGTGTTGGGGGGTTGTGGTCATCTTAAAAGGGACGAGTCGTGTTAAGGTATATATGCAGGTGTTGTGACCGTGCGCCCTTCTTATAAGGATGTACACCATTAAGGGAGTCGGTTAATAATTAATGGATAAACCAGGGCGCCACTACACTTATAAAATAAACAACTACAAGCAAGTATCGTCAAACAAAAGTGTAGAAACTTCGACGATTATATTCTGTTTCAAAACCATAAAGGTTTGACTGTAAATTCGTACAAACTCTGAACTTGTAATGAAACGTGAGGTTAAATAAATAACATGAAACAGCAGTTTGCGTTTCTCTACAAAAATATACTAAAAGTATTAAAAAATATTATGTTTAACTTTCACTTGAGTTTGGAGCTCACACCATCACTCTACTTGTGCGTATGTGACTACTTGGTCAGTTTGTAATATAAACAAGTTCTAAAATCAATCAGAGTAAACATGATGTCTCACTTTTAATATGAGATCTTAAAATGCTAATTGAAATGAGAATTTGATATGGACAAATTTTATTGGCTTTGTTATATGTTAAGTATTATATATTAGTTGTGCTGGAAAATAAAAAGGAATAAATTCTTAGAACTCTAAATTTAACAATACGAACCATTGTTGAATCGTACAAGATCGAGACACGAGTTGAAAGCTAATGTAAATGAAGTGCGATGCAAAGATCGCTAACGTTTAAAACTTTACACATCTTCACAGTATGAAGTTCTATCAGTGAATATCCAGAGAAGATAGAAGTAATCTGTTGCAGAGCTCTTAGCTTTGCGCATGATTAGGGCGTAAACAGAAGACACTATAGAATTACGTTGGACATTCAACCACGTAAACCATGTTGTTAGGAGTGTTTATTTTATATGTCAACGATAATTAAAATACTGACTAAATGCGCTTGACTTATTTATTCTACTTATATAAAAGATTCTCAAATAAAGACAATAACACCACTATACAAGGTGAATGCACAAATTTATAGCTACTTCATAATTTTTTTTAAAAAGGTTTGGGTTTCGGAAAATTAAAACTCTTCAATACATAAAAATGTACCTACAAATGTTAAGAAACTGGTGGTCGGTTCGAAAAGGAATATCAAAACGCTGCAATCCAATCCAAGTAAATATCTTTTACACAAATATACAAAGTTATCCATCACATAAAAATCAATTGTTAAACTATATTAATTCGAATCACCCAACAGTAATCTTACTTAATGAAACACGTACAACTTAATGAATTTGAATATTCAGAAATAGAAATTAAGAACTATAATTGTGTGCGGTGTGATGCAACTTTGAGGAGGATGGGTGGTGTCCTATATGTAAAAAAAAATAATTTACTTCCTGTAATTGTTCAATTTATACAAGAGAGGGCGTTTATTGGTGTATAATTTGTAACAATTACGATTTTCTGTTATTCAAATATACAATTTTATTCAATACACCTTGTCAATAAATATCAAATTTCTATTGAAACCTTTTATTATGAATTCATACATAGTACGCCATCTACATTAGAATAGCCCAAGTAAACTTTAAGTGAACTTCTATTTGCTTGTATCTTGATTCAATATTCCCCCTCTCGGCGCATGCTGGAATAGCAAACATCGCCTCGTGGAGAAAGCCATTTTGATATGAGATGTAGTCCGAAAACCAGTATTATCCAGGGCCTGCAGGTTTTTGATTAAACATGCCGCCCCAAAGAAGGGTCAAGTGGAGTCAACAAATTCCATAAGTTTAGTTTTGATGGCAGCATGTACCTAAGATGATTGTAAATATATTTTTTTACGCGCAAGTTCTTTTTTTAGTTTAGAGTTTTAAGGATTAAAATATTAATTATAGAATATGGAGACAATTTAATTCCGAGTTCTAAAATGTTAAATTCAAGTAACACGTTATGAAACAATGGAAATTATGTATTATAAGAAAAAAACAATCGTTAATCCTAAGGCAAACACAAAATTGGAAGGACGCTGCAATTGTTGCTAGGCAAGAAAGTGGAAACCCCCACATGGGATTGGTTTGAATGAAGGTCAACTCCGGACCCCTGCGTCAGCCACGTACAACGGTAAGAGTAGGGACGCAGATGTTTAAAAAAGATCTTTAAAAGAAAGAAAACTGGCAGACAAACGGATAGCCAGCGGTGAGTCATCCTCCATTTTTATACCTATAATATTTCGAAGGAACTTTTATTTAAAAAACACAAATAATTTTCGAAGTAGCTATACACAAGTTTATTTAAAATTAATTCTTGATATTTTTGCAAAAGTGCATAGCTCAATTTATTTGCTTCAAATAAATTTAGTTAAAAATGTAGTATTTAGATAAGGCATATTTGACCTTAATATTTTCAAAGTGTTTTTGTAAGATTGTGTTTGAAGTTACAAAGTTGTAGTAAAAAGTTTGCTTTACAAAATATATGATGTGATAAGAATTGTTTGCCGAAGCATTGGGTAAAACCCATTGTGTTAGTACACCTGAAGTATAGTTCAATGTCGACAACAAGTATTTTTCTTAAACCTTCGAGTTTATTAGAGATAACTATTAAAACTATAGAGTCATAACCTGCGAATTTTTTTTGAATATGTAATTTGTTTATTGTACACTGAACAGGATCCTATTCCAGTAGCATGAAATCACTGTAATATAAAATGAAAGCCATATAGTTCTTGTGGAGAACTGAAGTAATTTATGTAACTAAATAATAAATAAAAAAAAATCATTCCACGAATGTTTAGAGATTTCTATTAAACTGTAATAACAAAACTATTTCAAAAAGTCTCCATATAGATATGTTTATATAAACGATGTACATAGACATTTTTTTAAGAACGCAATAGAAAATTTTTAAGTTGTAAAATTTTCTGTCTTTAAAGTCAACAGTAATTGTCCTACAGAAGCAAACAGTTTAGCAATATGAAATTGTAGTATTGAAGAAAAGTATTATTGGTGTTAAAGTTAAAAGTTTTTTTTTGAACAATAATTTTGACTAGTAGATTTTTTTTATAATTTTTGTGATAAAGTGACTAGGCTCTAACGAAGTCCTAGTTTGAACATGTTTAGGTGTGGTTAAATTTTCAGATAGCACAAGATCGTCGTTCCCATTCCAGGTTGCAGAGATTAAAGTAAGTATTTTTGTTTACGTTGCTCGTCGTAAATTTTTTTCTTTTTTCCGAAGATTTCCGTATCTGATCTTCGGATAGTTTCGTATTATAACATTCATTAAGATACGGTGGCGTCCAATAAAATTTCTTTTGTATTATCGTATACCATCCTACGACCCTAGCTCATAGCTCTGCCCTAAGTTAAAGAAGCTTAGCTGGCTGGAAGATCTCTTTACAGGGACCCTTTCTTCTAAAAGCCATTCAACATCCTTTTTACCCTGGGCTTGACCGTTAAACAGGAACCCCTCATAATCTATCGAAGCTCTGCCGCCTATATGGTAGAGCGGACATACTATATTGTTTAAAAAGAATTTATACTTAACAAAAATAAGCTTACAAATTTTAAAACTAAAAATATATAAACAAAGTATCTGGTTAGGGGTCTTCTATAGATCTCCTACTCTTGTGCCATTACATTTATAACTGCTCTAGAGGACTGGTGTAAACAGTATACTAGAGATGGTCAACAACTAATTCTGGCTGGTAATATTAATATAAATTACATGCAAGATTCCTTTTATGTAACAAAAATTAAAATATTTGTCAAATGTATGGAATTGATCAACTTGTAGGTGAACCAACTAGAAGTTACTGTACTGTTCAAAACTTTAATTTTTATGTACTTACTAATACAAATTATGTTAAAGAATTTAATATCAGTGATACGGTTATTAGCGATCATGCCAATATAAATATTATTTGCTGCAAAATCGGAGTTTTATGACAGTGATTCGATTACTAAGTATAGAAATCTTAGCGCTACTAACCTAACTGAAATTAACAATAAATTAATTGAATGTGAGTGGTCTTGGAATTTAGTGGATATAAATGTCATTTGTAAACAACTTAATAACAAGTTTCAAAAATAATGGATGAGTTCGCCTCTTTAAGGGATAGAAAGTATAGAAATAATTGCCTAGCGTGGTATGATATAGAAGGAAAAAATATGATTAGGAATAGATAAGTGCATACCATAAAGTTTGGGCAGCTGATAATGTTGAGGTAATCAATAAATGGGTGATACACAAGAAGTTGAGAAATAGATTTGTATTTGTATTAATAGTAAAAAACAGAAATACTATTACAGTAAAATTGATAATATGAAGAATGATTTAGAGGAAATGTGGAGTACCTTAAAAAATTAATCAATCAGACATGGAAGGCAAGTGTTTATGAAGATATAATATTTCCACAGGAGATAACACTGGAAGTAAAACAGTTAAAAATGATCAAGAGAAAGCAGAACTATTTAATAAATATTTTGTAAATAGTGTAGTTGAAATAGTTACAAGCATACCTAGTATGCCAGATAAGAAATTGTTTTAAAGTTTTTAAGTAAATTGCAAATTTACAAAATTTGCTCCAATCTCAATACCTGATTTAAGGAACTTGATTAAAACCTTAAACAATAAGTTTAGAAAATGGGAAATATTAAATGGCAGAGTTTTAAAAACATCTTTACAGTTATTGATCATGTACTGTTGCATATGATTAATACATCACTATAAAGTGGAATTTTTTCTACTGTACTAAAGACCAACACCGTGATACCCATTCCCAAAACTGAAAAACAAAAAGCAAGTCGCTACAGACCTATTAAAACACTGCCATGCATAAAAAAGCTGCTTGAAACAGTAGCATACAAACAAATGTTGAATTACTGTGAAGATAATGACATATTTATAGGTACTAAATCAAGCTTTCGGCCAGGGTTCTCATGTGAAATAGTGATTCAACTAACGATCTCGAAATGAAAAATAGATATTGATAATACTAAATACATAGTTGCTATTTTTTTTTATCTCAAAAGAGCATTTGAAACAATCGACAGGGGGTTTTGCTATGCAAACTTAGGCAGTATGGTATTAGTGGAACAGTGTTAGACTGACTAACCAATTATTTATATGGGCATAAACAAAGAGCGAAAGTTAAGCAGATGGTTTCCTCCATTTGCGACAATGACACTGGGGTTCTCAATGCAGTGTCATAGGACCATTATTATATATAATTTATATGAATTATCTACATTTGAAACTCATTGCAATCTATTGAATTTGTATGCGGACGATACTCTAATATCTGTTTCAGATAATAATCTAGATGTGGCTGTAGACAAACTACAACATGAACTATCACAGGTTTCAATGTATTTACAAAGTATTAAGCTGAAGTTAAGTGATAAAACTAAAGGAATGATAATTGCAAGCAGATTCAACTTAAATAAGATTGATTATACCAATATATCCCTAAGGATAAATGATATATGTATGTATAGAGATTGTAACTGAGATTATATATCTAGGACTAATCTAGGACAATAATATGACTTTTAAATTTCACTTTTTAAGAATATATAAAAAGATTTCAAAAACCTATATTTCTTTTTAAGGGTTACAAAAGAACTTTCATGTTGGGCCAAATATATAGTTTATAAAACAATCATACAACCACATTTTCAATACTGCTCCTCAATATTGTATTTATTAGACAGTACATTATTTAAGACCTTACATATACTGCAAAATAGAGAATAAAGGGTAATTTTAAAATGTAACCGTTATACATCAATTAAGAAGGCTGATTCAATGTAAAAACTCAAATAAGCAAAGAAAGAGTTAGAAGGAGCTCTTAATGAAATGGAAATCATTCTAACAGAGAGATACGATATGAAAATTAACAAAAATAAAACTAAAGTACTAGTATGTAAAGGAGGGGTAATACTGCAAATATATTAATATTAACACCTACATATTCCTTAATATTTTAAATTAATTCAATCACCATTCGTTCCGTCGGTACTTATTAATCAATAAAAAATAAACATTGTTATGTTCAATTAATGTCCTACAACATAAAATAACAACCATATTTATGTCCAAAACTTGCATATACATTATAAAAAACATAAACAAGCCTATAATATTACTTATATTTTGGTTCACCTATTATAAGGTTCAGAATGTCCAGACCATACCAGCTTTTCAGTTTTTTAATAATTCCTTTTTTCCATCCTTCAAACGACAACTACCATTGACCTAACACAACCCAAAATTCCAACTTAATGGCAAAGTGAACTATTTAAATTCCTCCTCTAAATGACCGCAACAACAATAATTCCACCCACATGTGCAAGGGAAATACCTCGCACTGCACGAGAGTAAATTCACATATTTTATCATAAGTCGCATATTTTTTATCCCAGTGGGGACATCAATCTTTATTTAATTTTTCTTGCAACTGCATTACGCTCACTTTCAACTATTAATTCACCTCACTATATATTTTTCAAAACTTATCAACCCCTGGCCACACGGGTCACCACCGTATTACTTTTTTGTATCATTACATCTTAGGAGATTTTTATATTACCAATTCATATATAACTAATCAAATTTCTTTTCCACTTGGGTTCAACTAACTCGTTTTCCCCCACAGTAAATCATATTAATTACGGTCAGCATACCATATATAATTTCAATCTATATGAAAAATACTGAAAAAGAAACTGGTTTGTACAGATCTACTAGATTTTATTACATGTAGATATGTCATCAACTTAACAATAACACAAAACTTGTATATTTGTTATAATTCAACAAATCACACGTTTTAATTTGTCTGAAAATTTTTTAATAATGAATCATGTTGTTTTATCATGGAATTTATAACGCAATTGTATCTACAGAATAGTCACTACTCAACATACAAAATTTTAAATTTTTACTAAAATTTATAAGATGTTTTAAATATAAAGCATCAAGCACATGCTACTATCACAAACATTACCATTATTGTATGTTTGCTTACCTATAGAGTTCTGATCATTACATTGTGATATATTTGGGTCTCTAGGTTTGGGTTTGACATAGTTTTTTGACCAGATACTGCAATTCTGAAACAAAATTAAAAACATCAGTTATAAATAAATAAATCTCAATAACTATGAAAATATCCTTGCAAATAAATGTTAAACTTCATCTTAGATCATTTCATTAAAAATATATTAAACACCTGTAATACATAATAAATTTACTAGTAAAGCAGGCCGCATTCAATGATGTTAATTCATTACCCTTCATACAAATTGCAATAATTTCATGCTTTCATATTTTAATTAATTTTTAGAAACTATGGAGTACATCTAAAAGATTATTGTTGTCAATACATTTGCTTTTCTCGAATTTGTTCACAAACCGTGAGATCTAATCACACGATGTCAACTAAACATGGCTAAATTAACACAGTTGTAGATGTTTCATTCCACTCTTCTTTAGTTCAGCACATTTACTTACATTTTTCATTCACTTTCTAAATAACTTACTGGTAGTGACGTGCCATCAAAACGTGTTATTATTAACATTGCATACCTGCAACAACTCTGGTTGCCACAAGCCCCCTATTTTAACGGGTTTTGTAACTGTTCGTCACTCTAATAAATAGGTTAGAGAAGTAGTATGAATTTAGACGTAGTCAGTTAAAGACACGTTTGTTACCAAGAGAGCATTGGCGCTCTTTTATGTATTTCTGTAGTTAACATATACTCGTTGTTTATTATTTACTTGCAATGAGGTCTTTTCCTATTGCGAGTAATATACATAATTTGTCATTCGTAATTTATTTGTTATTATTTCTAAAGATATGGTGAAGCATGACCCTATGGATTTTATACACACATTTTTCTTAATTTAATTCAACTAATCGTGATTACCACTTACTTTAGTGTCAGCAACAAACTAAAGTAGAAACAACATAAACATCAATGAGAAACACAAAAAGGGTTGTTTTAAAAACAAAGGATAAAGTAATTAAAAAATCACAAAAGCTGTAACAACAAACATTTTTACAAGCTACTAAATAAGTAAATGAAAAAGAAAATGATTAAATGCTTTGTGTGAAGTGTAGCACTGTATGAGACTATGAGTTTCAACAATGCAGAAAAGATGGATTGCATTGGAAATGTGAACTTGGCAAGACAAATTGATATCCTATATGTAGACAATTTATGAATAACCGCTTATGTAAAGTAAAAGAAACAAAAGCAATCTGAAATGCATACAGAAAAGAGAAAAGAAATGGACTGAGAATTCTTTGGGAAGAAATTAATTAATGCGGCAATACAAAACATGACAAAGGCAGCAAGACAGTAGACGGTGAAATAATGCCACAAAGATATGAAATCTATTGATAAAGGTCTGAAAATTCGAATGCACAAAATATTAAATATTCCTTATTTATAAATGCTTATTGTTGGTAGAAAATTAGTAAAATAGGATATTGAGAAAGGATTATGTCATTATTGAAAAAGCATGAATATAAACTGTGGAGTTGTTGATCATAAGGGATTTTCTTTAAATTTTATCCTTTTATAATACAACTGTATACTTATATGGATTATATTTTCTCTTAAAATAAGAACCCTTTATAAATTTGAAACATAATTTGATTTTTAAAATGATGGATAGAAATAGCAGAAATATTTGAAATGCGATGAAGTATAGAAAAGATACGTTCAGAGCATACTAGGAATGACAAAGTTGTACAAATATATGACTTCTTTGAAATGCATAAACAAAACAACTAGAAAAAACATGGTGTAACCAGAAATCATATTACCACAAAGGCGATATTTATTTTTCTTCCTCCTCTACATTCATTGTAATTCTCATAATTTTAATAAATCCTTGTACAAAAATTAATAGTAACATTTCGTATTTGTTGTTTTCTATTAAGCAACATATTATCTTATTTGCTATTCTAAGACATGTTATATTTTTGGGCTTATGTTGTCACAAGAGGTTGTGTGCTGTTATCAGGGTCAATTTCCAGCCAGTCTTGTTTCAGTTTATAAGTTAGGAGAACTCTTTAAAATTACAAGGTGCAAGACAACCAAAAGAAAACAAGTATGCAGTGTATAGAAGAAGTTGCTATTGAATAAATTATGGATAGATTTTTTTTATTGATCAGGGTATCACAATTAATGATTTTGCGTTTTTGGCAGTTAATAAGAAGTCATAATGGAGACTAACAATTACTGGGGTTTAACAATTAAACTACGTTATTATTTGCATTAAATAAGAAGTGAAGGGGGGCTAACAACAGCTACAAAGCAAAAACAAATATATATATATATATATATATATATATATATATATATATATATATATATTATCAACAAATTTCAGTAATAACACAAAAACACAAGATAATTAGGTTAGAATTAAAATTATACACTATTTCAAATCAAGATGAATTTCAGAATCAAGGTGTGAGAGAGATTTTATTTTTGAATATTGTCACAGCATGGTTTGTGTTATTCTGGCATCACAGCAATGACTCAAAACAGCAAGATTAACTCCAAATATTTGACACAAAGTACTTTCAAATGCATCATTGAATGTTCTACAAAGCATTAGAACTTGATACTGATTCTAACAGCCAAACGGCAACGATTGAGACATGAAGTAGGGCAGTTTCTCTCTGTCTCTCTCTCTCTCTCTCTATATATATATATATATATATATATATATATATATATATATATATGTTTATTTGTTTAAGTACTTAACAAATTTACACCCTATTATAAAGTACATTTTATTACAATAACATATTATTGAAACAATTAAGTTATTAAATGTAACATTAAAGATATCACACTTGTCTTGACAGGCATTACATGCTGCACATATCCTATATAAAGGAGAATTCTGATAATAATTACTATTAGCAGTATTGCTAATGTAGAACTATTTACATTTCTAATATAATGAGTCGGTATATTAAAGTTAATTCTAACCAGGAAACTAGGATCCTCAATAATACTATGAATAATTTTGTACAGATATAATATGTTACACATTGTTCTTCGTTTCTTCAGGCTTACTAGATTATACTTACTACATAACCAGATTTTTGATAATTGTCTATGGTAGAAGCCTTGTTCTCTATAGTATAAGCATCAAACTAATTTATTCTGTACTTTTTCAATTGATTGCATATGGCAATGATGATAGGGACACCATATTACTGATGCATATTCTAACACACTTCTAACTAACGCTATGAACAAGCACTTTATACATTTATATCACTAAATTGTTTTGTGTTTCTTACAATAAAACCATATGTTTTCATAGCTCTGTTTGTGATATTAGTAGTATGATTGTTAAATGTCAGTTTAGTATCAAATGTGACACCCAAGTCTTGCACTTCATTAATTTGTTCCAAAATCAATCCTTGTATATAGTAGTCATAGATAATACTTTCCTTTTTCCGTTTATATGACATTACCACACATTTATTTATATTAAACTGCATACTATTATCATTGGACCATCTCACTATATTGTCAATATCTTTTTGTACTTCAATACAATCTGTAATGTCATCAATTTGTTTATATATTTTTAAGTCATCAGCAAATAATAGGCTGATGTATATTCTGTAACTTGTGTGATGCTATTTATGAACATTAGAAAGAATAAGGGTCCAAGATTAGTGCCCTGCGGTACCCCAGATATTGGAATGAATGGTACCGAGGAAAAACCTTTTACTACTGTTTGCACTCTATCATTTAGGTAAGATGACATAAGGGCTAACAAGTGAGGGTGAAATCCAAATTCCATTCCAAGTTTCGCAATGAGTAACTTGTGAGAAACTTTATCATATGCTTAGGCAAAGGCGGTGTATATAATATCCAACTGAGTTTTGTTATTTAAGGCATGTGATATATCTTGAGTAACATTAATTAAGTTAGACACTGTTGACCGGTGTCTCATAAATCCATGCTGATAAATGGTTATTTTACTGTTGACCTTTGCGTACGTCAATTTATATAATATACTTTCAAATATTCTTGCAAATTCTGATAGTATTGCTACAGGTCTATAATTCAAAATTTCATTTTTGTTTCCCTTCTTGTATATGGAGCAAATTCAAACTTTTTTCCACTCACTGGGAAATATTGCATTCTTTAAGCTTAGATTAAAAAGTATATGAAATGGATAATGAAAGATATCTTCACATGCCTTGACTATAAAAGATGGTATATTATCCGACCCAACTGCTTTTACACTTTTAAGGGCTTTCTTGCCTCCATTACCTCTTCCTCAGTTATGGTATTAATAACAACTTCTTCGGTATATAAGTTTTCTACCACATTAAAATTGTCTGTGTTATCGTCGGAATAGACAGTACCGAAATATCTTGCAAAAGCGTTATAAATTTCTTCACCTGTACAATATTGTGCATTATTCCAATACATTTTATTGCGAATGTGGACTACTCCTTTTTTACTATTTATATATGCTCACAGTATTCTAATATCCTCTCCTATATCATTTTGTATTTTATTAATATAAGACTGATAAGCTACATTAATATCATTTTTAATCTGTGTTCTAAGCATACTGATGTATATTTTTAACCGATCATAATCACCCATTTTCAATAGCTTTCTCAGCTTATCCTTCGCCCTGATATCATTTATAATTTGCTTATTAAACCACACAGGATATGTATGACGTTTTTGTGATTTCGGTACACACCTGTCAAGCACATCATAAATTTTAGCATAAAATGCAGTTACAGCCGCATTAATACAATTTTAGGAATTGAAAATCAGTTTCTAAGAGTAAATTGTACACTTTCATAAAATCTCCCTGTTTAAAATTATATTTCATGTGCTCTGGTATTAATGGTTTCCCTTTGCAGCTGTTGATAACCTTATTTGAAACGTGGGATGTTAGTGATCCTCTCTGACCAAACTGAAGTCACTGCCTTCAATATTACAACTTAAGTTAGTTATTACAACATCCAATATACCACCAATTTGATATACTGCAAGTGGGCACTATATACACAATTGTTATATATATATATATATTACTCATATTTAGACCAGGGTAGAAAATTAATGAATTACATAAAATAATTTTAATCACCGTGTATAAGGAATTTTATTAGATAATACGCTTTATTAAAACACCGTGGAGAATAAAAATTCATTCGTTTCAGTAAAAATAAGAGATTTAAATCGTGTACAAGACGCTTTATATCAAAAGAAACAGTATTAACAAGCTCTACGTGTAATGTATGTATTCCGAGGAAAGAAACAAATGGAAATTACGTGCAAAATTTATATTAATTAACCCTATTTTAAGTAACCGGTATTAAACAAAGTGTACACATAATAATTAATATTTAACTTGTATTCGCTAAAAATGAAAGGATAGAAGTCAATTTTAATTGGAGTTAATTAAACCATTATTAATAATAAGCATAAAAGCCTGTGAAAATCCAAGATTAAAATACCACGGAATAAGGCTCTGAGAATTAATAGTATGTTTGAACACCTGCGTAGTTTAAAAAGCTCATTCGGCGTAAATTTTGCAGATAATTAATGGTTCAAAGAATCTTGGAGAAACCATCGCATAATAGTTACGAGAAATGCTAAAGGTGGGATATTTCACACTCCACATGGACTAAAATAATCGATAATAAAGAATATCAATTTGCATCAATAAGAACAGGTTAGATAGAGACAGATAATATGCACAAGACCGAGACACATATAGTAAAAGGCGTGATTTAAGCAACGTCACGAGAGTCACAATTGGTTGAAAATAGGATGCAAATATCAGAGGTAGAAACAACGATTTCTGTATAAAAGTCAATTGGTTATTTCCAGACGTTGCGTGCCGTGTTGAAATTTCTGAGATTTAACTGGGGCGAGTACAAAATTCGTAAAAACCGACGCGCGGGCTACGGAATGGGAACATAGCAAGCGAAATTCTTTAGAATTGTCCATTTTGGGGACTCGACCGACAGACGGGCTAACTTCTATATATACCCAGGTGAATATAAACAAGCTCTCTTACATCCGCGACTTGATTCAAGATGTTAAACAGTGCATTTTAGTTTGATAAAATAATTTAAAGTTTGCTCGTATATTTTGGTGATTCAAAATAGTTTGTTCTTTACGTGCTAACATGAATATACTTTAGTGCACTTAGATACAAGGTAATAAAATTTAGTATCACTGTGCCAATTAGTAAAATTTACAACGACAAATGTATACACAAAAGTAGGCAGTTTTGGCGTATATTGGTGAAAGAAGTATGAATTTCTTTGCTATTTTTCGGGGGTGTTAATAATTAAATGGTTCATGAATGTGTCTGGATCCACAAAACAAGGGTCAGATATACACAGATGAGTTCCGGAAAAGCCCAGAAACAACTTTAGATGAATGGTGATGGAGATAATTTTAAAAGCGTTGAGAATCAGAAGCCGTAAATATAATCCAGTTGGAATGGTGTGATTAACAAAAGGGACGATGTACATTGAAACTACGAGTGCAGTAAACTTCAGGTAATTTATACTATTTTGTTTGAACTTTGATATTTTTGTGTGTGTTGAATAACTTTATAATTGATCTACTTTAAATGGACATTAGTGAGATTATACTAACAATAAAATTTTAATTTTAAGGTGAAATTTTGCGTGTTTAAGTAGAAAGGGGTATTTAGTATTGATGTTCTGGATTATGATGAAATTTTAGGTATGTCTTTGAGCTCAATTAGACGAACCTGGTTAATTAACGTAAAGGGGTGGTAGATGCTCCCTTTGTACTCAGACTCAGATCTGCATATATTGTTATATTAATTAGTAGGCCTCCTACAAGGACTTTAATTCTGGATGCACATTAAATGATAATAAAATTAATCTTGAAATTCCTTTTAAAACTGAAATTTATGCTGAATTTTTAATTTGAAATTTTAATGTATTGTGAATATTGATGTAAATAGAGTTAACGTTGATGTTTGTGGTAGGAATGTGTTTTTTTTTATGAATGAGGATGAAGGTGTAACTAGAGGAGCAGCCGAGGCGATTAACAGAAGAAAGTCAATGGACCAACACAGTTAAGGTAATGAATAGCTTTTTGTAGGATTCACAGCATTCTTTGGCATCCAATTCGTAGGGGCTCGATTCGAAAAGCGGAGTACCCGGATTTTAGAGGATTCACAGCAATATATATATATATATCCTTCTATTATTAGAGCGTCCATACATTGTCCATTTGCATTCAATAGAGCGTCCAACATCACCGAGCGTCCGTATACGGACGCTCCATGCATATGCCATTCTAAAATTTGTTAAACTGCTTCTGATGTCAAATTAAGCTTTATGACATTTTTTCAGCGGACGCTTTTCTGATGTCGAAATGCTAAAAAAAATACGGCAACCGTATATTATTAGTTACTAGGTTTGATCGTTAGGAGTCGCACGAGCGGCTGGCGTATATAACCCGTATACAGTTTACCCATATACATTAACGCTTGTCGAGCGTCCAGCAGCTTTGGCAACGTTTCGTTTAGATTGTTTGTCGTTTAAATATATTTAAGTGTTCTCTTCAGATTGTACATGCGATGATGATTGCAGGTATATGTTTATAAACGGGATTTTTCTATTTTACAATTTTGGTTATTTCAGTTTGATATTTAGAGTTTGTGTACTTATCATGAGTGACGCGTCGTTCCTTCCAGATTGCGTAAGTACATTATTAAAGGGTCCTTGATTTTTTGCTTAGTAAGGTTTGTGTTACAGTACGGTATTTGTTCTGAACAATCCAGCAGTCTACCATTATCACCAATTCAAATCAAAAATGTGTCATCCTCGGGTGTTCCTTTTACACCGTCGAGTAATATTACTGACGCGCCGAGTATAAATCAAACGTACACGGAACTTACAACTGTACAAGTTGACATTAATTCACCTATTCAGATAGAAGCTACGCATGCAGAATCTGGAACAGCTCCTAGAAGTTCAGTAAGTATATTTATTAACCAATTATATTCCACACTTGCATTTAACATCAAGCTAGTATGAGTTGTCTTAAATTTGGTTCGTATTTTCTGTTTTTCTAAAATGTGTCACGTTTATAAAAAAAACTACTGACAAAAAATACTCAACGGCGATGGATAGTTAGAGTTTAAAATTGAATTTTGTTTTAAAAATTTTCAACCTTTTATAATTTGTAGGCTGTTAAATTGAATTATAAATCCTTCGTTAGTCCCATCTCTATATTAATATATTTCAGGATTGTACATCATCTTCAAATGACTCTCGCCAGGATCCAGATTACCTACCTGATAGCTCCAGCACGGAATCTGAGGAACAGGAAGCAATTGAAATTCAATGTCGAAACCCAGAAGTAAGACAAATATTCCTGTAACTGTACTTTTGCGTATATTAACAGAAAGAGTTAAAAGTTTTCAATTTCCATTAATCATTTAACGTAACTCGTAACATAAATTTGCCTATAGTTGATTAATGTATACATAACTAACGACATGCAGTTGAAAAAGTAATTCTTTATTATTGCAGTTTTCGCAAGTCCTTAATCACAGATGCAGTAATATGTATGCTGAAGTGTTGTACATTGTAGAATGATAATAGTTAAAAATTGATTGTTATTTGTTAACTTTAGTAGATTGATAATGATTTATTGACGATGACTGATGGTTGGTTGTTGATTGTTAATTGATGATAGTTGACCGTTGACGGTTGGTTGTTGATTATTGATTATCGACTTCGACCGTTGATAGTTAATTGTTAAATGCGTATTTGTTGGTCGTTGAATGTTGGCCATTGTTTGATAGTTGATCGCTAATTCATGTTTTTGATTGTATAAACCTGATGGTTGGTGTTTGAATGTTGACTATTTGTTGATTGAGTACTGTTGATTGTTGAATGTTAAAAGCTGATTGTTGTTCGTTAAATGTTGATAGTTATTTGTTGAGTAGGGACAGTTGAGTGTTGCCTGTTGATTCTTTATCGTTGATTGTTGATGGTTGAATGTTGAATTTGATTGTTGTTTATTGACGGTCGAACATTAATTGTTATTTATTGTTGGTTGACTGTTGATCGTTTGTTAATCCTTGATTGTTTGTTGAAAGATGATTGTTGGTGGTTGAAAGTTCTTTGCTGACTGATGATGGTTGATTGTTGAATAATTCTTTTATTGAGAGTGGTTGAGTGTTGAAAGTATAAAACTAATTGTTGACTTGCTTGTTGCTTGTAGATGGTTGATCCTTGATTGCTATCTGTTGAATCTTGAAAAGTGATGTTTTTTAACGGTTGTTGAATAATATTTGTTGATTGATGATTAAAAGTTAATTTGATTTTTGAGCGGTGAATGTTTATTGTTGAAAGTCCATTGTTCGTGGTTGAATGTTGACCTTTTGTTGATTAATTCTGGGTTTGATTCCTGTCTGTTGATTATTGAATTCTGACCGTTGATAGTTGATTGTTGATAGTTGAATGTTGAGCATGGTTGATTTTTAATAGCTAATTGTTGTTGTTTGATTGTTGAAATCTGATGGCTGGTGGTTGTATGCTGACCATTTGATGATTGATGATTGTTGATCGTTGAATGTTACAAGCTGGGAGCTGATTGTTGTTGGTTAAATGTTAAAAGTTGTTTGTAGAGAAATGACAGTTGATTGGTGACTATTGCCTGTTGATTCTTTATCATTGATTGTCAATGGTTGAATGCTGATTTAGATTGTTGAAATTGTAAGTTGATTGTTGAGAGTTGATTGTTGAAGCCTAATTATTGATGCTTCAATGTTGATGACTGATTGTTGTTTATTGGTGGTTAAACGTTAACTGTTGATGGTTGACTGTTGTTTGATTATTGAGGGTTGAAAGCCTATTACAACGTATATTTAATAATATGTTAAGAGTAGATAATTGTTACTTGTTAGACAACCTTAGATACTCAGAATTACCTGTATATAATCACAAATTCTTACGGAGCTGGACTCGTCTCAAGCGGATTCTTTTAGCCCTAATCTTCCAGTCAATCAAGTATTAATAATAAAATATAAGCTTACTCAAAAATTGGCCTAATGTATTTAATGACAAATTAATTTGAAATATTTGAAGAGTAATTTAAAGCATTCAAACAAAATCATGTAAGAGGCCAAATGCATGCATGTGGTTTACATATAAATTAAATAAAACATGTTACCAAATATCGAAACTTAAACATTTCTTAATTCTTTTTTCCCTCGTAGTAGTGATTACCCTAGGAACATTAGTGGCTTGAGAATGCATAAGACTAATTACTGCTTCCCAAACTGTTACTGGAATAACCCATCCTATCTTCGAAGAAGATTGAAAACGCTGCTTGTAGAAGTAAATGATTCTAAATCAGCAATCCTGAATTTCTCCAGTAAGACTTTTACACAGCACTTCAACAACCAGTGCTTCAAAATTACCATAAAACTCCAAAAGAACTGACCCCAATTAATTAGAACGTATACAAGTAAGAATGAATATAATTGACATAAAAGGGTACCTAAAGTACAAAGCTTTAGTTGAAAAATCAATCAAACATATTTTAAATACTTACAGGCTTCTCTTGTAAAAAGACATCGTGGCGTACTACAAATCCGGCAACCTGCCGACAACTCGAAATAAACATCAAATCAAGTTTTAAGGGTCTCAACTATTAAAATCCCGAACTTATAATGTCGGATCTATTATATTACCATTTAATATTTTCAGATTTACATCTCTAGAAGAGCCCACACAACCACTTGCTTTTCATTCCAGATGAAGAAGAACGAAAAAGTCGCCTATCTCAAAAGCCGTTAAAATTAATGACATTTAACCTTGAACAATAAATTCCAAACCATGGGTGGAACATCTTGAACAAAATATAACATTCTCTGATCCCTTTATTTACCCAGATAATTACATGTAAAATACAGAGAACCTTTGTACCCTAAAAGATAAATTATTCTTTTATAGAATTTCAAATTAAAACAACTTCAGGATTTAATCTTTTACAAAAATATAATTAACTTTGCAGAAACAGTGCCACCACTGCTTGCAAGATTTAGAAATTTTTATTAACCAAAAATACGCATGTGCAGCCTTTTCTAATGACAATAAACAACAAAATAACAAGAAGATATTTATAACCTTAAAATATTGTAGAAATGTAAACAATCTGAATTATTATGATATGGCTTTTTAATTTATCAAATGCAGAGAAAATAACTGGATTAATTTAAATACTAGAAGTACATAACTTTTGAATAAATGTTTCCACTAAAGAATTGGTAATTACTCAAGACAAGAATAATATTTTAATAACCTTAATGTATATTCGCAAGTATTTTTATGAGAAATAAATTGAAAATCATTATTAAACCATAGTGACAGGCTAACATGTAAAATGTGGCGTCACATACTATCTTACAAAAGAAAACTTTGAAAAAGTTTTCGCCAACAATCACAACACTGAATTAACCTCCAAAATCAGAAAAAAATTAAATTCAAATTATTTACCTAAGTAACATAAAAACTACAATTTTTCATCAGCATACAAAGTATAATCAGGTTTTAAATCAGATATGTGCCAGTTTCCTTTCGAATTTCTACATTTATCTTCAAGTTCATAAGTATTTATTCCTAATTTTTTCTTTACTTTATACGGACCAGAATATTTTTTACCCAGTTTGGCAGAATAGTTTTTGGAAGCATCCGATATGTTATACTCTTTCTTCCAACAGAAATCTCCTTCACGTAAACTTACTGGTCTGTGTCGTAAATTATATTGCTTTTTTATTTTTTCATGAGCTTCTTTAAGTTTTTCTATTACAAGTTTCCTAATATCTTTTAATTTATTCCTTTTCTCACTATTATTGTTATCATTTATTTGTTCTGTATTTTCTAATAAAACTTGTTTTTCCTCATCTTGTTTATACTGTTTTCCGTTTAACATAATTTCCGTCCCAAAATTAATAAAATATGGTGTATTATCGTTGTTTCTGATTTGGCTGTTCTCATAGCACAACCTAATTTAGATATATTTTATCCCAGTTTTGATTTTCATTTATATAAGCAATTAACATTGTTTTAAATATTCTATTGTACCTCTCAGTTGGGTTATTTTCTGGAGAATATAACGGAGTGGTTAAAAACTTTACATTATAATCTTTTAACAATTTCATAAACTCTTTACTCTTGTATTGCACACCATTGTCCGACTTTAAGTATTCTGGAACACCAAATATTAAAAATACATTTTCTTCCATTATTTTCACCACCTTAGCTGCAGTAGCTGTTCGTAATGGAAAGAATAATGAAAATTTACTAAAATAGTCGCATACAGCTAATACAAATTTATTACCCTGTGAACTGCGAGTGTATGGACCTAATAAATCTGTTGTTACATATTGCCAACACCGTGTAATATTAACTTTACTACCCATCTCACCAGCTTTCTTATGTTGCTCAGGTTTAGTTTCCTTACATGTACGACATCTTTTTATATAATCCCCAATGTCAGATTTCATCCCTGGCCAATAATATCGCAAAAGAATTCGATGATACGTTTTATATATCCCTAAATGACCAGAAAGCATATTATCATGATGTTCTTGTATAATTTTTGAACGTTCTTGTTTTGGAAGAACTTGTTTCCAGTTATCTGAGGTGTTATTAAAAATGTTATCGTTTATATGTTTGTATAGTTTACCTTCACTGAATCTCCAATTAGGAAAATTTAAAGGTTTTGTTCTAACGTTATTACTCATTTTTTCATACCATTTATCCTTTCCTTCAGTAACATTAACATTGTTTATTATAGGATAACCAAAGTCATTACGTTCGTCAATCTTGTTAACATTAGGCAGTGAACGACTTAAACAATCTGGAATAATGTGTTCTTTTCCTGGCCTATGAACGATTTCATAATTAAATTGTTGTAGTCTCAAAGCCCATCTACCCAATCTACCAGTTGGATTCTTTAGATTATTCAGCCATAATAAGCTATGGTGATCAGTTATAACAGTGAAAAATGTATTTTCTAGATAGCATCGAAGTTTTTCGCATGCCCACAGTACAGAAAGACATTCTTTTTCTGTTACCGAGTATTTCATTTCATTTTGATTTAAAGTTCTAGATAAATAGCAAATTACTGTTTCTCTACCATTATATTTTTGAGTTAATACCGCCCCTAAACCGTAAAAACTTGCATCACATTGCAGTATAAATGGATAATTGAAATTTGGGCACGATAATATTGGTGCAGATACTAATGCATTTTTAGCATCATCAAAGGCTTTATTACAATCAGTAGTCCATTTAAATTTTGCTCCTTTTTTCGTTAAATTTGTCAACGGATTTATAATAGAAGATAAATTTGGCAAAAATTTCCGGTACCAAGAGATCATACCTAACAAGCGTTTGACTTGTCGTGGAGTCTTTGGAATTGGCATGTTTACAACTGCACTAACTTTTTCAGGATCTACTTGAAGTCCTGTTCGATTTACTATATAGCCTAAGAACTTTAGCTCTTTTCTACAGAATTTACATTTTTCTAAATTCAAAACAAGTCCTGCTTCCTTTAAACGTTTGAAAACTTCCTGAAGAATTTTTATATGAGTGTCAAAATCTTGCGTAACTATTATTATGTCATCCAAAAATTTAAATAGAAATGGTTCCAACTATTACATACAATTTTATGTTCAATTAAAGTTGTATAACCTAGTTTAGTATTATCTATTGAATCAAAGTACTGTTGTACAACTTTTTCCAACACTAATTTTTGGTCGTAAGTTAAATCATCTGTTGTTTTAATCAAATTTAGATTTAAATTAAAATTATCAGCACTAAAATGCCATTCGCCCTTTCTTAAATCTGGTACTAAACCCATTTTAATCCAGAATTCTGTGCCTAGAATTAACGTATGTCGCAACTGAGGCACTAAGTAAACATCAAACAGTTTAATTTTATCTTTCAATTGAATTGGTAATGTTACTACCCTGAACAAGTAATGGTTTGATCATTGGCTACTGTGCATTGTACTTCAACATTCTTTTTGTTTCCAGACCAAGATTTTTAATAAAATTAATTCCGTTATTCCCTAAAAATATTTTGTTAGCTCCTGAGTCTAATAAGCCATTTATTTTACAACCATATATTTGAACTGTTACGTATGGACATTCGTCACCTTCCACTTGTGATATTACATAATCCAAAATTGGTTTACTTGTGGAATTATAATAGTGTAGTTGCTCTTTAGTATAATTAAAATCATTGTTGACCGTTTTTTGTGTGGAAGAAACCAAGTCACGGTCTATAACCGGTTTCTTCTCCAGTTTCCCGAATTGCAAGATGTACAAGTAAGTTTTGTAAATCCTACTTTCCCACAAGAAAAACATTTCTTGGCTGTACAATGTTTCGCCAAGTGATTTTAGAGTTACATTTAAAACAAATAATTTCTGAAGAATTAGTCAATTTGTGTAATTATTAGAAAAATAAGAAGAGTGTAAATTATTTCCTGCATCTCTATCTCTATTTATGCTACTGTTTCTCGAAAAATTTCTATTTCGACTTGTACTATCCTCTCTTGTGTTATTAAAATTACTTTGTTGATTACGTTCACGACTATGACTTCTATAATAATTATTGCTACTACGTGCACTATTCCTAAATGAAGTAGTGTCACGACGACTAGTATGTGGCATATTACTGTTGCCCCTTTCTCTACTAAGATCTCTAGCATTTTTCCGATCATTACTAAAATCTCTATATTTATTCCTACTATTATCCCTAAAATTTTGTTTACCGAATTTATCGTTTTGTGAATAAGCACCTCTTGAATTGGAATTGTCACGTGTTCTTGAACTTTCGCAACTTCTTATCCCTTCAGGTTGCTCATCACGTTCCCTATCATGTGATTTATATTCTTTATTTTTCTCATTAGCTTCAAAAGAAACTTGAGGTTTCGAAATTACGACCCTGTCTATATTATTTTTACTAGCAGTATTTCGATATGATAAGTCTAATTCAATCGTGGTCTTATCAACAATTGGAGGAGTAAAATTAGTTATTGAATCTCTAGTTTCTTCTATTTTCCGACCTAACCTTATTAATTCATCAATCGAGTAAATATCAATCAGTCCTAGTTGGCTTTGATAAAATGGAATAATATTTTTCCTGAGAATTTTTAATTTGGTAGATTCATCCACCTTAATCGATAACCTATTGAACAAGTTGTTCATTACCGCTACATATATCCCTATAGATTCTTTTTCACCCTGAGTTCTAGCCTTAATTTGATTCCATAATTTTTCATTATAGTCCTTGGGCAAAAATTCATTTTTTAAATTTATACATAATGTATCCCAGTCAGCAACTTTATCCTTTATATCCCTATACCAAATAAGAGCTTTTCCCTCAAATAATTCTATCGCACTTTTATGCAACTGTTCCTTCGTGACCCCTCTGGCATCACTAAGTTCATTAACCCTTTCCAAAAAGGCATTCAATCCTAATGCATCAACTTCCCCATTAAATTTCAATCTCCAAGTATTTATTTTAGAAGAAGCTTCTACCAAACTAAATTTTCCCAACATATTTAAAACTAAATCTGTATTTCTACTTTCACTTCCTGATGTTGACGCTATATGGGCAGAATTTTGGGGTGTAGTATTAGGTAAATTTGTTTCATGATTATTATCTAACTCAGAAAAAGTTAAATCTAAAACATCATCTGATTTCTTTTTTGAAGTTTCTAATTTAAGTTTATAATTAGAAATTAAACTAAGTGTTAATGCCAAAAGTTTTGATTTTTCTTCCAACTCGTTTTTATCAGAAGAATGAATTTGTTCAATTCTATTTAAAATGTGACACAATTTTGTTTCAATTTTTCTAACTACCGCTTGCGTTAATGATTCAGTTAACCAAGTACTTACAATTTCAATTTTTTCCGAAATAATTTTTAATTCATCCTTAACTACTATATTAATTTCAGTTTTAAAATTTTTTCCCTCTTTTTCTAATTCAAGTAATTCCCTTAATGAATTTTGTAATTCTCTCGATGTTGCTATTTCAGGAGGTTTAGCTCCCCTACATAATAACTCATATATCAGCTCTTCCTTAAGTAGTCTGTCTACTGTAAAATGCATCCTTAATATTAATTAACAAACAATTTTCACAAAAATTTATCAATGTTTAAATCTAATTCAATGAAATTGGCATATATCCTCTTTAAAATGTGTGGTTAAAATGAAAATTTTGTGAGTAGTTCCTAAGTTAAATCCAACCAAAACTATGCATGAAATTTGAAAATTGGGAAATTGAACAATAAAATTTTGGACAATACAATCTTGGAATTTGAAGATTTTGGTAATTTGGGCGCCAAAATATACAACGTATATTTAATAATATGTTAAGAGTAGATAATTGTTACTTGTTAGACAACCTTAGATACTCAGAATTACCTGTATATAATCACAAATTCTTACGGAGCTGGACTCGTCTCAAGCGGATTCTTTTAGCCCTAATCTTCCAGTCAATCAAGTATTAATAATAAAATATAAGCTTACTCAAAAATTGGCCTAATGTATTTAATGACAAATTAATTTGAAATATTTGAAGAGTAATTTAAAGCATTCAAACAAAATCATGTAAGAGGCCAAATGCATGCATGTGGTTTACATATAAATTAAATAAAACATGTTACCAAATATCGAAACTTAAACATTTCTTAATTCTTTTTTCCCTCGTAGTAGTGATTACCCTAGGAACATTAGTGGCTTGAGAATGCATAAGACTAATTACTGCTTCCCAAACTGTTACTGGAATAACCCATCCTATCTTCGAAGAAGATTGAAAACGGCTGCTTGTAGAAGTAAATGATTCTAAATCAGCAATCCTGAATTTCTCCAGTAAGACTTTTACACAGCACTTCAACAACCAGTGCTTCAAAATTATCATAAAACTCCAAAAGAACTGACCCCAATTAATTAGAACGTATACAAGTAAGAATGAATATAATTGACATAAAAGGGTACCTAAAGTACAAAGCTTTAGTTGAAAAAATCAATCAAACATATTTTAAATACTTACAGGCTTCTCTTGTAAAAAGACATCGTGGCGTACTACAAATCCGGCAACCTGCCGACAACTCGAAATAAACATCAAATCAAGTTTTAAGGGTCTCAACTATTAAAATCCCGAACTTATAATGTCGGATCTATTATATTACCATTTAATATTTTCAGATTTACATCTCTAGAAGAGCCCACACAACCACTTGCTTTTCATTCCAGATGAAGAAGAACGAAAAAGTCGCCTATCTCAAAAGCCGTTAAAATTAATGACATTTAACCTTGAACAATAAATTCCAAACCATGGGTGGAACATCTTGAACAAAATATAACATTCTCTGATCCCTTTATTTACCCAGATAATTACATGTAAAATACAGAGAACCTTTGTACCCTAAAAGATAAATTATTCTTTTATAGAATTTCAAATTAAAACAACTTCAGGATTTAATCCTTTACAAAAATATAATTAACTTTGCAGAAACAGTGCCACCACTGCTTGCAAGATTTAGAAATTTTTATTAACCAAAAATACTCATGTGCAGCCTTTTCTAATGACAATAAACAACAAAATAACAAGAAGATATTTATAACCTTAAAATATTGTAGAAATGTAAACAACCTGAATTATTATGATATGGCTTTTTAATTTATCAAATGCAGAGAAAATAACTGGATTAATTTAAATACTAGAAGTACATAACTTTTGAATAAATGTTTCCACTAAAAAATTGGTAATTACTCAAGACAAGAATAATATTTTAATAACCTTAATGTATATTCGCAAGTATTTTTATGAGAAATAAATTGAAAATCATTATTAAACCATAGTGACAGGCTAACATGTAAAATGTGGCCGTCACACTATTGTTTGTGGCCGACCCTCAAATCTTATTTGTTGACTGATGTTTGATTATTGATTGTTGAATGTTAAATGTTGAAGCTTCATAGTTGATTGTTGATGGTTGAGTGTTGACTATTACTTGTTGGTGGATGATAGTCGATTTTGAATGCTAATTGTTCTATGCTAATCATTTAATATTGATTATTCATTATTTATTTGTTAGGGTAGATTAGTGACGGTCGAGTATTAAGTGTTGAATGTTTACTGCTGAAAGCTGATTGTTCGTGGTTGAATGTTGACCGTTTGTTGATTTATTATGGTTGACGGTTGATTGTTGAATTCTGATCTTTGATGGTTGATTGCTAAGAACAGACTGTTGGTGGATGAATGTTGAATTTGATTGTTTTTTACTAGTGGTTAAACGTTAACTGTAATTTGTTTAAAGTTGTTTAAAGTTGAAAACAAATTCTTGGGGACTGAACGTCGATTGATTTATGGCTGACGTTTGATTATTGATTGTTGAATGTTAAACGTTGAAGCTTCAAAGTTGATTGTTGATGGTTGAGTGTTAACTATTATTTGTTGGTGGATGATAATTCATTACTAATTATTCATTATTGATTTGTGAGGGTAGATTAGTGACTGTTGAACGTGAGCGCGATATGTTTATTGTTGAAAGCTAATTCTTGGTGGTTGAATATTAACCATTTGTTGATTGATTATGGTTGACAGTTGATTGTTGTCTGTTGATCGTTGAATTATGACCCTTGATGGTTGATTGCAAAATCCAGTTTTTGTTGAATGTGATTGTTGTATGTTGGTTGAACGTTAACTGTTATTTGTTGATGGTTGATTGATGATTGTTTGTTAATCCTTGATTGTTGTTTGGTGAAGGATGGTTGTTGGTGGTTGAAAGTTGTTTAATGATTGATGATGTTTGATTGTTGAATATTAGCTTTTTTTAGAACAGTTGACTGTTATGGGTAAAGTACTGATTGCTGGTGGTAGACTTGCTTCTTGATTGTAGATAGTGGATTGGTGACTGTTGATTGCTGTTTGTTGAAGCTTGACGGTTTATTATTTTCAACGGTTGTTGAATGTAGTTTGTTGATTGAAAGTTGATTGGAGTTTGTTGAATTTCAAATGATAGCGGTTGATTGTTAACGGTCCAAAGCTAGTTGTCGGTGTTTGAACGCTGAGGGTTGTTTTTTGATTGATTATGCCCGATGTTTGTTTGTTAGTTATTGATTGCTTATTGTTAATTGTTAAATATCAAAGCTTCAAGGTTGATTGTTGATGGTTGAATGTTTACTAATACTTCTTAGTTGATGCTGTCGATTATTGAATGTTAATTGCTCCATAATGATCGATGTTTGTTGAATGAACGTTGATTGTTGATTGTCGATTGCTGTGTGTTGATGATGGATAGACGATCGGAGATTGGCAATTGTCGCAATTGTGATTTAATGATATTGGATGCCTAATTCATAGGTGTAAATTTTTAGAAAATACAGTAGCACTTCAACACAATACTGCCAATATGTTCACTTTTTAAATTAGCAACCTCTGCAGACAAAAATACAACTTGCGCCGGTTACCTTTGTTTTCTATGTTTTCTTCAAAAGTTTAATTGAAACCTTTATACTTTCGCTTAGCATGCATATTTTATGAGTGTAGTTACCTTAGGGACTAATATTAGTGTGTATATAGTTCGCAGCATAGTTACTTCAAAAATTAATTCTAAATTTTGTATTTCAGAAAGAAATTTTGACAGAAACGCGTAATGAAGATATGGTTGTTGAACGAATCTCAAACCAACGGGATGATATTTTAGGAGAATATAAGATAGATGGGCAATTGCGTAAAGGGAAGAAAAGAAAAGATTTTTGTTTTTTTTTGTGAATGTTGTGTGCTAAATTTTGCTAGGCATATTCTTAGAAATCATTCGCTTGAAACTGAAGTGCAAAAGATAAGTTCTTTGTCACCAAAAAGCAAAACTAGGAAAAAGCTATTGGACGATTTAAGAAAAAAAGGAAACTTCTTAAACAGTGGTATAGTTCAAAAATCCATTAGACGCCCAACAACAACGGCTAAGGTGTTACCATGCACTAATTGTAAAGGATTCTTTTCTGCTAAACAACTTTGGTTGTTTTTTAATCGTTCCATTGATAACCCCTTTTTTTATGTTGGTTACCTGATAAAATCCGAGTAACTTTCACTTTCTTTTGTTATATGACTGCCAGACGGTGCAAGTCGATATTGTTAACATATCTTAAAATTGCCATAAGATTAACTATGGTATGAATTTTTTATCTAAAAGCATAAAGTACTAATAAAAATAATTTTAGACGTCTTACCCCACATGTAAAATGAAAATTTGCCTAGTTGGATCTATCTTTTAAATTAAAGATGGTAAGATAAAAACAGATTAATTTTTTATTGTTAGTTGAAACATGTGCCTTATAAATTGGTAACACAATTGATTTTGCAAAGTCCAAAACTTTACTTCGCATAAACATTTTATTCCAAAATGTCTATATAAATTTCTATATAAGTGCAACATACCGTTTGTTTTGAATTCATCTTAAGCACCTGATGTCGTCAATTTCTTTATAAAATTTCTCTTAACATTTGTTTCTATCACCTTAACGTAAAAGTAGCTGAAATCCGGAATATTTTTATACTCGCAGTACACATACTCTTTAAATCTCATTGGAAAAGCGTACGGTGCAAGATTAGCATTGGTAATGAGAAATGAAAATTGGAGAAATTGTATAGGTAAACCTAGACGTGAACATCTTATACAAATAATAAATGAGTAAGTTGTACCAGCATACTAATATGAAGTAACTGATATACAATAAAAAGACTTGAAAAGTTGCATCTAACAAGCCATTTGGCTGGTGACAAAAAAAACTAAATTTAACATTATATATTAATTTGTTCTTAACTTAAAATATTTCTTCTTGAAACATGCCAATACATACCGAGAGAGAACAACCATCTGGATTCCAATTGCTCCATACTGTAAAAGTTCT
Organism: Platerodrilus igneus; assembly: GCA_036346225.1. NCBI lineage: Eukaryota > Metazoa > Arthropoda > Insecta > Coleoptera > Lycidae > Platerodrilus > Platerodrilus igneus. The sequence goes on along the minus strand of JARFIW010001354.1, from coordinate 635,193 downwards.
GGGATCTACATTTCCAAATGACATTTGACTAACCGACTCCCGGTCATAGAATTCTAATACCGGTTCAGTAAAGTCAGTGTCACAATCCTCAGTGGCATTAAGATACACCAATTTTCTTTGCATTGGGTCAAAAACGATATGACATTTTACTGCTACTTCTGCTAATTTAAATTTACTTCGAGTAGTTTTTATGTTATCCATATAAAAGTGATATGTCAACTTTTCCAAAATCTACACAGCATTCAATAAACAAATATATGTTTAACATATTTTTTTTTACTTACGTTGTTAATATTTCGATTATATTTTTGGTAAACAGGTAATGTACTGTTTTTATTGCTCTCCATAGATTCACAGGAAAATAATCGCAACCAGACAAAATACACATATTTTGAAATCTCTCAAAAGTATACAAATTATATAGCATATGCATAGATTTTGGAATTTCTTCCTTTACTACAAGTATTCCATAACCAGATAAGTTTAACTTGTATAATACCTGAAATAAAAAGTTTTTTAAAAAAACATATTCAGCAAGATACCAAAATTATGTAAAAATAAAATGTAATTACTACCACAAATAAGACTATCCATGGTAGAATTAGAAGGATTCACAAATTACAGAATAGCAGTTATTTAAATAATACTTCATAATTCATATAGAAATTATCTTAAACTATAACAAGTATAAATAAAAACAAAAATAATAAACTAACGCAATGCATTATGCAAGATTAATTAGATAGGAAATAAAAAATATTTAATTTCGAATAAAATAATTTGTTATGAGAATACCCTGTAGAATCTTTATTTCATATTAAACAGAGTTTATAAATTAAGATTCGTAATTAAATCCGTATTTTAATCCAAATTATACCAAAAACCACAAGAATGTAAATAAACCAATTCTATAATAATTCCTAAAATTTTACAGTAAAAGCTTTGCATGCTTTTTTTAAAACACTTTCAAAGTTGAGAAATTCATTAAACTTGTTACGTTAATCGTGGCAGCCACGTTGGGCGCCAGAAATTTTATGCTACGTTGGCTCGTAGCCGTGCGTAACACAAAGATAGTCAAAGAATGACCCGGGCTCGATCTGAGATTAGGGGGGGTTGTAGAAAGCAGACTAACATATGATGTATACGGCGGTAAGGAGTTAGTGACAATACCTGCAAGAAAAATAGTTAAGCAAACCTGAAAAAAAAAGAATAAGCATAGCAGCAATGAAAAGTCTAAGTTATTCAGTACTTTGTAGAATGTAAATAAAACTGTTTAGATCAACTATATAATATAATAACGGTAAAAGCATTACAAAATTTTTTATCACAAAGTGAGGTAATATTGGGGAGTAGCAGAAACGTTTCCTCACACACCAATTAAACATAAATCAGACAAACTGTTAACAAAAGATAAATAGATAAGACACCATTGGTATGAGTAATTCAGTAGTATTGATTGTTCTTTATTTCATTTTTTTTTCTTATGTTTTAAAATAGCATGCAAGTCTATTGTAAAAGGTATCAGAACGACAAAGATATGGTAAAGCAACCGATAGATATTTAAAGTAATAACAAGTAGGAAATAGTTCAACTTACAAAAAGTCCTTCAGTAACGCTTCCTTGCAATTTGAGTGTGGGATTCACGATGTCCTGCACTAACGAAGCACTTCACCCTTGACTATGAGGGTGTTGATGAAACTTATACATGTTGCACTAATCACACCTACGTATTTCACTGGGGTTAGCAGCAGACATTATCATGCGTCGGAACTATGTAGTAAGTAAGTAAGTAAGTAGATTTATTGCATAACTCAATATAGGTTAATAGCCTTGATAAATTTCTTGGTAATTCTATTTCCTAAGACAATAAGTTCGAAATATTCTGTAGCACTAGTTTAATTTCAACTGGGACCAAATGTATATTATTTTCGTAAACATCCCAAAAAGCAGTGAGAAACTTCAACCAATACCTTTGTAAACCGGTAATCTGTTATATTTCGCAGATAACGCAATTTGCACAAGCAATGATCTATTTTAGATTCTTTGTTGTTAGAAAAATGCGGAAACTACAGTATCCACTGTATTTAAATAATCCAAAGTATGCACTAATCTGATAAAACAAAGGGACACTAGACTAGATCGCACACACATTAATCCTAAAGAAAGAATCGGTCAGTTTAGCAAGTTCTACGACTATTATTTCACAAGACAAACAACTAAAAACCACAAATTAGTAAAGTACGCGTAAGCAAATAAAACCGTCCGTCAAATGTTCCGTAAAGCATATCGGAACCAAGAACAAAACTACCACTTTTATTTCCAACAGAAAATCAACAAAAACACAGTTAGTAAAGAAACGCGTAATCACTAAGTCAATATTCCGTAAACAAGCACGTCAAACACGTTCGCCTATAAAAGCATCTTTTTCTTCAATGTAATCAGAACTACACCGCCTACAGGTAATATACAACTAAAATCGCGTCGTGCTTGTTCATGAAGGCAAAAGAAACAGTCCCGCATTAATTCTCACTATTGTCAAAAGCAAAGAAGAAACCGTATTTTCAACGTAATTAATGCATAGGAACCAAGCACAAAACTACGACTGCTAATCTGTTTATTCAACTCGTTCCATTACAACTTCTTATCGTCTCTTATCTAGACTTGTATATTCACATAAGCAACAAAATTTATACGAACGGCAAGACAAGGACGATGCAATCCACTCATTATAATACGATGCACTCGCCTAAGGAGTTAATAAGTATCAAATATAAAAATAGTAGTTACAGAAATGTGTTTACTAATTGGGAAAAAGCGTAAAATGTTAAATTACAAAAATGCCCGTTACAAACTGCATCCTTAATTTTGAGCTTTATGAAGTTAGTAGAATAAATTCGATGGAATATGACATCATTTTAAATAGACATTGTTGTAATTATCATAAAGTGGAAACCCCAACAAAGTATTAACAAGACATTAAGTAAGCACAATACAGAATATAGTATGACATAAATGAGGTCATCTGTTATACATTTAGACTGCGGCGGATTGCAAACCGCCCCGTACTAAGGCCGGCAACCACTCCTAACTTTGAAAACTTTCCAACACGTTATTTGAAGAGGTCCGTTAATTTTTTTTTTTGCAAAAATTGCTTTAGTTCTACCACTAAAGCAGTCTCTATGCGGCGGATTTCAAACCCATCCCATACTAAGAGCAGCAACCACCCCTTACTTTGAAAAACGTTTTTTTTATCATTATCATACATAAGTTTATAGTGCATCACCAAAAGATTAGTATTACACCAGTAATAAATAACTGCATTAGTTACTGCTCTGCTGTAATCTGTTACAGTTACTGAGAATATTGGCCATCGTTTTATTTCTTTTAAAACAAAAAACTTATATTTAGACAACCAAATACCAATTGAAGAGATATCGTGCTGGCAGATAAATAGTTTCAAAATTGAAACAACTCGCTGGTTAACGTTTATAACCCCAGCATAGTAAAAATTTTTTTTATCAACTAAGTCCGGTTTCCGCACTACATTGCCTATCGCATCCAAATGCAATACTGTGAAAATGGTTGTTCTTTCTGTGGAGATAATTTGTAGTTGATGTTTACTATAGACGCGAACAAAACGTGGTTGAACAACGACTTTGATATATGACATATTTTCTCTTTGCACTAAAAGCATATCTATAATATATTTGTGACTATCATGCAAACTTAGACGTTATAGCCTTTTTATTTATATTAAGGGATTTTTCCTAATAGTTTTTTTTTCTATGTGACCAGCTGAAAGGCACAAGAAAGTTTCACGAGGATTTCCAGTAAGTGTATAGAACCCACGGCAAGTTTCGGTGGAAAATGGCTCGTAGATGAGGAAACCTCAAAAGGCTAAGCGGCTAGTCGAACTATTTGCTCTGGGTAGAACATGAGCTGTGGGTCGGGGTTGGACTGCGACCAAATATGTAAAGAATATGGCGCCACCAAATTTTTGAATACGAAGAAGACCTTACTTAAGTCCCTTGTATAAGGCGAATGCAGAAACCTAGATTCAATTACCGCTATACAATTTATTACTGCAACACAATCCCTAAAGTTTTTTACCTTATGGCTCGACTTTGACCTTTATAGATGCACTGCTACACATGGGAACAGATTAAACAAAGGTAGCACTGTTTGTGCATTTATACCCAAAATTTAAAAATTAACTCTAATCAACCTTCATTCATTCCATTTAAAAAGAATAGTCTTGATCAAAATAAAAATCTATTCCTTCAGTATTTAGCATGTTATTTACAAGACATCTTTTTTCTTTAATATAAGTTTGATTAATTTAAATTCTTGAAAAATATGTACATAAGTACTTGATAGTATAAGTACTTCTCACCGTTAAAACATGGTAATTTCTATTAGAAATGTCTAGCAAAATTTATTTAAAAATGAGTGAGCATGAGTTTACTTTCTGAATAATTAACTATATGTAACAATTTCGGTTGGTTTGGGTAGTACTACTTAACCTCACAAAAATATTCCACCCAGCAATTAGTGAAATATGAAATGTAAAAATTTAATTTCTAAGATTTGAGTAAATCATGTTTCGAATAATTAAATCAATTTTCATAAAATATAGAATTTAACTTTTCTTATTTCATAATGACATCTTCCGTAAATTAAATGTATTAATAAAAAGATTTAAAATGAAAATTTACAGGTTCCTGTTGCTTAATATGAAAAATAAATAGTCTGTCATTCACCTAACTTGAAGTTCAGATCGCGTGATCAAACAAAAAAATTGTTTGTCTGCTATATCCATGCGACAGCTGACATATATGAAAGTAAATTTGCATACCAGATGTTCATCTGATGGAAAAATACCTGCTAGGCATATGGGCTATACCCGGAATTATAATTGATGATTTACAATACGTTTCTTTCAACAACTAAAATACAGGAAATGTCCAATTCCATACAACCAAATTAGCTGCATACTGAAATTCCAAACCATATCACAGCGTCCATATTAAATAATTGATGCACGCCAAATCGACATTCGTACAAAGGTTAAACTTTACTAAATACTGATAAATTTCATTTCTTGTCCAAATAAATTAGTTATACTTCTTAAATTTTCCTAAATTTTCCTACGTTGCATGTTAACTAAAACTACATGCTAACTAAAATTTGCATGTTATTTAAAATTTCACGTTAACCAAAAGTTGCACTGAAAATATTTATTTAGTAAGATTACAAAAGCAGTACTACTTACTGTTAACCAAAGGCCCTTCAAACAAAATAACGTCTCGTCATCTGCGAGCTATTTCCCAGCAAGTGTGGACAACAAAAGTGTGCGTCGGCGAGACGATATCATATCAAGAAAACAATTTAAATTTCGTGTGCTTCCAACACGTGGACTGACTAAACCTCATCGTCCTTGCGTTCAAGGAACAATTGACCTCTTCTGACGACAGCTGAGTTGGAAGTGATATCACGCGGGTTACCGCCTGACAAAAAGCTTAATCTTACAATTGTCTAACAGAGGGAACTATTAAGATGACACTAACAAAAAGTATCTTTTGTCACCGTATAATTTAAAATTTTACACTTCCGAATTGAAAGTTAATATTGTATTTGTGATATATCTAAACAAAATGTACGCATTTGTTTACATTATCTATTATGTATAAATAATATAGCAGGTGGTTATCAGGCCACACGCCTGGCTATTGCTAAAGGACAGTCGTATTTAATATGTCAATAAGAGCGCACGGTGTGTGGCCTCTTAATTACATATTACATTACTAATGTTACTCGTGTATCATTAAAAGCCTACACCCCTAATAAGCAATAACCCCACCTAAGACGTTACATGGCGACGAGGATATTGGAATAATTTTACGTTCAAAAACACGGTAGTGAGGGTAATTGGGTTTGCGCCGGGTTTGTTAACGCCGCGTGCTATGTTGTTTATCTTTACATTATTGTAGAACGTAAAAGCGGGTTTAGAAATTAGAAAAAGCATTGTTATTGAAGCGATTTCGGTGATTAAGGCTTAAAATGTCTGGAATTAATGGTAGTGTAAACGAATTCGATGCAAATGAAGAATCGTGGGATTCTTACATCGAACGTTTTGAGTTATTCTTAATTTGCAATAACATTACGGAAAGTAAAAAAGTTTGCACACTTCTTACGGTCGTGGGTGTTAAAACTTTTAACCTTTTACGTGACTTATGTACACCAGATAAACCGTCTACGAAAACTTACGAACAATTAAATAAAATAATTAAAGACCACCTGTATCCCAAACCTTCGTTTATCGCGGAACGCTATAAATTTAGTGTGAGGAATCAATTAGAAAATGAAACAGTTGCACAGTATGTCGCGAATTTAAAAAATTATCTACACATTGTGAATTCGGAGCTAATCTTAAAGATTACTTACGGGATCGGTTAGTAAGTGGAATTCGAAGTGATTCAACGAAGCAACGGCTGTTAGGGAAGTAGATCTTACTTTCGATAAGGCGGTGGCGATTGTGTCTTCGATTGAAGCAGCAGAAAAAATGCAGCTTCGTTAGCAATCGGAGGTAATAATGGTGGCAGAATGCATAAAATGGTAGCACACCCTCGGGTTCGCGGGGCGGGTTAAACAAACCTCCCACAACATCAAATTGGAGAAGTGCTACGCATTTTCAAGGCAACCAAAGGATACCAGTGATACCACACAAAAGTGCAGTGTAATTGCTGTGGGCAGTTAGGCCATTTTAAAAAAGAGTGTCGGTTCAGAGGTAGTAAGTGCCATTTTTGTGGAAAAAAAAATCATCTAGCCAAGGTATGTCAATCTCGTTTGGGTAAGTGCAACAATTCATTTGATAAAGCTGGTAGTGGTGGTGGTGGTGCACTTAGAGATTTCAGCAAATCACGAAAATCGCATAATTATGTTGAAACTGTGAACCATGTGGTTCCGGCACAGGATGAGGACATCGTTTATGACGTGTCAAATTTGTTTAAGTTGACGGAAGATAGTCCTATTTGTAAAATAGCTAATAATACTAATAGAGTTGATCCTTTCAAAGTTAGCGTAAAGGTAGAAAAATTGTTAGTATGTTTTGAAATTGATACTGGCGCATCGGTTAGCGTTGTTAGTGATAATTTTTATAAAGAGAAGTTACATTTTTGTAAATTGTTACCTAGTGATATTTCACTTAGTTCCTATACAAATGAGCAAATTTTACCGTTAGGCAAAATATTAGTCGAAGTCCAGTATAATGGGATTAATAAAAATCTCGAATTGTATGTCATTAAAAACGGATCTCATCCTCTCTTAGGCCGTGAGTGGATCCAAGCGTTAAACATTGCATATGTTCCTAAAACTAACTTGTATATTACGAAAATATAAAAAGAATAATAATGAGAAGCCAATTCGGGAAAAACAAATAAGTGAAATAATAACAAATTTTCCTGAGGTATTCACGAAAGAATTAGGCAAATATGTAGGACCCCGGTTAAATTATATTTAAAGGAGGATGCTAAGCCGAGGTATTATAAACCTAGGGCCCTTCCTTTCACACTAAAGGCTAAAGTGGAAGAGGAACTCGAACGTCTAATCGACGCCGCTGTTATATGTCCGGTAGAAAGTTCGGAATGGGGTACACCGATAGTACCAATAATAAAGAGAAACGGAACCGTTAGAATTTGTGGCGATTTTAAGGTTACGTTAAACCCTTATTTACAAGTTGACCGACACCCTATTCCACGAATACAGGATTTATTTAATGAATTGCAAAAGGAGAGTTGTACAGTAAAATCGATTTAAGTAATGCTTATATGCAGCTCAAGTTGAGTTCCGAAAGTTCTAAATTATGCACGATAAGCACTCATAAAGGTTTGTTTTCGTACAAGCGCATGCCTTATGGTATTTCGTCGGCTCCTGGTATTTTTCAAAGACAAATCGAGCAAACTTTACAAGGAATACCAGGTGTCATCGTATTTTAGACGACATTTTATTATCAGCTCCAGATAATGACCTCCACATTAAAAATTAAAAGAAGTTTTTACGACTCGGAAAAGTGGGTTTTACGGTTCAGCGAGAAAATGTGAGTTTTCAAACCACAATTAGAATTTTTGGGATTTACAATTGATAAAGAGGGTTGCACACATCGCCAGCTAAGGTGCAGGCTATTGTGCAAGCGACCGTTCAAAAACGTAACGGAAGTTAAATCGTTCATAGGTTTAGTAGGATTTTACAAAATTTGTTTCAACTTATCTACTATTTTATTTCCTTTATACAATCTGTTAAAAAGGATGTGATTTTAACTTTAACAAAGATTGTATGACGGCATTTAATAAAATAAAGCAAGTCTTAACTAGCGCTCCAATACTAGCACACTCGACCCCCAGGTTCCAGCAATACTTACGGTAGATGCGAGTAGTACCGGTTTAGGGTGCGTGCATAGTATTATGGCGGAGGGCATAGAGAGGCCAGTTGCTTTTGGGTCGCGTACTTTGTCACCCACAGAAGTACAATACTCTCAAATTGATAAAGAGGCATTGGCAGTGGTTTATGGAATAAAAAAATTCCACCAATATTTATATGGGCGTCATTTCACTCTCAGGAGTGATCACAAACCATTGGTCAGTATTTTTGGACCTAAGCGAGGGTTGCCAGTATTTGCAGCCAGCAGGCTGCAGAGATACGCTTTGTTTTTATCAGGGTACGATTTTGATATTAATTATGTCCAATCTGATAAAAATAGTGCTGATGCATTGTCAAGGATGCCACTCAGTACTAAACATGTGGAAGGCGACGCAGAGTTATTGTGGCTTGGAACTTATTTACATTGCGTTAAAGAAAGTTCATTTCAATAACGTGCGAAGATGTTCGCAAGGCAACACAAAAGACATCCGGCTTAACAAAATTTATGGTTATGTTATGCATGGATGGCCATGCTCTGTACCCAAAGAGGACAGAGAGTTGTTAACTTTTTTTCAAAAGAAAGACGAGATAGCCGTGGAACAAGGAGTGTTAATGTGGGGATACAAAGTCATTGTTCCTAGTAGTTTACGAGCTTACGTATTAAATGAATTACATGCCAGTCATTTAGGCATATGTAAAACTAAGTCGGTTGCTAGATCGTATGTCTGGTGGCCCAATATAGATGACGATATCGAAAACCTAATCAGAAACTGTTCGTCATGTGTGTTAGAGCGAGCAAACCCCGCGAAAAGCGAATTACATCATTGGCATTACCCAAGTAAACCATGGGAAAGGTTGCACTTAGATTATTTGGGACCGTTAAAGGAAATGGTATCTAATTATCGTGGATGCTCACTCTAAGTGGTTAGAGGTTTTCAAACATCTTCAACGTCGGCTAAACAAGCAGTCGATATTTTAAGACGATTATTTGCACGTTTTGGATTACCCGTGTCGGTTCACACCGACAACGGACCTCCATTTAATTCAGCCGAATTAGATTCATTTTTTAATTCTAATGGCATTAAACATACGAGTTCGGCGCCGTATCACCCGCAGTCAAACGGGCAAGCGAAAACTCGGTTAAATATGCAAAATCTAAATTAAAGGGTGCATTCCGAGACAATATAGACGTTTCGGTGGCTTTAAGCAGAATCCTTTTGATTATCGGAATTCTGTGCATGCAACCACCAACGAAACACCCGCCAAATTAATGTTCAACCGTTCTTTAAGAACTCGGTTAGATTTATTAAGACCGAACCTGTCTGGTAGTGTAAGAGCTAATCAGACTAAACAAAAATTGTATACAGGCGGTAGCAAAACTCGTGTTTTATTTATAAATCAACCTGTACTTGTTAGGGATTACAGATAAAAAAATAAATGGATAGACGGAATTATCGTGAAACAAATTAGCCCTACTATGTATGTAGTCAAGCTAAGTTCGGGTATTACGTGGAGACGGCACATCGATCAGCTAGTAGCTATCGATGCACCTCTTACTAACTCAGAAAGTGAAGGCATGGAACCTTCCACGGATATTGTTTCTGAACTCTCCCCCTTACCGGAAGTGGCTGGAGATATTCACCCAACAGTAGTAGTCAGGCGAAATTCAACCTCCCCTATCGTGCCGGTCAAGCGATCACCTGACGTTATAAATGTTAAACCTGGTAAATTAAATACTGATAGTTTCATGGAAAGTTCTCCCATTGCTAGACGATACCCTGATAGGATTAGGAAACCGGTTAAGCGGTTTGCCGTATAAGTTGATTTTGGTTTTTTTATATTTTTGCGGGATTATATATTGTTAAGTTATAATTCAAATATTTTGGGATTATAATATGGTTAAGTTATAATTTAGATATTTTTGAATTGTTTTCTTATTTTACAATAGGTTTATATTGTTAAAAAATTTTGCAGAGGAAAATGTGATATATCTAAACAAAATGTACGCATTTGTTTACATTATCTATTATGTATAAATAATATAGCAGGTGGTTATCAGGCCACACGCCTGGCTATTGCTAAAGGACAGTCGTATTTAATATGTCAATAAGAGCGCACGGCGTGTGGCCTCTTAATTACATATTACATTACTAATGTTACTCGTGTATCATTAAAAGCCTACACCCCTAATAAGCAATAACCCCACCTAAGACGTTACAGTATTTGACAATACGTAATATGTATTTCTTAGATTGTGTAGCATCATTATGCATTAAGTTGGTTATTATTAATTAAATAGGTTAAATATCTGTAGACATAATGACAGAAAATAAAATTGTTACAACGTTCCGATCTGAATTTTCTTAATACTGCAGCGGATTTACTATCCTGCAGGTTTCCCTGAATGACTGAAAGTGGGTTAGTTTTATTTACCCTCTCTTCTCTTGATTTAGAAGCCTCTTTGTAAAATAAATCTTTTCTACTTAACTTTCTATCTAAACCTAATAAATATATTATAATAGGCTGTATGTGGTTATAATTGAAAGAAGAACTGTATATTACAACTTCGTGGTTGGCACTTTCTGTAATACCTTTTATTGCGAGTATAAAATTTTTACAGTTATGTGCACAATAGGCATATATTTTAATTTGATCTTTGGAGGGTAATAATCTATTTCTTTTAAAATTAACCATGCAAACATTGTTTACACCTGCAATTTTCTTGGACACTAATGTCGCGTTTAAATCGGGGTCAGACAAACATCTCTGACCACGAATTAAACGTGATCCATTGAAAATACATTTTAGTTCTTCATTGGTAATACAGAAAATGCTTTCTAAAAAATGACAGCACTTATATGAGGGCCTTGTCCATTTGAAATCTTTAGCATTCTTTGTGTGTTCTGGCAAAATCTTGATAAACTTTTTCATTGATAATTTATGAAAATTTAAAAATAAATTCGGGAATGATTCTTCCTCGGTTATAGTACTGTCTTTACTTTTTGCAACATACTGCTTGCGCTATCTTCAATTTTACTGGATTGATGTAATAATTGGTTGGTATTATTATTATACAGTGGTCTTATATTTGCTATGTAACCATTGCTTTTTCCCGAGAAATCGCGTTTCTTTAATAGTAAACTGCTGTTTAATTCATTGTAATGATTTTCAGACTGTAGTTTTTGTAAATTGTTAACCATAAATGGAGGTGGTGTACTGCTATCTGCTGGTTCGTCCGTAATAAGACTATTGACTGTTTCGATATTTGTTCTCGTACTGCTAGATTTGTCTGGTAAAACAGATACCATTAACGTGCTACAAACTTTACATAAAGTGTTTTTTTAATTTGGGATTTGATATTATCTGATTGTCGTTGTAAATGGGTATGGATTATATCGTTTTTTGTAGGTGTTTATTGATTTGATTTTTACAAGAAATGGAAGCACTTTAGACACAAAAACTAATGACAAAGTTTTATTGAAGTATTTTGAAAATTTTGAGTGTAGAGACGAAATTAAATTTTTTTATTTTTTACTTTGACACCCTGTATATTAATATATCAGAAACTGTATTTCCGAAAACTAGTTCCCTACTTAGTTTTTCATTGTTTTATGAGGAGATTCTTCAGTAACAATTTGGTGGTCGAATCTGAATCATTCTGTATAACTACAAGCATTTCATAATAATGTATCTATAGTGGATCTCAAAATGAGTTTAGTGTGGTGAGGATAGGCAATGCTTTTCTTATGAAAATTTTGCTCCGACGTTGCCACTTCTATGCAACGAACAATGGTATAAATTTACTGAAATAAATGAAAAGCAGAAGTTCCCAATAAGTTCTCATGTTAAATTTGAAGTAATTTGTAGTTTCTTTTGGATAATAATCTTACCTTATACTATTACAGTCATATTTTAGAAAGCAGACAATTAAAAAATTTAGAAATCATTATTTACATTTAAAGTGATTCCCTAATTAGGTACCGGTATAAGGGTGACAAATTCCTATTTTCAAACATTTGTCTAATAACCTTGGAATGTATAGCAAATTAATAATCCCTTTAAGTAATTTTTGAACAAACCACTTAATTTGGTAAATTTTATGCCTGTTAAAACATCATTTTATTCATTAAAGGGTATAACAAGTTCAGGTTAAACAAAATAAATATGCGTTTATGATTGATAATGGAGATCCTACTGTATGTAATTGTTTTGTACATAAATGTGTTTGAATACCACTGACAAAAACATGCCAGGTAATAAAGGGACTACAGTTAAGTTATCTCTACCACAATAGCCAGATTTGCTTGTCTGTAATCTCAGCATATTTACTTGCAAAAACATGGCATTGCTGTGCTGTCTTTCCATAAGCCGCTATTCTAAACTTTCACCCTGTGATGCACTGTAGTTTACAGTTTCATGTATTCCTTGCTCATGTTTCCATTAGAGCTTAATGCGCATTGTTACAATATAATAAATAGAAATATACCCTTTCTGTAACAGTTCAAGTTTACCAAACTTTATGATACCAGACCAGCGGTTATTTATGTCTATCTTATATATTATTATATTCTTCTAGAAAACTATGGCTGGGGAATATAAATTTTAAATTAAGGGTGCAAGACGTATTTATTTATAAGAACAAAGTTGCTATGCATTTAAAACGCAGTCTATTCTATCTGCTGGCAGCATTCGACAGTGCCTTAATCAAATGTTCGTTACTGAGTAATTGTTAACCGTGCCTAAAACATTTTTGTTAATAATCCAATTCATATATTAGTATCATTTCGTATTTTCAATATAGAACGAGATAGGTTTTGGGCCTTTGGGAGCTTCTTTTTAAAAAGTTTTGTCGCCAAAAACACTTCTATCAAATTTATTTTTTTTGTATAATTACAAAAAAATGACTTCTTTCTGTTACAACAACTTAGACGTTTATATTCATTAATCTTTAAGTAATTGAAATTGACACAAATACTCGAAGTTAATAAATCAATAATTAATAATTAAAAATTATGGTGAGTAGCTTGAACCACCAACAATGTTAAAGTTATGAAGTTCGAAGACTGACTGACGATCAGGGGCTTCTCACAGTATTTATGAAGCCTCTGACCTCACTTCATCTTGTGGGAAAGTGCAGATCTTGCTGTTTGCAGTTTCTCGATAATCATACAGTGTCTTATTCTACATAATTTTAATTAAAACTGCTTCATTACAGTTCATTGTGTCTGCACCTGCAGTATCAGGTTGCGTCTGAAATACAAAGTAGTTGCTGCCGTTCTCATGTCTGATATGAACTTTGATTAACCTTTAATATTATAACCTTCAATTAATACAATGTAATATGCTATTACTAAGACATAAATCGTTTTATTCTATATTATGGGGGATATGTAACTCCTTCCGACTTAGATGAAAATTAATGGTTGTACTTAATTTTTAAAACTCATTGTTCTTAAAGTTTCATTTGTGGTTTCTTTGTTCACTTTTGTTTCTTTGGTCTTATATCTAATATACATTTTGTACAACAAATATACAGCTAATAAAAATAGTACAATGATCAATAAAATTGTCCAAGCACTGATATTGTTGTAATGTAACTTTGGCACTTTTAACTCGTCTAAATGTTCTTTATAATTGTCCATTAATTTCACTGTGTGGTTGAGGTCGTCGAGATCTAGGTGTTCTAGTTGCATTGGCTTCTGGATAGTTCCGCTGTCTTCGGTTGTAAGTTTGAATTGTAGTTCCAGTAGATTTGCAAAATTTCTTCGTCACTGTTGGGTTTTGATATACTCGAATAGTTTCACTTTTTAATTTCAAATAGTAATCTTCTTTTATGGTGATCACTTTGCTTCCAATTAGGGCTAAATTGTTTTCGTCTTTGTTGCTATCACTTTTTGAGGAAATATAGCAATCCATTTGTTGTCCGTAACTTTCTGAATTTTCATGTCCGTAATTTGTACTGGTTTTGACACACAATTCTCATAATGATTAGAGAATCGTAATACTTACACTTCACAAGGGCTATCTGTTTGAACAGCCGTTGTCGTTATCGATTGATATAAGTATTGACCGGGTGCCACTTCTTTGCATTTCTCATCTGTGAATCCATACCTAAGTTCATTTAGGGAAAGAAACTTGGTCTTAGGGATAATGACTTAATATTGACTATTAATTTTCATAGGGAAAGCAAATAAATAATAATAATTGTAAGTGTTATCTCTACAATTGGAATTTCTATTAAAAATGTAATTTCATGATTCTTTACATAACCATTTACTATGGCTATTTTTTCAAATACAAGTATGTTAGATTCTGTTACTTCAAAAGGTAGTTTACTATGAGTTATAAGTGATTTGATTCCTAATAATTTATTTAGTAAATCAAGCAGTTCGATAATACTAGCATGTAGAGTATTTAATTTAGCAAATGTTACAGCATTTTCTAATGTAGCTAAAATTTGTTGAATTACAGTGAGGTTTGCTATTATTTGATTAAATATCGCGTTAAATCATATTAAATCTCGCATTCCTAACATTGTGGTTTGCATGCTACTTTCAAGAGTTAGTATTCTATTTGTTATACTGTCCTGGTTCTTTACTAATTTTCGGAGCGTATCGTTAAATTTTACTAGGGTTGATTGAGTTAAGGAAATTTGATTTCTAACGACAGTTTTTATGTCATTCTGGTTGTCAATCAATTCTTGTATTACTTCGTCGTATCGTTCAGCGCCTTGGTTGTCTAAATTACCTGTGATAGCTTTTATGATATTACCTAATCCGTTAATAATTCCTCTTTTCTGTCTTGTGGTTTGGTATGTTGGTATTAATCAATTGAATTTGTTGTGTGTGTTGCTTAGGATATTTTCCATTATACTTTTGTAATTAAGCATTTCTATCGCATACTCTTTTCCAAATCTTGCTGTGTTCAATGATTCTTTCAGTCTGTCATAATTGTCTCTAATTATATAAAATTTTCGTTTTAATTTCGTTAAATCAAATTTTTGTGCCAAAGTCCAATAGTCTATTGTGTTTTACATATTTTCCAATTTTACTGGTAGTATACCGGGGTTGCTTTTTATATCTTCTATTACTATTTCGTTGTTGTCCATTCTACCTGGACGGACGTTGACAACAAGGGTGATGTCTGTTCATCTGAAATTACAGGGGTCTTAAATGCTTTAAATGTATGTATCTTACGATTTTTCCGTTGTCTACTAGTGCTACATTTTTGTCTGAAATCTTTTTGATTTTAAACAGACCTAAATATCTGGGGGCCGTTTTGCGTCGTTTACTTTTAAAGTTTCTTTCATAAACAGTCTGTCCTACTGCAAATCTATTTATATTGGTGTTTTCATTGCGAGTTTGTGTAATACGTGCCTTATTACTGTCTAATTTATTTTTGACGTTACTATAAGTGATTTTCAATTTTTCTTTGTGCTCTTTGGCATACTGTTGATATACTTCTTTATTATAATGTATATCATAAGGGTTAAGAGGGCCTCAATTTCCTAATGTTAATCCGAGGGGTGTAAAGTTAGTTGAAAAATGAATTGTATTGTTATAAGCAATTAGGGCATATGACATTAAATAAGCGATGTGTTCTTTCTTATATGTTAATCTTAAAAGTCTGATCTGTTCTAATAAGGTTAAATGTAATCATTCAATTAATCCATTTGATTCCGGGTAATTTTCTGAAATAAAATGAATATTTATTTTATGAAATTCTAGGGTATTTTGTATAGTATGGTTTCTGAATTCACTTCCATTATCTAAAGTTATTGATTCAGGTGTACCATAAAATATAAAGTACTGTAAAAAGACTTGGGTTACATCAATACTATTTTTTGAAGTAATGGGCATTGCTTGTCCTACCATTGTGAATGCATCTATAATAAAAAGTTCTGAGCTTCTACTACCAAAGTGTCTGCATCTAATTTTTGAAAAGATTTGTTAGGTGTTTTAGTTAACATTAGGGGTACTTTCGGTGGTGATGTCGTATTTTGCTCTGTCACATAGTTTGCATTGATTAATAAAATCCGTGGTAAATTCCTTCATGTCTTTAAAATAATCTCTTCTTATGAGTTGTTTTAAGGTTTCGTTTATTCCACGATGATCTGTTTTACCTTTGTGTTGGTTGCGAATTACGTCGTTTATTTCATCTGGATCATCTAGGGTTATTAATTTTTGTGTACATCTGATAATGGCAGGTCCTGAGTTATTAAATAAATGGATATATAATTCGTAAAATCTTTTGTATAAATGTTCCGTTGTGAAATAAAAGTAAAAACGTTTTTTCTTCGGGGTATATTCTTTTAAAATTTTAATTATTTGCTCCTCGTTATCATCTTTCATTATTTGAATTTGATATACTTTCCTATTATCCGTTTTTGTATATTTTACTGGGTCGTGGTTGGTTAAAACTTCGGTAATTATAAGTTGATTTGATTTCGTATCCATTGCTTCGTTTAGAATTTTAATTGTATTTTATTGTTTGTCATTTTGAGTTGAATGTATAGTTTCTATTTGTTCTGGGTCTTCTATCATCTCGGTTTCGTCTACGTTGCCTGCAACTGACTTTGTTTCTATGGCGTTGAGTTGTATTCTGCTCAATGCATCCGTATTATTGTTATACATTCCTTTTTTGTACATGATCTCGTAGTCGTATTCCTCTAATATAATCCTTCATCTCTGTAATTACGAGTTTGGTTCTTTGGGTTTACATAACCATACTAATGGTCTATGGTCTGTGTATATATAAAATTTCCTTCCATAAAAATACGACCTAAAATATTTTTTTGTCCAAATTATGGCTAATAGTTCCTTTTCAATAGTACTGTATTTTTGTTCTGTTTCATTCAATGTTCATGATGCGTAGCTGATTGGTTTATCGCTACCTACTTTGCCTTGACTCAATACTGCGCCTAAAGCAACATTGGATGCATCTGTAAATGGTTTTGAAAAGTCCGGCTACTCTAACAACGGGTGATTTGTACGAATACACTTAATTTTCTGCTTTAATAAATTCCGGTGTGTGTTCGATTTTATTACCTTTTTTTAAACAATTGGTTAATGATTTGGTTATTTGTGTGTAACCTTTAATGAATTTTCTGTAATACCCACTAGTCCTAGAAATCCTTTTATTTCTTTGTTCGTTTTTGGTAAATGGTAGTTTAACATGGCATTTGTTTTATCTGGGTTTGGCATAACACCTTGTGGTGTTATTATGTGTCCAAAAAATGCTACTTCTTTTTGCAAGAATTCGTTCTTATCTAATTGTACTTTAAAGTGAGCTTTTCTTAAACGCTCAAAAACTTCTTTTAATCTTTCGATGTGTTCATCGGGTGATGTAGAGTATACAATTATGTCATCCAGATACACAAGGCATTTTTCATTGTGTATTCCTCTCAAAATATTGTCCATGATCCTCTGAAAGGTGTCGAAAAATATTGACATTTTCATAATTTGTCTAATATCTCGGTGATATTTGGTAGTGGGTATTTATCGTCAACAATATTCTCGTTGAGTTTTCTGTAATCGATAACCATTCGGTATTTGCGTTTGCCTGAAGCATCTACTTTCTTCTGCTACCTGTCTATCTGCTTCTTCCTGACTTGCTTGAGGTAGTCTATATGCTTTGGTGAAAGTCAGTTTCTCGTGTGTTAATTGAACACTATGTTTGACTGTGTTGGTGAAAGTTAAAGGTATTCCTTCACAATGGAATATAGCTCGGTATTCAAAACATAAATCTTTTATTGCTCTCTCTTCTACAGTGTAAATGTTGTCGTTAAAACAAATGTTAATTAGATTTTCCTTTAACATTTTATCATGATCTGTGGGGTTGGAATTACTTTGAGAGTCTTCATCGATTTCCATTTCACTAAAATTCACTTCTTTCACTTCTATTGGTGTTGTTAAAGATACTTCTATGGGGTAGTTGTTTGAGTTCAAAAGTGTCGTAGTGGCGTAGTTGTCTTTTATATGTACTAACGCGGTGGGTGTTTCTACTCCTTGTTGAAATGACATGTGATTTATTATGCCTATGTCGCTTTTCAAATTTAGTAAGACGTTTACTTGTTTTTCCGTCCTAGGTTCAATGATGTACTTTTGATCGGTCTGAATGTTACTGTTTGGAGTTTAATTGAAATCTGTCCATGTTTTGTTCTTAGTAGTCGATTTTTTAGTATTGTAGTTGTGATTTGTGACAAGTATATTAATGTGCTCCTCACAGTATTACAAATTTCACTGATAATTAGTGCTATTTATATATTAATTTTGTTATCCTCTTCAAGCTTATTACATTGACTTTCAGATAAAAATATCCTTTTATAAACAAGGTGCATCATATCTATAAAATCATTCGATTTATAATTGCAAAGATTGCAGTAATTGGAATGAAGCATAAACATCTGTAATTAGAAGATAAACAATTAGAGTTAAAAGCAGCATTTGCAGTGTTATCTACATAGCCTTGCTTTTAGTAGTTATAAACATAACATACTATTTTTATGTTTACCTCTATTTTTACAATTGAATTAAGCTGAATAACTATACAGGGTGACTAAAATGTCACACTGTACTTCATGCAACAATAAGGACAAATTATTTCACTGTGATAAATGCCAATCACCTATTTGTGATAATTGTAGTGGGCTTACCATAACTGAAATTCGATGCCTTGAGTTGAAAAGAAGAAGTCTATTATTTTACTGTAAGGCTTGCCTATCAGAGGTAGTTAATAAACCTGATGTTGATTTAGAGAGCTTAGAGGGCCTATTGCAGGCCAAATTTCAAGATACATTAAATAACATAAATGCTTTATTTAAATCGTTTAAAATTGAATTTATCAATATGGCAACAAAATATGTTTCTACAACTCAGGCAACTACTTTGACTGATAAACCAATTACATCCTATGCATCCATGGCAAAATCTGAACCCGTCCTAGTGGTAAAACCAATGCATAACCAACTAAGCAAAGAAACCAGGAGCAAAATCAAAGATATTATAAACCCAGCCTCCATTGGAGTGAGTGTTTGTAAGATTCGTGACTCATCTCAAGGCGGTATAATTATTGGCTGTCATAACAAAACAGAACGAAGCTTACTACAAAAAGAGATGGGTGGTAAACTCGGTAACAGACACAAGATAGTAGTCCCAAACTTAAAGAAACCCAAAATCAGAATAATAAACATTAACAATGATGACGTTTGTGATACAGACATGAACAACATAAGTGCAAAAATTATTCAGCAAAACAAATTGAAAAATGACCTCAACAATTTCCATTTAAAAGTGCTTAAAATTATGAAAAATGAAAAAACAGGCAACAGTGTAGTAATAGTTGAAGCTGATTCAGATACCCACAAAGCACTGATTCAAATGGGAAGAGCAGTGATTGGCTGGTCCATGGGCAGTGTGCACAACCATGTGCATGTTACACGGTGCTTTAACTGTCTTAAGTTTGGTCACACAGCTCAAGTTTGGAAGTTTGTAACCATATGCGCCTTGTGTTCTGGTACATCCTTCGCTCGAACAACTTTGGATTACTTTTAAAATTAAAAAAAGGACAACCGCTATAGATATTATTTATAGATCACCAACTACTGGCACTTCCTTTCTGCAGGAATTGGAATTAGTCTTAGCCAATGTTTATATGAAATATGACAACCTAATTTTAATGAGATCTTAATGTAGACTTTCTGCATTACAACACTAATGGAACCAAGCTGATATGTATATTTAATACATTTAATCTTACACTTCAAGTTACCGAAGCAACACGAATAACATCTACTTCATCGACCCTTATTGACATTGTATGTACTACCCCTGGACTTAAAGTCAACAGGTGTGGAACTGTAGACCTACTTAACCTTACAGATCACCAAGGAATCATATACGATTTTGACTTAATGGTCCCTAAGCATCAGCCTTTAACTTTAAACAGTAGAGATTACTCCTGTTTTGATAATGATGAATTCGCCTTTAATGCAGGAAACATTCAATGGAATATAGTACAGACCTTACCTAACTTAGATACCAAAGTAAAATACCTTAATGAGGCTGTTGGGTTCCTGTTTGATCTCTATGCACCTGTCATAACAATAGTAAGAAGAAAAGAAGCATTGCCCTATTAGACTTTTACTATTAAACCAATACTCAAACGAAAAAAAGCCGCCCTTAAAAAATATTGAGTAACTGGTGATAAGACTAAATCCAATATTATAAAGATTTAAGGAATTATGCTACATTTGCTATCAAAAGTGAATATTCAAGATTTATCTATTTCTTATCATTCAACTAGAAAATTTCAATGTTCTATTCTGTACATGGCTCCATCCATATTCAATAAATATTATTCACTCTTTCAAGTTGGCCGCAAGGAGAGCTTTAAAAAGCAAATCTTGTTAGCTTTATTAATGGATTAATGCTACATTAGTAGCACATAGTTATATGCTCTATCTTGTAATACTCAAAATACTGTAATTTACATATAAGGCTTACTGTTTTGTTGTATCGTTTTAGGAGATTGTAAACCAGCTTAGCTGAAGCTCTTCTTATTGGAGTTCTAGTTCACTGTACATGTGTCTAGTGTACCAATAAATGAAAAAATGAATAAATAAATAAATATTCGCTCCTAGTTTTCTTAAAAGATCCATGCCTATTAATCTGCTGTATTTATCATTAAATTCAAAGATGCAAAATTTATGTTTCATTTTTACATTAAAAGTTTTTGGTAACGGTATGTTTGCAATAAATTGGTGCAGTTTCGTTTTGTGTGCTGTTCTGATTTTAAAAGATTCTCTTCTACAAAATCTAAATAATGTTTGTGCATGGTTTTGGGCTAAAGTTTTTGAAGATCCTGTGTCGATTAATAATTTAATTTCAGCATGAGGTATTTCTATATAGGATAAAATGTGTTGATTAATGTTGTTTAAGTTTATTACATCTGATCGAATTTGGTTCTGTCCAACTGAAAATTTGAGCATGCATTTTATTCATCGTCCTCTTCGTAATTTTCGTAAGTGTTGTTACGTTCGTAGTTATCTGAGTAATTTGCTTCATCGTCTCTACTCGGATTCGCATAATTATCTGTGTCTTGATTGTTAAAATCTTCTACTTCTTGGTGAAATAGTTCCTCGGAAGTGAAGTTTCGTCTTTGTGTATAGTCGGGTCTGATTTAAGATATTTTAGTGTTCTGTCTGGTGTTACCAGACGAAGTGTCCTCCATAGGGGTTGGTTTGTAATAATTATTGGGGTTGTTGTTATTGTCACGGGTGCATTTCTGTTAGAATTTACGCCAAATGTTTGCCATGTTCGATTTGCTCTGATTGAATTTTGGTGTAAATGTGGGTTTTGTGAAAGTCCAGTTTAATGCTGGTTTTGGAAATTGTTGAAATTGATTGTTAAAATTTGTATTATTAAAGTTTGGATTATTAATTCTCAATTGATTTATTGGTGCGTTAAATGATGCAAATTTATGTTGTGTGGATATTTGTCTAGCGGCTTGTATAGTTTTAATTGGTA
The DNA here is from genome assembly GCA_036346225.1 of Platerodrilus igneus. NCBI lineage: Eukaryota > Metazoa > Arthropoda > Insecta > Coleoptera > Lycidae > Platerodrilus > Platerodrilus igneus. The sequence goes on along the minus strand of JARFIW010001354.1, from coordinate 613,252 downwards.
TATAATTTTTGTTCGCGTTAGGATTGTAAATCCGGTTTCTGTAATACATCACGTTTTCCTCTTCGATAATTAAATTCATCGCTTCTTCTAGATTTTGGGAATTTCGAAATCTTATTTTGTTCGCTAATCGCTCCAGTAACGCATTTATATAAGTGCCTAACGCCATCTCATCATACATTTTAGTTTTAATTAAACGTACGTTTGGGTCTGGTTCCTTTAGTTTCAATTTAGTTAGGATTAAACTTCTAACGTCTTGACACCGCATACCAAATTGCTATGGTGATTGATCATTTTCTATTCTTAGGTTTAATAAGTCTCTGAAAAGGCATTTTATATTACGCTGGTCCCAGAAATACGCGATTAATATTTTCTTGTAGTCCTCCCAATCTGTCAGGTCATCCCTATTCGCAATTAAGGTCAAAGCTCTGCCGGCTAGCTTACCTAGAATCAATCTTAATAGCCAATTGTTCCGTTCAATATCCCCTTGTTTGTAGAATGATTTTAGAAATGTCTCGCACGCGGTAATAAAAATCCCTAGGAAAGCTTGATTTCCACAGTACGTTGGTATTGAGTCTAAATATAACCTTAAGTTTTCAGTGTTCATCTTTATAAATTATTTATTCTCTATTACTTCAGTCAAGTTTGTATTAAAGTTATTTAAAGAATCACTTATTGTTACGTGTATTGTATATAATTATAAACCTCTGTTATAATTACATCGATTTCAGACTTTTGCTGAATAATTGTTTCCTTAATAATCGTTGCAATAAATTCGACATAAATGTGTATAATTATAAACCTTTGTTATAACCAAGTTCAGACTTTTGCTGAGTAAATTATTTCAGTAATAATAACTTGTGATAATAAATTGTAATAATAAATTGTACATAAATTCTCTCGTTTCAAATCTTACTTGCTAATTTCAATTTGAAAAAATGGTAAGAAAAATGAACTACAGATACTCACAATAATATGATTGCCAGTTCCATTAGCCTTCCTTCTGTATTGGATTAGGTCGATTTTGTACTTCGTCCAATGTTTGTGTTCTTTGTTTCAGTTAAGAATTGAAATTCACGATCACCAGTTCCTCAATTTTGAAATCGTTAGTGTCCTTCCGGAATCCGTTCCGACTGATAGGTTTTGGGCCTTTGGGAGCTTCTTTTTAAAAAGTTTTGTCACCAAAAACACTTCTATCAAATTTATTTTTAATTGTATAATTACAAAAAAATGACTTCTTTCTGTTACAACTTAGACGTTTATATTCATTAAACATTAAGTAATTGAAATTGACAAAAATACTTGAAGTTAATAAATCAATAATTAATAATTAAAAATTGCGGTAACTTGAACCACCAACAATGTTAAAGTTATGAAGTTCGGAGACTGATTGACGATCAGGGGGTTCTCACAGTATTTATGAAGCCTCTCACCTCACTTCATCTTGTGGGAAAGTACAGATCTTGCTGTCTGCAGTTTCTTGATAATCATACGATGTCTTATTCTACGTAATTTTAATTAAGACTACTTTATTGCAGTTCATTGTCTGCACCTGCAGTATCAGGTTGCGTCTGGAATACAAAGCAGTTGCTTCCGTTCTCATGTCTGATATGAACTTTGATTAACCTTTAATATTATAACCTTCAATTAATACAATGTAATATGCTAATAATAAGACATAATAGATGCATTTAATTTTATATACATTTTAATATGGGTGATATGTAACTGGTGAACTGCTAAAATAAACATACCGCAACTTGCAGACTTTTTAAACTAACAGTTAATATCTTACGAAAAACTAAAAGAGTGTTGTGCAAGCGATAAATTAATATTGAATTCAGCACAATGTTTACTTGGATGCAGCAACTATAAAACAATTACTATATAGTAACTGTGATACGTAAGAACACAGGTAATATAAGAACTTTAGTGACGATAGAAGTTCGTCATAGCATAGAAAGCGAAAAATATAAAAGGGATTGTTTAAAAAAATAAAAGACTTTGTACAAGCAAAAAAGCTAAAAAAAATGTTTTGTTTACAACCTCTGCATAGGATTCAGTTTCAATATATTCTGTTCTATGCAAAGCATTTGATTTAAGAAACACCTACAAAAACCGATACAACTGTATGCAAATGTGTATGCGTTTTTTAAAAAATCCCAACTTCGTTTACAACGACAATCAGATAATATCAAATCCCAAATTAAAAAAACACTTTATGTAAAGTTGGAAAGATTACCAACTAATATTTTAAAAGCAACATACCACACTTCACTATCTCATGGTAGCACGTCAATGGTATCTGTTTTACCAGACAAATCTTACAGTACGAGAACAAATATTGAAACAGTCAAGAGTCTTATTATGAATGAACTAGCAGATAGCAATACACCACCTCCGTTTATGGTTAATAATTTACAAAAACTACAGTCTAACAATCATTACAATGAATTAAACAGCAGTTTACTATTTAAGAAACGCGATTTCTCGGGAAAAAGCAAAGGTTACATAGTAAATATAAAAACACAGAATTAATAATAGCGACCAATTATTAAATCAATCCGATAAAATTGAAGATAGTACAAGAAGTATGCTGCAAAATTTAAGCAAAGACAGTATTACAACCGAGGAAGAATCGTTCCCGAATTTTTTAAATTTTCATAAATTATCATTAAAAAAGTCCATCAAGATTTTGCCAGAACACACAAAGAATGCTAAAGATTTCAAATAGACACCGCCCTCATATAAGTGTCGTCATTTATTAGAAGGCATTTTCTGTATTACCAATGAAGAACTGAAATGCATTTTCAATGGTTCGCGTCTAATTTGCGGTCAGTGGACAACATTAGTGTCTAAAAAAATCACAAGTGTAAACAATGTTTGCATGGTTAATTTCAAAGGAAATAGATTATTATCCTCCCAAGACCAAATTAAAATATATGCCTATTGTGCACATAACTGTAAAGTTTTTATACTCACAATAAAAGATATTACAGAAAATGCCAACCACGAAATTGCAGTATACAGTTCTTCTTTAAATTATAACCACATACAGTCTCTTACAAGGTATTTAAAAGGTTTAGATAGAAAGTAAAGTAGAAAAGATTTATTTTAAAAAGAGGCTTCTAAATCAAAAGAAGAGAGGATAAATAGAGCTAACCCACTTTTAGTCATTCAGGGAAACCTGCAGAATATTGAATCCGATGCAGTATTAAGAGAAGTCAGATTGGAACGTCTAAGTTTGCATTACAGACACAAAGATGATTTTATAGATATACTTTTAATGAAAAGAGAAAATATGTCATATATCAAAGCCGTTGGTCAACCATGTTTTGTTCACGTCTATAGTTAACATCAACCACAAATTATCTCCGGAACAAGAACAGCTATTTTTCCAGTATTGTATTTGGACACAACAGGCAATGTAGTGCGGAAACTAGGCTTAGTCGATACAAAAATTATTTACTACGCTAGTTATGGTTCAGGCCTTTGGAGCGATGTTTTTAAAAAACGTTTCCAAACTCTTAACAAATTTATTTATTCTAAAACAGAAATTATCATGGAATTTTGAATAACTGTATAAAATAACTTTAAATCGAAATTAATTGAACTAAGGCGAGTAGTCTAGGTAAACAACAATGCAAAAGCTGTAGTACTCAGACTGACTCTATGGAGTAGCTTGAACAACAAAGTATGGAGTTCAAAGACTGACTGCCGGGCCTTAAGCTCCCGAGCTTTTTATAATATCCTGCCCACTCACATGGCTGTGGGAACTTGCAGATCTCATGTCTGCTTTACTCTTAATTCTACACTTTATTACATTGTAACAATCTTATTTCTAGGTAATTGCGATATGTTAACCGTCTGTGACCTGCCACCTGCAGTATCACTGTCCTCTCGGATACAAAGTTGCATATCCGTTCTCATAAACCCTTAATAACCTGTCTGGTTTATCCTTGTATTACATTGTTGCAATTGACTTATAATTTATTTAACAATTTCTAATAATTCCTATTAGATTCTATTATTCAATATATATAGGTAAATTGGGGGATACATAACTCCTCCTATCGTAAATGAAAAATTAAGGTTTTACTTAATTTTTAAATACATAAAATTCATTATTCAATTTCATGATTTAAAATTCATTGTTTCTAAGGATACACTTATCGTTTCTTATTTCTCTTTCTTTCCTTAAATTTAAAACCGTTTCCTTCATTCTTGTATCTAAGATACATTTTGCAAAATACATATATAATTAGAAAAATTATTAAAATGATTAACACAATTGTCCAAACGCTTATATTATCGTAATGTAACTTTGGCATTTTGAGTTCACTTAAATGTTCTTTGAAACTTTCCACTAATTTCATGGCATGGTTAAGGTCGTCTAAGTCTAGATGCTCCAGCTTCATGGGTTTCTTGACTATTTCTTCGTCTTCTTGTTGTTCTATCTTGAACTGTAGTTCCGGTAGGTTTGCAAGTTTCTTTGTTGCTATGGGATCTTGATAAACTCTGATTACGTCGTCTTTCAATTTTACATAAGTCTTCTTTAAGGGTAATTAATTTGCTTCCGGTTAATGCTAGGTTATTTTCATCTTGATTGCAGTGGATGGTTGCTACTACTTCTGTTGGGAAAATGGCTATCCATTTGTTTTCTGTAACTTTTTGAATCTTCATGTTGGTTATTTGCACTTGTTTGGCTTCACAGTTTTCGTAATGATTTGAAAATTTTAATAGTTGTACTTCACAAGGGCTGTCTTCTTGAATGGTTGTTGTCGTCATCGATTGGCATAAGTGTTGGTTTGGTGTTACTTCAGTACATTTTTCGTTTGTATAACCATATCTCAGTTCATTTAAGGATAGGAATTTGGTTTTGGGTATGATAACTTGGTATGTGCTAGTAACTTTCGTTGGAAAAGCAAATAAATGATAATAATTATAATTGTTACTTTCTACTATTGAGATCTCTATTAAAAATATTATTTCGTTATTCTTAATGTAGCCTTTTACTATAGCTATCTTTTCAAATATTAGAATGTTTGATTCCGTTACATCAAAAGGTAATTTTTTGTTAGTTATAAATGATGTAATTCTTAATAATTCTTTTAATAAATAGGTTGGTTCAATGATACTAGAGTGTAGGATATTTAATTTTGCAAATGTTACTGCGTTTTCTAACGTTGCTAAAATTTGTTGAATTAAAGTAAGGGTTGATATTATTTGAGTAAATATTGTATTAAATCTAATTAAATCACGCATGTCTAACATGGTAGTTTGCATGGTGGTTTCAAGGGTTTGTATTCGGTTGGCTATACTGTCCTAGTTTCTTACTAACTTTCTCAATGTTTCGTTGAATTTATAATTGTTGATTGGGTTAATGATGGTTGCTGATTATGGTTTTTATGTCGTTTTGATTCTCAACTAATTGATGTATTGCGTTGTCATAACGTTCTGCGTCTTGGTTATCTAAATTGCCTGTGATAGCTTTTATTATGTTACCTAATCCGTTGATTAGTCCTCTTTTTCGTCTCATAATTTGTTTGTTGGGTATTAATCTATTAAGTTTATTTTCCATATTTCTCAAAATGCTTTCTATTATACTGTTGTAATTCATCATTTCTATTGCGTATTCTTTTCCGAATTTTGCTGTGTCCATTGATTGTTTTAATCGATAATAATTTTCTGTGATTGTTTGAAATTCATGTTTTAATTCTGTTAGGTCGAATTTTTGTGCGAATGTCCAATAGTTGATTGTGTTTTGCATACTGCCTAATTTTATTGGTAGTATACTGGGGTTGTTTTTTATATCTTCTATTATTATTTGGTTGTCCGTTCTACCTGGGCGGAAGTTGACGGTAAGGGTGATGATTGTCCATCTGAAATTACAGGGTGTCTTAAGTTTTTCAAGTGAATGTACTTTGTTATTTTGCCGTTGTCTACTACTGCTATATTTTTATCTGATATTCTCTTAATTTTAAATGGACCTACATTTCTGGGTGCTGTTTTATGTCGCTTGCTTTGGAAATTTTTCTCATACACGGTTTGTCCGATTGAAAATTTATTTGCGTCGGTATTTTTATTACGGGTTGTGGTGATACGTTCCTTAACGTTATCTAATTTATCTTTTACCTTGTCGTAAGTTATTTTTAGTTTTTCTTTGTGGTCTTTTGCATATTGTTAATATACTTCTTTGTTGTAGTGTATGTCATAGGGATTGCGTGAATCTAAATGTCCTAAGGTTAATTCTAAGGGTGTAAAATTTGTTGATGAGTGAATTGTATTATTATAGGCGATTAGTGCGTATGACATTAAATTGGTTATATGTTCCTTTTTATAATTTATTCTTAAGAATCGAATTTGTTCCAACAGGGTTGAATGTAGTCGTTCAATTAGTCCGTTTGATTAAGGGTGGTTTTCAGTTATGAAATGAATTTTTATGTTGTGAAGTTCTAAAGTGTTTTGTACTGTCTCATTTTTAAATTTGCTACCATTATCTAGAGTTATTGATTCGGGTGTTCCATAAAATGTGAAATACTGTAAAAATCCTTGGGTCACGTCAATGCTATTTTTGGACGTGATTGGTATTGCTTGGCCTATTTTTGTGAATGCGTCTACAATTGTTAAATAGCTTTGCGCTTCTACTACTAGAGTATCGGCATGTAGTTTTTGAAATGGTTTGTCGGGTGTTTTCGGTAACATTAGGGGTATCTTTAAGGGTTTCCTGTCGTATTTCGCTTTGTCACATAGCTCACATTGGTTAATGAAATCCGTGGTCAATTCTTTTATGTCTTTAAAATAATATCGTCTTACAAGTTGCTTTATTGTTTCGTTAATTGCACGATGGTTGATTTTCCCTTCGTGTTGATGCCTAATTACATCATTTATTTCGTCAGAGTCGTCTAGTGTTATTACTTTTCTCATACATCTGATGAGTTCAGGGCCAGAGTTATTGAATAATTTAACGTATAATTCTGAAAATCTTTGGTATAAGTGCTCGGTGTTGAAATAGAAATAAAATCGTTTTTCTCCAGGGGGGTATTCTCTTAGAATTTTAATTATTTGCTCCTCGTTGTCATCTTTGGTTATTTGAATTTGGTGTATCTTTTTGTTATCTACTTTTGTATATTTTACGGGATTGGGGTTATTTAAAACTTCGGTAATTATAAATTGATTGGGTTTCATATCGATTGCTTTGTTTAAAATTTTAATCGCGTTTTTAGGTTATTCGTTTTGTGTCGAATGTATCATGTCGATCTCGTCTGGATCTTCCCTTATTTCTGCTTCGTCTACGTTTCCTACAATGGATTCCGTTTCTAATGCATTGAGTTGGATTCTACTTAAAGCGTCTGCGTTGTTGTTATAAATTCCCTTTTTATATATAATTTCGTAATCGTATTCTTCTAGTCTGATTCGCCATCGTTGTAATTTTGAATTCGGTTCTTTAAGTTTGCATAGCCATACCAATGGTCTATGATCGGTGTATATGTAAAATTTTCTTCCGTATAAGTAAGGTCTAAAATATTTTGTTGCCCAAATTATGGCTAATAATTCTTTTTCTATGGTGCTATATTTCTGTTCAGTTTCATTTAGGGTTCTGGATGCATAGCTGATGGGTTTATCGCTATCTGCTTTTCCTTGGCTCAATACTGCGCCTAATGCTACTTTCGATGCATCTGTCGTTAGTATACATGGTTTTGAAAAGTCTGGATATTCTAATACAGGGTGATTTGTTAGTATATTTTTAATTTTATCTACGGCTTTAATGAATTCCGGGATGTGTTCGATTTTGTTTCCCTTTTTTAAACAATTTGTCAGAGGCTTGGTTATCTGAGCGTAACCTTTAATGAATTTGCGGTAGTAACCACTAAGTCCTAGAAATCCTTTAAATTCTTTGGTTGTCTTTGGTAAGGGGCAATTTAAAACTGCATTTGTTTTGTCGGGATTTTGGCACTACTCCTTGGGGTGTTATTATATGTCCTAAAAATGATACTTCCTTTTGTAAAAATTCACTTTTATCTAATTGTACTTTGAAATGTGCTTGTCTTAGTCTTTCAAATACTTCTTTCAGTCTTTCTATGTGTTCTACCAATGATGTGGAATACACTATGATGTCGTCCAGGTACACAAGGCATTTTTCATTGTGTATTCCTCGTAGTATATTGTCCATGACTCTCTGAAAAGTTGCGGGTGCGTTCTTTAATCCAAATGGCATTCGTTTGTATTCGTAATGTCCTCTAGGTGTGCTGAAGGCTGCTTTTGATATATCTTTTTCTTCCATTTCTACCTGATGGTATCCTGATGCTAGGTCTAATGTTGAAAAATATTGGCATTTGCCTAATTTGTCTAGAATTTCTGTTATATTTGGTAGTGGATATTTGTCATCTACCGTTTTTTCATTTAACTTTCTGTAGTCTATTACCATTCTGTACTTTCTCTTTCTGGTTGCGTCTAACTTCTTAGGTACTATTAACACGAGGCTGCTCCATGGTGAGTTTGAGTGCTGGATTATGTCTTGTTCTAATAAGTCTGCTACTTGTCTGTCAGATTCTTCTTGGCTCGCATGAGGTAGTCTATATGCTTTTGTAAAGATTGGCTTGTTGTCTGTTAGCTCGATATTATGTTTCACTGTGTTGGTGAATGTTAGGAATATTCCTTCGCAGTGGAAAATGTCGTGGTATTCAAAGTATAAGTTTTTAATTGCTCTTTGCTCTTCTTGATTGATGTCGGTATTAAGGCGAATGTTACTTAAATTTTCCCTTAACATTTTGTCATGTTCTATTGGGTTGTAATCGTTTTCTAAATTTTCGTCTATTTCCATTTCGTTAAAATTTAATTCCTCTACGTTAATTGGGTCTGTTAATGATAGTTCTACGGGATAGTCGTTTGAACTTAATATCGTTGTAGTGGCATAATTATCTTTTATTTGTACTAAGGCAGTTGGGGTTTCTACTCCTTGTTGAAATGTCATATGATTATTCCTACTTTCTTGTTAGAATTTACTGGGATTTTTATTTTTCTTTCCGTTCGGGGTTCTATTGTATTTTTGTTCGATTTGAGTGTTTTGAAATTTAATGGGTATATTAGTTATGAATTGGTGTAGTGTTGTTTGATGGGACGTTTTAATTTTAAATGGTTCTCTTTCTACATAATCTAAATAATGTTTCTTCACGATTCTGGGGCTAATTAATGTTTTTGAGGATCCGGTATCGATTAATAGTTTAAATTCGGCGTGGGGTATTTCTATGTATGGTAGTACTAAGTGATTTATGTTATTTAGGTTTATTATGTTTGGTCGTTTATGAATCGGTCTATCTGAAAATTTGAACAAGAGTTTTCTTCGTCGTCCTCCTCGTAAGTTTCGTATTGTTCGTCGCGTTCATAAGTTTCTGCTTGGTTTGATTCATCATTCGTATTTGGCTGAATGTAATTATTCTGGTCATTGTCAAATTTTTCTACTTCTTGGTGAAATAGTTCTTCCGGTGTAAAATTGCGTTTCTGATGAGGGTTTGGTCGGATATGTGTTATCTTTGTATTTTGTTTGGTGTTACCAGATGAGGTATCCATTGGTGTTGGTTTATAATAATTATTAGGGTTGTTACTATTCATTGGTGTATTTCTACTGGGGTTCGCGCTGAATGCTGGTCTTTGTTGGTTTAAGTTTGGATTGAATCTTGGTTGGAATGCGGGTTTCGTAAAATTTGGGTTAAACGTTGGTTTTGAAAAATGTTTATATTGATTATTAAAATTCGTATTGTTGAAATTTGGGTTATTAATTCGCGGTTGATTTGTTTGTGTGTTGAAGGGTGTGAATTTTTGTTGAGGGGCTGTTTGTCTCGCGGCTTGTATAGTTTTTATTGGTGAGTAACTTTTATTCGCGTTGGGGTTGTATAGTCTGTTGCGGTAATACTTTACATTTTCTTCTTCTATTACTAGGTTCATGGCTTCTTCTAGATTTTGGGGACGTTGAAATCTGATCTTATCTGATAGTCGTTCTGGTAAAGCGCTTATATATGTGTCCAGTGTCATTTCGTCATACATTTTTGTTTTTAAATGTCGAATATTTTGATCGGATTCTTAGATTTTTAATTTTGTTTGGATTAGACTTCTCATGTCTTGGCATTTCATTACGAATTGATATGGGGATTGGTTGTGTTCCATTCTAAGGTTTATCAGGTCTCGTACCAGGCATTTTATGTTACGTTGATCTCCGAAATATGCGATTAGTATTTGTTTAAAGTCTTGCCATTCCTGTAGATCGTCTCTACTGGCAATTAAGGTTAGTGCTCTTTCGGCCAGTTTACTTATTATCAGACGTAAAAGCAATAAATTCCTTTCGTTATCTCCGGGTTTGTAGAAGGTTTTCAAAAACATTTCGCTGTTATTTGTACTTCGTTGCACGGTGCGGTAATGAATTTGTGAGATTTATACTCGATAATGTTGGTTTAATTGCTGTAGCATTGAATTTGCTTGTTTTTATCTCGCGGGCGTTAATTTGTCATGAGTTCTGCTTGAATTTTGCTTCCTAAAAGAATCTTGTGTGGATAAATAGTTTCTCGCGGTATTTACTTCGCTTTGTATGTTTTGCGTTAGTTAAAGCTTTGTGTTCGTTCAGTTCTGCTGATTTTAATTATATCTTTTCTGTGGGTTTTAATTGAATTGCATAAACGTATAGTTCGTCTGTCTCGTCTCCTTGAATTCTAAATATAACTTGCAGGTTTTCAGTTAATTACATTGTTACACTTTATCTTTGTTATTTAATCACAAAGTTATGTCTACTTGAGGATGTAGTTTAGTCTCTTGGTTATTTAATTGCGCAAGTGCTGTATAATATGCAATTATACTTATTGGAGTAAATAATACTTTACTGAAAGGTGTTATTTTCAGTTAGTGTGGGAATTAGATAATTCGCTTCTTTACTCGTTAATTGCTTGCATAAAAGTTGCGTCTGATTATTTTTAGATCTCCGTATTAATGATATTCAGTTATGCTGCTCGTAATTGTATCTCTCCGTAATGTAGGTTTAAAGTTTGCAATACGCGTTTTAATGTCGGTTAATAATAGCTTTTATGATAAACATTTAACTTTATTCAGTATTGTACTGGAATAATTAGCTTCTTCGTAATGCAATTTATTTATGGATTGCGGTGGTGAATAATTTTCGTTTAATGCTGGTTGTAATTTTATGCACTTTATTCTACTTCGTAATGGATTAATTATTTATAGATCTTAATGCAAAATGCGTTGCTTTAATTTATAGAAAGGTTCTGAAAGTTATTTCTTTAAATAGTCGTTTCTCTGAGGTTTTAAGTCAGGAATAAATCGTTTCCGTGATGAATGATGTTTCATTCACCGGTCTTATCTTGTGTAAGGATTGTATTAATTTGCACGCTGGTTTTTATTACACTGGTTTAAGTTACTAATAGATTTACAGAGTGCCTTGCTGTAATTTATAAAGTATGATAGAGGTCAATGTTTTAAATAATCTTTTCTATAATTGCTTGTTTAGAAGAATTACATTTAGCTTTGGTGTTATATGATGGAGTTAATTTGCGTTCTGTTTTTAGTTTACTGGATTAACCGTGGCGTTTTTGTATCGCGCTAGTTAATTATTCGTACTTCGGTTACGATTGGTATTAATGGATGCGCGTCAGTTATGTTTGGTTTATTTTTCGGTTTGTTTTAATAATTTGTAATGAAAACTCTTAAAAATCAAGTCCCTTTTGCTTTCTAAAAAATCTCTTTAAAATTCCGTCTCATGAACTTTCTTAAAATAAATTCTCGTTTGAAAATAATTTCTCTTTGTAAACTATTTTCAAAAAATATTGGCATAAAATAACAATAAAATAATAATAAAATAATAAAACTAGCATATATCAATTATAGTTTGTGAGATCAATTTGGTTTTAAAGAAATGAACTTACATTAATTTCTTCATCTGTTTCTTTTGTGGGCTCGATCGATTCTGTATTTCATCCACGTTGGTTTGTTTTGCTGGATTCGGTCAATGCGTGTACTTCCTCCAACCTTGTTTGGGTTCTGTCAAAATTGCAAATTAAAATTCTTGGTCACGTCTTCCGATTTTTGGATTCTTAGTGCCCTTTTGACATCCGTACGACTGCGCCAGTTAAGGTTCGGGCCTTTGAAGCGATGTTTTTAAAAACGTTTCCAAAATCTTAACAAATTTATTTATTCTATAACAGAAATTATCATGGAATTTTGAATAACTGTATAAAATAACTTTAAATCAAAAATAATTAATTAATTGAACTAAGGTGAGTAGTCTAGGTAAACAACAATGCAAAAGCTGTAGTACTCAGACTGACTCTATTGAGTAGCTTGAACAACGAAGTATGGAGTTCGAAGACTGACTGCCGGGCCTTAAGCTCCCAAGCTTTTTATAATATCCTGCCCCCTCACATGACTGTGGGAACTTGCAGATCTCATGTCTGCTTTACTCTTAATTCTACACTTTATTACATTGTAACAATCTTATTTCTAGGTAATTGCGGTATGTTAACCGTCTGTGACCTGCCACCTGCAGTATCACTGTCCTCTCGGATACAAAGTTGCATATCCGTTCTCATAAACTGTTAATAACCTGTCTGGTTTATCCTTGTATTACATTGTTGCAATTGACTTATAATTTCTAATAATTCCTATTAGATTCTATTATTCAATATATATAGGTAAATTGGGGGATACATAACTCGCTGGGGTTATAAAAGTTAATCAGCAAGTTGTTCTAATTTCGGAACTATTTAGTTCCCAGCAAGATACCACTTCAATTGGTTGGCTAAATATAACTTTTTTGTTTTAAAAGAAATAAAACAATGGTCAATATTCTCAGTAATTGTAACAGATTACAGGAGATCAATAATTAAGGCAATTCTTTATTACTGGAGTAATACTAATCAAAAAAGTATTTGGAGATACACTATAAAGTTATGTATTATAATGATAGAAACGCTTATACTCAAGAGAAGATTCAAATAAAAATTTGAGGTGCTCATTTTTGTAAAATAATAATTGCCGATCTAAGAAAACTTCATATAGATAATACATTTTGGAAAGAATTGGCTGCCTGTTTCATAGTAAATAAAGTTCCTAAATTTAGAAATATAGTAATTATTTCAAATTTGGAATTTGGAACACCAATTGCAGAAGAAGCTTTAAATGAAGTTCTTAAAATCTGTGTGGACAAAACATCGCAGAATTGGAACTGCTGAGAGACACAAAAGAGAACGTTCAAGTAAAACACACCTACGATATTGTTATTTTTATATACAAACATAGTCCATTTTATAGAAGATTTTTGCAAATCTATAAGGACGTTTTGTTATCGTTAGATAACGGGGTCACAGAGCTCTGAAAAAAATGATTATTATAGTCCATCGTTAACAAACATCATCATTAGGTTTTCAGTCCTGGAACTAGTTAGACGCGTACCCTTATTTATTTATTTATTTGTACTTTCATACATTTACGAAAAACCCCATTTACAACAAACAGAAAATGTGTATACAAACAAGCTTAATCTATAACTTATTTTTAATATTAGCTAATACAGACATTCTAAAGGATTGATGACTGCTATTAAACCAATTTAATTGTTTAAACTTGTTTGCAATAATTGCAGTTCGATTTAGATAAAAATGACTACCATAATTAGTTCGATGGCATTCACAATAGAAAAGGTCAAAGTTACGTGTTAATTTAGAAGGAACTGTTAATTTAATTAATTCGAGTATTTCAGGGCAGTTAACAGAACCATTAGTAGTTTTATGTAGAAAAAGTAGGTCATTTAATGTACGCCTATCGTGAAGCGAGATAAGTTGTAGTATGTCTAAAATATTCTGAACATTGTATTGTTGTTTTTGTAATCCCATTTTATATGCTATAAACTTAATAAACTTCATTAGGACTCTTTCAATTTTAATTATGCTATTTTTGTAATAAGGTGACCAGATGATGGAGACATATTCAAGAATACTTCTTATTAAGGCACAGTAGTATAACAATTTGCAAGTTGCAATTGAGAATCCCTGACAGTAAAGGAATACAAATCCTAGCATTTTCGTTGCTTTGTTAGTTAAATGTTGTATTTGTGGTTTGAATGAAAGTTTTGAATCTAATATTACTCCAACATCTCTAATTTCATCTACTCTACTCAGTACGATGTCATCGATGTAGTACTGTGTTGCCACGGGTGAAATAACATGTGAGAAGGTAATGCTATAGCATTTTTTGATATTAAGAAATAGTCTATTAAGTTCACACCATGTGTGCAGCGAGTTCAAATCATCTTGAATCATTGTACAGTCACTTGGCGATATGATACTGCGATAGATTTTTAAATCATCTGCAAACATTAGGAATTTGCAATGCTTAAAGACAAGGTTTATGTCATTAATAAACAAAAGAAATAATAAGGGCCCAATGTGGGAGCCTTGTGGGACTCCTAACTGTACTGGAAATTTGTACGATGTAAATTGTTTGTATTTGACACACTGCCATCTTCCATATAAATAGCTACTGAGCCATTGTAGCATCTTACCATCAAAACCTGCGTTATACAGTTTAGACATGAGTATATTTAAGTTTACTCGATCGAAAGCCTCGGCAAAATCTGTATAGAGTGCATCAACCTGATAACGATTTTCTAATGCCTGTGTTATATAGTTAGTATAAACTAATAGATTTGTGACTGTTGATCTCCGTGACACAAACCCATGTTGATTATTTGCAAAGATCTCCTTGCACTTCCAGGATGGATGATTAGTAATTAGTTTGTCTAGTAATTTAGGAATTGACGACTGGACACAAATTCCTCTATAATTTTGAATCGAATTTTTATTACCTGCTTTAAATATAGGATTTATGAAACTTAATTTCCATGTTGTTGGATATTGGCCTTGCATAAGAGAGTAATTAAATAGGTTGGTTAGAGGTGTACATAAACTATAAATACATCTTTGTAACACACTGGCAGGTATACCATCTGACCCAGTTGAATTGGAGGGTTTTATTTTTCAAAGAGCTTCAAAAACCTCCTCGCTACTCAACACAATTTCATTAACATCTATGGTATTGACATTATTGTTGTAAATTGGAGCACATGGTATAACACAATCGTTGATGTACACTTCAGAAAAAAAGTCTGCAAATAAATTGACTGTACTTAAACCCTCGTAGCTGGAGCGATCTTTAAAATGCATTTGGGCTGGTAACTTGATATCTTTTTTTAAATTATTCACATACTTCCAGAAGTTAGCAGGCGCTGTTTGGATTGATCTTTCAATAAAGATCAAATACACATTATGTATTTAATTTTCTACTTAAAATTTTGCATTGTATTCTAAGAGAACTAAAAGCGTTGTAATCTTCAATACGGCTAGTTGTCTTATATGTTTTATGCACAGCTTTTTTCTTTCTTAAAAGGTACTTCAAATCATTGTTGAACCACACTGGGAATCTTGAGAGTTTTCTTCGTATTCTGGGGACATAACATTGTAGTCCACTGTATATTCTGTTATAGAATAGCTGAACTGCATTATCTATATTCACATTATTAGTACAAAATGACCAGTCAACTGTGTTGAAGTATGCATTAAGTGATACGTAATCAATCTCCCTTATTGAAATCAAATTGTGATATGTCATAATATAAGGACTCTTTTAACGATTTAAGTGGAATAGTGATACATATAGCAGTATGATGAATACTATTTTCCATAATTAATTCCACAGCTTCAGATACTGTAACATTTTGTAAGTTTGAAAATATAAGGTCAAGCAGCTTATTATTTGAATTGTATACATGGCTGTGTTGTTGTAGATCTAATAGAGGAAGAGTATCAAGGAGGCATTCAGCATTATCCCCACTATTACACAATATAAATTTATTACTCCATGATGAAGTGGGTATATTATAGTCACCACATAATATGAGCTTGACTGAGAGATAGTTATAGCAAATATTTGCAAGAGCAGAGCAATGTAATTCATATATGTTTGATGGTGAAGCTGTTGGGATATATGTACAACCAATAATTATGTTCTGACCAGCAATTTGTATGGATACAAACAGTTGTTCCACACCAATTACATTAGTTTCAATTATTTGAGCACATAAAGTAGAACGAACTAAGATAAATACACCCCCTCCTCTCATTTTGGTGCTGGTTTGGATATTTCTATCATAACGGTATACAGTATAACGGTTAGAAGTAAGTTCAGTGTCAAAATATGAACTGTTTAGCTAGGTTTCGGTAATAGCAATAACATCATAACAATCACTTAAAATTACATTGTCTGTGAAATCTGTAGTTCGTGTTCTAATCCCCCCGACATTTTGGTAATAGACTTTTAGATGTAAATGGGATGGTATTAGTTTTTTTATTTTAGCAGCTGTGGTAGAAATAATAAATGGAACTCCATTTATGTATCTAATGGTGACTTTTTCACCATTAGATTTGCGTTTATCAAGATCAGTACGTAGTATATGTAGATATTCCCTTTGTTGAATAGTAAGATCTGAGGAGATGCGATAGGGTGAGGAAATAAGCTTTGAGCAGTTTCTTAAGGATGTCCGCACTATTAATGAATCAGAGTAGATGACTTTGATGAGTCTTATCTTATCTCTTTTAATGCCAAGTCTAATTATTGCAACTGGAATATATTGTTCGATTTCAAGTATTTGACAGATATTGGTTACCATCTTTTTATCATGTTCAATTCGTTCCTTTGAGTTTTGCGATTTTGATTCTTCCACATTGAAAATAAGTAGATTTCTGCTCCTATTGACTCTTGTCATTTACCTCCGCTAAGAGAGCCTCAGAATTTGGTTGGGTTTTTCATTTTCTAGTTTGGCTACTTTTTCCTTTAAATTATTTATTTCTTTATTTAGATCATTAAATTTTTTCAGGATTAGTGGGACCTGTTTGAAAGATAGTGTGCACTCATCACAAAAGAACATAAGCGATCTCTGTTTTTTAAGTTGCATTATGCGAATTTCTGATGCCCCTAGTTCAGAACATTTCTCATGAATTACTGTGTTACAGCAATCACATATTAGATAGTTTTCACCATTACAATTTTTGTTACACTTTGAACAATTTTCCATAATAGGAGATATATTTTCCTTTAGTGTATTATAAACAATCTGCTGATAAGGCTCTTGGACTTTGATGACAATAGTTATCTTGGTCTTGAATTGTGTTATAATTGTGTATTGACAACAGCTGTTATAATTGATAATGAGTGAAGAATTAAAATTGTACAGTAAAACACTTCTGAATCTTTGTAAAGCAAATTGGCAATTGAATACTACACAATGTGCTGATTTTTTTAGTATAGATTTCACTATTAGTTTCAAAGATGAAACACTTCAAATATCAGTTTAATAGCAGAAACACTTTAACATGTTGCACACACTTTATATTTCCTATTCTATAGTAACCAACACATTTCCTTGAAATTTCCACAGTCTGCATCTTTCACTATCTGTGTGCAATAGTCTGATCTAGGTCTACTCTACCTCCTTTTTCCTATCTCTACACTATTCCCCAAAAATACCTTAGAACGTATCATGCCCTTCAATTTCTCCTATTCTTTTTACAGATATCTTTATAGCCCTACTATTTCTATAAATTCTTTGTCTGTCCATGCTATCATCCTCATACATCTGAAGCACAACACTCCAAAAGGCTTCTACCATTTTTCTGTCTACTTCTCCTACTGTACCTATTTTATAGATGTACTGTGCTGTGCTCCACACATATGCCTTCAACAATTTTCTACTTGTTTCTATGTTTGTCGTCTTCAAACATAGCCGCTGCTCTTTCTTATTAAACGCAGTTTGGTTCCCCTTCTATTGTTTATAAATATATACCCTACTTCCCCGATATTCAGTAATATGTGAAGGAAGTTAAACAGCCTGCGGCTACCAAAATCCCCAAACACTTGAATATTTGCCTAATTAATAGTTTTCCAATATATCCTTTCGCACAATCAACATTAGTTTAAAATATTTCAAAACCAACACCTGTAGTTGTTTATAATAATCATAAGATTTAAGTGCAATTACTTTTTTCGTCATTAGGTTTTCATCTTAAAACTAGTTGGATGCGTACCTTCCCTTATTTGTATTCTGAGCTAGCCTACACCGTTCTTTGAAATTTCCACAGCCTAGATACAGCTCGGTTTCCCTTCTGTTGTTTCCTAATTATATGCCCTATTTCACCAAAATTCAGTGGTATGTGAAGGGTGTTAAGTAGTCTGTGGCTACCAGGGATCCCTAAACACTGAGACATTTGCTGAATTAATAGTCTTGCAGTAAATCCTTTCACACAATTAACATTGGTTGAGAGTATTGCAAAACCAATACCTGTAATTGCTTATAATAATCATCAGGTTTAAGTACAGTTATTTTTTTCGTCATTAGGTTTTCCGTCTTAAAATTGATTGGATGCGTACCTCCATTGATTACTATTCTGAGCTAGCCTGTACATTTCCCTAAAATTCACACAGCCTACATCTTTCATTATCTGTGTGCAATAGTCTAACCTAGGTCTACCTCTACCTTTTTTCCTATCTCTGCTTCTAATATGTTCCACACTATTCCGTCATGCCGTCTGGTAATAGCAACCCTTTTTTCCAAGTTCTGCTTCATATTTACTCTTGCAACAGTTTAAACACGATACAAGTGAAGAAATGTACATTTGGAATTGTATAAGATACAAAAACATACAAATGCTTTTAACTTTAAAATTTATTCACAACATAATACCAGAACATAGTCATATTGTATATGATATTTATCTTATAAACGGTCTTCGTTCCTACGCATATTGTTGGGGTTTAAATAATTTGGCAAATCGTGTTTGCTTTATTCTATAGCAGTGAATTTGTGTACTACTTATTGGATTCAAGTAGAGACTGCCTTGTGGAATCCTATAGTACGGCGCTACACAGTACACATGGCTGGTATTAAACAGTGCCACAAAGTGTCCCGAGAAACAATAAATTTAGTTTGAATAGTTAACGATTCAGTAAAATAGAAACTTGTGATATCGTTTTGATACCTACGATGAAATAATTAGGTTAAAAGATGACAAATTTTTTATATTCACTGACATACGTGGGCGTCCACACTAAGGCTCTGCCGTTTAATTGTTTTAAACTTTTAGCAACTATTACATGTTTACTGTTTGTGTATAAGTTTAAACAAAAATATATCAAAAAATTTAAAGTTTCTGCCACATAAATTGCCTAACGTAAAATGTGTGCAAAACACTTATTTTCATTGAAAACATTTTTAAATAGTGATCGACAGATAGCTGCATTTGCTAAGCAGTGGCATCAATCATCTACCATTTTAATTTGAAAAACATTAGATTCGTAGTCGAAGATGTGTTGTCAGCTAGTTGCCAGTGTTTCAATTTTTGCAGTTTGTATTTATATTAAATTGAACTTAAACTTTCTATAAAGAATAAATTCAGCATACCAAAAAGTAATAATATTCAGTATTTTTCCAATGATTAAATTTTGAATAAATTACTATCAGTTTGCCAATGACAGCAGTAATTCCTATATCAAAAATTATGTGTCTAAGAAACGTTTTCTTTTCATGATGTAATGTCGAGTGCAGTTCATTTCATAATACAAGTAATACCTATGAAAATACATGATTTATGCACGGTAAATGATTTAATAAAAAATTACGATATTTTTGTGTTTCTAATTTAACAACCGACTCTTTAGTTCGTACCTATTATTTGTTTAGATGTGTTTTATATTTCTGGTTAAACGTTTAATAAAATTGTTTGAAAATCACAACACTAGTGGACACTGTATTCATGCGTAATAATCACTACATAAAGGGTGTTTATGCTGTTATTCAATCTGTAATAATATTGCTTTTTAAAAGTGGCCATATAATATCTATAAGGATCACCTTAGAATTTATATGTATATAAAGAGCAGGCAGGTTTGCTGTATAAATATAAGGTGGTCCAAAGGTAATGGCTTAACATAAAAATGAAAAATAGAATTTGATTCGATTTGTGTATATTATTAATTTAGTATTACAAAGATTGCAGTTGTCTGACCTTACAATCTTTAACAAGAAAACTGATAAATCTCGAAATCTAATTGTACTCTAAAATTTAATATAGATTATATGAAATGACGATGATGGTTGTTTCAAAATGTACTAATAAATGTTCATCTTTTCAAGCATTGTCCGTGGAATGTCTGCGTTTTCAATATTTAGTCATTAATAAGATAACTACAGTGTAAATAATCAAACTCTCCATATACCTACATTTTAGCGTTATTAATCGTTTGTTGATGTTTGACTTAATGTTCATTAAAATCAAAAGCTATGTTGTTCGAACAATAACTGGATGTAGTGTAAAAAATTTATTCTTTTTAAAAACCCACACAAGAATAATTTTGTTTCTGTCAAATCATTTGTCATTAAATTAATAAACAAATGTTATTGCGGGTATATGGAGAGTTTGATTACTTTACATTGAAGATTTTCATGCATTGGAAGATTATAGACCAATTCCACTATGTAAGTCTAAACTAATTTTTATTGAAATCACTATTGAGGAATAACTCGTAACTAAACAGATATCACGCCCCATGGCTTGGGCGTACATAAAATGCTGTGTTAATCCCTGTTGCTCAAACACTTGTGAAAATGTTAATTTATAATTTTCTTTTACCTCGACTAGCTGATTCAATTAAATAATGTTCAGTACTAACTATCACCTACCTATTGTACACATCAGTGCATGTTTAGTTGCCTGTATGTATTTAGGTGCATTTCGACCTACTTAATTACAGTCCACTTAAATCATTGTAACTTACTTAGCTTTCTAGCAACCGTTGTATTTTAAAAAAACAATGTAATGTCAATTATGTCAAAATAAATAAGAACCTTCATAAAATTAGAAGAATTAATATTAAACTATACACTCATCAAGCGATGATATCCTGCACCTAGTAAGGATCCTCGCGCAGTGAGAAGCAGTCCCTTAACAAATAAAGCAATTCCACAATACACAGTATAATGATTAAATATTTACAACTTTTTTCCCTTTTAAATATCTTCTCCCCTTTTTGAATTATTTACATCTATTAGATTTTTGGAAAATGAAGCCAGCAAAACGAGCTTTTATTACATTTAGAGACCTGTTGAAACGTTTCAAAAATGTCTATAACTTTTCATAAATATATCCAAGAAACCTCAATTTGTCGGCTCTTACACTTTTTAATTATTATTGAAATAAAACAGTTTTAAAATAAATCATCAAAAATATCTAACCTGAAGTGGTTTTGTAGGAGCTCTGCATTCCTAGGAATTGAAGTCGACATCCAACCAAAATTTAGTATCCAAATCTTTATTTCAATGAGAGGTTTTTCATTTCCGTAATAGAATATTTACCATTTTCAGAGATTATTAAATTGTTGGAACAGACAGCATTTTCCAGAGTTTCGTATCCAAAATTGTATTTAAGATCGTAATGGATCGTTATTAAAAGTTTTAACAAAAATCGTAACGTTATTTCGATTGTGGTTCAGAACGTAGTTCTTCAGATCGTAATTATTCAGAATGTAATTTAGAACGTATTTAATCAGAAGGTATTTACTCGGAAGGTATTAACCAGATGGTAATTACTCAGAGCCCTGTTTTATTTATTATTAGAAATGATATAATTTCACGAAATCTTATTTACTTATGTCTTTTTAGAAGTACAGCTCTCTTTGCACCATTATACACTCTTTAAAATAATTTTCACCTACTTTTTACGTAAATATTTATCACATTTAAGTATAGAGACTGCCCAGTTCAAAAGTATACTAACTCAATATTCAATTGTTATGATATTTATAGGATCGGCCCCTTTAGTTTCTGATTCGTTGACTCCACGTGCTGGGCAAGACAACTGTATTATCTCTTGTTATTTTGGGAATTTTATCATTTGTCTAGTTCAATACCATGACGTGATGCTTACTTTGTCACGTAAATTCTTATTATATTTAGGCATTTACTTCAGAAATCCCAGGAATCTTCATTCAATCGATCACGTAGTGTTATTGTTTGTCCTTATTCTAATCTAAATCGAATAAATTTGGTGTTTGTTTATTTCCTAATAAATTGGATTTTTGAGCAAATGTGATACTTTTAAATCACGTACGCTTTTCAAATAATGCATAATTTCTAAGTGCGTTTAAGATAATATATCTACGCATTTTTCTGAATATTTGTCTAGCCAATTCATGTAGGTTTTTCACTGATTTAAATTCAATGCGTTTCGTTACCTTTTCAAATTCTTATATTGCTCATAGCTACTCTTGGATATCTGTTTTAATCGTTTGTACTGCTATATACAGTGTGCTCTCAACTAATAATATTTATAATGACCTATTTACTCTCCTAATATCTGTAATTCTGTGCTTCTGTTACTTGGGAGTTTCCCTTGCTTGTTCTACGACCCCTATGACTTAACCTACCCTAAACTAACCCTATAATTACAGCAATATATATATATATATATATATATATATATATATATATATATATATATATATATATATATATATATATATATGTGAAGTAATAAAGCTATTGTTTTGTTAATGGCTATACAACTACTAGCCCGATTTGTATTCGTCAAAAAGCTCTTATTATTTTCATAAGAGTTTGTTTATAGATACATCTTAATTTATATATATATATATATATATATATATATATATATATATATATATATTCTTCTGGCTCCCGTCCCCCTTTTTATTTATTTATTTATTATTTAATGTACTCTTTTTCGTCGCCCCTTTTCTTATTAAATGAATGACTTTTATATAATGTGCTTTAACAACGTTTGGTTGGTTATCTAATCAAAATATTTATTACAATGCCTCGACTATATGAACTCTTTTCTCAGGGTGTCCACCTACTTACCGTGGGTTCGGTGGTAAGTAGATGTGCAATGCCCAACCAAACTGCACTATCTTTTGTTTTACTACTTTTATTTGAATTTACTTTTGCATATGCCAAATTTTAATGATCAACGTAGCCTTGTGCCAAATTAATTAATAATACACAATTTCTGACTTTGACGTTTTAAGATATTTCACAGCACTCACCTGGATTATACTTCGTTGTTGGCCTTTTTTTACTGCTGGCTCAAGATCTTCGTCGCCGTATGCGTCTTTACATGGATTCACTAGCGTATTGAAATTTTCGTATCGCCTCCAGGTACCTTTGTATAATTTTGTTTCCCCAAATCTGAAATAAATAACCCGAATTTTAGAATTTAGAATAACCGTTTTGTTTACTTCCCCTGCGCTAATTCTTCCAGACATTTCTTCGTAGCCTTTAATTCTTCCAATTGCTGCTCTCAAATCGCTCAATCCAAATCTATTCTCGTTCCGCTCAATCCAAATCTATTCCACGTTCAGCTCAATCCAAACCTATTCTCCTTTCAGCTCAATCCAAATCTATTCACGTTCCTTATCTTAAAAACCACTCAATGACCCGCTATACATAAATCTCTATCCAAATCAATCCAATCAATGCCCCATTAACCATAAATCCGTAACCAAATCAATCCAAATCTTATTCACTTTCAATTCCTCACCGATGCCTTCTGCCCTTATCAAATCCGTTCCTAAACAATCTTACTTTTCGCCGCTTCGCTATCTCACCAATACCAATCTTCACTTTAATTCGTCGTCGCTATTCTTTAACTAACCACTGATGCTTCTCGTTACTCCACTTTAATAAATTAAACTCTTCAAATTCAAACACATTTATTTCTTTTTCAAAATATTTAAACAATTTTAGCGCAGGTTTACAAAAATACGTCTTTACACAAAATTCAATCGAAAAAGATCCCCGTTGTTTACTTTCCAAGGCGATTATTACAACAATATCATGCCTACTTAATCACATATTACATAAATAAAAATATCCAATAACATTTTATCCCTTATTTTGTGTCACAAATACCTTCACTGTTGTCCTTCTACACTTTCCTAGTTTGTACATAATTCTATCATTGGTCCTAAATAATTCACAATTCTCCAATCACATTTGACACTGCTATAACTTATAATTTTGAAATTACAAATTTGTCCAAAAGTTGATTCTATTTAAATAAAAAGCCAAAATAATTCACACATGACCCTGGATGCGTGGTTGATAGTAGACATCCGTAGACGCATCCGGTTTTCGGATGGCAAATGTACTTTCAATGGCCTATTAAATTGCAACTCAGTATAAAACCTTGAGCACTGTGTATTTTATCAACGTCAAGTCATTTAATTTACCTTTTGGCACATACATTTCAACTACCATTTTAAATACTTTAGCATATGTAAAGTACGGCAAAACATAATTTTTGAATTACGGGATCTGATATATGGATCATTTTATTTGGCATACACCCCCTTTAACACAAATCTACCCTTAGAAGCCTTGTACCTCCTACTGACACTACAATATATATATATATATATATATATATATATATATATATATATATATACATTCTACTAGAATTCTGCATCCTTACAAAATTGATACATTTTGGCATCCCCCAGAAATAACAGAAATAGATATTTACATATATAGAATATATTGTTATTTACTTGTTGAAGAAGCCCAAAATCACAAAAAAAATTTAAAATTTAAAATACACTATTTTATATTTCCCTATCATTCTAGAACTCTCTCAAAGCCATTTATTGTCGCGTCCGTCGTATATCTTCTTTCATTTTACATTAAGATTACTATCAGTTTAGCTTCCGGCAACATTGTCGGTAACTATTCCAAGTAACAAAGATGAAACTTAGAAATAATACCTTAAGAGAGAGTGAGATATGAATAATGAGACATTCTACATTTAATCGTTTGGTTTTTACAGGCTGGCGAATTCGAACGTGAATCTTTCTAAAAATGCTGCGTACGTTTAATACTATTTATTATATTGCTGTACTTTGTGTATCCGATGCGTCGCTAAAACTACAATGCATTCATCCTTATGATCTATAAATAGCAATATGTATGAAATACGAGTAATTATGTCATGCTAAATCATTATCATAGCCTTGTTATCGTCATGAAGCGGTTTAAATTTCAGATGTATTTTAATATGATATTATTTGTTAAATAGAAAACTTTAATTCTATTAATTCTAGAAAGGTTGGTGCTTTTTTATCTTATTAATATAAATCGTACGTTAAAACTTGATATTTATTGTGTGGGCGCTTGCTAAATATACTGTAAGCGTCAAATTTAACCGCTCTGAATAGTTTTATTCAAAAAATTTTGCTTTTTTCATACACTATTTGATTTTATTGGTGTGATGGTTATACAGTTATTAAATTGGAATTACTGCGCAATTTAAAATGTTTAAGCGTTGGCAATACAGCTGTTCCTGCTCATTTTGGTTCGAAAAATATCAATAGAAATGGATTCTAATAAACGTAAAATATGGGTTTAACGTTAAAAGTGCAAGATATTTTTGTAGGAGACAATTGCATATAAAAATTCTAAAAATTTTCTATTGAGTTGTTTACAAGCTATAATGTTTTTTAGTATAGGGGTTACTGCCACCCCGAAGACTGGCTTTCGCGCCGTTGGTGGTGTTTATTTTTGTATTAAACGATAGACGATTGCTTGTGAAAATTTTAAAATTTTGTATCCGGCCCTTTATGAGGTATGATTTACTTTTTTTTAGGGGTTGCTGCGAGCCCAAATACTGGCTTTGGTACACCATTGCTGGTGACATTTTTGTTATAGATTATTAAGCATTTCATGAAAAAATTTTGGAAATTTTCTAAAGAGTTGCTTACCAGCTAAATTTTTTTTAGCATAATGGTTGCTGCTACCTCCACGACTGTGTTTGGTGCACTATAGTTGGTGGATATTTGTATAATAGGGTGCCCCAAAAGTAATGGTCTAAATTGAAGAGTTTGATAGCTGAGATTAAAACCTATTCAAGTAACTATATATGTTGTTATCCAATTGTTGATGGTTTCAAAGTTATAATTACTTTTGCATTTTGTGTCAAAATTGTGCAGAACTTTGAATATTAATTTGCAATAAAAGAAATACTGACCTTTTAAAGGTAGTTCGTTTTCTGTGTATGCGTGCATGTTGCGTGTTTAATAAATAAGAACTTCCTCAAACATTTACTTATTATCGCAAGAGAAAATCATAATTTTTCTATAATTTTGGTTCTATGAAAAATTTTGCGTGCTTTTCAAACTAAAATTACTCAAAAAAAGTATTACCATCGAAAAGTGCACACCTATCCAAAAAGCTTCATTAATCTAATAACTGGTAGGTCTACGATTAAATGCATAGAAAATTTTTGGGTAATTTGTAGGCACAATCCCAAAAACAGCACTTTTATTAAAGAATTCGTAAGTAATAGCAAACTTTATTTTTTGTAAAATATGAACGCAAAATAAACAAATGTATTTAAAATTCGTTTACAACAAATGTTCGAGTGTCCTGCCACTAGTTAAAGATCCTTACCTTGCTTGGAACAGCAAGGGTTCGGCAAAATTCCAAATTTTCCAGGTAAAAAAACCCGCTTCCTGGCCAATGTAGTACCTTCGGGTGAAGCCTTGGAAAATCACATATAAGGTTTCAACACAATGGCGCTCCAGCACACAATGTTCGTAATGTTAGGGAACACTTAGTCTTGCATATCTCAATCATTGGCACTATCTATTGGCCATCGCGTTCGCCCGACCTCAACCCCCTAGATTACTTCTTGTGCAGTTATATAAAAGAAAATGTGTATAAAACACATACCACAAAAGAGCAGGACCTTCGTAAAAAAATACGCAAAGCCGTTGGAAGGCTGAGAGAATCGGTCGCGCCTTCAGGTCTTTAAAACGAAATTTTTTAAGACGGTGTCGTTTATGTATAAGAACTGGTGGCAGGACATTCGAACATTTGTTGTAAACGAATTTTAAATACATTTGATTATTTTGAGTTCATATTTTACAAAAATTATAAGTTGGCTATTACTTACGAATTCTTTAATAAAAGTGCTGTTCTTGGGATTGTATCTACAATTTACTCAAAAATTTTCTATGCATTTAATCTTAGACCTACCAGTTATTAGATTAATGAAGTTTTGTGGATAGGTGTGCACTTTTCGATGGTAATAGTTTTTTGAGTATGTTCGGTCTCTTTGTCGGTTGTCGTGTTTAATTTTAGGTCGTAAATTTGAAGTTGTAAATCTAATAGTAAAACTGTCATCCCTTGTTCCCTTATATCCTGCCGTAAAAATTCCTGGTGCATGTGTGAATAAGTGGGACTAAGGGTAGCAGTGAACAAACACTCTCTTATGGATATCAAAGCAGAACAGTCGGTTTTTCGTTCGGTAACGTAAGTTAGTCATAGTGCAGCGGAATGTGAATTTATTTGTTTAACCCCTAAAAAACACAGTGCAAGTGCAACGTAACACGGACTAAATCTCGCATACAGTCCACTTAGTTGAAGGAATAGGAACTGCAGCTTAGAACAACAAAAAACCGCGGAGGTAAGTCGATGTACAAAGTTATAAGACCCGCCGCGCTGAACAGAGTAATTTTAGTTTGAAAAGCACGCACAATTTTTCATAGAACCAAAATTATGGAAAAATTATGATTTTCTCTTGCGATAATAAGTAAATGATTGAAGAAGTCATCATTTATTAAACACGCAACATTCACTCATACAACAGAAAACAAACTACCTTCAAAAGGTCAGTATTTCTTTTATTGCAAATTAATATTCGAAGTTCTGCACTATTTTGACACAAAACGCAAAAGTTGTTATAACTTTGAAACCATCAA
The DNA here is from genome assembly GCA_036346225.1 of Platerodrilus igneus. NCBI lineage: Eukaryota > Metazoa > Arthropoda > Insecta > Coleoptera > Lycidae > Platerodrilus > Platerodrilus igneus. Next base: position 585,373 of record JARFIW010001354.1, on the reverse strand, counting down.
CAATTGGATAACAACATATATAGTTATTTGAATAGGTATTAATCTCAGCTATCAAACCCTTCAATTTGGACCATTACTTTTGGGACACCATGTACTATTAGGTTGCATGTGAATATTATAAAAATTTAGATCGCATCGTTGACAAGCTACAATTTTTACAGTATAGGGTTTACTACTGATCTGAGCACGGCGTTGCTTCAGGATAGTTTTGAAGGAGACTATTAGAATATTGCTTGTAGCAAATTAAAAAACTCTACATTGCAACACTTACAAGCCACATTTTTTTTTAAATATAGGGGTTGATTCCACCCTCAAACTGACTTTCGCGCCACGTCGCTGGAGTTTATTTTTGTAATAGAGTTGTAGAGTATTGCATGTGAAAAGTTTGAAAATTTTCTAACGAGTTGTTTACAAACAGAATTTTTTCTTAGTGTAGGGGTTGCTTCCATCCCCTAAGACAATTTGGTGAAGTGTTGCTGGTGGATATTTGTGTAATATGTTATTATAGGATTGCATGTGAATATTTTTTGAAAATTTTGTATCATATCGTTCAAGAGTTCAAGTTTTTCAGTATAGGGGTTACTACTACCCCCAAGATTGACGTTGACATAGCGTTGCTTGCAAACAGTTTTGAAGGAGGTTGCATGTGAAATTTTAAATATTTTTTATTGAGCCGCTTACAAACTATATTGTTGTTTAATATCGGGGTTGCTTTCACCCCCAAGACTAGTTTTCGCGCTCCGCTGTTGTTGTTGCTTATTTTTCTAATGGGGTATTAAAAAATTGCATGTTAATATTTTTGTCCAACGCTTTACGAGGTACAATGTATTTAGTTTAGGGGTTGCTGCCACCTCCATGACTGGCTTGGCACACCATCGCTAGTGAATGTTTTTGCTATAGATCATTAAGCATTGCATGTAAAAATTTTGAAAATTTTCTAACGAGTTTTTTACCACCTAAAATTCCTGAAGTGTTAGGGTTGCTGCCATCCCTATGAGTGGGTTTAATGCACTGTTGCTAGTGGATGTTTGCGCATTATACTATTAAAGAACCGTGTGTGAATATTATGAAAATTTTGTATCGCATCGTTCACGACTACAATTTTTTACAGAATAAGGGTTACTGCTATCCTCCAGGACTGACTGACACAGCAGAGTTTGATGATAGTTTTGAGAAGACTATTAAAATATTGCATGTGATGATTTTAAAAATTTTGCGTAACACCGTTTACAAGTTACTTTTTTTTTAATATAGGGGTTAATTCCACCCCCAAAATGTTGCTGGTGTTTATTTTTGCAATAGAGTATTAGATGATTGCATGCACAAATTTAAAAAAAAATTTATCCAGCTTTTTAGGGGCAACACTTAAATTAGCTTGGGGGTTGCTGCCACCTCCAAGAATGACTTGGGCACATCATTGCTGGTGGATGCTTTTGTTACAGACTATTAAGCATTGCATGTTAAATTTTTTAATTTTTCTAGCGAGTCGTTTAGGAGCTAAAAATTTATTTAGTATAGGGGTGTTGTCGCCCTCAAAGATAGACTTTTGTGTATCGTTGCTTGCAAATATTTTGTAGTATGTGATTAGAGGATTGCACTTGCAAATTTTAAAAATTTTCTATTCGACCGTTTACGAACTACAATTTTTGTTGAATAAGGGTTGCTGCTACCCTCAGCACTAGCTTTTGTGCACCTTTGCTTATGCGTTTCCATTATAGACAATTAGAGGTTGTTTGCATGCAAACATTTTGAATATTTTCTATTGCGTCATTTAATAGCTACAATTTATTTAGTGTGGGAGTCGTAGCTACTCCTTGAGTAATAGGGTAAGGTAAAACTATTTACAGAATTATAAGTGCAGGTGTATTCAAAAACAATTCGCAAAATTGGAAATATTTGTTATCAATATATAAATTATATTTTCTAAACTTTACAAAAATTTTGCTGGGAAACAGTAAATAACTTCATACAAATATATAAATGCGATACCACATCATATAAACAGGTCCATAACCTAAGCGTTAAGCTAAAAATTTTAAATACTCAAACACTTAATATATATTAGCCAATAAAAGTTTACAGCAAACTCTATGGACGCAAGAAAACTGCTCGTCGCACTATCATCTAAGCAGACTAACTGGCGCCACGCTGTGTTGCCATTTAGCGGTTGCAAAGATGATAACACAATAGAATATTCCTTTATTATTTTAAGCCCCAATTTTATGAAATCTTAAATTAGGATTTTTACCCCGACTAGCTTACTAAATAGATCTTATTGAAAATAAAGCCATTCTATAATACACAATATAATAATTGATAATATTTACAACACTCAAAATTTTCCTTTTTGTACAGAATATCTACATATGCCAGATTTATGTTTTTCTGAAACCCAGCAAAAATATCTTTTTATTATTCAGGGACCTTCGAATGTTCCAAGATACCCATTCCATTTTCATAAATCTTTAAGTGACCCTTTTTGATGACTCTTACAAATATACAATGTGTCAAATATTAAATTAAAAACCGTTTTCAATAATAAAGTGTATTATGATTGCTAACCTGGAATGGGTTTTGTAGTTCCATCCTAGTCTATAATCTGCATCCCCTTTCTATGTTCGGTCTGCTTATTGATATGCCGGCCCCATATAAGAATCGTCTCCCATAAATCGCTTCCAATTAAAATCGTACCAAGTCGGAATATATCCAAATTAGAATACATTAATTTTAAATTATCTCCAAAATTAGAGTATGTTCAAAGTTGGAAGTCCCAAATTAAAGTCGTCTCAATTAAATATCCCAAATTAAAATCCAAATTAAAATCCAACTTTAAAATCCAACTTAAAATCCAACTTTAAAAGCCCTGTTTGATTAATATTAGAAATGAATTTAATTAAGTCGTTTTACTTACGTCTATCTACAGATCGGCTTATTTTAGTTGCACAAATTCTCGCACTCCTAACTCTGATTTATTTTGCTTTATACTTCACTGTTTACGTAAGTTTTTAACACCTTTGAACATAGTCGTTGCTCAGTTTGAATATAGACTAAAATGTCGCTCCGCTACTATCGTATATATGTCCTACCTCCAATTGATTTCATTGGCTTGTTGACATTCTAGGATGATACTTCTACCTTATTTCGCATACCTCAAAATTTTTATCCATTACTTAGTTTACATCTTTCAATGCATGTCTTGTCTGTCACGTCCGCATCCCGCATATTGTCGTATTATTCGAGAATTTCCAACTTTTGGCTTTTATTAAATCACATATTTAGATGTTTGTTAATTTTATCGTCAAATTGAATCGCCTGGTGCTTATTTATACCTACAGAATATTGGTTTTCTGAACAAATGTGTTTTCTTCCAGTCACGTAGCGATTTTCTAATAATGAATTATTTAGAATGCGTGTACGATGATATTTTCGACGCAATTGTTAAATATTTGCAATGCCAATTTATCTATGTTTCCCGGTGATTTAATTTTGATGCAATTTTTTGCGTTTTAAAATCTTATCTTTACTTGTAAACTACACTTAGACATCTTTATGTTCTCATGCATTTAATCCCGTGTATTTTATATACAGTGTCCTCTCAATTAACAATATGTATAGTGACCATTTTACTTTTATGATTTCTGGAATTATGTGCTTTTCTTAAAGTAGAAGTTGTTTATATTTATTCTACGACCCCCATGACTTAACCTACCCCTAAACTACCCTATTATCATAGCAATATATATGAACTATATATTTTAGGTGTAAATAGCGTAACCACATTTTCTCCTTCACCTATTCTTCTAAGTGTTATGTGCTTCTAAGGCAACCATCTGACGTTGTAAAATGTGTCTGGTTTGTTCCTCTCAACATAATACTGGTTTTGATATTTGTCAGTAGTTAAAAAATGTACTATTACCAATGATTAAAAAAATTGAATGTTGTATTTTGCAGCTGCAGCTTTGCCATTATCATCAGATGTACTGCTTAAAGGGACATTCACAAAACCGAAAGCTGCATCGACTCCAATGAATGTAGGTTGATTCAAGCATACCATTTTTACATAATACTAAACTCAAATATACGCACCTAAAATATACTTTTTGTAAATTTCAACTAAGACATCATTCTTTAGATTTTATAGCTCCAACACTATAAGGCTTCACTGTGCTTAGGATATGCAGCACACTATCAGTTCTACGATTATATACAGTATGTTTCTAAATTCATGCGAAAAAATTCAGGAGATTCCTTGCTGAAAATTATGAGGGGTGGTTCCTATAAACAATTCTCAGCCAAACCCCTTAAACGTATGTAAGTAATATTGGGTTCTCAATTTTTTGTCTTAAATCGGAGTTAATATAAAAACTTGTAATTGTGGAGATTTCATACAGACATAAAGAAGTATTTACGGATAGTTTTTTTAGAATTATTATGTTATAGGAGATGAAATTAACAATCCTTCCCTATTTATGTCAGGACATTTTTATGGGATTGAATTTTACAAAATAAAAAATATTGCTCAAATTTCCGCGTGATTCTTCAACTTTTATATTTCTTGTTTTTTCATGGAATTAATGGTTTTTGAACAAAAAAAATAAATTATAAGTGTTAAATATATTTGACCATAAATCAGACAAAGTCGAAGTTTGTAAATTATGGCTGGAAGTGTTCACTTCAACATTTATTATAAATTATGTTATGCTCTTTACATCTTTATTTTCTTGCATTTTCATTTATCTTATTTTATTTTATAAACAATTTAAAAACATAAGGGTTGTGAATAATAATATCTTATAAGAGATAGACTGAAGATTTTTATATAGGAAAGATCCGTCATAATTTGCAACGAGGAATCTATTGAATTTTTTTTGCATGAATTTAGAAACGCCCCATATGTGTGTAGAACAAATAACACCTGATATATGTAGATGAAATAAACATCAATAAAAGTATACATTAATAATTTGCCTTTCCAAAACCACTTACTATAACTAAATCTAACAGGTCAAAAGAATTACATTAGTGGCCACTGATTTAGCAACCATGGTATTAACAGTGTTGTAACTGTTTCACTTAAAATTCCAATAAGTTTCTATTAACCTGGCATATGCTTGTCAGGTTTGCCTACTCAAAGAAGTTGGTACTGCCAAAAGGTAAATTGTCAATAAAACTAAATTTAAATTCAAAAGAAATTAATATCATTTCTTAGAATACAGGTGAAATAGTTAATTAATCATGTAGAACTTAGAACTATACAATTAAGAAAGAAACCTATAATATAAACCTAACATATTTATCTATATACTAAAAGCATCTTTGTGAACAGTTTATTTTTTCTAGCTCTTGCATTTCTACAGAAAAATATAATATAAACAATTCTGGCAAGGTAATGCAAACTATAAATCTTACTAAATAATTTTATTGTTTAAATAGTAATCGTGTACAATGTTCCATTGGTGCAGGTTCTTTCTTGTATTATATCTACTTCTAAACATGCAAATTTTGTTTTTCTGTGTAGTGATTATTTATCTAGGTGAAAGGAGACTGGTAGGTTATATGCACAGCACCATAACACAAATTGACACAGTTTCTATATATTTACCTTGTCAGTTTTCTAAACCTACAGGATATCAACAAGTAATAAATAGTACTTATTTGTTTTAGCATAATATACAACATAAATCATTTACCGAGAACTGGTTTTGTAAAAGGGCTCCATCACCACTCTTTACAAATAATTTGTATAAAAATATGCACAAAGACACAAATGTTTCCCCAAGCTTAGATAACTCAAAAGATGTAATTTGGTCTGAAAAAGAAGGAGAACTGTCCAAGAGATGGATTGATGATGCAAATAGTGATATCAATCAATCTTCTTCCTTAGAAGATGTGAAAAAATTGTTTGAATATAATAATAATGATTTTATGTTTTAGTTGAATAAACATGAAATTGCAAATCCAAGCATTTCATCAAATAATTCAGATCGTAATTCTACTTACATTCCAGAGACAAGTAAAGGTGAATGCAAGGTAATCTATCATATTTGCTACAATTTAAACTTTAACAGATAGCTGACTTTGATAGTAGCTTTGCATCTGTACTTAGTGTGTTCACTAACAGCTTTGTGTAATAACTTTCCTGATTTGAACTTTTATAAACCTAAATAGTTGCACTGAATAATTCCTTTAGTTGGTGTTACTTTTGTTCATTTGTCTATCTGTGGTTAGTTCATTTTTAACTTGTTACTATTATGTGTGAGTGTTTAACTAAGTATAACACTGTGTATCAATATTTGAAAATTAACTAATAACAGAAATATGCTAGAATTATTAAGCGTTTAATAATGCTATAGTTTTGAGCATGAAAATTAGTATAGAGTGTAAAGTGGTTATTTTAAACGTGCTGTTTTATCAAGCATCGATTTTATATAGTTTATTATGTTTCCCAGGATTTATCGGATAAGCTTGCTTCTATATTGTCACAGGAACACAGTGGTTATGTAGCTATAAACACTGCATATCAGGTACAGCAGGTAGAGTTTACATAGTTTTGTTCTAAGATACTAATAGTAAATTTTATTTAGATTGATTTATCAGAGGACTACTGGTCTATGGAAATTCCGACAATATCTCCAATAATTTATGTTGCAGTTGAAATTCAAGATATTCCAGAAACAACAACTCAAAATTTAAGCAATAGAAAAATTAAATCAAATCCACCTGCCAAAAAGCAAAGAAATTTTTGTTATTTTTGTGAAACTTATGTTTTAAATTTTGCAAGGCATTACATACGAAATAAAAGTTTACTAGAAATTTTAAAATTTATTATTAGGGTAAGCAAAGATACAATGAATAACTAAGTGTTAGATCACACAATTTTGCAAGTTTGGACGTATGTATGTGTTTCACATATTCGATGATGTATGTATTTATATGTGCTGCTGTGTGCATGAAGATGCAAGATTTGTGTTGTTAGTCTCTGTAGACTTACATTAGCTCTAATTTCTCCAACTATTTATACAACGAAATCAAGAAACTTTCCATATGTTACCTTTTTCAAGTTAAATTTATATTCCTAAAATATAACTATCGTAAATTTCAATTAAGGTGATCATTTTTAGCTTTCTTTTAATTAAAATAATTGGAAGGCTGTTATGATAACTTTTTGTTCATTTTTTCTTATATAAAGTCACCAAACCTTTAAGCTGCAATAAGGTGAAAACCAGTTACTGGTTGTGTTATGCTAAATAAATTGACTTTTAATTTTTTGCCTTAAGTTGCAATTGGACACAGTTTACGATATGAGCAAGTTTATATAGTCAAAAGACAAATTTCTGATGAAAATATATTTAAATACAAAATGTAATGAGTTTAAGAAATTTTGAAGAACTGATAGTAATTTATTCATGTAAAATGATATAATTAAGAAAGTAAATAAAAATAAACACAGTATGATGAACATCTATATATGAACAGCATATGTGCATGACCTATTTCTGTAGCTTGTGAATTTCTCTTGAGGGAAAATATAACATTAACACTTCCAGCAATAAATATCACTATATTATTATGCCATAGTTGCAAATTCTTTCCCATTTCATTTCTACTTTTAACTAAAATCAAAATATATTGTTTCGATGGTGTCCCAGTTTGAATGATTTGATTATGTAGTCTTCGTGTATTAATAAAAGTTGATAATGCAAGGCTGTGCTGTTTATAAAGTTCTTACAGGTCCAGAAATGCAATAAGTGGAAATAATTTTTGAAGGCCTTAAATAGAATCGAAAATTCAAATCCATCTATAATTTGAAATGGCTCAGTTACATTTCTGCTTGGTAAAAGTTCAACCACGAATCGATCTGCATTCGTATCACCGAACACGCTGTTTATGCCGTTATAGAAAATAATTTATTTTATTTATACTAGAAAACTTTAATTTGCATTAATGTTAAGGGCATTTAAGAATAGATGGCATTAACAGTTTTATTATTTAATTTAAATATATAACATGCTTTGATAAGAAAGAAAGTTCAGTTTTAATTTTGGATTGATGGAGTAACTACAAAGATTAATATGCTGTGTATTTTGTTTGTTCATGTGAAATGAAAATTGTGCTTTACACCAAGATCCTTTTCCATTTCTATCCTAACAACTGGGTATGTCAATAGTTAAGTAACTACATGAATTGGTGAGTAAAGTTTATTCCTTAAGATTGACACTCCACTTTGATATTATCATTGATTAGAAATATTCATGTAAATTTGTATAATCCAGCATTTATAAAACAAAAGAACCATTAGTCTCATTCAAGCAAGGATCCTTATCATAAAGTAATAATTTAATTGGTCACAAGCCCAATCTTTGTAGTTATTTATATTAGTTAGCCAAAATAATTAATAATCAGCTATTTAATACAAATTCAATGTTGAGTTTAATAATTAGTTATATTTATTGGAACATAGCAGATGTTTGGTTTTTTAAATATATCAACAATTACTAGAAATTTAAAGCTAGGTAATAAGTTTGTTTGATTGGTTTGAACAGGTGAAGTGACCTTTGAGATATTTTTAAATCGCATTAGATTATTTGGAATCGTAATTATTATTGATTTGGGTGATTGTAAAATTTCTTATAGGTACACATTTGTTACAGTTTGGTTTGATTTGTAAACATCTGCTATACCCACACATATATAAAAATGCGTTTGAAAACAATGATTTCTGGAAAGAAAATGTACTTTCAAAGAATTCAGCAGATGTTTAATGATAGTACAGACTTAAATAATCCTGTTGCAATAACAAATTTTGTTACTAGATTAAAATCTTTAGAAGAAACAAAAATTGAATTTGAAAAGGTTGTATTATCAATAAATGAAACTTGAGTTAATGTTGAATGAAGATTATGAACCTAATTTTCAGAGTATTGAAGCATTTAATGAATTATATTGTAATATTTTAATGGCAGCCAAGGACACTAGAGTAATATTGATGATTGGTGTAAAATCAAATAATTCTAACACTAAAATATTAGCTAATGATTTGTACGCTAGTGTTCCCCCCTTACCAAAATTATCCTTACCGACATTTTCGGGTAATGTATCTGGTTGGTCTATTTTCCATGAGTGTTTTAAAAGCCTTATTCACAATAATCCACAATTGACTAACGTTGATAAGGTTAATTATTTATTAGGGCAGCTGTCGGAAAAGGCTTTAAATATTTGTGAAGGCTTACCGCCTGTGGGTTCTAATTATGAAATTATTTGGCAATCGCTTATCGAAAGGTATCAAAACTCACAAGTTTTAGCTTATGGTTATTTTAATCAGATCCTAGATTTCAAACCCGCAATGGTAGGTAGCATCAGCAAATCATTTGAATAACATTTTAGAAAAACGTGATTCAGCTTATAAAGCCTTGCAAAGATTGGAAATTAGTGATTTGTTAAACTTTACATATGCTTATTTAATATGGAGTAAGTTAGATCCAGAGACTAGGAATTTTTTTGAAAATATTTGTCGAAAGTCAACAACTTACTTATGAGGAGATTATCGATTTCATTAAAGAACAAGCTCACATTTGTTCTATGGCCCCAATTTCAAGTAAAGCTGCCACCGCATTTACTCATAAAACAAAGTCGTTTTTAATAAAAAATAAAAAAACGGATTTTGGTAAATGTTTATTTGCCACTCTCAACATAATATAGCGCAGTGTCAGAAATTTATAGATAAATCGCTATCAGAAAGGTATATGGTCATTAAAGAAAGAAATTTATGTATTCTTTGTTTTGGTCAACATAAACTTACTTCATGTAAAAGTTCGTTTGCTTGTAAGGTGTGTAATTTTAAGCATAACACACTTTTACATTTTTATCAAAGTCATCCGAACACGGTTAAGGGTACATCTAGCGCTCTTGGTGATTCCCAAAACCTAGATGTTAAGGTCGATACTAACCAGATAGTTTGCGATAATTCTGGAATTTCAGAAAAAACTACATCAGAATCGATGCAAAGTCATGCAGCTACATCCACATTTTGTTCAAATTTAGTTACTACAGTGAATAACAGCACATGTACAGTGCTTCTGTCGACCGCAATAGTAAATATTTTTAATAAAAATGGTGTTACATTTAAAGCTAGATTTTTGTTGTATTCGGGAAGTCAAGCACACTTTCTGACGTTGAAGTGTGCTAAGTTACTTCAATTGAATATTAATCCATGTGATTTTTCGGTAAATGGAATTGGTGTTTGTGGTAACTTGGTAAAAGGTATAGCTACGATCACGATATCATCTCGTTTCGATTCAACTATTAGTTATAAAATGAATTTTCTATTAGTTAACGATATTACAGATCGGTTACCGGATTGTAGAATCCGTCGTGTTTTATTAGATTATATAGTTGAGCTGCCTCTGGCAGATGATACATTTGATAGTCCAGGTCCAATTGACGGAATAATTGGTGCAGAATTATTTCCACTTTTATTGGGTTCGCAAAAGGTATGTGGTACCTTACATTCGCCTATAGCTATTGAAACCAAATTAGGTTATGTTTTAAAGGGATCTGCTCTGACTGCTAATCTTCATAAAGGCAATATTCAAACATTTCATACAGTAGTTGAAATCCCATTAAATGATTTAGTTAATAAATTTAGAGATGTGGAAGATTTTCCCAAACAAACTTTTGAAAATCCTGAGGATTTAGAATGTGAAAAATTTATGCATCATCGGTGCAAAGAGATTCGACTGGACGTTATGTGGTCATGTTACCATTTAAGGACAATCCTTGTCTTTTAGGAGATTCGTATTTGATGGCGCTTAGGCGCCTTTATTCGTCAGAAAATAAATTTGATAAATATCCACATTTTAAAGACCAATATTCTGCAGTTATTCACAGTTACTTAAAGGAAGAATATTTGGAATTAAATAAAAATGTGGATTTATCAACTTCACATTACTTTCTACCCCACCATGGCATTTTTAAGAAAAGTGTTTCTATTCCTTTAAGATGTGTTTTTGATGGAAGTGCTAAGACTTCTACCAATTTATCACTAAATGATCTGTTGTACACTGAACAAAAACTACAGTCTAATGTGTTAGGTATATTTTTAAATTTTCGTTTGTTTGATATTGCATTTACAGCTAATATTCGTCAGATGTACTTAAGAATTCGAGTACATAAAAATCACAGAAAGTGTCAACAAATATTATAGAGATTTTCAAAAACTGATGCAGTTAATGTGTATAATTTGAATACAGTTGTATTTGGTTTAAGACCTTCACCGTTTCTAGCATTAAGGATGGTACAGCATTTGGCTATGGATGAAGGGAGTAAGTATCCATTAGCATCTAGGGCTATACAACATTTTTACATGGATGATTTGTTATCCAGTTGTAATGATATAGAAGAAAGTAAAGCCACGTACTGGCAGTTAACTAAAATGTTTGAACTTGGTCATTTTCAGCTGAGAAAATGGGCTACTAATTCAAAGGAGTGTGCTAAAACCAAAGTTGTTCCTTTAAAGGTTCAACCTATTCCTAGATTGGAACTTTGTGCCGCAAGTTTGTTAGCAAAATTATTGAATTTTGTACGTTGTAATTTAGATTCACAAGTAGAAATTACACAATTATTTGCATTGTCTGATTCTACAGTGACCCTTAATTGGATAAGCTCACTACCATATCGTTGGCAAATATTTGTAGCTAACCATGTAGCTCAAATACAAGGGTTAATTCCTCAAACCCATTGGTATCACATTAAAGGTGATAATAACATTAGTGATGGTTTATCACGTGGGATGACACCTTCACAACTTGTTGCAAATAAAGCATGGATTTCAGGTCCAGAGTGGTTAAAATTGGATTCATCATTATGGCCTATTATGTCTGTATGCAAAAATAATGAATGTTTACCTGAAGAAAGAGTTGCCATGTTAGTTGTAACCAGCTCAGATAAACATCCTTTGAATGATCTTATCACTCGTTCTTCGTCTTGGAAGAGACTAACTCGAACAACAGTGTACATACTTAGATTTTTGAAAATACTGAAGGTTTTTGGTATGATTATGGCCTTTGAACTAGAAAAGGCAGAACTCGTATTGATTAGAATAGTTCAATATCAGCATTTTTATTCTGAAATATTGTTATTAGAAAGGGGAAAACTTTGCTCCTCTTATCTTCGTTCACTTAATCCTTTTTTACAAGACAGTTTAATTAGAGTAAGAGTAAGATTAACGAATTCTAAATTAGGGTTTGACCAGCAACATCCTTTTCTGCTACCAAGGAAAGATAACTTTGTTTTAGTGTCATCAACAAAATCTACATACAGGACCTTCTTTGGTTTTGTCAATTTTACGTCAAAGACTTTGGAAACTTGGAGCTAGCAATGTTATAGGTTATCGACTACGGAAATGTAACCATTGTTCTAAGGTTAATCCGAAATGTTTATTTCCAAAGATGGCAGATTTACCTGCTATGTGAGTGCGAGAAGCAAAACCATTTTTACACTGTGGTGTTGATTATGGTGGAACGTTTTGTGTTACCTTGGAAAGCAAAAGAGGCGGAAAGGTAATAAAGCATATATGTGTCTTTTTGTTTGTTTAGTAACGTCAGCGTTGCATTTAGAATTAGTTTCAAATCTTTCTACGAATATGTTTTAGCAGTTTTTAATCGATTTTTATCTCAGCGAGGAGCCGCTACAAACAAGTACTCAGATTGTGGTACAAATGTCATAGGAGCAAAAAATGAGCTCGATGAATTGCATAATTTCGTAAACTCCGAAGAGTATAAGCATACCTTAGGAACTGAATTGTCTCAACGCAAAATTCATTGGAAATTTCAACCTTCCTTAAACCCACATTTTTCTGGAGTATGGGAGTCGCAGATTAAAGCAGTTAAAACTCATATTTATAAGGTTGTTGGTTTACAAATATTGACTTACGAAGAACTAAGTATTGTTTTAATACAAATAGAAGCATTGTTGAATTCTAAGCCCTTATCGTGGCTTAGTACAGATCCGTCTGATCCAACTCCGTCAACGCCAGCCCATTTTCTTACGTTACGCCTCTAACTTCATTACCGGCAGCAGATGTACCCACTCCACCTAAAAATCTTTTAGATAGGAAGAAGTTGTTGGATCATTTACTGCAATGGTTTTGGTAATGGTGGCACAATGAGTATTTGACTCAACTGCAACATTGTCAAAAATGGAATATCCCAGGAGCTTCAATAAAAAAGGGTACATTAGTTATTATTAAACAAGATCACGTTCCTCCACATCAATGGTCAGTAGGCATTATTGATGATGTATTTCCTGGGAAGGATGGAGTTGTAAGAGTGGCTAATGTCAAAACTCCAACCGGTATTTATAAAAGGCCTGTAGTGCGTTTGTGCCCACTGACATCACAATAATAATTTTGGGTTTTATTGTTTCCTTTTAATTTTACATTATGAAATAAGATTTAATTTGTTTTGTATTTAATATATCATTCTGAAGAATCCTTCATAGGGGTGGGGAATGTTTATGCCGTTAAAGAGAATAATTTATTTTATTTATAATAGAAAACTTTAATTTGCATTAATGTTAAGGTCATTTAAATAGATGGCATTAACAGTTGTTTTATTTAATTTAAATATATAACATATGCTTTGATAAGAAAGCAAGTTCAGTTTTAATTTTCGATTGATGGAGTAACTACAAAGATTAATACGCTGTATATTTTGTTTGTTCATGTAAAATGAAAATTGTGTTTTACACCCAGATCCTTTTCCATTTCCATCCTAACAACTAGGTGTGTCAATAGTTAAGTAACTACATGAATTGGTGAGTAAAGTTTATTCCTTAAGATTGACAGTCCACTTTGATATTATCATTGATTAGAAATATTCATGTAAATTTGTATAATCCAGCATTTATAAAACAAAAGAACCACACGCTGTTATGTTGACATTCTACTTGCTTTAAACAAAAAATTCATAATTGTCGAAATTGCAAAAGCGATACATGCAAATATACCTGCTTATTAGAGAACTGATTAATTGTAAACAGAAAATTTCTTTATTCTATAACCGAGTTCTTATGCTTACAATTTCAGCTATTTTTTCATTTTCAGACAATTCTGACAAAGTAAGAATAGCTACTGTTTATGAATAAAGTTTGTTCATATTTAAAGTTACGCACCTTTAAAATTTACTAAATCGTTATTCATTTGTAGTTTGTTTTAAGACTGCTCTGCATCAATTGACCTCTCGAGTCAGATCAAGAAAGAGCAGCTATCGCTTGTCCCATCTTAGAGCAATCTAGTAAATCGAACACATTAATCTAGTTGCTATTTAACTGAGCGTGTCAAAAAATGTACCCAAACTGAGATCGTTCTAGAGCAGTAAATCGAAAACACTATTATTTTCACAAATTTCTATTTAATTGCTCGTGGAAGAATGTAGATAGTGAAACTCGATTCCAGATTGCTGAATCTAAATTTCATAGCATGAAACCGTGATGAAACTTGGTTTAAGTTTCTGATACAAAGCTGCAGCATGTAATAAAGGCCTTAAATTTTTTAAATCAGCTGTGTACTATGGCATAGGAGTTTCGACCTTTGCATGATCTTGCTTAACGTGAGCAATTGCTACAATCTTTGGGGAAAGTCTGTCTTGAAAGCGTATCCGCATAAAAAAAATTGTGCATAATCTACCTAACAAGTGTAAGTGGTCAGATACATTAAACACAAAAGTAATTAAAGCAACTTTTGATGCAATTGGGCATGTTCATCTTCATCTGGCCAACTCCTCCTTAAGAACTGGCAGTTTTCCAAGCAAGATAAAATGTAGTATAGTAATTCCTATTCTAAAAGTTCAAAACACCACATTAGCAAGCGCATACAAGCCAATAAACACACTTATCACGAAGGATAGGTATCTACATACATTAAGATTATCGATATAGTAGTTGTATTAATATTATTCAATGTTATCTATCAAAGAAACAAATGCCAAACGTAATTGAAAGTTAGGTTTATGTATAGTTGTGTACACGATTTAAATTTGTAAATTTTCCAATTGTCGTCATCGGTCTCGTTGGCGTAATTGGTAAACGCATGATTACGGCAAAACCAGGATACAGGTTCAAGTCCTGTCCAAGACCTTATATTTTCCATCTTTCAATTACTAGCTCGATTTGAAATGATCATTTGGGCTTTGCATAAAAGTCTAAGTTATTATTTCATCTTATTCACTATAATACGTAGTATTTATCAACTTACCTTGTGTAATTAACTATCTAAAATATATATATATATATATATATATATATATATATATTGTGTGGTAGAAAATTATTGTAAAGCTAAGATCATATTTAAAAGTTAAGTTAAGTTTGAATTTATATATATATATATATATATATATATATATATATCCTACTATCATTTCTGCACCCGATAGACTGAAATTTACATTTAAACTTGCGTCCCTTGTAAAGTTACTACCGTATATCGGACGCAAGGTAAACCTTTTAACTTTTTGGCGTTATTGACATGGAATTTCTTTGGATAAGATATTTATATGGAAGAAGACCTAAATTGGTAGGATTTGGAATACATCAAAGTAAATGAGTTTTTGTACAAATTTCTATTTTAAATATTTAAGAAACGCAAAGTGGCTTTAAAATTGATAGGAAAATGTACTGGAATCGTATAGTTTTAGTCTAGCAATTTTCCGTCAAGAGCGCCACAGAATATATTTTAATATACGTAATATTTTATTATGTTATCATCTTTACATCTGCTAACTGGCAACATAGCGTGGTGCCAGTTAGTCTGCTTAGATGATAGGGCAACGAACAGTTATGTAGAAGCTGCATCCGTATAGTTTCAGAGAATGCAAACTTTTATCTACTAATATATATCTTGTACTTGAGAGGATTTATTAATTCTTTGCTTATTTCTTGGGTTGCAAAATCGTATAAATGATGTCCTATCATATTTCTACATTTGTATGATGTTATTTACTGTTTTCTAGCAACGATTTTGTGAAGCTTAGAAAATATAATTTAAATATTTTATTACAAATATTTACATATAGATTTCGAATTTTGCAAATTGTGTCTGACTACATCGGTACTTATAATTCTGCACATAATTCTACCTTACCATACTTAAGAAGTAGTTTCACCCTTATACTGAATAAATTATAACTCATAAATAACGCAATAGAAAATATTCAAAACGTTTGCATACAATCCTCCAATTGTTTATAATAGAAATATCCATCAACAAAGCTCCACAAAAGCCAGTCTTGGGGGTGGCAGCAACCCCTATACTACAAAAATTGTAGCTCGTAAATAACAGGATAGAAAATTTTTAAGATTTTTATACAATCCTCTAATAGTACATTACAAATCATCAGTCAGCAACGTTGCACCAAAGTCAGTCTAGAGGGCGGCAGCGACCCCTATGCTAAAAAAATGTTAAGCTCCTAAACGACTCGTTAGAAGTATTTAAAAATTTTCGCATGCACTGTTTAAGAGTCTATAAGATAATCATCCACTAGCAATGGTGAACCAAAGCCAGTCTTGGGGTGGAAACAACCCCTAAACTAAATAAATTGTATCTGGTTAAAAATTTTTATAGTTTTAACATGAAGTCATCCAACACACTATTACAAAAATAAACACACGTAACGGGGCGTGAAAGCCAGCTTTGGGGGTGAAAGTAACCCCTACATTGAAAGAAATTGTAGTTCGTAAACAGTCCGATGTAAAAAATTTTAAATTATCACATGCAATCCTATAACTTAATACAAAAATATTTACTAACAACGGTGCATTAAAGCCAGTCTTGGGGACGGCAGCAACCCCTATACTAAAAAACATTATAGTTCATAAAAGGCACGATACACAATTTTTAAAATTTTCACATGCAATCTTTTAATAGTTTCCTTCAAAACTACTCTCAGGCAATACTGTGCCAAAGCCAGTCTTGAGGGTAGTAGCACCCCTTAAACAAAATGAACTGTACCTCGTAAAGGGATGGAAAACAAGTTTCACGTGCAATTCTCTAATAGTTCTAATAGTCTACTACAAACACAAACACCACTAGAAGCACACGAAGGTCAGTCTTAGGGGTGGCAACAACCCTTAAACTAAATAAATTGTACCTCGTACAGGATTGGGTAAAAAATTTCCACATGCAATCCTTTAATAGTCTATTACTCAGGCAATGCTGTGCCAAAGCCAGTCTTCAAGGTAGCAGCAACCCTTAAACTAAATAAACTGTACCTCGTAAAGGGGTGGAAAATAAGTTTCACGTGCAATTCTCTGATAGTCCTAGTAGTCTACTACAAACATAGACACCACTAGAAGCACACGAAGATCAGTCTTGGGAATGACAACAACCCTTAAACTAATTAAATTGTACTTCGTACAGGACTGGGTAAACAATTTCCACATGCAATCCTTTAATAGTCTATTGCAAAGATAAAAACCGTCAACGGTTGGGGAAAGCTAGTCTTGGTGATTGCAGCAACCCATATACTGAAAAACATTATAGTTCATAAACGGCTCGATACACTTTTTAAAATTTTCACATGCAATCTTCTAATAGTTTCCTTCAAAACTACTCTCAGGCAATACTGTGCAAAAGCCAGTCTTTGAGGTAGCAGCAACCCTTAAACTAAATAAACTGTACCTCGTAAAGGGGTGGAAAATAAGTTTCACGTGCAATTCTTTAATAGTCCTAATAGTCTACTACAAATATAAATACCACTAGAAGCACACGAAGGTCTGTCTTGGCAATGGCAACAACCCTTAAACTAAATAAATTGTACCCTGTACAGGACCGGGTAAAAAGTTTCCACATGCAATTCTTTAATAGTCTATTACAAAGATAAACATCGTCAACGGTTGGTGAAAGCCAGTCTTGGGGATTGCAGCAACCCCTATACTAAAAAACATTATAGCTTGTAAACGACTTGATAGAAAGTTTTCAAAATTTGCACATACAATGCTTAATAATGTATAACAAAAACATCCACCAACAACAGTGCACCAAAACCAGTCTTGAGGGTAGCAGCAACCCTTAAACTAAATAAATTGTACCTCGTATAAGACTGGAACAAAATTTTCACATGCAATCCTCTAATAATCTGTTCTAAAAATAAACACCACCAACAGCGCACGAATGTCAGTCTTGGGAGGTGGTAGCAACCTTTATACAGGAAAATATTATAGCTCGTAAACGGTTCAACAGAAAACTTTAAAAAATTTTCTAATGCAATGCTTAATAGCCTACAATCAAAACATCCACCATCAATGGTATGCCAAAGTTAGTTTTGGAGATAGCAGCAACCATTCATCATCATTAGGTCTTCAGTCCTGGAACTGGTTAGACGCGTACCATCATTATTTCCTTTTCTGAACTAACCTACGCATTTCCCTGAAACTTGCACAATCTGCTTCTATCACTATCTGATCTGGGTCTAAATCTACATCCTTTCTCCTATCTCTGCTTGTAAAATATCCCATAGTATTCCTCAAAAATGCCTTAGAACGCATTTTGCCCTTCTATTTCTTCTACTTTTTCCACAGATATCTTTGTTCTCCTACTATTTCTATAACCTAATTGTTATTAACTTTGTCTGTCCATGCTATCTTCCTCATACATCTGAAGCACAACATTCCAAAAGGTTGCTACCGTTTTTCTGTCTGCTTTTCCTACTGTCCGTATTTCATAGGCATACTGTGCTGTGCTCCACACATATGCTTTCAACAATTTCCTTCTTGTTTCTATGTTTGTTGTCTTTCATTATAGGCGCTGTTCTTTCTTGTTAGATGCAGTCCGTTCCCCTTCAATTGTTTTACAATTATTACCATATTTCTCTGACATTCAGTGGTTGTGAAGGGTGATAAGTCGCCTGTGGCTGCCAAGTTCCCCTAGCACTAGAACATTTACCGATTTAATATGTTTTCCAATATATTTTTTCGCACAGTTAACATTAGTTGCAGATATTTCACCATCAACACCTGTAGTTGTTTATAATAATCATCAGATTTATCTGCGCTTATTTTTTCGTCATTAGGTTTCCGTCTCAAAACTGGTTGGACACGTACCTGCACTTATTTATATTCTGAGCTAGCCTACACAGTTCCCTGAAAATCTCACATAGCTTGTAAACAGCTCGGTTCCCCTTCTATTGTTTTCTAATTTTATGCCCTATTTCACTGAGATTCAGTGAAGGGGATTATGCAGCCTGTGGCTGCCAAGATCCCCAACACTTGGACATTTGCCAAATTAATAGTTTTCCAGTAAATCCTTGCACATAATTAACATTATTCGAGAATATTGCCAAACCAATACTTGTAGTTGGTTATAATAATCATCATGTTTAAGTACAGTTACTTTTTTCGTCATTAATTTATCTATCTTGGGACTGATGGGATGCGTATCTCCATTGATTTCTATTCTGAGCTAGCCTACACATTTTCCCCTTTTTCTATTGTTTTTTCCATCATCACCCTCAGAGCTAAAATAGCCTTCCAGTGTTCCTCTGTTTTGCCTAAACCCAAATTGGCTTCTCCTAGTATTTCTTCAGCTCGTTTTTCTATTCGCCTTTGTACAATTCTAGTTAATATTTTTGATACGTGTGCTGTCAAAAAATATTGTTCGAAAATTTTCTCTTCTATCCGCGCCTTTCTTTTTTGGTATGGTTACTATGATGTCACGTTTGAAATCTTTTGGTATCTCGCCTGTCTCATACATATAGCTTACAAGTTGGAAGAGACATTCAGTTACTGCTTGTCCAGCGGCTTTTAAAGTTTCCGCTTGCACCTTATCTGTACCCAAAGCCTTACCATTTTTCAAACCCTTTAATGCTAATTCAAACTCATCTCTAAGTATAGGACATCCCAAGTCATCATTTTCAATGTCTGATTCCTGTTCCAATGCAGATAGTTCCTCTTCTGCATATAAATTCCTTATATATTCTTGCCATTTACCCACTTTCTGTACACTTTCTATTATGTCGTTTCGTCCTGCATCGCTTATATTTTTGCTATACGTTTTTATATCCTTAAAATTGGTTCTAATTAGTTTGCAGTGGCGCACATGTAATATAGGCAAAAAGGCAATGCCTACCCTAGAAAAAGTACGAATTTATATGTATATTTTATATTTTTTTAATTTAATTTAATTTAAATACATTTGCATTTTCAGTAATGAGTATTTATGCTAATTTTAATGCTTCTATTAACAAATTAATTTATTACAAATATTATTGTCAATATTCTGCTAAAATGAAAAAGCAAGCGCGCCCAGAATAACCAAATAACTACATGCACAAGATATTATGAATGATGCAGCGTGTAGGTATACCGCATGAAATCCGTGAAGGCACAAACAGATGATCCTCTACATTCTTACAGGCGTTCATAGGCAGTGCTTTACTGCTTTTAATAAGAAGCGGAATCGTAAAGCTTGGTCGCGCATTATCTTTACGTTCGATCGCGAGAGTTGCAGACAGGTAACAGCTGGATCAGTCTTGGCACGTCCGCGTTGTATTTATTTTATCAATAATACAATATTACATACATAGTAAAGAATAATTAATGCTTCTGTGACATTTGTTTGTGAGTGTAGTGCAGATATGAATTGCATTCAAAGACTAAAAACGAATACGTTTAATACTAAAACGTATAACGAAAAACAAGTAGTAATTGAAATCGGACGACCTACTCCATTTTTAAAATTACAACAAAAGCAAAAGAACACTTTAAGATATTTCAACAGTAAGTTTTATGATAACTATAAGTGGCTTTGCGGTTGTGTATATGATAATAAAATGTACTGTTGGCCGTGTCTACTATTTTCAAAAGATAAAACTGTTTGGAGCAAGTCCGGTTACACAGACTTAAACAATTTTTCAAATGCGTCAAAAAAACATGACCAATCAACCAGTCATTTAAATTTTTCCCTTGCTTTGCACAGTTTTGGCAAATCTCGAATAGAAGTTAGCATTTCGCGTCAGTTTCGAGAAGAAATTGAAAGACATAATGCAAAAGTAGATCGGAATTGAAGCATAATGCGTAGGCTTATAGACATTACGTGTTTTTCTAGCAAAACAGGAGTTGCCGTTTCGTGGACATGTGGAATCCCCCGGATCGACAAATCGTGGGAATTTCATTGAATGTGTTCAATTACTTTCTAACTATGATGGCATTTTAGAAGATCATTTACAATTAGTAAATCAAAATGACAACAGATCCGTATTTAGTGGACTATCAAACAGAATACAAAACGATCTTATATCTAGTATAGCTACTGTAATTCTAAAGAAAATTCATTCTGAAATTGAACGAACTGACTTTGTTGCTATAATGATCGATGAATCTCCAGACCTCAGTGAAAAAGGACAACTTTGCGTTATTTTAAGATACTTTAATGCATGTAATGATATTGTCAACTGCTTCCTGGGATTTGTTGATGTCAGCTCCAATCAAACTGCAGCTGGGCTATCAAAACTCGTTATTGACATATTAAATGATTATAAATGTACACAAAAATTGATTGCACAAACTTATGACGGAGCTGCTGTTTTATCGTCAGAAAAAAATGGTGTTCAAAAAAAAGTGCGTCAAACATGTCCGATGTGTTGTATGTTTGGTGTAATGCCCATATTTTAAATTTACTTTTATCAAAATCCAGCGAGAAAATTGTAGAAACTAAACACTTTTTTTCCACTGTTAAGAATTTAGCAACATTTTTTCATACTAGCACCAAGCGTACAGACTTTTATAATCAATTTTGTTCAAAAAAGTTACCACGTGTTTTACAAACTAGGTGGGTTTATAATTCGAGAACCATTAATGTAATTTTTAGTGAACACAAAAATCTGACTGAACTCTTCACTGAAATTACCGAAAATCTGATCAATTGGGATTCAGAAACGCTTTCTGCAGCTAGAATGAATGAATTTATTTTAAGCGACTTTGAATTTAATTACTTTTTAGTAATATTTAATAGAATTTTTATACAGACTGATGTGCTTTTTAACATAATACAGTCAAAAGTTGTAGATATTGGGTATTGTCTTAAAAAAATTGAAGAGTTTAAACTTTTTGTTGAAATGTTCTATAATGAAAGTGATGTAATATACGAAAAAACTTTAACTTTTTGTGGAGAACCAAGAAGAAGACGAAACATAAGTGATATAAAACTTTATTACAGACGCATCTTTCGTGAAATAGTGGATAATATCAAAAGTGAAATTTCTGATCGTTATTCAGAAATTAGTAAACTAAATTTTTTTCGTCTTTTGGATCACGATTCTTTTTCTAGTTATAACTCTGAATTCCCAGAAAAGCTCTTTTCAGAATTAAAAACAAGATACAATGAAAGATTTGAATTTGACCGCCTTAAAAACGAATTGATTTGTTTATACTCCTCATCGGAATTTGCATGTCTTAATTCGTACGAAATCATCCGATTCTGCGAAGAAAAAAATATGTGTCATGTATTTATTTATTTATTTATAATAAAACATGTGTGAATGACTGACGTGAATAACAATTTGTCAAATACAATAAAAATATGTTTAGAATATACAATTTAAAAAAAAAATCACCAAAAAGATGGAAATTATGTTATAAATCTTCAGAGGACAACCTTAAAGAACCAACTGAAGCAAAAAAACTCAGGTATTGTGTAGAAAGCATTTTCTAATAAGAATCTTTTTATATTGAATTTAAATTGATAAAGAGACAAATCTTTTATGCTAGAATGAAGTGCATTATAAAAAATACAGCCAAAGTAGTTAGAACCATTTCTGTTCCTACTTAGCCTATGGTAAGGTACAACCAATTTTCCCTTGTTACGAGTGTCAAAGTGATAAATATCAGTGTTGTGTTGATATTGTAAGATTTGTTTTTTGATGTAAAGCAGACATTGTAAAATAAACAGACAAGGCAAAGTTAAAATTTTAAATTTCATGAAAGATGCACGGCAGTCATCACGGAACCCAAGGTTAGACATAATGCGAACAACTCTACGTTGAAGCTTGAAAACCCGAAGGGAGCCGCTACAATGACCCCACACAATTATAGCATATGAAATATGACAATGGAACATGCCATGATAACATGACAGTAGCACATTAGGTGAAATTGATCTTACCAAAGAGTTTATGAAATAAATAGTTCGGCAAAGTTTTTTGCATAGCAGATCACAGTGGGTGTCCCAACTTAATTTGCTATCCAGGGTGATACCGAGAAAACTAGCTGATTGCTCCTTTGAAAAAGAATCCCTTTTTAATGAAAAAATTATTTGTTTGGTTTTATCCCTATTCAGGACAAGTTTGTTATCATTGAACCATGATTCAGTGAGGCATAAAGATGTTGTACTGTCAGCTACCAGTTGAGCCATATTATCACTCTTATTATATAGAGTGGTATTATCTGCATAAAGGACAACATCACACTTGTCTTTTAGAAAAAAAGGTAAGTCGTTAATAAAGCATAAGAAAAGAAGCGGACCGAGGATGGAACCTTGAGGAACACCAGAAAAAACTTCACACATGCTGGACAATTTGCCTTTGTAAAAACCCGTTGAGACTTAGCAGTCAGATATGAAGCAATTAGCTTAATATTATCATCATCAAAATTTAAACCTTTTAATTTGTTAACTAAGAGGGCATGATCAACACAATCGAAAGCCTTAGTCAAATCACAGAATTTAACGGCAAGATAACTACCCTCCTCAAAAACATCAGAAATTTTATTTACTAATTTGACTAATGCATCACTAGTAGATAATTTTTTTCGGAAGCCAAATTGCTCAGCACAAAACAAACTATTATTTTCAAGATAAGAAGTAATTAGAGTATTTAATATACATTCAAAAACTTTCGAAAAAGTGGGTAAAAGAGAAATAGGACGATAGTTCTTAATATCATCAAACATACCCTTTTTATGAACAGGGATCACTTTTGCTTGTTTTAGAATATCAGGGAAAACTGCTTTCTTTATGCAAATATTAAGTAATTTGGTTAGCGGAATAAGAATACTGTTGATAACTGATTTAACTAAACAGATGTTAATATTAAACAAATCCTTCAATCGGGAATTCCTCATCGCTAAGATAACATCTCGTACGTAGTTGAAAGAAACTTCTTCAAAATGGAAAGAGGGTACCAAACCAGAGAAACAATGTGCATAAGTAGTTGTGGTACTGATGTTAGTATTCGATAAATTAGATAAGATTTCTGCAACAGAATCAATAAAAGAATAGTTGAAGTCATCGGCTGAGAAATGAGTGTTCATATCATTGGCTCTGTTTTTAGAACCTTTGAAATTATTAATCAAATCCCATTTTCTTTTATTATTATTATTAGCTCTAAGAATGTAGTTGTCATAGGCATTAATTTTAGCATTTTTGAGTGCATGACGATAAGCATATTTTAATTTATTAACATTCAGTTTGAGTTCTGCACTAGGAAAAGCATAATAGAATTCAACATGAAGTAAGTAATTATCACGCATCTTTCGTAGGTCATCCGTAAACCAATTGACAACTATTTTGGAACAGTTATTCAATATCCTTAAGTGTTTGATAGGAAAACATAGATCAGCTGCAGAAGCAATTATAGACATAAAGTTAGTAAATTTGTCATTAATGGACCAACTATTATCATCAATAAAGTTCCAGTTAACTATGTTATAACACTTTTACTGGTGAAAGTTTATATGGTCGGTAAAACAGTTAACAAAGTTCATAAGATACATCGCGCAACGCAATGAATAAAGCGAGTGACGCCTCTAGCGTAGGAAAGCGCGAACCCCTTTTACAGGTTTCGCGTAGCCAACCACCATGACGTCACCGATACAAAAGGTATATTGCGCAATAATTAGCAATATAAAAATTAAACACGATAAAGGCAAACAATTTAGCTAAAAATCTACTTACATCAAAAATCCGGCATCCGGCAGGAAATCACGCTACGGTAGGCCTCTGCTCCGGTGCTGTTGGCTGAGCATGGACATCGGGTCGTGGGATGCTCCAGGTCATATCAGTCCTAAATGTAGTGGAACGACAGGAATAGGTTAATTAAGGAAAGACAACAAAGATAAGCAAGACAAGGGAATCTACATAGTAAGACAAGACACGATACCGGCACGACTATTTCACTTGAAGATCAAAAGAGAACAGCCACGATTCAGGGCGTCACCCAAACCTCTCCCCACTCTTTGTCTAGTATTGCTCTACCCCTCTAGGGATAAGCACACTGCGCAAGCTCACTACTCTGACGTATCGGAAGCACCGCCTAGTCTATTTAAAAATTCCCGCGTCTCGCGTATTTGAAAATATGGCGGGAAACTTCCGTACACCAAAAACTAACCTAAAACAATGTTTAAGTGGCAATGGCACGTAACAACTAGTTGGAGACAATTAAAAAATTTATATTTCCCATATATTGTATAAGGTCGATAAGATTTATGATGATTAACAACTTTAACATTATCGTTAAGATTTAATTGAGTGGCAAGGCCAAGATGATCAGACAAGCCAGTCTTAACCACTCTACAAGAGAGAGATGGAATATTGGTAAAGACTGTATCAAAACAATGAGAAAGACGAGTAGCTGTTTTATTAACAATGTACAAGCCAAAGGAAACAAAAAAATCAATCAGTGTTATAGCTGCTTTCTCAGTAGATTCAAAATGAACCCAACTAATGGCATTGGCCAAATTGATTGTAACAATTCCGGCAAGTAGCGCATCTGTGGAACGATCGTTTTCTGGCCTAAAACGGATTCATACTTACTTGCGTAATACTCAGGGACAAAAGCGATTAAATAACGTAGCCATTGTTTCTCTTGAAAAGGACCTAGTATTGAGTGAATTTTTAAAGAAAGACCGCCGAATTGACTTAATTTACAAAAAATAGTTTGTTGGTGATACATATAATCTGTGGTACTAGACTTATATACAAGCCAAACTTACATTTAGTTACTTAAATTGCAGAACTTATGTACACCTATGGTAAGTTTTTTGTTTTTAATTTTTTGCCTACCCTGCATTAACAATCACTGCACACCACTGTTAGTTTGTATGCTTCGTCTGTCTTTCCTATTTCCGTCTTAGTTTGTATCTCTTTGCATTTTTCATCAATCCATTGTTCTTTAGCTTTCCTGCATTTGCGAATAATTTCCCATTTTATGGCTTCGTATCTCTGTTTCTTGTTTCATTTGATTTATTTTTGTACCTTCGCCTTTCTTCTATTAAATTCAGGATATCCTTCGTTATACATGGTTTGGTATTTTCTTTTTGTATATACCCCAGAATATCTCTGGCCGCCATGTCTAGGCTGGATTTAATGTTATTCCATTCTGTTTCTACTTCCTTAGTATCAGATATTTTCCCGATATCTTTTAGCAATTCATTTGACTTTTTTCGAATCTTTGTTAAATATCTTTTATCTTTTAGTCAAAGTGCCTTTTTCCGTTTCTTTTTTTCAAATTTTTGAATTTATGTGCAGCCTTCATAATTACGATGTTGTGGTCAGTGCCTATATCTGCTTCTGGGTAGCTTCTAAAGTCTTTTACTTGATTCCTAAACCGTTGTCTAACACACAACATAAAGGAAGATACCTACATCACAAACATCTGATTTTGGTGGTACATTTAACAATTTTGTAAACGGTCAGGGATTTATTTTTCTCGATCCCTTCTCTTATTGCTGATTCTGGAACAATATCTTCAGTATTCTTTCAAATAAATTGAATTATATCATAATAGTAAAATAATTCTAAAATAACCTTTTGTTAACAAAGTTTCAATAAAGCCTGCTTCTTCTAGATTATTGATAATTGAAGTTTTGTACACGATTTCTGAAGCTGTGAAATGTGGGTAAGACAAATAAAATATTTGTTTTTCAGAATGGCTAGCGTCATCTTAGAGTTCAGGCAGAAGTAAAGAATGGGCTAACGAAAAACTGGATATTGCCCTGGAAAAAAACAAAACAAAAATCTGTTTCTCAGAACTACTTTCGAGTATTGTATTTAAATAAGTTCAGGTGATGCACAAAAAGCCTTTTGCACATTTTCGCACCAACGAAGTTATATTGCAAAGTGATTAAGTTTCGAAATTTTAGTGTAAGGTAGGTTGTCATTAATTACTATGTTCCATTATAGCACCTTTCCCAGATCTTACAATAAACATACATACTATAAACCATAATTAGCTTTACATACCCCCACCTTAAACCATTTTGTAGACATTTTAATGCAAATATGTCAATAAACTATACAAGAACGCTTTATGCATCTAAACGAACATAGGAATGACCAAATATTGTACGACGAGGAGATTCTTTTTACAATATCCAAAAAAACAATTGTATTTTAAGTTAAAGATTTTCCTAACCTATAACCTCTTCAGCATCGTTTAGTTAAAGTGTGCAAGAGACTTTCTTTAAAATAGTAGGAAACGGCGGCGTCTGCACATTTAAACGCACGATCTATTAGTCAATTAACACCACGAAAGATTGCAGCTTTTTTTAATAATATGGATGTATGTTTCAAATTTCTTCAAACATTGGTAAAGAATTGAAAAAAGAATTTTTTAAGTGGTTTCATAGAAAAATGGTGATAATATTTTTTACAAACCGGAACTATTCTTTTAGTAATTTCACGAAGTGGAAGATCGTTTCTGCTTACGTTTCGAGCTTTGATATCATTCATGCAAGTAGCAGCTCATTCTCAAAATGCCGACGGTAAAACATTTTAAGTAGTGCAGTTGAATCATTGCTAGTTATTGAATAATACCCACAGCAATGTTCAACTCCAATTAAATAATTGTATAATCATCATACCAATAAAATCAATTAGCGTAAGCAAAAGCAAAATAAATTAAAATAAATTTAGTGAACATTTACTTTCTGACGTCTGCACCAACTAAATCAAGTTTTAAATAAACCGTTTTAACGTCTTGATTTACACAAGCGTATCGATAAGATGTAAAAACTACCAACTTTTCTAGAATTAATAGAATTAACGTTTTGTATTAAAAAAATGTCATCAAATTTGAAATCTAAACCACTTGTTGATCATGGCAAGCTATGATAATAATTTAAAGTGACATAATTACTCTTACTTCTTATATCCTGATATAATTTATAAAACATTAGGAATGCATACACATGTTTTAATTTAACAGCGCATCGGAAACAAAGTAGAGTATTATAATGTGTACGCAGCACTTTGAGAGACGATAGTATTATTATCATCAGAAAGCGGTTGAGTATTGATGTTGTAAGTTTATTCACTCATCATCTGATAAAAATACTACTCGAACGTTTGAAGTCGCCAGGCAACAGAAAAACAAATGATTAAATGTAGAATGTCCAATTACTCATATCTTAGTCTCTCTTAAGGAATTAATTGTATGTTTCATCTCTGTTACTTCAAAGAGTTATTGACAATGTTGCAGGAAGTAAATGTGATATTAGATTTAATGTAAAATGAAAGAAAGGTATACGACGGATGGAAAATTAAATGGTTTTGAAAGGACTCTACAATGATAGGAAAATACAAAATAGTGTATATCTATATATTTTACTATTTTACAATGCTTTTGTGATTTTGGGCTTCTTCAAGAAATAAACAACAATATACTCTACATATGTAATGACCTATTTCCGCTATTTCTGGTGGACGCTAAAACGTATCAACTTTGTAAAGACGCAGAATTGTTAGCAGGATGTATATATATATAATTTGCTGTGAAATGCTCCTTTGAATGCGGGAACTGGCCCTTAAAAAAAACATTCGAGCCCCACAGATTGGGCGTCAAATTTGCTGTGAAACCACCAAACTCCGGGTACTCCGCTTTAAGAATCGAGCCCCTACGAATTGGATGCCAAAGAATGCTGTGAAACCTACAAAGTTATTAAATTACCTGGTTCGTTGACTTTCTTCTGTTAATCGCCTCGACTGCTCCCCTAGATAACTTTCATCCTCATTCATAAAAAAAAAACAAACACATTCCTACCACAAACACGAACGTTAACTCTATTTACATCAATATTCACAATACATTAAAATTTCAAAATTAAATTTTGGCATAAATTTCAGTATCAGAAATTTTCAAGATTACATTTATTATCATTTAAATGTGCATCCTGAATTAAAGTCCTTGTTGGATGCCTACTAATTAATGTAACAATATATGCAGACCGGAGTCTGAGTACAAAGGGAGCATCTACCACCCCTTTACGTTAATTAACCAGGTTCGTCTAATTGAGCTCAAAGACATGCCCAAATTTTCATCATAATTCAGAACATCAATACTAAATACCCCTTTCTACTTAAACAAGCAAATTTCATCTTAAAATAAAATTTTATGGTTAGTACAATTTCACTAATGTCCATTTAAAGTAAATCAATTATAAAGTTATTCAAACACACAAAATATCAAAGTTCAAACAAAATAGTATAAATTACCTGAAGGTTACTGCACTCGTAGCTTCAATGTACATCGTCCCTTTTGTTAATCACACCATTCCAACTGGATTATATTTACAGCTTCTGATTCTCAACGCTTTTAAAATTTTCTCCATCACCATTTATTTAAATTTGTCTCAGGGCTTTTCCGGAACTCATCTGTGTATATCTGACCCTTGTTTTGTGGATCCAGACACGTTTATGAACCATTTAATCATTAACACCCCCGAAAATAGCAAAGAAATTCATACTTCTTTCACCAATATACGCCAAAACTGCCTACTTTTGTGTATACATTTGTCGTTGTAAATTTTACTAATTGGTACAGTGATACTAAATTTTATTACCTTGTATCTAAGTGCACTAAAGTATATTCATGTTAGCACGTAAATAACAAACTATTTTGAATCACCAAAATATACGAGCAAACTTTAAATTATTTTATCAAACTAAAATGCACTGTTTAACATCTTGAATCAAGTCGCGGATGTAAGAGAGCTTGTTTATATTCACCTCGGTATATATAGCGGTTAGCCTGTCTGTCGGTCTGTTCCCCAAAACGGGCAATTCTAAAGAATTTCGCATGCTAGGTTCCCAGTCCGTAGCCTGTGCGTCGGTTTTTACGAATTTTGTACTCGCCCCAGTTAAATCTCAGAAATTTCAACACGGCACGCAATGTCTGGAAATAACTAATTGACTTCTATACCGAAATGTTATTTTTACCTCTCAAATTTTGCCTTTTACTTTCAACCAATCGCAACCCCATGACGTTGCTCTACTCACGCCTTTAATTATTAGTGTCTTTGTCTTACGCACATTATCTTTCCTTCTCTAACCTGTACTTTATTGGTGCAAATTGATATTCCTTATTATCGATTATTTTCAGTCTATGTGGACTATCTGGGTTAAATAACCCCGTATCGCGCCTTCCCATGAATATTAAGCCCCGGTTTCTCCAAGATTCTTTGTAACCATTAATTATCTGCAAAATTTACGCAGAATGAGCTTTTTAAAAATACGCAGGTGTTCAAACATAATATTAATTCTCAGAGCTTTATTTTATTGGGTTTTTACAAGTTTTTATAGATATTATATGTTACTAACAGTTCAATTAACTTCAATTAAAATTAATACCCTTTAAATTTTAGTGAATCCTAACTAAATATTAATTATTATCTGTACGTTTTGTTTAATACCGGTTACTTAAAATAGGGTTAATTAATATAAATTTTGCACGTAATTTCCATTTGTTTCTTTCCTCGGAATAATTACATTACACGTAGAGCTTGTTAATACTGTTTCTTTTGATATAAAGCGTCTTGTACATGATTTAAATCTCTTATTTTTACTGAAACGAATGAATTTTTATTCTCCACGGTGTTTTAATAAAGCGTATTATCTAATAAAATTCCTTATACACGGTGATTAAAATTATTTGCTATAATTAATTTTCTACCCTGGTCTAAATATGAGTATTTTCCCCATATTTGAATACAAATAATCCCACTTATTTGAATGCAAATATAAAGCATTTAGACACACAAATTTACAAAAAAAATTGCCTATCTCTCTCTACCCTTATCTATCTAACTTACCTACTTTATCTCCAATCCAAAAAAATATTTACACCTATCCTATATCCCTATCCTATTCCTAACTCTCACCTAATTTTATAAACTGAAATTATCCCTAACTTCATCCTACTTATCTATCTAATCCTATATACATCCTATATACCTATCCTATTCCTAACTTTTAACTAATCTTCCCTATGCTTTACTTCCCCCTACCTAATCCTATATACCTATCCTACTCTTACTCTATTCCTACCTCTCCACTAATCTTATACGAAATATCTACACTTAACCTATCTTATTTTCTTCCTACATTTACTCTTCCTTCTCATCCTATATACCTATTTCTAACTATCTCCCGTATTTATCCTATACTTAGCTTTATTTTCTATAAACACTTACTTCTACTCTTCTATATACACCTATTCTATCCCTATCCTATTTAAATCTAACTCTCTTCTTGACCCTCCATGTCTTTCTTCTTACCATCCTAATACTCTTCATCCCTATCTCTCCCCCTTCTATATCTATACTTAACATCTCTATTATCTCACATACAATAAACTTATCATCCCTCTTATCCTGACTCTTAAATATTACTTCTTCTTCAGTCCCTACACTTGTCTGTTTCTCATTTATTGTTGTTTCCCTTTCTGCCGACAAACCAAACGATACTACTTTACAATTCTCGATTTTTCCCTCTACGGAAAATCCTATGTACCTTCTAGAATTCTTATGTAATGGAATCCGCCAGAATGAATCCCTTAAATCTACTTTATTAAAAACAAACTTGCCATTTAACCTCGTCAAAAATGTGTCCATGGATGGTGGACAATGGAATTGCGGTTTGGTCCGTTGATTAATTTTTCGTGCATCTTTAATTAATTCTACCTTCACCTGCTCCCGATATGCTGCTGTTGCTTCTACCCCCTCTAATTCTGCATGTTTTTGTACTAAGGCTTGAACCTCTACTATCCTATCCTCTGGACATCTTATTGTGTTGATCTGTTTACCTTCATCATCCTCTACCTCTACTACATTAATACTCAATCCCGTATCATCCTCTGTGACTTCATAACTGCCCTTCCATGGCACTACCCTATCATTAATCCTTATTACCTTCCGTTCCATATCTATCAAAACCCCTAACTTCATCATACAGTCAACACCTAAAATGCTCTGAAACTTCAGTCCAGGTACAATTACAAACTCCTGTTCACAGCTTAAACCTCCTATATCTATCCTAAGCACCACAACACTATTTACTACAGCAAACTTCTTTTTATTTGGAGCTACTAAATGGCTACGCTTTATAGGCATAATTCTATCACAAACCTTATCCCTAATTTTGCTGACGAATTCCTCCGATATTAAACTCGCCTCTGCCCCTGTATCAAGTAATACTTCTACATTATTCTCAAAAATTTCTAAATTAATAATTGGCAAACATAAATTTTCCTTAGTTTCTGGCTCTACTTCCTCCTCAATTTTGAAAAATTCACGTGGATGTTCATATACATTTACACTAAAATCTAGTGGTCTGTCGCGTTCTAAAAATCCTGTCCAGGTCTGTTTTCCCTACTTGGTCCTGGCCTAGCCGTCACCTCAGCGTATGTCCTAGGCGTTTCCACTCGTTCCGTGTCTGTATTAGCAGTCCCGCTCATGTCTGGTGAACTATTCATTCTGGTAGGTCCCGGTCTCGGTGCAGGTCCCCTTCCTAAACTATTACTTCTAACGTATGGTCGTCGCTGTTCCCAATTCTGTCGCTGGTATCCGTAACTATTCCCCCGTCTAGCGTAGTTGTCCCGTCTATTGTCAAACCTAACTGTGTTGATCTGTCTTTCCCTGTTATCCCGAGGTCGTCCACTACTTACGTCGTCGTACCTCTGCAAGTATTCTAGAAACATTTCTCTGTCCACTATGTTCTGTAGTGCTACGTGCTGCCTTATTTCTATCTCGAAGTGTCGTGATAAATACTTAATAATTTGTCGGTCCGTCAGTGGTGGGTTCAGTTGCTTTGCTATGCTATACTTGCGTATAGCATATTGCTCCCTACTTCCTGAAAATTCTCCCTTAAATTTCCCTGTGATTAAGTTGTCTCGTACCTGGTCTTGTCTGTGGTCACTCCAGTAGTGCTTTAAAAATTTGTTTTCAAAGTCCTGATACGTGTCTATGTCCTGTCCTACTAAATTGTACCACGCTTCCGCGTTGTCCTTTAATAAAGCCTTTATCGTATTTAGTTTAGTCTGTTCGTCAAATAAATTTCCCACTAGATTTCTTGCACTATTAATAAAAATTTGTGGATTTACCCTGTTATCGCCATAAAACTTCATGTGTTGGTCCAATGATACTCCACCTGTATAAAATCTGGGACCATCCCCCGTTAAACTTGACACGTTGTATTTAATACTACTAACTTCGCGTTCTACCCTGCCTAACTGATCCCTACATGAGTCCGTTACTTCAGTCATTTTTATATTAATCTCTTCTTCACAAAAAATGCGTACTTCGGACCTTAAATGTCCCATTTCCTGTCGAAGACCTGTAATATCACGCTCATTTTTATCAACCCTATTTTCAACTTCCCCCATCTTTACGGTAAGACTATTTTTAAATTCTGAAACTTCTTGATTCGTCTTATCTATTTTCTGACTAATCTCCTCTAACTTCCTGTTCGATTCTTCACTCATTTGCTCAAATTTTCGATTTGAGTCCTCTCTAACCCCACTTAACGTCTCATTCATTCTTTCAAATTTCTTATTCGATTCTTCACTCATCCTCTCTAACATTCTCAATATCATCTCGTTTCCTTGATCCCCCGATTCCGTCCTCGACTGATCTCCACTGCCTCCAGCTTCTTCCATTTTCGAAATTTTCTCACACAATGCACTATCGTCACTTCCAATTTCCACTCCTTGACTCCTTAACCACTCTTTTCTCTGCATACGTTCTAATCACTCACACACACTCTCAAAATACTCTTAAATTTATACACACACAGAAACTCTCTCTCTCAGATCGCCAGTTTCCTGGAATAAAATCACAAAAATTTTATTTGGAACTCGAGCCTCACTTTTGGGTCGCCAAATTTGCTGTGAAATGCTCCTTTGAATGCGGGAACTGGCCCTTAAAAAAAACATTCGAGCCCCACAGATTGGGCGTCAAATTTGCTGTGAAACCACCAAACTCCGGGTACTCCGCTTTAAGAATCGAGCCCCTACGAATTGGATGCCAAAGAATGCTGTGAAACCTACAAAGTTATTAAATTACCTGGTTCGT
Source organism: Platerodrilus igneus (assembly GCA_036346225.1). Classification (NCBI taxonomy): domain Eukaryota; kingdom Metazoa; phylum Arthropoda; class Insecta; order Coleoptera; family Lycidae; genus Platerodrilus; species Platerodrilus igneus. The sequence continues at coordinate 551,044 of JARFIW010001354.1, read as the reverse complement.
TGACTTTCTTCTGTTAATCGCCTCGACTGCTCCCCTAGATAACTTTCATCCTCATTCATAAAAAAACAAACACATTCCTACCACAAACACGAACGTTAACTCTATTTACATCAATATTCACAATACATTAAAATTTCAAAATTAAATTTTGGCATAAATTTCAGTATCAGAAATTTTCAAGATTACATTTATTATCATTTAAATGTGCATCCTGAATTAAAGTCCTTGTTGGATGCCTACTAATTAATGTAACAATATATGCAGACCGGAGTCTGAGTACAAAGGGAGCATCTACCACCCCTTTACGTTAATTAACCAGGTTCGTCTAATTGAGCTCAAAGACATACCCAAATTTTCATCATAATTCAGAACATCAATACTAAATACCCTTTCTACTTAAACAAGCAAATTTCATCTTAAAATTAAAATTTTATGGTTAGTACAATTTCACTAATGTCCATTTAAAGTAAATCAATTATAAAGTTATTCAACACACACAAAATATCAAAGTTCAAACAAAATAGTATAAATTACCTGAAGGTTACTGCACTCGTAGCTTCAATGTACATCGTCCCTTTTGTTAATCACACCATTCCAACTGGATTATATTTACAGCTTCTGATTCTCAACGCTTTTAAAATTTTCTCCATCACCATTTATTTAAATTTGTCTCAGGGCTTTTCCGGAACTCATCTGTGTATATCTGACCCTTGTTTTGTGGATCCAGACACGTTTATGAACCATTTAATCATTAACACCCCCGAAAATAGCAAAGAAATTCATACTTCTTTCACCAATATACGCCAAAACTGCCTACTTTTGTGTATACATTTGTCGTTGTAAATTTTACTAATTGGTACAGTGATACTAAATTTTATTACCTTGTATCTAAGTGCACTAAAGTATATTCATGTTAGCACGTAAAGAACAAACTATTTTGAATCACCAAAATATACGAGCAAACTTTAAATTATTTTATCAAACTAAAATGCACTGTTTAACATCTTGAATCAAGTCGCGGATGTAAGAGAGCTTGTTTATATTCACCTCGGTATATATAGCGGTTAGCCTGTCTGTCGGTCTGTTCCCCAAAACGGGCAATTCTAAAGAATTTCGCATGCTAGGTTCCCAGTCCGTAGCCTGTGCGTCGGTTTTTACGAATTTTGTACTCGCCCCAGTTAAATCTTAGAAATTTCAACACGGCACGCAATGTCTGGAAATAACTAATTGACTTCTATACCGAAATGTTATTTTTACCTCTCAAATTTTGCCTTTTACTTTCAACCAATCGCAACCCCATGACGTTGCTCTACTCACGCCTTTAATTATTAGTGTCTTTGTCTTACGCACATTATCTTTCCTTCTCTAACCTGTACTTTATTGGTGCAAATTGATATTCCTTATTATCGATTATTTTCAGTCCATGTGGACTATCTGGGTTAAATAACCCCGTATCGCGCCTTCCCATGAATATTAAGCCCCGGTTTCTCCAAGATTCTTTGTAACCATTAATTATCTGCAAAATTTACGCAGAATGAGCTTTTTAAAAATACGCAGGTGTTCAAACATAATATTAATTCTCAGAGCTTTATTTTATTGGGTTTTTACAAGTTTTTATAGATATTATATGTTCCTAACGGTTCAATTAACTTCAATTAAAATTAATACCCTATAAATTTTAGTGAATCCTAACTAAATATTAATTATTATCTGAACGTTTTGTTTAATACCGGTTACTTAAAATAGGGTTAATTAATATAAATTTTGCACGTAATTTCCATTTGTTTCTTTCCTCAGAATAATTACATTACACGTAGAGCTTGTTAATACTGTTTCTTTTGATATAAAGCGTCTTGTACATGATTTAAATCTCTTATTTTTACTGAAACGAATGAATTTTTATTCTCCACGGTGTTTTAATAAAGCGTATTATCTAATAAAATTCCTTATACACGGGGATTAAAATTATTTGCTATAATTAATTTTCTACCCTGGTCTAAATATGAGTAATATATATATATATATATATATATATATATATATATATATTGCTGTGATGAGGGGTTGTTTAAGGGTGTACTTTATAGTAAAGGTCATGTAGAAATGAGAAATTACCATAGGCAGCAGAAAACTGCATTTATTTAGTAAAGAATTGAGAAATAGAGACAGTTTGTAAATAGTAAACAGTCAACACCCTGTATATAAAGTATAAATAGTTTTAAGCGACGCAAATAAACATAGGAAGACGCATAGTTGGCGTAGAAACCAGGAACACATGCATTAGGTAAATAGTAAATATTTAATACCCTGTAGATAAAGTTTTAATTAATTTAGGTAAGGTAAGTAATAATATTTTTCAGTGGAAGCACGCGTATATTTATCTGTAAACATAATAAAGTATAATTAGACACACATTCAAAAGAGTTACAAACAATTAGATTAATACGGAGATAGAAATAGAGCTTCAGGAAGCATAATATAAATGTGTGCAAATAGTCAACCATTTTTGATAAGAAAGAAGATTAAAGATCGCGTGAATAACATGCAGATATTAAAATTAAAAGTCGAATTGCATCAGTTGTTTATGGAAAAGCAATTCGATTTATCAAAACACCGCATGTTGATAACGAAGACAGTTCATTTACATTTCCAATGCTCCACCTGTAGGTACTACATTGTGATAACGAAGACAGCTGCAAGCAGGTTACAATTATTGAGAAGCATAGAAAATTACATCAGAAACTACTTTGAATGTAATTATTTGATTGGTTATAAATGAGCGACGAGTTTCTAGACCATACCCACTGACGGAGTGGGAACTGAATAATATATTAGCAGGTACAGTGATAACGAAGTCAGTTTGCAACTCAACAAAGGTCGAAGTGCGCCACTATGAAATAAAGTGATACCTAATAATTTTAAAAGTGAAAGATAAAATAAGTGCCAAGATGAAAACTATAATTGCCGATTAAACGTAAGTAGATTATGTGGAATTTTATTTTAAACTAAAACATATTAATAATAGGGCTTCTAAAGCCGAGGAGAAAAATTCAAATTCTAAGTCCGGGGGAAACAAACTACAATTTCTAAGTCCGAGGGAAACAAACGACGATTTCTAAGTCCGGGGAAACAGACTACGAGTAAGGGGAGAAAATAAAGTACGATATTCGAGTACGTGGAGAATAAATGCAATAGAGAAAATAAATGATGATAATACAATTCTAAGTTTGGGGAAAATGACGAGAATAAGAAGTAATAAGTCTGAAATGAAACGACAATAAATTGGGGTGCATAAGTTAATAATGGTAGTCTGGAGGGTAATGGCAATAATTTAAGTGCAATGGTTCAAGCGTGTGGATAGATAATATTTCGAATGAGCATGTATTAATCCTGAATTGGGAGAAGATAATTTTTATTCAAATGGAAGCGTCAATGCAAAGAAAATAGACCAGGTCAGATTTTTAGTTATAAGACATTTTATTTTTCTATATTTTTTATTTTGAATATTGAATTTGCTTAATATAAATGAATGTAAAAAGTCAACAAAGGATTTGAATACATATAAAGTGCGTGATATGATAACAGGTTTAGAACGTTCTACACTTCGTTTATAAAGATAATAGGTTTTTTTGGTGACTTTGGGTTTTGAGTAAATAGTATATGATGTTTAATAAATGAAATTTACAACATTAACTAATTGAAAAGTGTATTTCAAAAAATTTACAAAAGCTGTACATAATATTGGTTTCATTATATAAAATCGAATTACCTGAATTTTATAATTCCAAATAAATGCTAGTCGAGGTCATAAGATAAAGTCAATGGGAGTAATTTGATAATTTAAACAGTTTAAGGAGGAGCTACAAGTTGAATAGGAAATTGATAACGAGGAAGGCAGTAACGTATCAAATTTTGTTATTGGTAGACAAGGTTGGTTCAAGATAAAATCCAGTTAAGTTTCTGGAGGGAATTGATAGCAATATTAATAAGACGGCCCAACGTCGGAGGAGATAATTACAATCTTGTTTATACATAGCATTAATAAAATGGTCGCCCAGATGATGGAGCGCGAATAATTTAGAGGGACATAGCAATAATAATATAACAGCCAAATGAAGGGGCACGATAATTCCAGTAGTATCATAGCAATATATATATATATATATATATATATATATATATATATATATATTACATCCATCTAACATTATTGCATCTTTCAGTGAACCATACTTTATTGCATCTACCAGGAGTCAGAAATTGCTAAAAATATGTCAAGTATATATTTTTTTGACATCATTCTGGGTATACTGCTTGTTTCAAATTTTAAAAATAGCAATTTTTTTATATACAAAAAATTATGTTCGGCTATCTATGTTGGCTCCATTTATAATACAGTGTTGTTGCATTCAAAGTATATAATTATTATTCGTAGACCACATGTTAATGCGTCTTCGTATATTTTTTGTATATATTACTGGGTCCGACATTGTTGCCATATTTATCCTTTTCATTATAATGTATACTATTGCTTGCAGATTACAATTTAATTGGGAAATGATAGCAGTTTGTATTCAACCTTATCACTACCAACATACTAGAAATGTCGCTTTTAGAATAAACTGACAAGCTTTTACATTTTGACTAAAGAGCAGATTGGTTAAATATATCTTTAAATGTCTAAAAGCAACAACAAGGTTTTAGTAATAAATCAAGAATCAACGGGTTAACTCAAACGTTTGATGTACAAACAGAATCTCTATTTTTTACCGATATCATTTCAATATCGACAGTATGACTGAAGCAAAATATAACACGAAGGGCTCCTTGTGATGTTTTTTTCTGCAGTCATCTCATGATAAATCAACGCACATGTTTCAAAATATAACACAAACCACACTATTTAGTAGGAAAGATATCGGAGTAGCGTAAACTATCGTTCTGCTCGGGGGGTCCCCAGTAGTTGCACTTCTTGCTTTGACTACAGAAAACTTATGCAATATTTTCAACACTATGGTAAAACATTACGTAGTAGGTGGTACACATTATTTAGGTTTGGCTTAAGGAAACAAAAAGTTTTAAACTCAAAACTCAATTTTACTTACATATAGATAAGCAAGAACAACTTATTATAATCTGCAATATTGCACAGATAGCTTTATATATCAGATTATGCAAGATTATAAATATCATTTGCGTATTGCTTACAGTATTTTTGCGACAAAGTAGATTGGACAGAAGAAAATTGTTGAAATAATATTTTTCAAAATATTAATGAGTTAAATAACGCTATCGCTAAACAACTTTGATACATAAATTTAGGTAGACGAACAATAAATGTGTGCAGAAATATGAATCTCGTGTTTATTTAAAAGACATAACAAAGTACCATTTATTTATGATTCTTTTGGAAACCAAGGTAATTATAGGTTAAACCCATCATCATTGTTTCTGTTTAGTTAGTCTGACTATAACATCAAGTCACATTTGGTTAAATTTTGAAATAAAAAATACAAGTTCTACAGATGCTAAAAGCAACCATTCACTCTGTATATTCACATAAACTTACTATCGGTAATCATTTCTTTTAAATGTTTACAATGCAATAGAAACAAAATATTTTACCGTATACTCTGGTTTATATTTTTGTTTCTTAAAATATTCAGTTAGTTTACATATTATACTAATATATTACATACTTTTCTAATGTTTGGGCACACTATCTTAATATTAAAGTAAGTTCCTTTTAAATTTCAATCACCTAATAACATTGAGTAAGCCCTAGAAATAAACAACAATTTTAAGCGGATTTTTTTTTCTGTAAATGATTGTTAAGTTATAATTAAAGTAATTACAAAGGTTCCTGCTGCCCGAGTCTTAGTGATAAAATCTTCTCGTGGGATTGGACCGCGTCATCATTTCGTTTATATTTATAAATGCGTCATAAGGAAAGGCAGAAACCTGGTGAAACATGGTGCTTTAATTCATTTCGTTTTTTCAGTGATATTTATTACATTGCTTCTACTGCTGATATTTGAAAGAAATACTAAACAATCCTCCAAATTATCCACTATATTTGCTTTATTAAGTTCTTCTAAAACACTGTACTCCTTTTTGTAGGGCGATGGAGGTCTATTGCAAAACCATCTAAAGGTTTTCTTATTCTGCCAAAAGGTCTCGGGAGTTTACAAGGGATATTATCCAAGTAAGCACCCTAAGTTGATTAGACAACAACTACAGAATTAGTAATTTTTAAATATACTTGGGAATGGCCTTCCAATACTAATGAAACACGTCATAATTAAAATAAAAATGAAAAAGCAGAAACTAGCTGTCAACTTGACCCTCTGATTTGTTTTTAATTTATTTGTTATACGCTAATGAGCACAACGCCACAATTGTTCACACAACAATCACAATTCGATGTACTAAAAACAAGGGGTGGGAAGGCAGTTTGGTGCACCCGCATTGTCCTTTTTCGGTCTTATATAATAAATCAAAAGAAAATGGGTTCTATATAGTTTTTAACTATTTGAATTTGAATATTACTATATATTACCATAAAGCACTATCAAAAACAATCCTCAGCCTGTATAAGGGTTGACACCTTCTATTATGCACGGCAAACATTTGTTTTCATCTTTATTGTATAATTATAATTCAGAACCTTTTATTAAACTAAAATGCATACACCGCAAATCAAAATTGTTGTAACTATAAAGCGATTTAGATATTTTTTCAGTGTGTATTTTATAACGATATTTTAATATTATTATTCAAAATACAGCATAAAAATAAGGATGCTTAAAACGAAGAATTTATTAAAACATTGTTATAAAATTTTTTGCTTGTTAATATAAATAGCTACTCAGTTTTTGAATGATGTATTAATTTCTGCTGAGGTTGGGTTCTCAAAAGATAAGGCCTGTAACATCAGCAGTTTAGAAGTTGGTGATTATGTCTGAACAATGAATTGTACTTCAAATATTATATTTTACTAGTAATAAGAACAATTAAATTTTGAAATTAATTAATAATCATTTAATAGTAGATAAATGCGCATATACATATTTAGTAAACTAATCCCATACACGCTCTTTTAAACGTGGACAAGCTTGCATAATAATGTTTCACTCGCGTCCACCAAACACTTTTCAATCAATTGTCCTATTGAAGTTATGTTGAACGCTTAAAAATAATATGCATACACCATGCTAGGTCTATTTAATACTTGGCATACAAAATTTAAACATGTCATAAGCTTATCTTAGTTTTTGTGGACGATTTTAATTTATGTGGCGTGTCTACAAATTGCAATTATAATAATTATTATATTGATAATGTATACTTTTATCTACCTATGATTTCTTGTGTGCCAATACACTCTAAAATATTAAATAATCTAGAATGAATGTCCACTGTTAATACACTGGCATAACGCGCCGATCTCAGAAGTTACCAAATATACGATGAATTGCCGCAACTAATACGCTACACTGTTGCCAAGTCTCGGATGCAATAAGGTGCAGAATAATGTTTGAAACCGATTCAAATATACGTTTGTGTATATGCCCGCACTGCCTCTTTTGGAGAATCGATTGAACTACAAGTATACATATTTTCCATGGAGCTACCAATTTTACATCCTGAGAAAATAGCGATTGCAACTCTTATGAGAAGAGTTAGGAAAAAAATGACATCACCAAATAATAGAATTCGTTCACTTTCAGCTATAGAATTTTTATCATTTACAAAAATTGGCAGAAAATCAAAATAACATAGGATATCATTGTTGCGTCCGGTATACAGATGCAATAATTTGATGGATGCAACAACCAATGTAATTTGCAAATTGATGGCTGCAATAATGATAGACAGATGGATATATATAAATGGCAAAACCGAAATTCAAGTATTTTTTATTAGGGTGTGACTCAGTGGTGTGTATTTGTGATAGAAATAACACAATCAAAATAACTAAGTTATATTCCTAACACATTCCCAGAAAAGGGTAAACAAATATTTTTTGATCAATACATATTTCAATGTTATGTTAGTTGTATTCAAAGCAGCTTATCAGAAGTGAGTATCCAAATGTGTTTCATGCTTTTATTATACCACAGTGAATGCTCTAAACACAATTAAAGCAAAATTAAAATAATAGGTAATGGGGTTACATAACCTCAAAATTGGGTACAAAAATCTCATTTTTTGCATAAATCGCTAAAAACCCGCAGTTTTTTGTTGATTTGTTATTTTAGACATCTTTGGAAGTATTTGCTGTAGGGCATAAGTCTCTGGCTGAGGTCACGTATGGTGCACTGTGTCCGTGACCAAATAAGTTTCTTGTAAATAAATTGAATTCACTATTGTTTATTAATGTTAATTCATCAGTGTGCGTGCAGTGTATATAAAATTGGTTTTTGGTAATTCAAACTATACTCAAAGGGACTCTTAACTCAATAAAGGTTTGAACTTCTGTAGGAGGCTAAAAATAATCGCTCTTACTATCCAATACATTGGTTGAATTCTATCTAATTATTTCTATAAACTTTATTAATTTAGAACTTAAATTATGTAGTTATGCATACAGTAATCTATTTAAATATTTAAAGCAATTTTTAACACACCTTTTTTAAATTTCTCGCTGCATATGTGTACCTACAGAATAATGGCTAAATTTCATGTATTTTTTGTACATAAAAAGCAATATAATTTAGCGTAGCACATTATTATTGTATGACATTATTAACAGTAATCGAGAGCTACATCCTCAATCCAATTTCAATTAAAATAAAGCAAACAAGACTTACCTTTTTGCCTCCAAACATAACCACATCAGAATCTTCAGTGATAATAAACTCTGCATATTGTGCAATATTCAAATATGCTACTTGTGCATCGGCTTCATAAGGTGACACTAGGCAATCAATGCCCCTATCACGGCATGCAGTTATCAACTTCTCTACCTTGTCTTGTGAAACAGAAATACACTGTCGAACTACTTGCAAAGCTTCTGCAGTTCTACCTGATTTACGTAACATCTTATGTTGCTTTGTTCGTTCAAATCGTTGCTGGCGACGCATTTCTGCTTTAGCATTTTTAATAGGTAGGCGCTGCCCATCAAAAACCATTATAGGCTTTATAGCGTAATACTCCAATAAAGTAATATATTTTAAGCAATAATTTATGTATCTATAACATAATGTATATATATTACAGATTGAAACTAGCACTTACTTACTCATCCGTCTCCTTATGTCTGTAAACCAAATCTGCACAAGATATAAGCCCTCTGTGTAACCAACAAAAAGCATCCACAGCGACAACACAATCTCGAAATTCAGCGAGATTACACTCTCTGGAAGATTTGCGTAAAAGACTTAGTAAGCCAGAAATCCCCATTTTCTAAAATGCTTGCTTATTTTGTTGACTAGAATTATATCTTAAAGATCAAATTTAAATAAACGAAAAAAGATATGCAATAAAATGATACTGTCACAGGAAAAATTTTCAAAACCTGCAAATTCGTGGAGTTCATTTATTTTCACAAACGTATGCTGTAATATTCTGTACATGATAGTTCAATAAAACATAAACGTAAATTTTGTAGGCATGAAGAAAAAACACTAATGGCGGTCATAAAAAATTAGTAATACTTAGGGTAGTGTCGAAAAGGTTGCAATAGAAAAGTCCTAACTACCTACAAACACTATGTCGGTATATTTAACAACTTAAACAACAAAAGAAATCCCGATATTACTATTTACATTACAAAAAAAAACAATTTTGTAATAAGAGTTTGCAACCGTGATAGATCAATACAAATTCGTTAAAGAAAGGAAGCTCATAATACGCATGCGCTAAAAATGCATTTCGAGTGTCTATCGTAGGTATCGTCGGGAACTGGGGGACCGGTAAACAGAGACATGACATAACTAACGCCTATGAAATAGCGTGTATATAAAGGTAGTGGTGCAAGGATGTTAGGCAACCACCATTTCGTATTGTAGGCAGAAACCGACAGTGTACTATAAGATTATAATGCGCAAGTACTTAAAAACAACCAAAATTGTAATAATAAACAAAACTGCTTTTAATTTTTATCATTAGTATCAAACTATAATGCTTTATAAACATAAATTGACTAATAAAAAGTACATGTATACAAAATTACTGATTTTTATATAATATGAACTTGGTATATTGTTGCCGTACTCTAACTTGATCTTCGTTTTTACACTTGTTAATGTAATCAACTGTAATAATGCTAAAAGCATCTTGAGATAAAATGTGATCGTGAATTTTTATAAAGTAAATGCGTGAATCAATCTCGCGTAAAGCATACAATATCAATTGCTTGACTGTTCGTGTACCACAACGTCCACGGCATACGTTCTCAGCAATACGACATAGTTTTATAACATCTAATGATGCTTTACATAACCCTCCGCGGTTTGTTGTTTGCAGCAGAAGTAATGTTGATTCTATAGAAAATAATAAATCGCAGCAATGAAAGCAGGCAATGTTTATGGCGACTTTTTGCCACAAATCGTGCTATATATTCAACAACGTCGTTCACATACCGGGAGGTATTTTCAGTATAAATAAAACTATCGGCTGCGGATGTGGTAATATCTTTGATAATTAGGGCATCGACATTTCGTGTGCTTGACTGAAAGCGGTCAAAATACCAGTAAAATCTTGAGCAACACAGTTAGACAGTTCTGCAGACGTGACTTCATTATGTATTAAAAGTCTCTTGTATGCTCCTTTAAATTACACTGCTGTAGGATTATTATCGAAGCTCCCAATAGCTCTAATTGCGGAGAAAAATATTTCTAAGTGATCTTGACTTAGTTTATATGTAAGCAAAAACTGTATAATTTTTTGTTTTTTTAACAATTTCATCAAATAAACTCAAAGCACTTAACATTGAAATAATCAAACCTACAAATCCAGTTTGTCTGGTATGAAAAATATTCGTTCCATCCAGAATTGTTAGAGAAGATAAATAAAATAAGGCTTTATTTAAGAGATGCTTTATACTTTGCTCATTATCAGATGAAAATGGTTTACTCCAAATATATGTTGACAAAACGTTTCTAGAATTGCGTACGTCAAACACATCATTTAATGTGCTGTATGTTCGAAATTTCTGAAGTTTTTTAGGCCAAATCTTTATCAAGATAGTGTAGTGCATCAGCCACACTATTCCTAAAAACTTGAACTGCCAAATTTACCTTCCCAATTTCTTTTCTGAAATTTAAGTGCCTCCGTCTAAGCTTGTTTCCTGCATGCAAGTAGGCTTTTTCCTGAAAATCAACAATGTTTCAAAGTACTTCCAGTTAATAATACTACCTGTGCTATCACGTAAACTTTTACAGTCGCCCAAAGTATTGCGTATTAGTTTTATCATGTGGCATACACCAAGAAACCCGTGAACTTTTTCAGTGCACATCGGATGAGTAAACCATGGTTCCAAATTTGGATATTTTAGTTTGGCACCCAGCGCACTTGCTGTCGCAAAATTAGTTGTTGTCCCATCGAATGTCAGTGACACAATTTTCGCGTTACAACCGTGCACAATTTTTAAATAATCGCGAAATAGGTTAGCTCTTTTCGCTGCAGTAAGACCGTCAATCAAAAAATATGCCACTGGTATCTTCCATCTTGTATTTAGTCCTATTAGTAGAAAGATAAATGCTTGCTTGGCCTCGGGCAATGAGTCAGTTTTAATGTGAGTTCCCAACATATTCTCAACATATCCTTGATATCTTTTTCCATTCCAACTAACATGCTTTCTTATACTCATTTCATCTATTATCAAACCTAAAACCAGCATCTTGTTTTGAGTATCTAACTCAGCTTCTTTACGCCTAATCTCACGAAGGGATTCACCAGTAAAACCAGGTGCACCATCTAACGAGGTTGGCCATCTTCTAAGAGTACTAGTCTGAGGTAAGGATTTACCAAAAGCATTTCTTACGTAATTGTACGCAGCATTAGAATAAAAATTCAAAGGCAACGCAAAACATCGATGCACAAGCGGAAATGTTTTTGTATGTGTCATTTTCAGTTGTCTCAACATAATTTCTTTATGGAGCTTTAAGATGCTTTCCTGTGAAAAATTAACCACAATTACATATTGTTATGAAGAGTAACGAATTTATCTCCAACAATTCTAAGCAGTCATTAGAAATTTTCTGTTTTTGTTTTAAATGAGTCAACAAATGTTTCAATGTAATTACTTTTTTTTGCAGTCGTCTTGTTTTATGAAGCAGATATTTAATTTTCTTATTTTTCAGTTTAATTGTCTGGCTGGCAGCCCGCCACATCAAATTAGCTTTCTTAGGACTCGACAAATCTTCCTCTTTAAAATCTCCAAAACGAATCCTTTTGCAAAACAAACGAAAGTGAATTCATAAGTATAATCATACTAAAATTGGGTCTAAAGATTGAATTAAGACATGATATCAGAGACACAAATGTCTTTATGTCAGATTTGCATTATATAATATTTATTATTGATTTCTATCACAATCAATATCTAATGATCTCCGAGATTACTACTCACCTTTTGAAAATTACTTAGAAAGCTGCTGGCAATCCTATTTAACATTACCATTAAAAAACAAGACCTATTACTTACGGTGTCATGTTGTGTATAAATTCAATTTTTGAGAGAGTACTTCGATTACTGGTTCGTGGCACTTTCTTTTTTTCCAAATGCTTGGGAATATCAAAAATACTGGGAATGGCATTTTTGTGCAATCTTCTTCTTCCAACAAATATTAAGAAATCGCTTTGGAGAAAATGCTTACTACATATGACGGTTTGTGTTGAAGGTATAAAATTTTGCCGTTTATTTGCTAATATTCATAGTTTTCTCAGTTCCGTATTAATAGCAAACCTTAAATTTACAGGCAACGCCGTGTATCACAGACATGACAATAGTAATGTATTATTATACTTGCTGATGGAAAGAAACTGAAGATTCTTTGGATGCCCGTTCTGTACAACCAAAACCACAACACGATCGTACCATCTTTGCGAATAATATTTAAATACTAACACTAGTAGATTAAGCTTAAGAATTTATTTTGTAAAAATACATACAATTTAACTCTTGTGCGGTTTAAAAGTAACTGTAGATTCAGCACAGTAATCTCCTTACTTAAGGGAGGTATTATTCTATATATCAATCAAACAGAGACATGATTACTATCTGCAACCAACCTACCAAAATATTTCTCAGAAACATAATTTTGTGTCTGATGTTTACAAAACTTCGCCGAATTCTAAATGGTATTGTTCTGGCATAAATTAGTTTGTGCAGGAATTTGTCTAATTTCGTTATTTAATGTTAAACCACAAGTAAGAAATAAACGTGTTAATAAAACAACTTTCAACAGAATTACAAGTTTATAACGGAGCGGATTCGCTCCCCTGTTTTTGCCCACAACTTGCATTGGAGGTTGCCTACTGTATTGGTACCACTTTGAGTCTGTAATACTCAGTCTAGTTATATCATGTTTCTGCTGGTAAAGCTTGCGAATGATTCACCCCACTACATTACATACAAAGTTAAAACTCACAATAAGTTGGCCAATAGCAGCAAGGAACAGTTTGTTAATGGTGTTTGAGATATCCCAATGTTTTAATATTTGCTTTACAAATGTCATATATATATATATATATATATATATATATATATATATATATTGACGTGATATGGGGTTACGAGAGATCATTGAAACCCTAATTCCAAAAATAAGTCCCACTAAAATATAATAGAATCCGGAAAATATTAAATTTTCCGTAAATTCATGGTTACGCCCTATATAATACAAGCGTACCTTTATTCATTGATGTACAATGCAAAAAAATGTCATAATATATATATATATATATATATATATATATATATTTTTGCAAAACTTTTCTTGGAACTGGTCATTAATAATTAATTTGAATGTTTTCTACATGTCAAATAAACACTTTTGTCTTGCTTTTTAATTTTTATTATTCATATGACGCGTTTCGGTTAAACAACCATTTTCAAATATGAAACCTATAAACTATCTCTAATTAAATAATGATTTTTTAAAATTAAATTGCATACATACCATTTAATGCAAAGTCAAACTACTAAAACTTACAAACTAAATAAATTATTTCTAACATTGTAGGATAAGCAACAATACATCCTAATAATACTCTTTTGGGTATGTTTTAATTTAAAACTTGCTTTCCTTGTCAATTTACAACTAACATTTATATTAATAAAACTTTACAAAACTAATACCTTATCAGTGATAATGCTATTGAATTAAACATATGGATTTTTACATGCTTATGCTGATATACAGTGTGAGAGGATATTAATGTATGTGGTATTCAGATTATTTCTGTTGTATTAAATTGTGGTAAATGTTTATAAATCCGTCTTGGTCTATTTTTGAGTTTATAGCTTTAGGGTTTTTGAATTTCTATTGTTTCAAGTATGTTTCTTTTGTTATCATTTATCTCCGTTCCTAAAATTTTAACATTACTAAAATCGAACTGGTGGACTTTTTCAATTGCGTGCGTTGCTAGGGCCGTACTTTTTTTATTATTAGTTTTGATCGTATATTTGTGTTCATAAACTCGTTTATGGAGGTATTGTTTAGAATTTCCGATATATACTCCAGGGCATTCTATACAGTTGATTTTGTATATTGTGTGGGTTCTGTTTTTCCATCTATTATCGGTTTAAGTTTTGTAAATACCGCTCTTGAAGAGTTATTTGGCTTATGTGCCACATAGATGTTATAGTTCTTAAGGCATTTTTAATTTTTCTGATAACCCTGGAGTAAATTCAATCCCTATTTTAATTTCATTAATCTGTTTTTCTTGTTTACCGCCATTATTATATATTTTATGGACTTTTGTTTTATTATCTGTTCAATAAATGATTTAGGGTATTTATTATTTTTAAGTACAGTTTTAACCTTTTTTATATTTTTTGACCTATGTTTATTGTGTGCTAATTGTATGGCACGTTCCACCAGGTTATTTACTACATTTTTTTTATATTGCTTTGGTACACATGATAAGAAATTTAAATATCTGCCACTCCATGTATTTTTTCTATACCAATTTGTGGATATTTCCCCTTTTGTGTTATATGAAATAAGCGTATCAAGAAATGGTATAGATTTATTTATTTCCTTTTCATACGTAAATTGAAGTTTTGGATGATAACTGTTAAAGGCCTTTACCGTTTCATCCACTTTATTTTCTGGCAGACATATAATACTATCATCATTATTAGGATGTATTGTTGCTTATCCTACAATGTTAGAAATAATTTATTTAGTTTGTAAGTTTTAGTAGTTTGACTTTGCATTAAATGGTATGTATGCAATTTAATTTTAAAAATTCATTATTTAATTAGAGATAGTTTATAGGTTTCATATTTGAAAATGGTTGTTTAACCGAAACGCGTCATATGAATAATAAAAATTAAAAAGCAAGAAAAAAGTGTTTATTTGACATGTAGAAAACATTCAAATTAATTATTAATGACCAGTTCCAAGAAAAGTTTTGCAAAAAATAATATAAATGGTCAAAAAAATATAAAAATTATTGTATAACTAATTGGTTAAAAGAGAAAGAAATTCCAGGAGCATTTCCACACCTGAGGTTTTATAGTTTAAATTATTATTTATTAGTATAGGTCTATAATTATTAAGTTTATTGAATAGCCGTTTATAGTATTGTTGAATAGTATAAGCATGCATAACTATAGGAGTCAATTTAATAGATATGGACAATTCATGCTAAACGAATATCATTCATGCCTATTAAAACTCGCAAGAGAAAAAAATAACAGGATATTTTTATTACGATGTAAAAGTTTAGGTATTACGCCATGTTTTCTTAGGATTAAACCAAAAACAACAGTATTCGAAAATAAATTTAAGAATTATTACTTAAAATGCCTAACCCTGTTTTATTTAAAATGCTTAAATATTTGCATAGCACAGTGCTATTCTAAAATTAGTAACATCAATTTTAAGTTAACAGAAGTTAAAGCCAAAATAATTCAGAACACACAAATAGAGGTTCACAGAAAATTCTTTGATGAACAAAATAGAATTTACAATATTATTTTCAATAAAATAAAACATAAACACATAAATAAAATTGAAATTTTACTTAATAAGCAAAAAAATAAGTTTAAAAAACCGAATCATAAAACAAATACCAAATGGCTTATAAACTTAACAAATAAAACAATCCCAACAGAAGTAAACTACCTACTAAGCTTAGGAAATAAATTCTCAACCAACACACCAAAAACTAATTATGAAAGTATTATAACAAATGTAGAAATCGGTATTAAAACGAAAAACAATGAAGAAAAACATGAAATTCGTAATAAAATTTGTAATATTTTAACTAATCATCGTAACAAAGCAAATAATTCGTACAAAAATAAAATTTATAACAACTATGAAAATTACTGCCTAAAGAAGACAAAAGAATTTCTGAAAAATAATGAGGACATATACGTGTTACAAGCAGATAAGTGTAGAACAACTGTATTAATGAACAGTGAAGAATATAAGTCTAAAATGAACGAAATGTTAAAAGATAATACTACATACTTGATTAAAAAAATTGACCCGACCTTACAACTACAAAGCACAATAAACACACTTTTAAATAAATGGTATAAAAACAACTATATAACACTAAAGGTCAAAAACCAATTAATTTGCCACAATGGACATACACCATACATGTATGGAGTACCTAAGATACACAAAACTAATATCCCCCTCCGGCCCATTGTAAGTACAAAAAACGCACCTACATATAATCTGTCGAAATACTTAATCGAAACAATTAAAACAATTATCGGAACAACTGAATATGCAATTAAAGACAGTTGGGATTTTCAAAAATTTATCGTTAAACAAATTATACCAAATAACCATGTATTAATTTCATTAGATGTAAAATCGTTATTTACTAATATCCCAACACAACTAGCTATAAATATTATTAAAAATAAATGGACAAAATAGCTTCTTTAACAACATTACCCATGGAGGAATACATAAAGGAGTTAAAATCTGTTTAGAAGCCACATATTTTACATTTGACAAAAAAATTTATTCCCAAATATTTGGTACGGCAATGGGTTCCCCCATATCATCAACAATTGCAAACCTAGTACTTGAAGAACTAGAAACGCATGCTATTGACAAATTAAACTATAAACCTGTGTTTTATAAAAGGTTTGTTGATGATAGTATTATATGTCTGCCAGAAAATAAAGTGGATGAAACGGTAAAGGCCTTTAACAGTTATCATCCAAAACTTCAATTTACGTATGAAAAGGAAATAAATAAATCTATACCATTTCTTGATACGCTTATTTCATATAACACAAAAGGGGAAATATCCACAAATTGGTATAGAAAAATACATGGAGTGGCAGATATTTAAATTTCTTATCATGTGTACCAAAGCAATATAAAAAAAATGTAGTAAATAACCTGGTGGAACGTGCCATACAATTAGCACACAATAAACATAGGTCAAAAAATATAAAAAAGGTTAAAACTGTACTTAAAAATAATAAATACCCTAAATCATTTATTGAACAGATAATAAAAACAAAAGTCCATAAAATATATAATAATGGCGGTAAACAAGAAAAACAGATTAATGAAATTAAAATAGGGATTGAATATACTCCAGGGTTATCAGAAAAAATTAAAAAATGCCTTAAGAACTATAACATCTATGTGGCACATAAGCCAAATAACTCTTCAAGAGCGGTATTTACAAAACTTAAACCGATAATAGATGGAAAAAACAGAACCCACACAATATACAAAATCAACTGTATAGAATGCCCTGGAGTATATATCGGAAATTCTAAACAATACCTCCATAAACGAGTTTATGAACACAAATATACGATCAAAACTAATAATAAAAAAAGTACGGCCCTAGCAACGCACGCAATTGAAAAAGTCCACCAGTTCGATTTTAGTAATGTTAAAATTTTAGGAACGGAGATAAATGATAACAAAAGAAACATACTTGAAACAATAGAAATTCAAAAAAACCCTAAAGCTATAAACTCAAAAATAGACCAAGACGGATTTATAAACATTTACCACAATTTAATACAACAGAAATAATCTGAATACCACATACATTAATATCTTCTCACACTGTATATCAGCATAAGCATGTAAAAATCCATATGTTTAATTCAATAGCATTATCACTGATAAGGTATTAGTTTTGTAAAGTTTTATTAATATAAATGTTAGTTGTAAATTGACAAAGAAAGCAAGTTTTAAATTAAAAACATACCCAAAAGAGTATTATTAGGATGTATTGTTGCTTATCCTACAATGTTAGAAATAATTTATTTAGTTTGTAAGTTTTAGTAGTTTGACTTTGCATTAAATGGTATGTATGCAATTTAATTTTAAAAAATCATTATTTAATTAAAGATAGTTTATAGGTTTCATATTTGAAAATGGTTGTTTAACCGAAACGCGTCATATGAATAATAAAAATTAAAAAGCAAGAAAAAAGTGTTTATTTGACATGTAGAAAACATTCAAATTAATTATTAATGACCAGTTCCAAGAAAAGTTTTGCAAAAAATAATATAAATGGTCAAGAAAATATAAAAATTATTATATATATATATATATATATATATATATATATTGTATAGTAAATATCGGGTCGTAGTCAATCTGGGCAATTAGATAATTCTTTTAATCAGTTCAAGCTTTCGAAAAATTTTATTTTCTTCTTCAGGAAGACTATAATTGGAGGATTACAAAAATGTTAATACGTTAATGCTACTTACGATTATATGAATCTATGTAGTAAATGGTTGGAGCATGATAATAGTTAGGATACGACGACAAACTTGGTGAGTACATTCAAAACACATAATACAGTTAACATAATAATTAATTAACTAAGGTGGTTCGTTTCTAAAAAAACATTAACGGACAATTTAAAAATTATAAGTTACATAGGAACCAGTCAAGTTATAAAATACTACTAACATATAAACTTTGCAGTGGATAACTATAGATAAAAGTTTGTATTACACTAAAACAAGTATAGATTACGGCAAACAAGGACAACATAAAAGGAGGCTCACTGGTTAACTAGATGTACGATACGTAGTGTTTTTTATAACTGAGATCAGATAGGAATATATATATTATTTAAGTTTTGAGTGTCAGTTTTTTTATTGATGGGATTGTCTTGTAAAGATATCGCGACCATTTCGAGGAAAATGCGTTTTTTGTAATGACTTTCCCTAAAGACAATTTTAGCGTTGTCGTAATCGATCGTGTGTTGGGTCTCAATAGCATGAGAAACTAATGCGCAGGTTTTGGTGTTCCTATTGGAGTCACTTTTGTGGGAAGTTATCCTAGCTGAGAGTCACCTGGATGTGTGGCCTACATATTGGTCCTGGCAATTTTTACACGATATACAGTAGACGACACCCGACTGTTGCAGTAGGGGGGGTACGGTTTTTTAATTTACTAAAAAGTGCCTAGTTAAGAGTTAAAACAGGTTTCTTTGTTAGGGTTGTTCCTTCAATGTCCTTTAGAATATGGCACAATTTAGCTGTAAGATTTTCCACATACGGGAGACGAATGAAGATCTTGGGATTTGTGTTAGCGGTGGAAATCGAGTTGTGTCCAGGGGTGGGCTGATTGATGAGGGAAGGGGTATTAAAAAGTAACTTGTTCAATAACAAGATAGGGTAAGAATTACGAAGAAGTAGGTCTCTTAGAATAAGAAAGTTTTTGTGTTTCAGAGTTCGATGTGAGATGAGTTCTACTCTTCTCTTCAAGCCCAAAACAAGGTTGATTTTTATAGTAATCGGATGGAAGGAGTAAAAATTAAGGTATCTACCTGAAGAGCAAGGTTTCCTATACCAATCGGTAATCAGATTATTGTTATTAAGGATGACGAGCATGTCTAAAAAAGGAATAGTACTGTTCACTTCTTTTTCAATGGTAAACTGAACATTGAGATTGTAGTTATTAAAAATCAAAAGCACTTGGTCCTTACAACCTGACAGAACACAACAAATTAGGTCGTCGACGTATTTTTTAAAAAACGGTGGGTCAAAAGATAGTTGAGGGATACAGAAGTCTAAAAGTCATCCATCACATATTGAGAAAAAATTGGAGATATGCTGGTTCCCATTGGTGTACCCAGTATTTGCGTGTAGAACTTGTGGTCGAATGAAAAATAGGTAGTGTCAAACAGAAAATCAATGAGGTTCAAAAATTGTTGTTGGGTTATGTTGCAGTGTGGATGTATACTTTGCCAACGGTTAACGACGTTTTGTTTAACTAGTTCTACAGGTATATTGCTGAACAGAGAAACCACATCAAGACTAATAATAACATGATCTGTAGGGACTTGAAAATCATTGACAAAATTAGCAAAATGAAAAGAGTCCTGAACGAAATACGGATTGTTGGTGTCATATAATTTGTTAAGTATGTCGGTAATTAAACCAGAAATTTTGGAGTTCAGAGCATTGATAGAGGAAATTATGGGACGAAGTGAAAAGGTCGGTTTATGAATCTTGGGAAGCCCGTAAAATTTAGGAAAGCAGGCATTATAAATCATTAGATCTTTGGCTTGCTCTGAGGTAATGTTCTTATTCTTCTTCAAGTCAGTAACCAATTTATTGGATTTTTGTTGTATTGTACTAGTAGGATCTTTTCCAAGAGGATTGTAGTACTTTTTATCCGAGATAATGTCATAGGCTAATTTTATGTAATTGTCCTCCTCCAACAATACCGTCACGTTACCCTTATCGGATTTAGTTAGAATGAGATTGGCATGAGCTTTCATGAATGTGGAAGACTTGATGAGAATGTTTCTAACTTCATTAGGTGGTTTTATTGGTGAATGGAAAAATGCGGTTATACTGTTGGTGGTTTTAGCTAGAAGGATATTTTTCTGTTCAGGTAGGGCCAAAGATACTATTGATTCCACGTCAGCTAATAGTTTAGGTAGACAAATGTCTTTAGTGTTGGGACATACGCTGAACAAAGGGCCAAGGGCCGCAAAGCGTTTGATGTCTTTAGGAATACTGACATCGGAAAACTTAACAAACCAGTTTTCTTGTGTTACTATCTTGCTGACCAAAACCTTTTTTAGATTAGTGATTTTCTTAAGGTTGTTATCTTTGATTCTATTGAAAGTGATGTTGTAGTACGAGGTCATTCGTCGTTGGAATTCTGTTGTGATATTGATCGGAAGAAGGTTCCTAACCATTTTTATCGAAATACTTAATTTTGTCTCTAGGTCTTTAAGGTTATCATGCGTTATTTTAATTTCTAAATTTAATAGTTTCCTGCTAAAGAATTTTTGTAATTTTAAGATTGAGTTTCTGATTTTACCTGAACAGCAAACTAACAAATTTTCAATGCAATGCAAAGATGTAGCAATGTGTTTTGATTGTAGATTATTAGTACGACACGTGAGGAGAAAAATACGTCGATTCCTAGCAGCTGCCAGCTTGGTTGTTAATTTAGCCCACTGTTTGAGATTGTCAACAGCTTCATTACCATAAGTAGAGCGGATGTTGTGATAAAACCCCATACTAATTACTTAAATTTCGACTAGTCGAAATTAACCTGAATTTAAATATATATATATATATATATATATATATATATACTATGTGTTTTTCTCGCCCGTTGTTGCGTCATTTAAATATTGATGTGATGACGCCGTACGCCGATGTCCAACTGAACACCACCGCTCTGTGTTTTTCTCAAATCTTCTAATTTAATTATGCCACGGCTAGCCCTTTTTAATTTACACAAAGTGCACAACGTTACGATGATCAATTTTCAATTACCCCTTTATGATTACCTGTTCGAATTGATAAAACGAAGTCAATCAACGTTCATATAATGAAAGGAAATAATATTTACACTTCACAATTTTTGTAATTCTTTAAATACACCTTTCAATCAATTAATATTATATGGATTATTTATCTCAAAATTTATATCCTTTTAATTTAAAATAAAGTCACCAAAAACGACACCCTTATAGAAAAATCTGGAACGTTCAAGACCTTTTTATGTTTTTTACGTAAGTTTCAACGTATTCAATGTTTCTGTTGATTCCTTACAAACTTTAGAGAAATTTAATATATTCAGTGTTAAAATTTAAATTTGAAAATATTCCTTAAAACTAGGTAGTTCTGACCTGTGATCTCCTGATGCGTTGTTTCGTGTAGTGGATTAACACCCCTTAATTGTCTTTAATTGAAAACTAATGCTTTGCTTTATACTCTTATGTTTGAACCAATAATTCAGTACGGTCACACTTTGTTTCCAAAAATCACTTCATGTTTTGTTCTATATTTCTCTGTATACGCCTTAAATACCACTTGGACTTCGTGGGATTCTTAGTATTATGAATTTCTGAACACCAGACTTCGGATCATAAATTAGCAGCGTATTAGAAATAAACCAGAAGCGGATTAGAAGTAAACCAGAAGTCTTAGAAGTAGATTAGAATTAGACCAGAATTGTTTTAGATGCGGATTAGAATTCCAGCCTTAGGACCATGGATTAGAAGTAGACCAGAAGCCCTATATCATTATAAATATTTAATTGAAATTAATTAATTAATTTCTACTCACGTTTTCTGCAAAAACGGCAAAAGCTTTTTCACGTAATTCTTATACAGCACTATCTTCACTATAATATAAATTTGATTTATCTGACGCGTAAATATTTGGTTAAAAGTATTGTGGATTTGACGTGCTTCAAGTTGGAACTGACTGTTTCTTATCACCTGTGGGCGTTATATAGCTTTTGCCCACTACATTTGGATTGGTTTTTCAAGCAGCCTTACAGATTGTTGCGACCAACCACGTTTGTTTTTAACATTCCCAGTATTTTCAAGCTGATTTCTGATGAAACTATTTTGGATCGTCATATCATGCTGTTATTTACTATTGTTATCGTGGCCAGACTTTTAACTTACGTTTGTTGTTTTGTATAGGTAAAGCTTTTGGAGAATTGTACAAAAATAAATGATGTAACACGATTGCTGTTTTCGTTTATGTATTTATTTAAACTGATATTTGAAAATGCGTTTTCTTATCAAAGCGCTTATTGTTTCAGCGTAATTGCATGAAGATTTACCAGGTTTTATCTTATCTTCTGCATCTTTATTTTATAACTTGTTCAACACTCCTCAACGTAGTTTAATTACATGTATGATTTTTTCTTTGCTGAATACGCGTTTTATTATTGGAATATATGCTTACTGGCATTGATTAAAGTTAATTACGGTCTATATACAGAGTGTTAAAGGCGTTCTATTTACATAATGTGCAAATTATTTATTTTCCCGCTAAATAAATGCAGTTTTCTGATTTCTATTGCTATTTACAGTTACTACATAACCCTTACTACTCAATACACTCTTAAACAACCCCCTATCACAGCAATATATATATATATATATATATATATATACAGGGTGTCCGGAAAATACGTGTACAATGTAAGAACAGAGATTCTTTGGCTCGAAATAGATCGATTTGAGCCAACTTACCTATTATACAAGTTGCTTCATTTAGCCGCTAGAGGGTTTTAGAAATCGTAAAAAATATATGATATTTTAAAATAACTCAAAAACGCGTCATTATATTTTGACCATTTTTGGGGTGCAATTTTCTACTTTTAATTGACATCTTTTGGTGGTGTACGCGATAATTTTAAAAACATCTGAGTGTCCCAAAAATGATGTATTGTATAAATATCCGACCATTACCTTTTTCCTGTTTATGGAATGACTACCAATTTCTTTTTGTGAGTAGCCCACTTAATTTGGAAACTTTTTTGTTTCTTGTAAAATTTTGATTAGACAAGCGGTTTGACAGAAAAAAATAATTTCAAATGTCTGTGTTTTATTTTTATTTCATTGTTTTGTTTATTTTTTATTACTATCATTGAAAATTAACAGCGCGGTACAAGTGTTGGACCATTACAACAAATTTTCAAAATGGTCGCCATTTTCTTCAATGCACAAATTAACTTTTCGTAAGAAGTTTAACTGAACCCTCTGCATTGTTTGTGCATTATTTTTTAAAGAGTTGGCTGCATTTAAAATTCGTCTATACAATTCTTCTTCTCTATCAAGTGGAGACGAATAAACCTTAGATTTTAAGGTACCCTACAAAAAATAATCACAAGGCGTCAAGTCCGGCGATCGTGCTGGCCAATTTGTAGGAGTATCATATCCCCTTCCGATCCCTCGATCCGAATATTTTTCGTGTAAATGTTGTTGAACAGCTAGAGTAAAGTGGGGAGGAGCACCATCGTGCATGAACCACATGTTTTTTGGCGAAGTAACAATGGCAGATCTTCCAATAAATTCGGCAATGTTTGTTGTAAAAAGTTGAAGTAATTGTCTCGGTTTAATCGATTTGGTATCACAACAGGACCGATAATAAAATTATCAATAACTCCAGCCCAGACATTAATCTTAAATTCATGTTGATAGTGAGTCACTTTAGTTGAATGAGGATTTTCTACAGCGTAAACATGTTCATTATGTATGTTAGTAATACCAGATCTTGTAAAAGAAGGTTCGTCTGTAAATAAAATTTTGCGACTGAAATTTGCATTTTGAATTCTCTGATCTTGAATAAATTGACAGAAAGCTAGACGCCTCTCAGGATCGATAGACAAGAGGTCTTGTACCTGTTGAACGTGGTATGGGTGTAATAACTGTTTCTTTAAAACGTCATCGACAATACTTTTAGGAACTTGTAGTTCAAGTCCTAAGCGTCTAGTGCTTATTTTTGGGTCTTCTTCAACTCTATCCAAAATTTGTTCCTCCAGATCCGCAGTTTTTGTAGTACGTTGACGTCCTCGATCCGCATTTCTTGACTGAAAGCTACCATTTTCACGAAGACGTCTTTCAATATTTGCGAATGCTTGGTGGTTTGGCATTCGGCGATTAGGAAATCTTTCCCTATACACTCTGACGTTTTCACGACCATTGCCTTGACAAAATCCGAAAACCAAAAGCATATCCACCTGTTTGTTGTTTGTGTAAGTACTCATAATGTAAGATGAAAGATGCAAACTTTTATTGAATTAAGCAGAAATTCACGACTTGACAGGTAAACTGAGGTTAAATGACAGTCAAATTAAATAACAAATAAAAAGCAAAGCCAACTACTAAACTATGCTTTTTGATTTTCCCCTTTTTATACTTAATGCAGCAATGATGACGAAAGTATGCAGACATTTGAAATTATTTTTTTCTGTCAAACCGCTCGTCTAATCAAAATTTTACAGGAGACAAAAAGTTTCCAAATTAAGTCGGCTACTCATAAAAGAAAATTAGTAGTCATTGCATAAACAGGAAAAAGGTAATGGTCGGATATTTCTACAGTACATCATTTTTGGGACACTCGTATGCTTTTAAAATTATTGCGTACACCACCGAAAGATGTCAAGTGAAAGTAGAAACTCGCACCCCAAAAATGGTCAAAATCTATCGACGCGTTTTCGAGTTATTTTAAAATATCAAATATTTTTCACGATCTTTGAAGCCCTCTAGCGGCTAAATGAAGCAACTTGTATAATAGGTAAGTTGGCTCAAATCGATCTATTTCGAGCCAAAGAATCTCTGTTCTTACGTTGTACACGTATTTTCCGGACACCCTGTATATATATATATATATATATATATATACAGGGTGTCCACGTCCTCCGTGAAAGTTCTATAACTTTTATGTTATTTAAGATATCAACTTCCGGTTTTTTTTAAACGATAGCCACGGCTAAGCTGCACAATTTAAAAATATTTTCACCTATATACAGGGTGTGCCAATATGGTTTCCAACCCAAAGTTATGTTTTTTTAAATGAAATACCCTAGATTTGATACCATATTCTAAAAGCTCTTTTGATGCTCATCAAAATTATATAGAGATACTATAGGTCTACAATAGACGGTTTGCTTTTTATGAGTCATTTTATGTCAAAATCATGTCAACTTTGAAAAATTGCAGAAGTTTTCTTATTGAACTTGGAGAGTTGATTCTTTCACGACATAATTTTCCATATCCTGTTGTATTATTATCGATAGCGCGATGTGCTTGTTTTTTCCTTTTATTGTACAAGGTGAAGCAAAACGCAAAATGAACAAAAAGTCAATTTTTTTAAATGGCACCCGCCATATTGGATTTTGCCATTGAATAGCGTTTTTGTGGAGCTTTCTATTGACATATAATGTTTTATAGGTTACATGAAAAAAAATTCTGAAAAATTGAGAAAACATATTTTTTATGCAGTTTTGGGACTAGAGAAAACTAAGTAGGCTACTAGCATCAAATCTGACATATTAATGTTCTTAAAAATTTTCCGTTTAATTTGTTGATGTCACAATGAATTTCACACGTTAAGAATTAATTAATATGATATACTGTATTGGAGAAGCTGATCGAAACCCTTTATTGGCAAGTTGAATCTATCATCAAAAATATTCAAACTTGAAAACGCCACGAACTGTAACCTTTGAAAAGCTGCGAGACAGATTTGAAGCTACTGGAAACGTTGCATATTCTAAGTGTGAAATAATAGCAAAACGAATTGACGAAGAATCCGAATTAGAAGTTTTGCTGATAATAGAAGAAAATCGAAATCTGAGCACCAGAGAAATCGCTCTAGTAACTGATATTTCAAAAATCAGCGTAAACAATATAATATTGAAACATCCATTCCACCCTTATCACATCGAACTTCATCACGAACTATATGGAGATGATTTTGAGAATCGCATTCAATTTTCAAGTAGAATGAGCGGTGTGTTTGCCAAAAATTATTACATTTCGAACATTTTGTTCACTGACGAGGCATCGTTCAAAAGCAACGAATCAGTCAATAGGCATAATATGCATTACTATGCAACCGAAAATCCACATTGGTTAAGAACTGTTGATCATCGACATCAATGGTCCCTTAATGCATGAAGAGGTATTATTGGTAACCAAGATATGTCAGATTTGATGCTAGTACATTTTTGGTTAAATCTTCCTTTTAATAAAATCTTTAAAATAGTATTATATTGAAGAATTTTCCCTCTTGATTGTAATTAATAAATTCCATTTTTCAATGTCATTTGCATTTAAAACATCACTTCATATTTATTGTACCAACGTAATAATTATTAAATTAAGGTATACTTACTGCATATTTCAAATATTATCTTCGCAAAGCAACAGCTCGCGACTTAAAATAACATTTCGCGATCGCATTTAAGAATCAAATGAATCGCCTGAATGAATCTAATGAACTAATCCCCGTTTTTAATAAACGCTTTCTTATGTACGCGATTTTATATGTTTTCAGAATGTTGTAGAATTAACGCAATTTCATTCTAAATAATAAATGCCTATCTTACTTAAATTCTTGGAAATTCTCATTAGCTTTCAAATTTGTAGAGCTTTATTATCTTGTTATCTGATTCCACTTATTCGTGACGCGCGCTGCGTCTTCTTGTTTAACACATATACTATTATTGTGGCGTCGCATACTAATGCAAAAGGTAATCAATTTTATTGCCAATAAAGGGTTTCGATCAGCTTCTCCAATACAGTATATCATATTAATTAATTCTTGACGTGTGAAATTCATTGTAACATCAACAAATTAAACGGAAAATTTTTAAGATAATTAATATTGACAAGATATGTCAGATTTGATACTAGTAGCCTACTTAGTTTTCTCTAGTCCCAAAACTGCATAAAAAACATGTTTTCTCAATTTTTCAGAATTTTTTTTCATGTAACCTATATGTTGCTGGTGTCTTAAACTCCGTTTAGTTAACTGGAGATAAATCTAGTATAGTAGAATTTATTTAAGAAGAGCCTGTACGTCATTTGACATATGCGCAAACCTTGAAAGCCAGTGGCAAAGCGGATTTAATAATTTTTAGGGTTCCCATACAGTAAATATTCTAAAATCAAGTTTTATTTTGTTGGTAGTTTAAATTAACATGGCGAATACGCGAATAAGCAAGGCATAAAACTCAAAGAAACAGAAAGAAACCTATAAAAGCCTAAGAAATAAATATAGAATGTCAAAGTCACAAATGTCAATTGCCATTTAACAGCAAATTATCTACGCCACTGAAATGCTGAACGAACACGCCTATTATAAACAATGGACTAATCTGACACCGTTTTAGTTGTGTGCGCATGATGACGTACAGGCTCTTCTTAAATAAATTCTACTCTACCTTGCAAATTAACGAGCGTCTCGCGGTAGAAATAACGCGGCTGTAATGACAGTTGTAAAGAGATTGAGGTTACCTAATTTTTTTGTTTACATATAGCGAATGAGATCCATGGAAATTACCTATTAATTTTGTTTATCGTGTTATTTGTAAACGAGGAGTAAAAATGAATACTTGCGAAGATTGTGGTTTTGAGTTTACACAAAAGAAGAATTTGTATGCCCATTTAAGAAAGATTCATAATTTTGAATATAGGAAACCAGTTACTTTAACTAGTAAATTTTTGTGCGATACATGTGGAAAATCCTTGACCAGTAAAGCAACTTTACGTCGTCATTGCAGAACTGTTCATAAAAGTATTCCAATAATTCTCAACTCGTCAAGAATCAAGTGCTTTTATGAAAATTGTACAACACATCTAAAGGGATATAAAAAACTTCGACAACATTTGGCAAATGAACATCAAATTGAAACTAAACTTGATCAACTACATTTTAATTCACAATTAGGTTTGAAGATTATTATGCAAAGTGTTAATTATATACTAATTTTATTCTGTTCAACAAAGTTCAAAACTGAAAAAACCAAGAACAGGAACAATCTTTGGCAATGTATATATTTCACACTTCAGCTAAATTATTGTCTGATTGCACCAAAAAGGAGTACTATAATTGCCATCGATCGTACAACTACATTCCAAAAGGCAAGGGTTTTAGAAGCTTAAAAAGCACAGACACTAATAAAATTAGAAGTGTTTGTCCCTCAAGAATGGAAGAGACGATAAAGAACGATGGGTCTGTTGCAGTAGACTTCTGGACAACTCATGTTGGACATACCAACAATATTGGTCGAGTTTTTTTAAGTAAAGAGAGTAAAGCAGAAATTGCAGGTATTTTCGAACATAAAGTTCTAGTTTGAAATTTTACAATTGATGTGTTTCAGGAAAATTAAAGGAAGGTATTACATTTCAACATATATTGGGTGATTTTCGTGATTCTGCTTTAAAACAAGAAAATTCACAGAGAATTTTGTTGTTAGAAACAAAAGATATGCACAATATTGTTAAGGACTTCAATATTGAATATGGTGTGAAATGTCACCTAAATGATGCAATTAGCGTACGTCTCTGGGTAGAGGAGATGATGAACTTAGGAAGCGACTGCCCAGTGTTATATTATAAAAGCCAAGGTGTAGAAGGAAACCCAAATGACTCAAAAATAATTTTAGATGTTCAAGATTTTGCATTAGTCATAATCACTTCTTTTCAACGTGAACAGTTGCTTACATTTGGGAACGACAAAGTGTGCGTTGATGGTACACACGGTACAAATAGTTACGATTTTTAGCTCTACACACTAATGACAGTGGATGAATTTGGTTCAGGGTGCCCAGTGGCATTTTGTTTTTCAAATCGTGCTGACGAAATGATTTTCAAGTTGTTTTTTGGAAAAATTAAATCAAGAGTGGGTATTATATCAACTACTGTTTTTATGTCTGATGATGCTCCAGCATTTTATAATGCATGGTCTTATGTTATGGCCAAGGTACCTCACCAGTTGCTATGTACCTGGCATGTGGATCGTAATTAGCGCAAGAATTTGTCAAAAATCAATGGAGGGATTGAAAAGAAAGTAGTAATATATAAATCCCTTCGTGTTTTATTACAGTGTGTATCTATTGATGAATTTAATGACATTTTAAATCAGATAGTAGAAGATCTTTATGACGATGTTGATACACAATCATTTGCTGAATATTTTCATAATAATTATGCAAATCGTCCAACATCTTGGGCATATTGCTATCGATTGGGTTTAGGAATAAACACTAACATGTATCTTGAATCGATGCACAAAGTTTTGAAGTATGTGTATTTGGAAGGTTGGAAAGTAAAACGTTTGGACAAAAGCATTAATGCAGTAATGAAAATTGCTCGAGATAGCTTGTTTAAACATATAATTAAACTTGCAAAGAATACTTCCAATGACAAAATTAATAGAATTAAACAAAGTGATAAAGCAAGGATAACAATTACATCAGATGTTATTAGACGTCTTGAAAATGATAAGGAATTTTTAGTTACGTCGTCCACTTGTGCTTTTCAACAGTATCAAGTTACTAGAATAGATGAGGCCTGTGAAGGTTCATGCCTAAGTTGTACAAAGTGTTCATACATTTCAATGCACCTGTATCGACAACATGATAAAGCTTAACATTTGCAAACACGTACATGCTTGTGCGATACAGTTTTACAAATCGAATCTTGACACCTTTGCATATTACTAACGTTAATGAACTTTTCAGCAGTAATATTTTACATGAAGCAAAATCTTCAAAAAATGATATTATTAAAAAAAGAGCCGAGCTAATAATAGGCCTATGTGAGAATGCTTCGTTAACTGACGACGAACATTTGGGTATAATGAGGCAATTTGATAAAATCATTGACACATTAAATAAAGCAAAATCTATTGATCTAAAAACTACAGAGGAGATTAATATTAATAAAAAAGTTGAACATCAGGTGCGGCTTTTTTCAACAAAGAAGAAATCAACAAAGAATAATGATCTTAAAAAGCCTACCCTAACAGAAGAAATTTTTATTAGGGTTGGTTTCGTTAATAACTCAAACCTTAATGTTAATGTTCATACAAGATCTGATCATACATCACCTGATTTTATGTTAAGATAAGACAATGTATTATCTCAGTAGAAAGTAGGTTTAATTAACACTAAAGCTTATAAGGTTAGATTTTGTTCTGCTTTCTCTTGTTTGGGAATAAAATCCTATGGGGAAACCACTCGCAGAAATACATGTACAAATTACTAGAAATTATTACAATCCCAGCGATTTTGATGGGAAACCTACAAGTACGCGACTAATCTAATTTAATCCTCAGTTTTCACTTTGTTTTATGGGTTACAAGCGCTGGTAAGTTATTGTAATTTCGCCAAATGTGTCAGATTGAGTGTTCTTATATTAACAGTGCAGTATTTTAGTTTTACTTTTAGTCGGAGTACCAAAATAATCTTAATTTTCTATCTTGTTTTTTTACATATTTTAGTCGACTAACAGTGCAAACAAAATTCTCGGCAAAATAAAATTAGTTTCTTTCTTAATTAATTTAGGTATTTATTGAGAATGTATATGGGTACATAACGTGTTTACTTTTTGAAAAATAAAAATACAATTATTGAAACCTCAAGCCTCTATTACTATTATTAAACACATTTCACTCAAGTAATTAATAATTTACAAATCAAATTAAAGAAATCCCAGCAAAGTACCTTTAAACTGCATATTGACACAAGTACGAAAGATACCTAGAATAGCGCAACAAGTTAGTACAAAATACCAAGTTGTTTACATACAAGAGCTAACATATATAGATAACATTCGTGTAAAGTTAATTTCCTTCATTGCACTAAATTTAACTTTTTTTTTATCCAAAGTTGGTTGCTTATAGAAATTGGTCTCTTATATTCAAATCATGAAATTTTCTTAAGTGGCCATACAAAGTTTTATTTTACGTAAATTCAGAACCACAATCTAGGCAAATATTCATTTTTTACTTCTCCTATATAAATAAGGAGATAAACAATCAATTTAACATTAACACAGACCTCATCCAATTTATGTAAACAAAAAAAAAATTACGTAACCTCAATCTGTTTACAACTGTCATTACAGCCGCGTTATTTCTACCGCGAGACGCTTAACCACATCTTAATCGTAGATTAAAATTAAACCTAGATTAGTTAAACGTCGTTTAAAGTAAATACGGTGCAATTGACCCTTATACAACTAATCTAAGTAGAAACCTCAACACTATTTTCCGGCTCGGTACTATTTTCTTACATGTACCTAAATGATTATTTTTTTTTAATAGTAAAATATTTCGAGAACTAACCTAAGTTAAAATCTCAATACAATTTTCGCCTCAGCACTATTTCCGCAAACGTACCCGTTCGATTATTTTTGTCTTAGTAGTAAAGCATTTCGACTACTAACCTAAGTTAAAACTTCAACATTCTCTTCTCACATGTACCGATCTATTATTTTGTTTTAATATTAAAACATTTCTACAACAACCTAAGTGAAAACTTCAACACTTTTTTTCCGGCTATTTTCGCACATCTATCCAATCGATTATTTGTTTAAGTAGTAAAACGTTTCGCCTGTTAACCTAAGTCGAATCCTCACTTTCGTCTGAATAATGCAATAGCGTTTTCGGGTAGCTACAGTAGTGCGCACTTTCTTGCACTCAGTTCAGTCTGTCGTGTTCGTTTGGCATTACATACGTGCACTTATCGAGTGCTGTCGTTTTCAATTAAAAGCGAGTGCAACAGTTACTTGCACTAAGTGCGCACTTTTCGAAACTGATTTTGAAGTCGGTTTCAGTGAGGTTATGTATTTTCTACATGTAAAATAGTTGTTTACTTGTGTTGACATATGACACAAATTTATTCTATTAATGTAAATTAAGAAAATGGTCCATATTTATTACTTGGGAGGAAACGTCTAGGCAAAATGTAAGACAAACACGCCAATTTGTTAGGTTAGGTGAAAAGGAAATGTCAAGTGTGCACTAGAACGGTGCTGTATGTTCGGCTGACAATTTGAACTATTTTTGCACTGAAGGAAACCAGTGCACATGCTAAAAACTTGCACTCCACAAGTGCGCACCGAAATTTCTCACCCGAAAACGCTATTAGTGTAGTAATATTCTAAAATGAGCGCCTTCAACTACATATAAACATGTTTGGGAGTGGTCACCATTTTTGTAGTGCAAATATTTTACGCTCGTTGTGCGCTCACTTACGAACATCTGTATGAGTCATGACGTCCGACGGTGTTTATTCCCTAACGTACGAATATGAAGAACAATTTTATACCTTAAACGCAAGGCGATATACGTGGAAGATGCCAGGAGATATAGGACGATATCAAATAGATTACATTCTTGTTAGACACCGGTTTAGGAATCAAGTAAAAGACTGTAGAAGCTACCCAGAAGCAGATATAGATACTGACCACAACATCGTAATTATGAAGGCCGCACTTAAATTTAAAAATCTGAAAAAAAGGAACGGAAAAAGGCACTTGGACTTAGAGAAACTAAAAGATAAAGATATTCAAGTAAGATTCGAAAAAAAGTCAAATGAATTGCTGAATGATATCGGGAAAATATATTAAACTAAGGAAGTAGAAACAGAATGGAATAACATTAAATCCAGCCTAGACATGGCGGCCAGAGATATTTTGGGGTATACACAAAAAGAAAATAAGAAACCATGAATAACAAAGGATATCGTGAATTTAATAGAAGAAAGACGAAAATACAAAAATAAATCAGACGAAACAGGAAAACAGAGATACAAAGCCATAAAATGGGAAATTATTCGAAAATGCAGGAAAGCTAAAGAACAATGGATTGATGAAAAGTGCAAAGAAGTACAAACTAAGATGGAAATAGGAAAGACAGACGAAGGATACAAATTAATTAGAATGAATTTTAGGGATATAAAGTCGTATAGCAAAAATATAAGGGACGCACAAGGAAACGTCATTATAGAAAACGTAGAGAAAGTGAGTAGATGGCAAGAATATATAGGGAATTTATATGCAGGAGAGGAACTAACTGCATTAGAACAGGAATCAGACATTGAAAATGATGACTTGGGATATCCTATACTTCGAGACGAGTTTGAATCAGCATTAAAGAGTCTGAAAATGGTAAGGCGCCGGGTACAGATAAGGTGCAAGCAGAAACTCTAAAAGCCGCTGGACAAGCAGTAACAGAACGTCTCTTCCAACTTGTAAGCTATATGTATGAGACAGGCGAGATACCCAAAGATTTCAAACGTAGCATCATAGTAACTATACCAAAAAAGAAAGGCGCGGATAAATGTGAAAATTTTCGAACAATAAGTTTGACAGCACACATGTCAAAAATATTAACTAGAATTGTGCAAAGACGAATGGAAAAACGAGCTGAAGAAATACTAGGAGAAGACCAATTTGGGTTTAGGCGAAACAGGGGAACACGGGAGGCTATTTTAGCTCTGAGAGTGATAATGGAGAAAACAATAGAAAAAGGGGAAAGCATGTATATAGGGTTTTTAGATCTGGAAAAAGCATTTGACAATGTAAATTGGAAAAAAATGTTTGAAATACTCGAAAAGATTGGAATGAGTTATAGGGATAGACGAATAGTACATAGCTTATACAAAGAGCAAATAGCAGTAATAGAATTAGAGCAGGATGTTACGTGCAAATCGAATTTGCACTTAAACATTGTTTTAGTTTAGTTTTCTTGATGTGCGGAAGTTCCCGCCATAATTTTAAATACGCAAGAAGCGGGAACAATTTAAATGAACTGGGCGGGGCTTCCGGTACGTCACAATAGTGCAATTGGCAAGTGTGAATTATCCCCCATAGGGGTAAGGCAATGCTACAAAAGAGGAGGGGAGTTCCGCGGTTCTCGCGCGGAAACGGGGCTTTTTTACGCCGAACTTTGAAGTGAACAGTCGTGCGGGGTGTCGTGTGTTATCTTATTATGTAGATTTCCTTATCTTGATTATCTTTCCTTAATTACCTATTCCCGTCTTCCACTGCATATAGGAACGGAGATGACCCTGGAGCATCCCATGACCCCGAGATAATTTGGATGTCCAACTCTACCAGCAGCAGCGATGCCGAGGCTACCGTGGCGTGATTTCCTGCCGGTTACCGGATCCTTCACGTGAGTAGACTCTCTAATTTTTATTGTTTTAATTTTATGTACCTTTTCTTAATTATGGCGCAATATAAATTATCAGTGACGTCATGTGTATCTTATGAACTTTGGTAATTGTATTACCGGCTTTTAAGAGCCATCTATCGCCATTTCAATGTACCAGAATCTAAGCGTAACATTTTGTTAACTGCATTACCGACCAGATAAAACGTTAAACGAAGTGTAACAGATGGCGCCTTCAACCTGTTCAGGCTATGAACTTCAGGGGTTTCTTCTTTGTTTTTAGGTTATGTTAATTTCAGTTACAACCATGCAATGTTTTAACAGATGTTATTGAAACAGTTTTTTCACTTAAGGAAACGTATTTTTATTCATGTAAGTATTTACCTTACCTTATGTCTTTAAATACAGTATTATAGAATTACCTATTAAAATATCTTTAGTTGCTTTCCTTAACTTTGAAAGGCCGTTTTTTGAAACTTAAATACATTGTTCTTTATGTTACATTCTAAAATTGCATTATGGTTTATCCTTTACATGAAAATTAAGTGTTTAAAAAAACACTTGAGTGAAATAAATTGCTAGTATACCTTTTTTAAGAAGTGTTTGACTATACGTTGTTGCCTTATAGGTTAAATAACATATCCTCTGCGTCCATTTTCCATTTTGGAAGGCTTGTCTGTCATTATCTATAAAATATGTATTTAACTGAACATTGATTTCGTTTCCATATACCTTAAATGTGTTTCTTTGGTGTTATCGGTGACGTTCTAACAAGTTCTTACCTCTAAATATCGTATCGTATTACCTTAAAGTAGCTGTAACGTGTTTTTTACCTTCTAATCTGCGTCAAAATCGCATATTTTTATATCGTGTCTTGAATATTGTATTCATAATGAACGTATCACATCTAAAATCCTCGAATTAATCTACGAGCTGGAATGTAGAAGTATCATAGCTGCGAGCAATCAGAATGATAGGCGATCTCAACTTAGGGCTGTTTTGTCACAGGAAACCAAAGGCGTTGCTATCTTAAAGAACCCTGTTGGCGACTGGCCACTCAACGTATCAGAAATTAAATTATCTTTAGATGATATATCGGGTATAATAAACAAAACAGATCCTGCGGCTACTAATATCGAATTAGGAGATTGACTTCAAGAATAACCCACGTCAAACACCGTATCGAATCATTATCTTTATATAACGATGACCAAGCGACTCAAGCTAAACAAAGTTTGTTGTCCGAGGTGTTATTGCTTGAAGGAATTCTTTTAGAAAGACTTAATCCTAA
The DNA here is from genome assembly GCA_036346225.1 of Platerodrilus igneus. Classification (NCBI taxonomy): domain Eukaryota; kingdom Metazoa; phylum Arthropoda; class Insecta; order Coleoptera; family Lycidae; genus Platerodrilus; species Platerodrilus igneus. Next base: position 514,658 of record JARFIW010001354.1, on the reverse strand, counting down.
CGCAGACGTAGATATATCGTTACCTTTTTCAAATCTTGCGCTTGCCGAACCTAAACCATTAGGAAAACCTATACCTGTATACAAATGGGGTCTCACCTTTGAAGGGTTTGATTCGAAGGTTTCTTTATCATCCTTTCTTGACCGGATTAACGATTTTAAAATTTCTCGCGGGTGTACCGACCAGGACCTATTTATCTCAGCTGGTGATTTGTTCGCGGGCTCAGCATTAATATGGTATAGAAACATACGACACCAAATTTCTACCTGGAATGAGTTAGTTGCCTGTTTAAAACGAGACTTCCTACCTTATGGCTACATTAACGATCTTTGGAACGAAATCCGAAACCGAACTCAAGGTCCCGACGAAAATGTTGTGTCTTTTATTACCTCATTAGAAGCTTTATATAGCAGACTTGACAAAAAACCTTCCGAATCCGAAATTATCGATCAATTACTTAGAAATTTAAACCCCCATTTCTCAGAACGTTTGGCATTACAGCCCATATCTTCGCTAGCTCATTTTAAAGACCTATGTCGCTCTCTTCAAGAAGTGAGGTCAAGAATTGACAAATATCGACCACCACCCGAGGAACTATCTGGTCTTCTCGAACCTGATTTAGCTTGCCAAGTTCGAGCTTCCCGTAAAGTATCTACACTTAACGTTCCTCCTACCGTCACTAACAACGCACTTACCTGTTGGAACTGCAAGCGAAGTGGACATAGCTATACTGTCTGCACATACCCTAAAAATATTTTTTGTTATGGTTGTGGTCGCTCAAATATCTACAAATCTAACTGCACCAACTGTAATCCTAACGTATCGGGAAACTCCCGTCGAGATATTTTAAATCAGGGTGTGAATATCTCAAGAAACCAAAATCGCCCTCAACACCAATCATCCAACGGACACAGACGCCAATAAATTCAAATTATAAAACCACTTCTAACGTTGTACCGTCATTAAATTTATCTAATAATAATACCGCTACTATTAATGTACAAAATACCTTACCTTCATTAGAGGAACTATGCTATACTACTCCAGCCGAGTGGTCTAAGTGGTTACAAACCGTCAATTCCTTTTATCATAAAAAGACTACCGCTGTTTCACAACTTGTTAAAAAACCCTTCGATAACCGTCCACACTTATCTATCTCAACTGGTTCCTTAAATGTAATTGCTTTACTGGATACAGGTTCTTCATGTTCTCTTATAAATAACGAAGGTTTACATCAATTATCTCAACAAAATATCAAAATTCAAATTATTCCCGAAAAACTTCCATAAATTTAGCTGACGATAATCAAATACATGTAACCGGTTCCCTTAAGTTAAAAATTCGTGTAGAGTCTCTTGAACGTGATGTTTTATTTTGATTGTCCCTGCATTAGCGTATCCTTTTCTACTGGGCGTTGATTTCTGTAAACTTTTAATCTGTCACTTTACTTTCAGGATTTTTCATGGCAAACCGCTATTAAAACGAACTCCTGTGCATCTACAGGAATATCTAACAAAATCTCTCTTACTGACTCCCAAGATGTAACTCTTAACGCTACAATCGACAAATTTCGCAAACTTAATACCTCTGAACTTGGTTGTGTTACAACGGCAACACACGTTATCTCTACAGGTGATGCCCTTCCCTTTAAGCAACGTCAATATCCCTTATCGCCTGCCTTACAAAAGCATTTACATGCGGAAATAGACAAAATGTTAGTATCTGGTGTTATCTCTCCTTCAAATTCACCGTGGACCTCTCCCGTATTACTAGTTCGGAAAAAGAATGATGAATGGCGTGTTTGTTTTGATGGCAGGAAGCTAAATTCTGTTACTGTTCCAGACGCTTACCCTCTACCCAGAACTGACTCAATTTTGAGCAGGCTTCGTAATGCAAAATTTATCTCATCTATCGACCTAAGACAAGCTTTTTATCAGATACCTCTTGACTTATCTTCTCGTCAAAAAACTGCTTTTTGTGTCCCAGGCCGAGGTCTTTTCGAATATAATTTTTTGCCATTTGGTCTCTGTAACGCTCCACAAACTTTACAACGTACTATGGATCAAACGTTAGGTCCTATCTTACATCAAGAACGTGCCTTTGTATTTTTAGATGATATCTTAGTTATTTCAAGTTCTTTCGATGAACATATCGCCACATTAGATGAAGTTGCTGAACGTTTAAATGCAGCAGGTTTTAAGATAAACTGGGAAAAGTCTCAATTTTGTCGTTCATCCCTTACATTTCTTGGTTTTATTGTCGATGGGACAGGCTTACGAGCCGATCCTGCTAAAGTTGATGCCATTACTAAATTTAAAACACCAAAACTGTTACCGAAATCAAACGTTTGATAGGAATGATTAGCTATTATCGCATTTTTCTACCTAACCTTTCAACTATATCTGCACCCATTACTGCTTTAATTAAAAATAAAAGAAATCCCAAACTATCGAGTGGAATTTAGAATCCCAACAGGCTTTCGAACAAATTAAAACACTAATCACTTCAGCACCTATCTTAATCTCTCCAAATTTCGATGATAAGTTTTATATACAAACCGATGCCTCACTTACTGGGTTAGGTGCAATGTTGTTCCAGGTAAACAATGGTTTAGAACATCCAATCGCTTATGCGAGCCGTGCCTTAACTTCTGCCGAACAAAAATACTCTGCTACCGAACGAGAACTATTGGGCGTTATCTTTGGCATCGAGAAATTTAGAGGATATGTCGAAGGTACACACTTTACCGTAATCACTGATTGTGCAGCACTCACTTGGCTTAATAACTTGAAACAACCCGCAGGTCGTTTGGCAAGATGGAACTTGCGTATATCTCAATTTACTTTCGACGTTAGGCATAGGCCTGGCAAATTAAATATCGTACCTGATGCGTTATCTCGAGATGTTTTTTCTCTTAACCTTCCAAATTTAATTCTGGATACCTGGTACCTCAATATGATTAGAAAAGTTTCCGATAATCCCGACAAATTTCCTACCTTTCGAGTAACTAATAATAGACTGTATAAATTTGTATCCTCGTCCCCACATAAAATATCGAATATACCTGAATGGAAACTCGTTGTGCCCACTGCAAATCGCAGTGAGGTGCTCAAATTATGTCACGACGATCCCTTAGCTGCACACCTTGGTGTTACAAAACTCTCGCCAAAATATCTGAATTGTATTACTGGCCCACACTTAAGCAATCTGTTTGTCGCTACATTAAAAGCTGCAAAATTTGTGGTTCCCATAAGAGTTCGCAAGATGCTCGCCCTGGTTTAATGGGTAACTTTAAGCGTGTATCTTATCCCTTTCAATTAATATCGCTTGACTTATTAGGACCTCTCCTCGATCGAAAAGAGGCAATCAATATCTTTGGTTGTTACCGATTGGTTTTCTAAATTTGTTATGGTGCAACCCTTACGTAAAGCTACCTCCGCTGCAATAATTAAATTCCTAGAACAGAATGTCTTTCTTATCTTTGGTGTCCCCCAGATTATTCTTTGTGACAATGGTGCACAATTTATCTCTAAAGATTTTCAGAATTTCGTTAAAAGTTACAAAGTACAAAAATTTGGTTTAACGCAAAATATCACCCCAAGTAAACCCTACCGAGAGAGTAAATCGAGTTTTAATTACCGCTATCTCTTCTTATATTAATTCAGACCATACTACATGGGATGAACATATCTTTGAAATTGCTCAAGCTTTGCGTACATCTAAACACGAAGCAACCCAATTCACTCCGTCTTTTCTTGTTTTTGGAAGATATACCCCAATCGATGGGAGTTACTATGGTTTAGTGCCTGACGATACTAACGTAATCGAATTTGACGATAAAGTACGTTGGGACAAGGACCAACAGTCATTACCTTCTATCTTTAACGACGTTAGAAAAAATTTGTTAAAAGCTTACGAAAAGAGCAAGGACCATTATAACTTGCGTAAGCGAAATATTTCCTTTGCCTTAGGCGAACAAGTTTGGAAAAAGAACTATGTCTTATCGGATGCATCTAAGAAATTTTCTTCAAAATTGGCCCCTAAATTTATTCTTTGTAAGGTCACTCGTGTTATTAGTCCCCTTATCTACGAACTTCAGGATACTGAAGGAAAACGCCAAGGCAGGTGGCATATTAAAGACCTTAAGCCATTCTCTGCCGACCCGAATGCTAATTAAGTTTTTCATGCCCCATTCTCCTCACGATTTACCTAATACTTTTTGTTCTCACCATCAATTAGTATCTTTAATTACTTATTCCTTCTCTCATATAGTATATAATTTCTTACACGTTTAACTTTACTTACCCTAATTTAGCTATCTTTTTCTTCTGGTTGACTTTCCTCGACCATACCGTTACTCATATATCACTTCATCCTCTACACCCCCCAATATAACTTTGTCGTTTCATTTAATTAACCCTTGAAATTTTCCTACTACATATTGTTCGGTCTTTAGTATTTCTCTTATATGGTTTAATTGAATGGTAATTGTCGTAACTTTGGTTGAAATAACCCATTGAATTTTTATGACTGGTTTTAGCTGATGTTGAGTGAATGCTTTCTTCTTTGGGCTCACATAGAACATGCGCAGTCTATGCCATTGAAAGAAATAGTTCATATTCGCAGTTGCAAAAGCTAGGATTGTCTATTCCGTGTGTTTTTTTCCTCTGAATTATTGCAATCGCCCACATTATACTACATCATTATACTACAACATTATTCCTTCCTTTTTCTACTAAATCTACATAACTTATAAACTTTTTTTTCGTTATTTTTTATTAAACTTTGTGGTGAGACGCTATCGCTTCTTATTGTTATTTTATTAAATTCTCGGTTGTTTTAGCATATGGGGACAGTGTATCTGTATTTAACTGCTTATAATTGGGCATTTTTGTGTGTTTAGGGTGCTACCGATTTAAAAAAAAAACTACCTTAAAACAGTTGTTTTTGTGTGTTTGTATCTGTAAAGATACTTTTAAGTTGTCGTGTCTATCTTTGTCTGATTTTCTTATCGTAGTCGAAGCACTCGTTAGGAAAATTATCGTACTAGTTCTCTTAGGAGTCTAGTGAATTTTAAAAATGTGTATATCTTATCTTGTCGGATTAATATCGCAGGTGGTCCTTCAGACTACGCTGTGTTTTATAGGGTCAACCCCATTTCAACGGCTCTACTGGAGCCACTCTTTTGTTGTTATCATTGTCTTGGGTAATAACTAGGCCAATATCTTTGTCTTCTTTATTATCTTCGATAATACCTTTAGGTTTAATATCGTTATCTTATTGATTACCTTTAATAATAACTTTAGTTTATTATCGTTATCTTACCGATTACCGTTAGTAATAATTTTGGTTTAATTTATCGTTATCTTACCAACTACCGTTAGGAATGACTTCGAGTTATTTCGCGTTATCTTACCGGTTATCTTGAGTAATAACTTCTGTTAAATTCATGTTACCTACTATCTCTTATAATCACTTTAACTTAATATCGTGTTATCTTATCGAGTATCTCAAATAATAACTAAAGCTTAATACCGTTATCTTATTCATTACCTTTGAGGATAACAACTTAAGCTTAATATCTTTACCTTATCTATTATCCTTAACATCAATTTGAGATCTTATCTTATCTTTTTATCGTCCTAACGTGTGGTATATATGACCAGACGTGGGAATTATCTTTCTGAAATTTAAGTGAAAAAGCTAACCCGATTTAGAAATGTAATTTGTCAGGTTAGCATATAAGGATTTAGTAGGCGGTACTTTTGGTAAATTTGTGGATTCACAACTGTGTCATGGACAAGTTAAATGTGCATCGGAGGAAACCAAAGTACCAGAAACAAAATTTGCCAGAGTGCAAGGTGACGCACTCACATGAACATTTTTAAATTTGGGCACTTCTTGCCAAAAAAGAAGAATAGTTGATGCGACACTCATGTGTGTTTGCATATAAGAACTTTATGTTAGCTTTAGTTAGATAAGTTTAGATAGGTTTAGATAGGTTAGGCGACTTGTCGCACCCGTGTTAGTTTAAGCAGTGTTTCATGCTCCCCGACAAATTTGTGCTGTCGGTAAGTAGTGTAGTCAAAGACTATCGGGCTACCTATTCCGTTTCCTGGTACTTCGGTAGACGTGTTATCGGTCGAAAAACCAGGTGGCGCCTTATATAAACATTTTGTAGCTTTAAGTTAGGGTTTATGTAGGGTAGTAAGGACTTAGATTTTAAGCTGTTACTGTGCTAACAGACTTTTTCTTTTTTTAAGTTTTTTCTTTTGTGGCTTTGTCGCGATTGTTACGTGCAAATCGAATTTGCACTTAAACATTGTTTTAGTTTAGTTTTCTTGATGTGCGGAAGTTCCCGCCATAATTTTAAATACGCAAGAAGCGGGAACAATTTAAATGAACTGGGCGGGGCTTCCGGTACGTCACAATAGTGCAATTGGCAAGTGTGAATTATCCCCCATAGGGATAAGGCAATGCTACAAAAGAGGAGGGGAGTTCCGCGGTTCTCGCGCGGAAACGGGGCTTTTTTACGCCGAACTTTGAAGTGAACAGTCGTGCGGGGTGTCGTGTGTTATCTTATTATGTAGATTTCCTTATCTTGATTATCTTTCCTTAATTACCTATTCCCGTCTTCCACTGCATATAGGAACGGAGATGACCCTGGAGCATCCCATGACCCCGAGATAATTTGGATGTCCAACTCTACCAGCAGCAGCGATGCCGAGGCTACCGTGGCGTGATTTCCTGCCGGTTACCGGATCCTTCACGTGAGTAGACTCTCTAATTTTTATTGTTTTAATTTTATGTACCTTCTCTTAATTATGGCGCAATATAAATTATCAGTGACGTCATGTGTATCTTATGAACTTTGGTAATTGTATTACCGGCTTTTAAGAGCCATCTATCGCCATTTCAATGTACCAGAATCTAAGCGTAACATTTTGTTAACTGCATTACCGACCAGATAAAACGTTAAACGAAGTGTAACAAGGAACGTAGAGAAGTAAACATTAGGAAAGGGGTGAGACAGGGATGTGCCCTATCCCCATTGATTTTTAACTTGTACATAGAAGAGGCAATAAATACTGTCAAATGCAGGAAGACATTTGGAATTACTATGCAGGGACAAAAAATTGACATGCTTAGATTTGCAGATGATATAGTGGTATTAGCGTCTAGCAAGGAAGAGTTAGAAGCTGTTCTTAATGAAATGGAAACGGTTCTAACAGAGAGATACGGTATGAAAATTAACAAAACTAAAACTAAAGTTCTAGTTTGCAAAGGTGGGGAAAATAAATCAAAAACAAGAATACAAGTATTTAACACGAACTTACAAGAGGTTAAGGATTTCTGCTACCTAGGAAGCCAAATAACGCAAGATGGGAAAAGCACAAAAGATATAAAACAAAGATTAGCACAAGGTCGTGCTACATTTAACAAGATAAAGCAACTACTGTGCTCAAAGACCACAAACATAGAAACAAGGAAAAGATTGCTTAAAACATATGTGTGGAGCACAGCACTGTACGGCTGTGAAGCCTGGACAGTAGGAGAAGCGGACAAGAAAAAGGTAGAAGCCTTTGAAATGTGGTGTTACAGGCGTATGATGAAGATATCATGGACAGACAAAGTTAAGAACGAAGAGGTACTAAAAATGGTAGGGGAAGAAAGAAATATGTGGAAAACGGTAAAAAAATAGGAGAGATAGGACGATAGGCCACATACTACGGCATAAAGGAATAGTGCGGAATATATTAGAAGCAGAGATAGGAAAAAAGAGAAGAAGAGGCAGACCTAGATTAGATTACTGCACACAGATAGTAAAAGATGTAGGCTGTAGAGGTTTCAGGGAAATGTGTAGGCTAGCCCAGAATAGAAATCAATGGAGGTACGCATCCAACCAATCCCAAGATGGATAAACTAATGACGAAAAGATAACTGTGCTTAAACATGATGATTATTATAAGTAACTACAAGAATTGGTTGGGCAATATTCTCGAATAATGTTAAGTGTGTGAAAGGAGTTACTAGAAAACCATTATTTCAGCAAATGTCTAAGTGTTGGGGGATCTTGGTAGCCACAGGTTGCTTAACCTCCTTCACTGAATCTTGGTAAAATAGGGTATAAAATTAGAAAACAATAGAAAGGGAACGAGCTGAATACACATACTCCCTAAAAAGAAGAAAAAGAAGAAAACCACCAAAAACGCAAAATCAAAGTAGCTGCTTATATAACCCTACATAAAAATAACTGAGTTGCAAACGAATCCGTGACTTTCAGTTAACAATGGATTCCATTACTAAAAGAAATAACAAAAGAAATAACAAATGAAAATCAAATGCCCACAATATCCAGGTAGCATTGCAAGTTTTTCCTGGGTTTTCCTTGCAATATTAACAAGAAATACAGCCTACATACATGATTTCTAGTTATACATAAAATAACTAATTACATAAAAATAAGCATATTAACAATCCTTGTAAAACAGCATTGGTATCTGACAAGTATAAATCCACAATAAGGTTACCTCAAAACCATATACAATCTCCGTTGAACAGTATTGGTATCTGACAAGTGTAAACCCGCCATAGGGTCGCCTCAGATCCATATACAATCTTCATAGAACAACATTGGTATCTGACAAGTGTAAACCCGCCATAGGGTCGCCTCAGAACCATGTTAAAATCTACCAAAGAGGTAACTTAAAGTAACGAAAAGATAAATTGGAAAATATATTAAATCGCCAAATGGTTAAGTGTTGGGGGAACTTGGCAGCCACAGACTGCTTACCTCCCTTCACAACCATTGAAGGTCGGAGAAATAGGGCATATAACTGTAAAACAATAGAAAGTGATCGAACTGCATCTAACAAGAAAGAACATCGCCTATGAGGAAAGACAACAAACATAGAATAAGAAGAAAATTGTTGAAATAATATGTGTGGAGCACAGCACAGTTTGCCTATGAAATACGGGAAGTCTGAAACGCAGACAGAAAAACGGTAGCAGCCTTTTGAAATGATGTGCTTCAGATGTATGAGGACGATAGCATGGACAGACAAAGATAATAACAAATAAGTTACAGAAATAGTAGGGGAACAAGGATATCTGGGGAAAAAGAGAAATAGTAGGGCGGAATACGTTCTAAGGCATTTTTGGGGAATAGTATGTGATATATTACAAGCAGAGATAGGAAAAAAGAGGTAGATGTAGACCTAGATCAGACAGTTATAGATGCAAACTGTGCATATTTTAGGGAAATCTGTAGGTTAGTTCAGAATAGGGAACAATGATGGTACGCGTCTTACCAGTTCTAGGACTGAAGACCTAATGATGATGATGATGAAACGCAACTACTGAAATTCATGATAGATTAAAAAAAGGAAGTGTAATTATGTTATAAATAGTATACAATTTTTATCGGTTTTAAAATAACATATGCTCAAATTTAATTTTGATACCTTTATAAAAAAATACTAATTCTTGTTTAAACTTGCAGATATTCACTTTTTCTTAAACCATGTTGGTCATGATAAAATAACTGCTAAGGAGTCCTCTAAAATATGTTTAACTACTAGTATAGTCGATTAAAAATAACTTTAGGATGACGTCAAATGTAGTAATAAAGTGTGGGTAACTGAATGCAAATGAATACCTAGAATTACACTTGAAGAATATTGTCATTTAAAACAATAAAGGTTGGTAGTTTTGTACGGTGTTGCCGCCAATTTCTTTTGCAAATCCAAGCATTTGGCATTCGACATCTTGTCATTTTGTTGTTCTGCTGGTTATTGTTTATTTTTGACTTTATCGTTTATGTTTTTGGATATTTTATAAAACAATTCTTTTCAGAACTAAAATATATTATTGGAATTGTGGATACATATAATATATATATATATATATATATATATATATATACTATCGTGTAATTTGTAGATCAATTGTAGATACAGAAGGTCATAGGTCAAGCTAGGGTATATAGTCACAGTCTACGATAAAGTTAATTAAGTATTTTAGATAATTAAGATTGCACATATTCAACTTAAGGTAACAATGTAGGGTAATTTAGTTTTGGAATTTCAGTAAGCAGATTTGCATTTTATTTAGTTGGGGATAGCATGATATATTTATACAGTAGAAAACTAAGGTTGAAAATAACACGATGCAAATACCGCTTTTATTTTAATTTCAGATAGTGTAAGACAAATAGTAAAAGCTTTGCATTGGATCGATATTTTAAAGGGCAAACTTGAAACGTTTTAAATATAGCATGTTAAATAAGAGCTTGTTTGGTTGGGATAAAAAAATCGATAGCTTGACAGAATGTAAACGTATGTTACAAGCAGACACGGATCAATATTGCAGACAAAGTAGGATGTTAATAAAGTATATGTAAACCGAAGATGCAAGTATAAAGATCGGTTAGACTTCAGAATAAACACATGAACAAAGACAATTCTATAGCTTGTAGATCGGGAAAACTGGGAGAGAAATGAAGCGTTGTGATTGGACGTTATAGATATACACGCAACAGTTTCAGAGTTAGGTAGGGTGATAGACAACTGGAAACCTCACAATAATATATATATATATATATATATATATATATATATATATATTATATATATATATAATATATTATCTTAACAAAATTTTAATGTTTTATCTGAAAAGAACAAACCTTACACTACTTCTCCACACAGTCACCTCGCAAATTAAAGCATTTGTCATAACGCGAGACGAGTTTTGTATGCCAGCTTTGTACTCCTCAGCCGCCAATGTATTGAGATATGTAGTAGCTGCTTTCAGTTCATCATCACTTTCAAATTTCTTTCCTGCCAAAAAGTCCTTGATCTCATCAATTGTTACGCGCAGATCGGCCTTCACAAATTCGTTAATTAAACTCAGCAGTTCGTCCGTAATTACTGACGGTCGTCCGGAATGTTCTTCATCATGGGTATTGTCTCCGCCCAAACTGAAATTACGACACCAACGCCAAACTGATGATTCATCCATAACATTGTTTACATACACCTTCTTTAGTTGACGATGAATATCGCAGGGTTTCACATTTCTTGCGTTGGGAAATCTAATCACAGCTTTAATTTTACAAATGGCGGTGTTCTCTATTTTTTTGAACATTATAAACACTCACAGAAAGAACACAATTAGTGCGATGCGTAACTTTGCACATAGACAGCTGCAATATATATATATATATATATATATATATATATATATATATTAAAATATTATCCTTTGACTGGGCACAACTTTAATATATTATTTTATCTTATTGTTTAAAAAAAGCGATTATCTGAGATATTAGGCAACCAAACAATCAGGCAAACGATTCTTATTTCATTAATACAATTTTACCTCGCTAGGTGGCCTAATAACTTAAAACAGACCACAAGAACCTTCTATACAATGCTCTAAAACAGTTATTTTGTTCACCACAGCTTAGCTCTGTTAATTTTTAAACTTGAAACTCTACTCAGGCTAATTTTTTTTAAATTAAATAAAATTACAAACACTTCACTTTATCTGTGGGTTTTCAGATAAAGAAAAATGGTTATGGCTTAGCGCCATTTTCTGAATCTAACTCAACTTTTAAGATATTTATTATACTACTGATGTTGAATTTACAGAAATCACTTTTATCTCAAAGCAAATGGCTGATCTGTTTGTTTACAAGCAATTATGCAAAATTTTATTTTTATTTGGGATTATGATTTTACATACTTACGGTAATGAAAAAGATAACACCTGTAGTCCTTTTGTTCTTGTTAAATTGTTCTTTTTAATGAAGCAATAAAATACAATTGGAGACATAATGTTTTATATTACATAACTATCATTCAATACAAAAACAAAAACGTTGCCAGTAAACACACTTTCATTTATTACACATTACCACAGACCTACTACTACGGATAAGATGAACTTTTAATAAAACTCTAATGCGCACACTCTGCTTCTTAATGTCTGCAGATGCGTACTTATATTATACAGTTAATATAAAACAACAAAACATAGGGCGTATTATCGCATATTCCAACACCTACCCTTGCGATAAACGCGACAAAAAAAAATTCACAATAAAATATTGAAAACTAAAGTCAAACACTCTGTAATAACTACTACCTTATCCTTTAATATAATTTCAACTTAAATCTAAATTCTTCAAACTTATTACGGCCTAGTGGCTTTGTAAAAATATCAGCTGCATTGTTGCGGCCTTCAATTTTTATTACATTGATTACATTTTGAACTACTAAATCATGAACAAAGTGAAGTGCAACATTTATATTCTTGGATCTTTTCGAAAAATTCCCATTATTTGCCAGCATACAAGTCGCACTATTATCTTCATAAATCTTTATATTAGAATACAGACAAAGATCATGTTGACTACGTGTAAATCCCAGACTAACAATAAACTTACTAAAACATTCATACCAGTTTCTCGGAGATTCTTTTAGTCCATATAGTGACTTTTTTAATTTATAAACCTTTCCTTCTCCAATTTCACACCCTTCTGGCTGTTCAACAAATATTTCAGATTTCACTTGACTATGTAAGAATGCAGTCTGTACATCCATCTGATGAATGTCATAGCCACGTTCCACACAAACACTTAATAATGTACGTACAGTTGATAACCTAGCAACCGGTGCATACACATCATTCACCAATTCATTCTGTTCGAATCCTTTAACGACAAGTCTAGCTTTATACATGCCATAGGATTTTATTTTATACACCCATTTCACATTTAGCACCTTTGTGTCTACAGGTCTGTCAACTAGCTCCCAAGTTTCTGAATCATTCAATGAATTAAATTCTTTTAACATTGCCTTTCGCCATTCCTCTTTCTCCTCAGATTCTATTGCTTCATCATACGTTTTGGGCTCACTCAGATTTGCATAATTAGAATATAAGACATAATCGTTATAACGCACTGGTATCATTTTTTTCCTTTCTGATCTACTTTTGCCCTCTTCCATTTTCTCTTCTTTCCCTGATTCAGTTTCGCTATTCTCATCATTCAAACGAATACATTCAGTGTCTGATTCAACAAACCTCACATTTCTTGCCAATTGCACTTTACCATTGACCAAGATCCTATAACCTTGATCAAAATAACCTACTAATTTTCCTTTTATTGACTTATCATCTGATGTCGTTCTTTTTTCATCAGGTATTCTAACAAAAACATCACTTCCATACATTTGCAAATTTTTCACACTCGGTTTACGACCAAAAAATATTTCATACGGTGTCTTTTTCTCAAAAGTTGAACTATTTTTTAATCTGTTTCCTATAAAACAAGCAGCTAAAACAATTTCTGGCCAGTATTGTCTTTCTAGATTAGCTTCCTTTCTTAAGCACCGTACACGGTTCATAATGGTTCTGTTAAATCGTTCGGCAACTCCATTTAATTCATGATTATATGGCACGCATGGCACAATTTGAAAACCTTCCCTTTTTGCCACATCATAATAATTTTGATTCAGATACTCCTTTCCATTATCACACCTCAATTCTAATAAAGGACCTTGTGCACAATTTTTAAGGACATTGAAATATTCCATAAAGCAACCAAACACATCAGACTTGTTTTTAATACAGAATACTCTTGCAACTCTCGAGTAATCATCAATAAAAGTAACAAAATATTTTTCAAAATTAAAACCTTCCTCATCCATAAACTTTACATCTGTATGAATTATTTGACCACAGTAGTCAGCACGTCTTCGATTGTTTTCATATTTTAAATTTGACATTTTACTTTCTAAGCAAATTTCACAGTGCATAAAATTGTTATCTAAAGAATTTGGCAAATCATTTAAATAATTTTGATGACACATTATTTGCAAATCATTAAAATTTACATGACCAAGCACTCTATGTAAACGCTCTTTGACTGACATATTTTTTGCTGTGTAATTAGCTGAAATTATGTTGCTTTTAGATATTACCTCACATCTTATAGGGAAAAGTTTATCTTTGACACTTGAATACAAAATTAATTCATTTTTCTGATCGTATACTTCAGCACCATGTGGTTGAAAAATTACTGATTTCCCTTTACTTGTCATAGCACTAACGCTTAACAAGTTTTTGCCTATTTCAGGGACATAAAATACATTTTTAATATCTACAACCCTTTCCAAATTTCCATTTTAAATTTACATAAAATATTTCCTATTTTGATGCTTTTAAAACTTCGGCATTGCCAAGTTTAACTTGAGTATTGACCTTAAGATTAATATAATTATAAAATATTTATCTGACATTACTATGTGATCCGTGCATCCACTATCAATCAACCAATCTACTATAACATTATCTTTTTCATTATTACTCACGTTAGAGCTATTGACATCAAAATGAAATAATTGGACATCATTTTCTTCCTTTGACTCGGTAACATCAGCATTTCCAGCAAAGTTACTTCCTCCACTTTCTCGATATCTTTGTGGATGGAAAATTCTTCTTTGATTTTCACGAAAATTTTCCGAATACGATGTATGACCTCGAAAATTACCTCTTCGATTAAAGTTTGACCTACCACGACCATAATCAGAATATCCACGGCCTCTGCTTGCAAAACTACTTTGATTCTTCCAATATTCTGCTGTACGATTCCAACAATTTTTTTTTATGTGACCTGATCGCCCACAACCATAACATATAATATTTTTCTTATCAGCATTACCAGATACTTGAACATTTGCTTTAAAGGCTTGAGCATTCGGCTCAGCGTTACTAATTCCCTTTTCAACAGGGCTTACATCATCTGTATTTTTATTTAAATCTTTAGGACTCATTAATTTCTCGCGTATATAATCAACAGTACGTTCCGCCTCAGGCACTAAATCAATTGTTTCAATAAGATGTCTACATCTGTCTGGTAAACACATCATTAAATAACTAACTCTTCTTTTCCGACTAACATCACCACCGGCACACTGTAATTCATTGATTTTACGTTCAAACATCTCGAAAAACTTTTCAGGGTCGTCAGTATCATTCATTTTTAAATTACACAACTGGCGTTCAATTAGTAACTGTTTAGCTTCAGACTTTTTCATATATAAACCATCTAATTTTACGATTACCTGCTTTGGGGTATCACAATTCATCATATCATCCGCCGGCACAGCAATGGAAAAATAGTACATAACTTTATCGACCATAGAATTCCAATCTTCTTCTTTAATCGTTGTGGGACGAACGTCATTTTCAATAACAGCAATACACTTTTTATATTTTAATAAAAACATGAACCCTCGTCTCCACTGGTCGTACTTTGACCCCTTTGTAAGCTTTTCAATTACAACGTCGTTATTACCCATTTTCTATTACCGTAAATTTTACTTTCAATTCCTGTTTTAACAGTTGCTCTACTTGTTTTTGAGGTTATGTTGCTCGTGCACGTTGCATATTTTTTATAAACACCAACACGGCTTCGTTTTCTACCAAACTACAATTAACGAACCACGGTTTCTGCTACCATGTTAAATTGTTCTTTTTAATGAAGCAATAAAATACAATTGGAGACATAATGTTTTATATTACATAACTATCATTCAATACAAAAACAAAAACGTTGCCAGTAAACACACTTTCATTTATTACACATTACCACAGACCTACTACTACGGATAAGATGAACTTTTAATAAAACTCTAATGCGCACACTCTGCTTCTTAATGTCTGCACATGCGTACTTATATTATACAGTTAATATAAAACAACAAAACATAGGGCGTATTATCGCATATTCCAACAGTTCTGTTGGAGTTCCATTCACACTTGTAACATGGAGGATTCTCAGAATACCAGGTAAATCTATTAATAGAAATGGTTTTAGTACCAAGACAACATTTGTTTTAGCACACTCAGAATAAAATGGATATAAATCAGAATGTTAAATATAGATACAATGAATACTTAATTGATGCAGATATCCTCAGCATCAGCTTTTATTAAATTTTTTTGCTTCTGGATCTCGATCACCAAAAACCAACTTTCCAAAATTTGTTTGTTCTGCTGCTAGCGAATAAATAACTTCGACGACTTCTTGCTATCTGGGACACCTTTGCTACACCAACAGGTTATATTTTACCTTGGGGCTCCTGAACAAAATCTCAATCTTCTAATATTTTGGTAGTACACCTATTGCATGTATAATCGTAGCCACTATTACATTAAGCCTTGCTAGCTTTAGAAACAAGTTCAATTTTATTTTCAAACTAAATAAAACATGAGCTCAGTAAAAACACAACTTTTATTTTCCTAGTATAATTGTAATATTTTCATAATCAACAACCTTTCTGTAACCTCGTTACGCCTTAGTTTTCATTTCTTCTTAGTGCCAACTATTATATATATTTTACATAAATCATAAACACAGAAACTATTTCAAAACAAATCACTGGATTAAATTACATATCAAATTTCTAATATTACACATCATAAACTTCTCATTGGTTAAAATGTTCAATACGTTAAATTATGCCTTAAAATGCTAAAATTAAAATACAAAATTGCTTTTACAAATTAAATACACATGTTCTTTCACATAGTGCTACTGTATAAATGCTACATCTACTACTAGATACTCCAACCACCAAGAAAAGGTTTCTATCTTTTTCAGAACAGCAAGTACGCAGCTAAGTTAAATTTCACGTTAGAAAAAGTGTCCTGTATGGAACTCAATTTTTAGTTTACTTTAATCTACAGTCATGTATCTCTTTTTAAACCCTTTTAACTGTTAAATTAACCTATAAATGTCAAAGTTTACTACATATTAGCCCCACCTGATTTTTAATAATAAAATAAAATTTCTTTCGCCTCTCAGAGTAACTGTTTCAACTGCTGACATATTTTAGTTTATATTAAATATCATTTAATTTAAGTATGTACATGGTTTTAGTTTTAAGCTTAATATATGGAAATTTTAAATTTTGTTCTGTACATTAATTTCTATAAATTCACTTTTAGTTTTTAAATAAAGTAACCACCCTTAGTATTTTTTTTATTCTATTAGTTATCGTCTGCATTCAATAAGGATACAAATTTTCTATATGGGATCTACCCCTGCACTCACCTTTTTTATTTTCTAACTCATAAGTGTTATTCCCTGCAAAAATCTCTCTAACCCTATATGGCCCCTCATACGGTAACGATAATTTACCACATACATTTTTTTCCCAATTTGATGTTCTTAATCTTTTAACGATCACTAAATCCCCAATTTCAAAAATCATTTGTTTCTTGATTTTCCGGTTACGTTTTTCTCTGTCCCTTTTTTGTATTTTTTCGATACGCCTTCTAGCTTTATTTAATAATTCAGTAATGTCCTCTATCTCATTCTCAGCCCTCCATGGTCTAGCTGGTATCACTATTTTTATTAACGTGACAGGACAAAATCCTGTCACCGAACTTGACACATAGTTTATGTATACCTC
Source organism: Platerodrilus igneus (assembly GCA_036346225.1). Lineage (NCBI taxonomy): Eukaryota > Metazoa > Arthropoda > Insecta > Coleoptera > Lycidae > Platerodrilus > Platerodrilus igneus. The sequence continues at coordinate 497,171 of JARFIW010001354.1, read as the reverse complement.
TATCTGTGGTAAATACCTGTCCCAATAATCATGACGTTCCTGAGTTATCAATCGTAAAAACTTAATGACCTCTCGAATATATTGTTCGCAAAGGTTTGCTTTAGGATGTTTAACACTACAAAATACTACCTTAATTTCTTTTTCCCTTAATGCATTCTTTACCCTACGATTATGACAATACGTTGCGTTATCTAACAAAATTCTATCCATTCGACCTACTTGTTCTACAAACTTCCTCACACGTCTCAGAACATGCCTTGAATTGCATCGTCTTGCTGGATAAAGCTTCACGAATTTTGAAAAAATATCAACCATGACCAATATATGCTGGTATCCGATTTCACTTGGTATTAAGTTACTTAAGTAATTCAAGGCTACTGTATCTAATGGACCTGCTGCTCTAATACACTGAACTTGATTCTGTAATACCATGTTTTTATCTTTTCCTAATAAACAAGTTTCACACCGATTAATGTAATCTTTTATTAATTTTATATCGTTTTTGACATAAAACGCTTTTCTAAATATTAGAAATGTTTTTCGAATGCCTATATGTCCAAACCTATGGTGAATTTCTTGAATCATTTCTACTGCCAGATGTCTCGTTAACACCAACTCTTCGTCCCCCAAGATTTTGACTAAAAATCCATCTATTATACAAAAACCTCTATATCTCGCCTGATCAATTCTTCCCTAACTAATCTGATTTCAGCATGTGCTTGCATACGCACAAATCTGGTATTCGACCAATTCTCCACGTCCCCAAATACCTGTAATGCGATCAAAAACCTACTCTTTTCGTTCTGTATCGAGCCTTCGTCTTTCTTACTAAAGAAATCGGCAGTAATATTATCCTTTCCAGATTTATGTCTTATCTCGAACTCGTACTCCTGTAACATCAATGTCCATCTATATAATCTGCTGTTTAAGAATTCTTATTTTTTCAGAAATGTCACCACCTTATTGTCAGACTCGATGAGAAATTTGTTTCCCAAATAATAGAACCTTAATTTTGTAACCGAATATACAATGGCCAGCATTTCCTTTTCTGCGACCGAATACCTACTTTCACAGTCCTTTAATGCCCTCGATATAAAACAAATTGGAACTTCTATCCCTCCTTGAACTTGTACCAACTCGGCACCAATTGCAAAACTTGACGCATGCGCCCTTAAAATAAAACGATTTTCAAAATTTGGATATGTAAGTGACAATTCTCTATAAAACACGGTTTTGAGCTCCTAGAACGCATTTTCCCTCTGCTCTGTCCAGCTCCACCTCTTGTCCTTTCGCAACAACTCCAACAATGGTACGCACAACTCTGAACACCTTGGTATAAACCTTTGATAATTGTTCAACACACCTAAAAATCTCCTTAAGCCTTTCAAATTCCGTGGTTGTTTCAAGTTCTTTAATTCCTCTAAACGTTTTTCACAAATTTTGATACCCTCTCGACCAATAATAAACCCTAAATATTTTACTCTGTCTTTAAAAAACTCACATTTCTTACAATTCAATCTTAAACCTCACTCATCTAGTTTTTGTATCACTTTCTCTAAATGTTCCATGTGCTCTTCCTCGTTTCTAGAAAAAATCAAGATATCATCGACGTAATGTGTGCAGAAGTCCTCGTATTCATTTAGCAGCTTCTGCATTGCCATCACTAGAGCTGCAGAACTGCTAGACAGGCCGAACGGTATTACTCGGTACTGGCAAATCTCCCCTTCTATGCTAAAACCAGTATATTTTTTACTGTCCTCGTGTAACGAAATAAGCCAAAATGAATTCTTCAAGTCTAATTTACTGAACATTTTCATATCACTCATTTTATATAATAAATTGTCTAACGATTTTGGCTGCTCAAATTGTGCTCTTTTTATCGAATTTAATTTTCTAGCATCTAAACATATCCTTAACTCTAAATTGTCCGCTTTAGGCACAACAACTACTGGACTTATATACGGCGTCCGTGCCGATTCTATAATTCCCTCTCGTAACATCCTTTTTATCTCTAATTTAACCCTACTACGTATTGCATATGGAATCGGATACACCCTGGTGCTGAAACTACTCTCGTCTGTGACTTCCAATTTATGTACATATTCCTTGGCAAACCTAGGCTCCTTACTGAATACTCCAGCATGTTTAGTAAACAAATCGTGTAATCTTTTCGTCAAATCATCCCCAATTAAACCAATCTGTGTCTCATCAAATACTTTTCAACTATATTACATAATCGCAACCTATCCTTATCATCATAAAATCTATCAACAGTCTTCCCTAATCTTATACTGTCATTAATTTTCTCATTCCTATTATTAATCTCATCATTTTGGACCACCCAATTCTTTTCTGTGTTCAAAATCTTAATCGTACGTGCTTTCCCATCTATGATTAAACCAAACTCCTCAATTTTATCAATTCCTACAATGAAATCTAAATACAGCTCTCGTGATATCAAAAACTCCACCTCGCCTAGCTTGGTTTTGCCCATTACAACTGACACCCTTACCACTTTTTCAATCGTAGTTAATCTTTTCATTATCGCAGACCATAAATTCACCTTTTTAATTCTGAAAATCTTCCCTTCTGATAAATCCGCATGTTTTAAAATTATATCCTCTCGTACAAGTGATAGCTGTGATCCAGTATCTATTAACGCCATATATGTACACTCTCCTAAATTAATATTAATAAATGGTGACTCCCGTTTAAACTCAAATTTATATTCGAACAACTTATCAACTAAACTAATACTACTGTTGGCACCTAAATCTGACTGGCATAACTTTAACTGGGAAAAAAATGTATGTGGTAAATTATCGTTACCGTATGAGGGGCCATATAGGGTTAGAGAGATTTTTGCAGGGAATAACACTTATGAGTTAGAAAATAAAAAAGGTGAGTGCAGGAGTAGATTCCATATAGAAAATTTGTACCCTTATTGAATGCAGACGATAACTAATAGATTAAAAAAATACCAAGGGTGGTTACTTTATTTGAAAACTAAAAGCGAATTTACAAAAATTAATGTACAGAACAAAATTTAAAATTTCTATATATTAAGCTTAAAACTAAAACCATGTAAATACTTAAATTAAATGATTTTTAATAAAAAGTAAAATATGCCAGGAGTTGAAACAGTTACTCTGAGAGGCGAAAGAAATTTTATTTTATTATTAAAAATCAGGTGGGGCCAATATGTAGTCATTTTGACATTTATTGGTTAATTTAACAGTTAAAAGGGTTTAAAAAAGAGATACATGGCTATAGATTAAAGTAAAATAAAAATTGAGTTCCATACAGGACACTTTTTCTAACGTGAAATTTAACTTGGCTGCGTACTTGCTGTTCTGAAAAAGATAGAAGCCTTTTCTTGGTGGTTGGAGTATCTAGCAGTAGTTGTAGCATTTATACAGTAGTACTATGCGAAAGAAAATGTGTATGTAATTTGTAAAGGCAATTTTGTATTTTAATTTTAGCATTTTAAGGCATGTTTAACGTATTGGACATTTTAACCAATGAGAAGTTTATAATGTGTAATATTAGAATTTTGATATGTAATTTAATCCAGTGATTTATTTAGAAATAGTTTCTGTGTTTATGATTTATGTAAAATATATATAATAGTTGGCACCAAGAAGAAATGAAAACTAAGGCGTAACGAGGTTACAGAAAGGTTGTTGATTATGAGAAGATTACAATTAAATAAGCAAAAAATAAAAGTTGTGTTTTCACAGAGCTCATGTTTTATTTAATTTGAAAATAAAATTGAACTTGTTTCTAAAGCTAGCAAGGCTTAATGTAATAGTGGCTACGATTATACATGCAATAGGTGTACTACCAAAATATTAGAAGATTGAGATTTTGTTCAGGAGCCCCAAGGTAAAATATAACCTGTTGGTGTAGCAAAGGTGTCCCAGATAGCAAGAAGTCGTCGAAGTTATTTATTCGCTAGCAGCAGAACAAACAAATTTTGGAAAGTTGGTTTTTGGTGATCGAGATCCAGAAGCAATTAAATTTAATAAGAGCTGATGCTGAGGATATCTGCATCAATTAAGTATTCATTGTATCAATATTTAACATTCTGATTTATATCCATTTTATTCTGAGTGTGCTAAAACAAATGTTGTATTGGTACTAAAACCATTTCTATTAATAGATTTACCTGGTATTCTGAGAATCCTCCATGTTACAAGTGTGAATGGCACTCCAACAGAACAAAAGACTACAGGTGTTATCTTTTTCATTACCGTAAATATGTAAAATCATAATCCCAAATAAAAATAAAATTTTGCATAATTGCTTGTAAACAAACAGATCAGTCATTTGCTTTGAGATAAAAGTGATTTCTGTAACTTCAACACAGTAGTATAATAAATATCTTAAAAGTTGAGTTAGATTCAGAAAAGGGCGCTAAGCCATAACCATTTTTCTTTATCTGAAGACCCACAGATAAAGTGAAGTGTTTGTAATTTTATTAAATTTAAAAAAAAATTACCCTGAGTAGAGTTTCAAGCTTAAAAATTAACAGAGCTAAGCCATGGTGAACAAAATAACTGTTTTAGAGCATTGTATAGAAGGTTCTGTGGTTTGCCTCGGCTGCTCTCTCTCTCGGCCACTCAACTATGCATAATATACCAACAAAGACGCTTACCTGTACTGCTGAATCTAAAAATTCCCGCTCACTGCCACTCGCTGTAATCTAAAAGCAAATCACCCCCCTACAATCATACTCAAAATAACGCAACTCACAAAATACATCACACTCTATTTACATGAAATAAATATTACAATTTTAAAAACTTTTTTCATTATATACAATGATGTAACTTGGATTATTAACAATTCCTTTTCAAAAATATATTTGAATTCACCAATTTTATCAAATAAATATCCTACTAAAGTAAGATGGCTGCCCCCATACCTGATTTTAACACTTGTCCTAATATGAGCTTATACTAAAACTCTTTAAACTTGAGTGCAAAATTATAGCACTGCAAAAATAAAAATAAGTCCCCTTTACTTTGTACAACAGCCTGGTTATTTTTACATTAATTATCCCTTTTTACCTAAACAAGTTTTCATCTACATATAAAGTCCTATAAAATTTTCAGATTATCAATTTCATACAGAATTATCACTCCAAAGCACAAAAATAATAAAGTAAACACAGCTAATCACCATCACAAAAATGTTTTATAAAATTCGTTACGTGGTACTTATTTTCCTAAAGGTATCAGCAAACCAGCCCTCGACAATGATGTCGTCTCAAAAGACTCTAGGCTATAGAACCGCTCTCCAGGTTAAATTACCATTCCTCCCAACACCCTACTATCCAAATCTTTTCTCGTGTACCATAAAGAAAATGCATCCAAACTTCCACAATTTTCCATTATATTTCCACATATTAATAACCCATCAATAATTGCTGCATTTACCATTTAAGTCCAAATTTTGAAACTATTTGTACGCTCCAACATCCAAAAATAACTGTAGTTGGTACTTACATGCTTAATACACGCATCGCTCTTAACTCTATATTTATTAAAAGCTTTTCAATATATGAGCTTATCATCACAACAAACCAACTAGTGTGCTATTACAAATAACCATATACAATCACTTAAAAGTATTCACTACTAGAGTTACCATCGAAGACGTGCGAAAAAAAGTAAGAATGAGTCATCCTCCTTCAGGGTGTTTATATAAGGACAAAACGTACCCCCCTGTTTCTAAATTTGCACGTACTCAACAACGTACAAACAAACATTCCTAGTAAACCGCCAATTGTCTGCTTGCATCTAGAAATTACTGGCATAACCGTCGCCAATTTCAAGTTAAAACACCACCAGTTCTCATTTTTCTGTGAACTACAACCTACAAACAGATAAAATTCGTTCGAGGAAAACTAGCCTCAACAAACATTGATTACTACATTCACGCCTCTCAACTCAACCAAACATATTGGTCTGACCAATATATTTTTGAAAACACTCTGGCACTGCACAACTAATTTCATAAATCGCCGATTTTTGCAATTTTTCCACCTTGTCTTTTGGATTACTTAGTAAATCTTTAATTTTATTAGTATTACTGAAAGCAATTTTGAAATTAATCTGTTTGAATATTTTATCAAGACCCTTTGTGGTTTTGTGAAACGAAAGTTTAACATATTTAACATTATCGTTAGAGGTGGTCGATTGCAAAGTCGTTGATTTACGGATCTTAATCCTGTTGTTACACTTTCTAAAAATATTATTTATAATATCAGAAGAGAAACCATTGTAATTCGCTATTTGTTTAATAAGAACAAATTCCTTATTAAATCTGTTTTTATTTAAAGGGGAATTCAATAATCTATTAATTAAAAAGTTAAATGAAGCAAACTTATGTTGTATGCTATGATTGGAGGAAGACAGAATAAAGCGATTTACATTGGTTTCTTTTCTATAAATGTCAAATTCCAATTTATTACCATTTCTAATTACTAATGTATTTAAAAAGGGCAATTGCCCATTATTCTCTAGTTCATACGTAAATTTTATGCTTTGAAATTTTGAATTCAATTCTTTAAGAAAATTATCAACATTTGATTAAGAATTCTTCTTAATCTTCTTTGGGAATGAAACCACTCATAGTTTTTAAAATCTATTTTATTTACGTTTCGATCCATGACCTAGGATCGTTGTCAAAATAATAAAAACTTCAAGTTTGACATTTATGACATAAATTGAAGGTGACTTTGATTTATTGAAATATTTGGTTTGAGTACACTAAGCAAAAAATTTTAAAGTTTAAAAGAATGATTGCCTTCAATTTGTGTTACGGCCTGGGACCGACTTGTTTTAGGTAGCCAATACGCTTAACGTGAAATCAGCTGATTAATTTTTATTGGTGAATTTTATATAAATTCAATAATTTGGAAAACATTTTTTAACATGTTTCTATTTATACAATTGAGAGGATGGTTATTAAAGAAGTGTGCGATTGCGTTACCGTAAGGCATAAGCAGTCGTTTTTTTATATTTATTTTGAGGGGGGAAAAATCATTATGATTTAGGCTACCTTTTTGGTAGATTTTAACATGGTTCTGAGGCGACCCTATGGCGGGTTTACACTTGTCAGATACCAATGTTGTTCTATGAAGATTGTATATAGTTCTGAGGCGACCCTAAGACGGGTTTACATTTGTCAGATACCAATACTGTTCAACGGATATTGTATATGGTTTTGAGGTAACCCTATTGCGGGTTCACACTTGTCAGATACTAATGTTGTTTTACAGGGGTTGTTGATATGCTTATTGTTATGTAATTAGTTATTGTATGTATAAATAGAAATCATGTATGTAGGCTGTATTTCATGTTAATATCGCAAGGAAAACCCAGGAAAAACTTGCAATGCTACCTAGATATTGTGGGCATTTGATTTTCATTTGTTATTTCTTTTAGTAATGGAATCCATTGTTTACTGAAAGTCACGGATTCGTTTGCAACATTCCTTTAAGACCTATCGTAAGCTCCATAGATTCACCATGACATAATTTAGCAAAATTTTTCCTAAAAATTATAAATCCATTAACAGGCAAAACGGATTCTTTCATAAAAAACAACCAACACCTTTTAGAAAAATTATCAAACATAAAAATTGAAAATACACACACACAATGGTAAGTTTTGATGTAGTAAATCTCTTCACAAATGTCCCTATAAACAAAACGCTTAATATTATAAAAAACAAACTTGAAAAAGATGACAACCTTAAAGAAAGAACAAAACTAAGTATGTCATCGATTATGGAATTACTTGACTTATGCGTCAATACCACATATTTTCAAATAAGTGATCAATTCTACAAACAAAGCTTTGGAATGGCAATGGGAAGTCCACTATCACCAATCTTTAGTAATATATTTATGGAGGAATTCGAAAAAGATGTAATATTCACACAAGAATTGAAACCACTAGTCTGGTGGAGATACGTAGATGATGTTTATGCTATTTGGCCTCATAATATAGAACTAATTAAAAACTTTGTAGAGTCCATTAACAAAATAGAACCAACTATTAAATTCACATATGATTTAGAACAACATGGAAAACTTCCATTTTTAGATATTCTAGTTAGCAAAAACGATACAACGATTAATACATCGGTATACAGAAAACCAACGCACACAAACAGATACTTAAACTTTGATTCAAACCACCCACAATGTGTCAAATGAGGAATTATCAAAACCATGTATGATAGAGCAAAATTAATATCATCAAACGAAGAAATTTTAAAGAAAGAGAAAGACCTAATCAAATGTACACTAATAAAAAACAAATATCCTAAAAGAATAATAGAGAAAGAAATGAATAAAAATCCTAAAAATAAAGAAAAAGAAAACAAAATCAACGATTCACACCAAAAAATGCTCTCAATACCATACATAAAAGGATTCTCCAAAAAAATCCAAAGAATAGGAAACAAAGTTAGAATTAAAACAGTATTTAGAACCAACAATACACTAAGAGCACAATTAACAAAAACAAAACCTAAAAACGCAATACAAAATTCAAAAAACTGCATCTACAAAATGCCGTGCGAATGTAACAAGTTTTATATAGGGGAAAGTTCCAGACCATTTGAAGTTCAATTAAAAGAACATAAATCATATATAAAAAATAGAAAATTTGAAAAATCTATGATTTGCCAACATGCATGGGACTCCAGTCATAAAATAAAACGGGAGGACGCAAAAAATATCGACAAAGAAGAAAACCATCAAAAACGCAAAATCAAAGAAGCTGCTTATATAACCTTACATAAAAATAACTGCGTTGCAAACGAATCCGTTACTTTCAGTAAACAATGGATTCCATTACTAAAAGAAATAACAAATGAAAATCAAATGCCCACAATATCTAGGTAGCATTGCAAGTTTTTCCTGGGTTTTCCTTGCGATATTAACATGAAATACAGCCTTCATACATGATTTCTATTTATACATACAATAACTAATTACATAACAATAAGCATATCCACAACCCCTGTAAAACAACATTAGTATCTGACAAGTGTGAACCCGCAATAGGGTTACCTCAAAACCATATACAATATCCGTTGAACAGTATTGGTATCTGACAAGTGTAAACCCGTCTTAGGGTCGCCTCAGAACTATATACAATCTTCATAGAACAACATTGGTATCTGACAAGTGTAAACCCGCCATAGGGTCGCCTCAGAACCATGTTAAAATCTACCAAAGAGGTAGCCTAAATCATAATGATTTTTCCCCCTCAAAATAAATATAAAAAAAGGACTGCTTATGCCTTACGGTAACGCAATCGCACACTTCTTTAATAACCATCCTCTCAAGTGTATAAATAGAAACATGTTAAAAAATGTTTTCCAAATTACTGAATTTATATAAAATTCACCAATAAAAATTAATCAGCTGATTTCACGTTAAGCGTATTGGCTACCTAAAACAAGTCGGTCCCAGGCCGTAACACAAATTGAAGGCAATCATTCTTTTAAACTTTAAAAATTTTTGCTTAGTGTACTCAAACCAAATATTTCAATAAATCAAAGTCACCTTCAGTTTATGTCATAAATGTCAAACTTGAAGTTTTTATTATTTTGACAACGATCCTAGGTCATGGATCGAAACGTAAATAAAATAGATTTTAAAAACTATGAGTGGTTTCATTCCCAAAGAAGATTAAGAAGAATGCTAAACAAACCACAACAAACATACAGGGAGTATTTGATTTAGAAGTGTCAAAAACTGCAAAAATATCATCCACGTATCTTAACCATTTTCTCGGGAAGTATTTGGAGTTCTTTTAACTCGGTTTCAAAACGGGGCATAAATAAATTTGCTATGAAAAGTGATAGACTATTTCCCATTGCAGTGCCTTCATGTTGTTCGTACAACTTGTTGTTGAATTGAAAACAGTTCGGAGACATGCAATGCGAAACAAGCTTGATATAGTCCTCAACTATATCATCATTAATATCACTATCTATAAGAACATCTTTTAAATATGTTAAAATACGTGGTATTGGAACACTAGGGAATCATGAACTGACATCAAATGAAATTAAGATGTCGTACTCTTCTAATGTGATATTTTTTATTTTATTAATAAACTCTAAAGAGTTTTGTACAGACAAACTGTTAAACTTTAAATTCTTTAATTCATTTGACAGCCATCGTGATAAATAGTAAGTCGGTGAGTTGATACCTGAAACTATTGGTCTTATCGACTTATTATTTTTGTGAATTTTTGGTAAACAGTACAGTTTTGGCATTTCAAGATTGAAAATTGTCAATTTTAATTTTAGTGTGAGCGAAATTAGGTTTGGACATTCTTTTAAAACCGACTCTGTTGATTTAATCATTTTATTTAAAAGAATCTCATTTTTACGTTTTTTGACTATTGGTCTGTAAAGACCCTTAGACAGCATAGTTTCTACTCTATCAACATAGTCCCGTTTATCCAGAATAACCAACTTATTCCCCCTTGTCAGCCTTTAAATAATAACAATTCTTCTGTCGTAAATCTTTAATAATCAGATGATCTTTCCTTGTTTGTTCAGAGGTATTCCTTGCGCAAGTTGTCCGAAAGTTGAAATTTGCATGCGTTTCTAATAAAGTTTTTTGAATTGTCATCTAATTTTGAAATAGATTTTTCAATGCCAGTTAAGGTTCGAGTCTTTGGAACGGTGTTTTTAAAAACAATTCCAAACACTTAACAATTTTTATTGATTCTTAAACAGAAATTACTATGGAATTTAAAATAACTGTCAAAAATAATAACTTTAATCAAAAATAATATTAATTGTACTAAGGCGAGTAGTCTAAGTAGACAACAATGCAAAAGCTGTAATACTCAGAATGACTCAATTGAGTAGCTTGAACAACGAAGTATGGAGTTCGAAGACTGACTGCCGGGCCTTGAGCTCCCGGGCTTTTTATAATAACCTGCCCCTCACACGGCTGTGGGAACTTACAGATCTCATGTCTGCTTTTCTCTTAATTGTACACTTTATTACATTGTAGCAATTTTATTTCTAAGTAATTGCGGTAGTTAACCGCTTGTGACCTGCCACCTGCAGTATCACTGCCCTCTCGGATGCAAAGTTGCATGTCCGTTCTCATGAACTGTCGATAACCTCTCTGGGTTATCCTTGTATTACATTGTTGCAATGAACTTATACTTTATTTAACAATTTCTAATAATTCCTATTAGATTCAATATATTCAATATATATATAGATAATTGGGGGATACATAACTTGCCAGCAATAATGTATTCCAAAGGAGTTTTCAAATAATCTACTCAAAATTTTAAGCCTTTTGTGGTAAGGAATTTTTATTCTTTTTTATTCAAATAAAGGGTGTCTCAGAATGTTTTTCGTTTTTGAATTGACCAATACGCGCCAACCACAGGTAGCAGGGGGAGTGGACTCAAATGCTTGGCCGGCTTGTTAAGTTTAGTAGCCATGAATCGTTTTACGGGACCCCAGCGCACGTTTTGCGTGCGAGCGTTTTATAAAAATAACGATTCCTACACTATTGTTCGTCGTCTCTACAGGACACATTTTAATTTAACAAGCTTAAGACATGTGCCAAGTGCCAATTTAATTAAGCATTGGGTGTGCAAGTTTGAAGAGACTGGGAATACAATGCCGGACAAATCGTCTGGGCGCAAAAGGACATGAAGAACGACCTTGAACGTGGCCCGCGTTCGCCAGTCTGTTATGGACGACCCACGACAGTCGTTGAAATTGCGCGCAGCTTCTCTTAATTTGAACAAATCTACGGTTCATCGCATTATTTCGAATGATTTGCATTTTCACCCCTATAAAATTGTAATTGTTCAAGAAATGAAGCCTGATGATCCTGATAAACGAGTCGAATTCTGCAGGACAATGAAAAATCGTTTTAGGAGTTTCAATAACATCTGGTTCTCCGACGAATCGAATTTCTACATCAACGGTAATGTGAATAAACAAAATTGCAGATACTGGGCTCCCGAGAATCCATCAGAACTGCATCAGAAGCCCTTGCACTCGCCAAAACTTGTTGTTTGGGCTGCCATATCAAGTCAAGGAATTATCGGCCCTTATTTTTTTGAGGATGAGCGAGGTCGAACTCAGACCGTTAATTCTGATCGATATTGCCATATGATCCGGACTTTTTTGGCTACAGAAATGCAAAACCAGAACGGCTACAACCGCAACACCTTTTTCTAGCAAGATGGAGCCACTTTTCATGTTACAAATGACTCATTAGCTGCTCTCCACGATTTATTCCCTGGAAGAGTGATAAGTCGCCGAGGAGACATCAACTGGCCACCGAGGAGCCCTGATTTAACGCCTGTTGATTTCTTTCTATGGGGCTACCTAAAAAGTAAAGTTTGCAACTCTATTCCAAGAGCGATGCTCCAGCGAGTGATTAAAAATTTTAGCTCCAAATTAAATGAGTGTGAACAAGTGAATGGGGCGCATTTGCAAACGATTGTTTTTCATAAATAAACTTCAAGAATTGCTCTTTAAATAAACCATAAATAAAACGAGTTTTAATTGATATTGTTGTTTTTTATTTAACATCTAAAAACGAAAAACATTCTGAGACACCCTTTATATTATGATTTAAGCTAACATTGGCAATGTGGTATTTTATTCAGTTGTGACGTCATTCTAAAGTAAAAGCGAATGGACTATATTACGTTTTCACAATGCCTAAACCGTTAGATGCGCGTGCTCAAGAAATGGTAGCTTCACTAATAGACTATTTTGAAAAAGAAAATGATAATAATGGGCCTCTTCTACCACTCACTTCTGTAAGAGACATAAGTAATTTCTGTATTTATGTGTTTGATTCCAATAGAATAATTTCAAATTTGACGGGATTAAGTAAACTAAACAGTTTCATTAAAAGTTGTTTGTTTTAGTCGCAGCAGTGAAACAGTAAGTTATATTATTTTACATAGTCTTTTTCTTATTGTTTGTATTTCTAGGAATAAACCTAAACTTACATATACAGCTGATCAAATAGCTGAACGCTACGGTCAGACGGTTTTGAGACTTCCATCATACCATTGTATTTTTAATCCCATTGAACACATTTGGAGTATAGCAAAAAGTTATTATAGGGATCACGTTGGATACAGTGGTACCTCAGTTGAGAAGTCACTAGCTACATGGAAGGAAGCTCTTGCGACTGTAACACCTGATGTGTGGGTAAGCACAATCTGCCATACACAAAAAGAGATACAACTCTGGTGGGATAGGAAAATAGCATTTGATTATGAAGATGTACTACTGTTGATATAAATAGTGAAGAGGACGACGACTATCTGTGGAAGGATGAAGCATAATATACAATTGCTCTACAGCTTTGGTACAATATAAATATACATTTGTTAATTAATATATTAATGAATTAGATACATTTTTCAGTATTACTTAATTTTGATTTAGTTGATTTGCGTGAAGCATGAAAAACATTTTTAAAAACACGTTGAAATGTATTGAGATTAAATTAATATCTTCCTCCTAAAGACTTTGGTGTTACAAATTTGAAAGTCGTATTCAAGACATCAGTTCGAGTAAAATTCAAACTTTATGTATATTTTATATTGAATGTATTTACACAGTATAGTACTTTATTATACTGTGGTATTTACATATCTCTTAAAGTTAATAAACTATTTATAAAATGTTCTTTATTTAAAATCATCAACAGTTCATGACCTCAAATATTTCATGAAGTATTGTAAATTTTAAGAACCTCATTTTTTAGTAATACTGCAATAAATTTGTGTGCCAAGCTCCTTATTAAGTTATCTTAAATTGTGGAATGCAAGATGAAGTATAACTACGTTATCACAGATTATCCACTCTTACAGATGCGAGGGCTTTGTCAGATCCTTTGATGTTTGTAGAGCAAGATTCTATAACCTTGAACGCAAACCGCCATTACATAAGAGATTTTTTGTGGGAAATTTGAATGTTAATAATAAAATCTACTATAATGTTTTTAACAGTAACCTAAGCTCAATACTATTGTCGCATACCATAATACACACAAACTAAGCGACTAACACTTTTGTTGGCAGTAAATAATTTCTAACAGTTACTTATCCTCAACATTCAAGATCTGTATATTTATCAATTTTATCAGTGCAATAGGCGCCCTCATAACTTTTTATACCAATAGGTCAAACTCTTCCTAATACACACTATTTTATTTGTTTTTATACTGAATAGAAATCACAAATTATTTACCGGTAGATAATCTGTGTCGCAGTCTAAAATCAAATTTTCTGATACCTACCCAGAATTGAAATGGTCCTAAATAACTATTTTCGTTGTGCCTTTTGCTTGATGCTGGCATAAGAGATTTGCCCTTTCTTCAGTTCAAAATGAATTTAAAAAGATTTTTTGTTAGAAAATGCTTTTTATACTATACCTGATTTTTTAACTTCTGTTGTGGTTCTTTTAGGTCATCCTTTAGAGATTTATGATGCACTTCTCTATACTATTTTCTGTAGTGTTTGTTTTAAATTATGTATAGTGTTTGGCGAAAGCTTCCCCACAAATTTTTATTTCAAACATCTATTTTGTTACGTATACCAGTAATATTTTCAAGTTTTACTCATTATGTATGCTGAATTGACACAATGAGTAAAACTGGTAAATGTTGCTAAGAATAAGTGTAACAAAACGTAGGTTGTTTGAAATACAAAATTTGTAGAAAAGCTTAGAATTTACATCGATAAATATATATTAATTCACCCCACTTTGAGAAGAAAACGACAATAGCCTTCCTATTAAATTAGGTGTTTTGTAAATATTTTGACAAATAGAGACTCTAAATCCTCCATAACATTTTCCTAAACGGCACAAATTTTTCGTGATACACTTTTTGTTTAATTTTTTTTATAATGAATAGCAATCTCAACTCAGAATTTTAAAATTCCAAAGATTCACACACGTACATTGAATTCCTAGAAGAGCTTTTGAAGTTCGTCGAACATGTATTACCTGAAGTCATACATATTCATGTATAATGTAGATTCTCATAATAATAAAACATGTTTGAACTTCTTTCTAATTAACAAACAATTACAAAAAGGTAAATTAAAAATAATTTTACAAAGAATATTCAGAAATATATCAATAATATCTATACATCATCATCATTAGGTCTTCAGTCCTAGAACTGGTTAGACGCGTACCTTCGTTGTTTCCTATTCTAAACTAACCTACACATTTGGCTGAAATTCCCTCAGTCTGCATCTTTCACTATCTGCGTGCAATAGTCTGATCTAGGTCTACCTTTCTAAAGAAACTTGCTCTAACGAGAGCTTGATGGACATTTTGTTCTTAAGCCTTGTATTTCTGCCTTAATTTTTTGTTTACTTGGTGTATCCGATGATAATGTTGCTGATGTTTGTGACCCAATAGAAGAAGGTGGAACCTTGCAGGATATATTGTCTAAAAATAAGAAACTGTTGTAGTTGTGTATATCTCACATGGATAACAAGGATTAAATTTTCAACTATTTAACTAGTGTGATTCGAAAACAAATGATTGCCTTAACGAAAGGAACACAAAGATCTATACCCAGAAGATTTCAACTTAATCAGATTAATAATAACAAAATTATGACTAGTTAAAGGTGCCATAAATTGTAGATTGTACATTTTAAAGAAATTAACTAATACAAGACAAAATTGACATTTTTAAATTGCTTTAACTTTTTTGTCATTAATCCAATTAGGTTGAAATTTTCTGTTAGTTGTTACCAGATAGAATTACTATTTTTTTGTGATTCATATTCAAATTAATCCGGTATATGTTTATCAAAAACAGTAGGAATTGCCTTAATATTCTTTTGCGAACTTAGTGGTTTTCGAGAAATATTTTTTTAGAAAATGTTACTCGCACAGTTTATAATTTTTATACATTACATGTGACTTTCCAATGCTCCACCCGAAGGTACTACATTGGCCAGGAAGCGAGTTTTTTTTACCTGGAAAATTTGGAATTTTGCCGAACCCTTACTGTTCCAAGAAAGGTAGGGATCTTTAACGTGCGTGACAACACTCATACACGGGACCTCCATTTTACCTCTCATCCGAACGAGGGTGTATTTTTGTAGAAATGCTCGCCTAACATTTTTCAAGCGGACCGTGTCGGGATATAATTTTTATACAGCTTGTCTGAATCCATTGCCAGTATATCGTTCCGATTACATGCTGCTAACCATTCTTCACGTGTGAAAGTAGAAATATAGCAATGAGCAACTAAAAGCACAGATTATCTAAGACAAGCTATGCTGTAGGCACAGATTATCCTATATTATTGGTAAATCAGTGTAGCTACTCACCTTACTCGATAAATTATTGGGCATCGGAACATAGAGATATTGTTTGAAGATTTTGTGGAACCCCCTCTAAAAGTACAAAATGTGCCATCTTTTTTATTTTGTCCATATTTATTGTTAAACGCTGAAAAATTATACAATCCGAATCGAAATAAAAAGTTAGGTTAACCAGAAAAAAAACAATTAAGCGGGAAACGCTAGCCTTCACATCTGTAAGAGCTGGATAATCTGTGACGTTATCAAAAAGTTTAATAAATTATTACTGTTTTGTATGTCAATATATTGCCAAAACTTTTTATTTTGATTTATGGAATGTGTCATTGTTGTCAGACATACCGCTGCCTGCATTCCTAGAGTATGCACACTTAATACAATCTTTATCTATAGAATTAAAACTATAGTCTTTGCAATTTCTAAATAGATCTCGTCATCCGTGACGAGTTTTGGTTTGAATAATAGCAATTTACGACGTTGTTAATAATTTTAAAGCCAAATATTAAATTTTGACGTTTAAATTTTAGATTATATGCCATTCCTTGTTTTGTTGGTGTCAACGACCACTTAAATTTTTCCGTTTTTATATATTGATATTTGGCTAGTTTTTGCTTCAAACAGTGCTATTCACAACTCATATTAGTATTAAACTGAACTCTAATAACCAAAGACGATGCACGAGATTCATTTAGACCCAGAACTAAGCTACTTGTTGCTAGTTTGATCACCTTTATAGGCTGCGTGAAAATCGCTAGTATTTGTTTTCCAGTTACATTTATAGTGCAACATGTAATTATTTTCGATTTATCACGTTTCTGTTGATACTTGATGGTTGAATTTGAAACATGTTGAGTTTTTTAAAGTTAGTGAACGATCCTTAAATACAGCCTTGGATTTAAATAGCTGAAAGATAATCCAAGAATAGGTTTATGCCCGTTTGCACCGCATCATATTTAAACTCAACTTAACTAACAAGAAGTTAGTCTTTTATGTACGAGTTAAAATAATTTTGTTTTCACGGCATTAATTTAATCCCGTGTTAATTAATACTGGTTGAAACTTGGCAACTGCGCAATTTTTATCATAGTATAGTTTTTGGCCATAGCCCATAACCTTACTTTATCTAACTGACAACTTTATTTACCGCTTCTTTACTCTTCGTTATTATCCGAGTATATCATATTATTATTGGAATTTTTCCACGTACTTTTTTATTTAGGCGCTAAAAGAGACGTTAATTATGAGTAACTGTATATTGTTCAGCTATACATTAGGTTGTTTCATTTAAATCATTTTCTATAGGTAAACACATGAACAGTAAGAAAAGAGCTCGTACTGCAAATTATTCCATGGATGAAAAGAATTTAGTTCTGCAATTGGTAAACAAGTACAAGCAGAAAGTACTTAATAAGAAAACTGTTGCAGTAACCAATGAGGAAAAACACCGCTATTGGATAATTATTGCCAAGGAATTCAATGCACAATGTCCTAATTTACAAGCTCGCAGTGCCTAATCACTACGAAGATTCTTTTTAAACCAGTGTAAAAGCACAAGGAAAGTTGTAGGGGAAGAGAAGAAGGAGTTATATTTAACTGGTGGAGGTAAGGTAAAAACTACCAGTACAGATAGTAACACCGATCTGATGCTTGGTATATTAGACAAAAAGACGGTATATGGGATAAATAATATGTTTGACAGTGATGCAGTAGAAGACGCAAACGTATGCCTCAATGATTTGTAAATGTTTTTCAATAACATTGCATTTGTTGTAGATTTTGGATGATAATGTAATCAGCTCGATTTATCTGATGTTGAATTAATGTATGATTCTCAACCAGAGCCATCGGATATAGAAAGAATCCCATGGAAAAAATTTTGCCCGGCAGAACTCAGCCAACCAAAACATACATTGTTACATACTGCTACTACTTCAGATAACACTACCGTAAGTGTATTTTAATAATCATAAATATTTTAAGTGTGAGATTTTATAGTCAGCTCGTGAGAAGCAAAAGCGAGAATATGATTGCAGTCGACAAAGACCTGTCCTCAGCGTACTCACGTCATCTCATATTGCCAAGAAATACAATAAATTGTTGGAGTATTGCTTAACCATTGCAGAAATGGAAGTAGCTAGGCAGAAGTCGTTAAAAGTTTTTGAAGAGGAAGAAAGAAAGTTAAAACTAGAAAGTTTAAGATTAGATAATTTATTAAAACAAAAAAAATTAGATAATTTCCAAATGTAAAAAGTAGTTATTAATAAAATCATTTCTGGTTGCATTGATTAGCATATAGTTATTGTTTTCTGGAATATCTGGAATTTGCCCATCGGCTATTAGAAGCTCCAACTCTGCTACATCAATATTTTCTGCTGGAGGTAACTGTCCCTCATTCATTTCTAGGGCAATGTTATGTAGAACTCCAGTAGCAATGATAACTGTCAATACAGTATCTAATTTAATTCGCATACCATATGCTAGCACAAGAAAACGTCGCTTCCATACTCCAAATAATCGTTCAACTACATTTCTCGTTCTAATATGCGACTCGTTATATAGTTGCTGGGCTCTTGTGGTGGGGTTTAGGAGTGGTGTATAAAAGTATGGTCGTAATGGATATCCACTATCTCCTAAAAAAGCGTATATTATAATCAAAGTTTTATACGTTAGAAATACCTAGAAGCCATAAATTTGGAAACCTTCTATCTTCAAAACGTGTTCTAACCCTACTATTGTTGAACACCGTTGCGTCGTGGGTTGAACCCGGCCATCTCGCAACTAGATCCATAATTTTTGGTTTGGAATTACATATTGCCTGGATGTTAATTGAAAAATATCCTTTTCTATTCCTGAAAATTTCACCATTTTCACTACCTGGACATTGTATTTTTATATGAGAGCTATCAATTGCCCCCAACACTCTAGGGAATCGGCTAATTTCATAAAAGTCATTCTGTTCCCTATGAATAACATTGAGATTTTCTGGCATATTAATATACTGAGACAGTAATGTGGTTATACTATCTGCGACCCTTACTATTATCCTAGAAACTGTAGATGTATGCATTCCCATACAATCAGCAACAGTCGACAAATGTCCTGTGGATGCGAAAAATTTCAATGCAGTTAGTAATTGATTCATGGGTGAAATGCTGTTATTTCTAAAATACTCAATTTTGTAAAGTATTCTAATGCTTATGAACCATAAACGTACTTACGTGTCATTTAGAAATTCAAGTCGTTCTTCAATTAAACTTAAAACATTGAGAGCTGTTCCTTTTGTTAACCTAAATCTTCTAAAAAATGTATATTTATTCAATTCGTGAAATTTGTTTTATCTGGTGTATTGAAATTTTGGGAAACCTACGTCAATAATTTCTAATAAGTCTAGATCATCTTCTAAAAATTCGAAGCCGTCCACCAAATCCATTATTAATAAAAAGTTTATCAAAATTATGTAAAATCTAACAGCTGATGGTTATAACTTCAATAAATGTCAACTACACTTATATCAAATGCGTACGCGCAAATTCGTACTAAACTTTAATCCTTCCTTAACCACAGTTTATTTTAAGTAGGAGTTAACAAGTATTTTGCATGCGGTGCAACATAATTTCTAAATTTAAGCCGTACTTAGCATTTACTCGTAGTTAATTAATGCGGTGCAAACGGGCATTAATGAAACTGTTAAATATTATGAATAAATGGAATTCGATTCCGGAACATATATGAAAATAAAAAAAAAAGAATCTGTAGCATTTTTGTGTTTTTAGACAAAACATGGCTTTTTCAGAATGGTGCTGTAAGCCGTACCTAGCAAAGCGTGCAATAAGAACAGTTAGAGCACACAAATTGATCGAAAAAGGTTGGTGTCATATCTACTTATCCTTAATACAGTATCATGTAATTAGTCTTTTAGGTACATTATATGCCCGAAATGTAAATGAATTACTAAATGTAGCTGAAATTGATTTTTCTCGTCTTCCACAAAAAAACCTAAATTACTACAGAGAAGTGAATGAGCAAAATTTGAAAATTAATTATTAAAGAATTTGGAAAAATTATTTGCAATAATTTTAGACAACATGTCGTATTATTATACTTGTTAAATAAAACATCTAACAGTTTCTAGGAAAAAAGTAACATTGTAGAGCGACACTAAATAAGCAATTTCTTATGGAACTAATGATTTTAAGTAAAGTTTATTTAACTCGTGACGATGTAAGTCAAAATTATGTGCTTTATAACATATCAGTATTAATTAAAAATTTTAGGTATAAACCGCCAAAGATTTTTAAAGCGGATTTGCTGGCCGAACAATATGGACATAAGGTGTTAAGATTGCCTCCGTATCACTGCATATTCAATGCAATTGAAAATGTATGGGGTGGTAACAGTAACAGTAACAGTAACAGCTACTACAACCAACACGCTGGAAGAGATGGGACGTCTGTTGAAAACTTTACAAATGTGGAAAGAAACATTAGAAAAAATAATACCAGAGATTTGGCCACATTTGATAGAACATGCAGAAAAAATTATCAAAGATTGGTGGAAACGTGAGATCAAATTTGATCAAGAAGATAATGCACCTCTAATTATTAACATTGGTGATAGTGATGACAGTGATTCAGATTTTCAATCAAATTGAACTAGTCAACCAAACGCATGGCTACTTAGAATTAAAAAACTTTTTACACGATGTACCTTTAATTTAATTACAACTATCTTAAACTTTATGTATAATAAACAAGTACAACCATATATATTTTATTGTTAAATTACAAGCTGTTAATATTTGTTAAATTCTTGAGTGACTCGTCTTTAAAACATGGACTGCAAATTCATTTTCAGGATAATGGACTCTAGATATCCTAACAGTTTTCAATTTCAATGGATGTAATAAACACACTGGTGACGAACTGGTCAATACTACACTAGCTTAAACTTTGGAGGTGCTAAATACAGGTAAGTCAAAGTCTTTATATTACACCAATCTACAAAAAATGGTAAATTGTATATTGAATTATGTTTCAAACTATTCCGTTACCTGCAACAATTATATGGCCTTGAAGAGTAATAAAGCAAATGCCTATTTTTTGGAAGATTTTTGTTCCTTCATGCTTTTGTATATTTAGCAAACTGCTGTTTACATCTTTAAGAATTCCATCGAAATGATTAGTCGCTGAACCTTTTGGTTATAAGGTTTTCATTTTTAGCTTATGACACTGACTGTGGAGATAACTTACAATTGTGGATTTTTACTGGGAACATTAACAATTCTCTAACAGTTATTTTTTTCTTGAATAACGGCATACTTCAACAACAGAATTCAAAGTTGGTTCATTTAAAGCCTTTATCATTATACATAGTTTTAGTTGTTGGAAATTCTTTGAAAACATTACATATTCAATCCAGTTGCATACTAATAATCAGAAGTAAAATGATCACCACAAATTTTAGGGTGATTTGAAAGTGTTAAATTCTTCGTTTGCATTGTACATAACATAACTTTAGTCTTTGTAGATGGTTTCAGGGAAATCTAAAAGATTATTTTAAAGTGATATATCTTAATTATTCAAAGTTAATGAGAATTTTACTTACAAATGGAATTGTAATTTTGTTCCTTTTCTTTTTCGATTTGTGCAATCAAAACGTTTAAATTATAATTCCAATAACATAACCTCTTGAATAACTGTGGTTATTATTCCGTGTTTGGTATAATATACTAACGACCATAAAATCAGGCGCATTAGAAATACGCAACTATATTTAATATATGCTCAGTGCTAAAAATATAGAAATAAATAAAAAATATTGTTAATTAATGACTTTAATCTGCAATATTGTCGATAGAAATTTATTCTAAAAATACTTTTTTAAAAGTAACAGATCACATTTGTCATCTGCTATTAAATATATTTAATCTCTGTATTCTAACGATGGCGCTATTATAGTCATGTAGCAATAGGATTTTGGTAGTGGCAACGTATTACAATTTAATTGGTGATAGTTCTTACAATTTAAAAGTCGATAAAACAGTTTACGAAGTCGGTAATACAGTTTAAGAGTGCATAAACACATCGCGCAAGCGCAATGAATAAGAAAGCGAGCAACGCCCCTGGCGGATGTAAGCGCGAACCTTATTACAGATTTCGCGCTGCCAACTACCAATGACGTCACCACTGCACAAATTACATTGCGTAATAATCGGAAATATAAAAATTTAAACAAAAGTTCATATCAGTGAACAAATTAAACACTGTACTACTTACCCCGGAAATCCGAACGTTCTGCGGGGTTGAACTAAAGTTGGCTTCTATCAAGGTCCATCAGGGCTCCCTCCCGGAGTAATTAAAGATGGTGACTCGTCATCTCGGGTCGTGGAGTACGGTACGCCTTACGGCTCTCAAATTATTACCTACTTATGCAGGGAATGGGCAGGAATACTAGGTAAAGGCAACAGACAAAGACAATTAGGCAAAGGAAGTCTACATAGATAAGATAAGCACGATACGATACCTCAAAGCGTCCACACTCCTTGACGATTCTGGCAAAACAGCGACGTTATAGAGAGCAGAGGAAACTCGTCCCCACTCCTTTGTCTTTTACACATTGGCGCGAACTTATTCGTCCAACCCTCCCGCGTCGCGCGATCTGCGCAAACTCACTATGACGTAACGGAAGTACACGCCTAGTCTATTTAAATTCCGCGCACCGCGTCTTTTGAAATTATGGCGCGAAACTCCCGCACATCAAACTCAAACCAAAACATGTCCAAGTGCCAATTTAATTGGCACGTAACAATCGTCGCTACAATTTGACGTCACAAATGGTAATGACGCAGGTCTATTCAGAAATTGCAAAGACTATATACATATAACATTCGCAATGCAGCATTTTATCCAGTTGTGACGTCATCCTAAAGTTATAGCGAATGGACTATATGTCTTTATATTTTCTATGTACTTAATATTTAGATTAGCGATTTTTATAGGAGATAAAAAAGCACTTTGGTAGAAGTTCAGGAGGGTTTAAGTGGGATAGAGCATCTACATTATTGTTAATCAGTAATTATAAAAAAAAGGAAGACTTCAGAAATTCAAAAATTAAAAAGAAAGTTTTGAGGTCGCAATTACGAAGTGCATTTTTAGAAAATGGGTGCTATTTTAGAAAAGAAAATTGCGATAGAAAATGGAGAAACTTAAAAAATCACATCACAATTGTGGATAATAAAAAAGCCACGGAAAAGTGAACAATTGCGTGTGAGTACTTCGATGACTTTCACTACAGGTAGAAGTCTCTAGCGGAGGCCACGTATTGTACACCGCGACTGCATTAAGAAGTAAATCACCATCTCATATTAACGCAACATCCACACAATATCGACTTTTTGCTTTTAGTTATTCAAAATGTCTTGAAACTAACACCTTAGGTCCCTAACCTACCAAGTGATTTTAAAAGTAATGGCATATTTTGAACGAGAGCGTGTAATAATGGTGCTTTAATTCTGTTTGGGTATATTATGCAGGTACAAAAGAATGCATATGAAATGTAGTAATTATAATTAATGATACTTCTCCTTCGGCGAACTTTTGAAGCATAGATGATAGCCTTAGGACTTTAACTAAGGATTCAAACAGCATACTTGCAAACCACAAAATACAATCAACATGTTTATCGAGCAGAAAATGCAATCAAACAGAAAGCAAATTTTGCGATGTTGATGATTTTATAAAAGAGGCAGCTAAATGGAAAATTTATGCGATGTGCTTCAAACGTAATATTATGCAACTAAATATTACAATAAATACCTATTACGAGTTTTATATTTTTAGAACTTCATATAACTGTAAAAACACTCCAAAGATAGCTTACTACAGCTGAAATATGTAATTTGCTATTATCACTTCGCATCATTTACTTACCAAAATTATTTTAGATTTATTGTGTTACATGCAGGGAGTAAAGATGGTTTTATACCTGATACATCTTTTTATTTTCTTTAACGTCACAAAAAATAAGATATTGTAGCGGGCTACTACTACCGCGTTTCACTAACTTAAAACAAGTAATAACAAAGGTTTTTATTACTCACTGTTCACAAGTCTAATTAACAGTATATGCCCTATTTATAGATATTTTCAGTCCAATTAACAATGAAGCACTATCACACTAATGAATTTACAAGCACTAATATCTTCTTAAACTAGTTCCTTAACTATAAGTCTTCTTAGCAACACTAAACACTACTATAATTTATTTATTACACTTTTGTCTATTTATGTATTCTACAAGCTGCATGTACATTAGACACATTCACATCATATAACATTTATGTTTATTGTTGGACTTCCAAAAACTCAACTATTTAACTTTACACGACATAATTTATATTCGACATTCTGATATAGACTAACTTCTTACATTTATTAGCAGTCTTATATATATACTCTGAATTAAAATGGATGACTCATTCTCCAGTAATTGCTAGAAGATTCTCGGTTCATGGAGAATATGCAGTGCTTACGGCGCTTGTGTGCTTGACGGGTTGCCTAATAGTAGCTCGCAACACTGCCCCCCTCTTTAAAACCGTTACGTCTCGTAACTGCAAATACATTTTGACGTCAATTCGATCGGCAGCTATCTCCTCTGGTGCATCCACCGCGTCGTTGGAAATTACAGTCAACACTCTTTTCTTGGTCTTGGTAGGCAACCGGTTGATAACAACAAACAAGGACCTGGACGTTGTTTTCCTGGAATACTACTTCTAGCATATTTCGAACTATCCTCCAATCTAAGCGATCCGGTCCACAGCCTAACTTGGGCACCGCTGGTTTCGTTACTCTATTTTTTATCATCTAAACCTTAAGATTTAGCAAAGTCTCCCATAGATGTCCATAACTAGGTCTCTGCCATGAAGAATTTTTGGTGACCAGATAGTAAACATAACGATTTTTATCCTAAAGAACCAAAGCTTTTCCTACAGTTGGCTGCTGTTGTACTAATTTATCCACACATCCAAACTTTTTCTTGAAAACAACAGCTATTCCTCTTGATATTTTCAAATCTTGAGCTACGCAATGTGCAAGGGAATACTCCTCTGGTGCTCTAAACAGATCTTGCTGTTTCGGTACGCCAGTAGGAACAAATGTAAATATTGATCCCAGTCTCGTTGATGTTCAGAGACAACTTTGGCTAGGTACTTTTCGAACGTTCTGTTCATTCTTTCAACCATCTCATCCGATTGAGGATGAAATGGCGTGGTTCTAGTTTTCCTGACTCCAAGATGCTTGCAGACGTTTTGAAACAACGCTGGTTTGAAATTCCGACCTTGATTGGAGTATAATTCCAACGAAACTCCAAAGCGACAAAACAACTCCCCCACTAGTACATCTGCAACCGTTTCGGCTTCTTGGTTAGGTATAGCATATGCCTCCGGAAACGGACCAGCTATATCAATAGCTACCCTCTCAAAAGGATTCCCCACGTTATACTGTCTCATTGGGGCTTTCCGCTTTGTGACCGGGCTAGAGACACACCACTCACATTTCCGGCACCACTCCTTCACATCAGTAGAGGGATACAGGCATTCTGGTGCAGCGCCTCACGCCTCTCTAACCCAACCTAACCTAACCTAACCTAACCTAGTTTTCGCCTTGTAGACCGCCTTGTCGGATTTTTACCCCAACCATCCCTACCGTAAAAATCGATAACCTAACCCCTAAAATTTTCGAGATACTTCTCGGTGTCTATTGGCACCGCACCCACAAGATAAATCTATATTGTTTGGTATTAATTAATATTAGAATTTTTTCAGCTACCCGAGTCTCTTTAAATTTTTCAGATACCATCATTCCCCAGGGAGCTACCCTCATTTTAAGATTTTTTGCTGGTAGCAATTTCTGACCGTCCTTATAAATTTTCTTAACCATGCAATACATCAAATTAGTCTAAAATCCGAATCTGTAAACATATTTAAAATTGGAGCACCCCTTACAAAGTTACACACATACCCTCTGCGAGATAAATCTTTCTCCACATTTCTGCCCACGAGATAAATGTGCCTTGTTTGGCATCAATTAATATTATAATTTTCTCAGCTTCCCCAATCTCTAGGAATTTTTTAGATTGCATGATCTCACAGAGAACTACCCCAATTTTAAAATTTTTCGCTGGTAGCGATTTTTAACCGTAACTATAAATTTTTTAGTCATGCAATACATCAAATTAGTCTAGAATTTTATGCAGAATCCGAATCTGTAAATAGATTTAAATTCGAACCACCCCTTACCGTTTTACACACACCTTCTAAATTATAACTTTCCTGCAGCTCATATCTAAAAGAAAATCTAAAAACCATTCTTAAAACTTTTTATTACAGACAATTTTTACTGATACAGTTAAATTTTGTAAACCACATTTCTAAATACATATTCACAATTTTTTTTCTTAACCTAGAACTCCTCATATCGACTTATACTTATTAATATTTATTTCTAAATAGAGCACTTTTTTCAAAGACCAACCGGACCCACATGTTTCAAATTCTTCTGATTTTGTTCTCATGGTTTCGCTTAAGACCTCGTGCTAACTATTTCTACGCCATCTTCGCCAATAGCGGTAACTGTGGCATTTTTATGTCTGTTGCTTCTCAAGTGTGCGGCATAGGTAGTCTTTCCCATTTCGAAATCGCATACTTTACACATAATTCGTGGTTGTTTCGTACAAGACCCTTTAACAGCTGGCGGAGTTGAACGTTTACGGCTTAATGACATACCGTGCTATTTTTTCTTGTGTCGCTGTAAGCTGTATATTTTCGTAAAAGCGATACCGCAAGACATACAGTTTAAGTACTTTGCTGCTGACGGATGTATAAGCTTAACCCTAGAAGATATTACACCACGAAATTTGTTCTGGTGCCGTTTGAGAGCATCCCTCCTGGTAAAGTACACGTGACAGGGCTCGCATTTAAAAACGTTTGCAGGTACCATTTTAGTACAAAACAAAATCCGCACTATAGGACTTTGGCGAAACTCTTAAGCCAACTAACTTATAACTAAAGAGTTTACTCTTGCGTACCTGCTTTATGTACTCTATAGAATGCAAACCGAAGGTTTCCGAAAACAGCCGAACGAAGTTAAGAATTCAGCGGGGAACTAAATGACGTCATCTTTTGCCAATCCTTGCTGATCGCCCAGTACATTTAGCACCAATGCATGCACCCGGTTCGCATCGTCCATGCTGCGAATGCAGTTAGTAGAAACATCACACACGTCTTCCATGTTATACAGATCAATAATCGCATCGCGTGCATATTAAAAATCCGAAAGGGTTGTAGCACACGCACACAAATTGGCCGAAAGTCGTGGTGTAGAAGATGCAGTGCTACTATAAACAAAAACCTAATAAAACACTTTAAACCTTTACTAAGGAAGTACCAAACTTGTTGTCTACAGAATACTTACTAATAAAGCAATTTAATTTTAAATAACTTCTACGTCATATTTTAGGAAATGGTAGGTTTGAATATTTTTTTTTAGAAACAATCGAAGATTGCCGAAGACACTCGAAGAGTGCGCAAGCTCGGTGACTAAACCAATTAGCATTAATACCGAGTATTCAGTACTTTTGTAGGTTGCTCATTTCCTAGAACCAAATCTTCCGCATAGCGGTCGGTAGCACTTAATTATTTCTAGAACCGGTAAGTACTCGAAATCGCCCAAATAGAGAATTAGTTGCTCGATGTCTGTCAACTTCCGATTCCTTCGTAAAAGGTAGAAAAAAACTCGGTCAATCATCCATCTGACTTATACTACGACCCGCTCCCGTTCTGATAATTTCCAAACATTTTTCAAACGACAAAGGTCTCAGAATTTTTAAATCTTCGAAGGATCTATAAGTCGTGATCAATTACACGTTTAAGCTACCCGTAAACTAACATATTTTATAGTAACAGTGCGCTGTATAATACATGCATACCCCTTCTCTGCGCTACTGCTATTCTTGTAAAAGGAAAAATTGATAGGTTAGGTCAGCGCCGCGGCGCTGACTTAACTTATCAATTTTTCTTTTTATCTAACCTAAGTCCACACAAATCCAACTAACCTAACCTAACACCAGACAACACCAGCCAAACTAACTGTTGACAAGTCCAAATACCCTAACCTAACTTCAGACAACACCGACTGGCAAGTCCACCCTATGGGGCAATTTCACCCTAACCTAACATCCTACATATATCTGACATATATCCGGACATATGTCGATGCGCATCCCTGCCGACCTAGGTCGGATAACAAAACAGTTCCTAAACAAGAGAATGTAAGCGATATGGCGTTGTCCGACATATTCGGTTATCTTCGGCAATATACACACCCACTCTGTAGGATACATAAGGGGACAATTTTTTCGTATTCAATTTAGTATTCGATAGTAGCTAGAACGGTGAACATAAGCGTCTCCAAGGTGATTAACGTTTCTCAACTTTTTGGGTGTTTTATTATCGAATACCCGTTTTCCGTAACGGGATACAAATAGAACCACCTTGAGTGCAAAAAGCCGTAAACAAGGGGTTCCGAGATAGAGCGTGGACTGTAATTATTAAGGGGTGAGGGTGAGAACAGTTTATAGGAGTATAATCATACAAAGACATAAAAAACACTTACTGAAAGTTCCTTTGGCACTTGAGAGGCACTAAACACTGTAACTACCGCTTTGGCCAAGGGTTGAAGGAAAGGAGGTAGACAGGAAAGGAAGAGTCCAATGCCGAATTAGTGGAAGAGAGCAGACTTATTGTTACTAGTGTGGCTATCACGAGACTTGACGACCGACTCGCATTAACTAGCGCGAACCATTCAGATCCGCTCGCGCGGAGAGAGGGAATGCCCCGAACGGGGACAGATATGGCGCGTACATACCGCCCACCTAAAATTAAGAAAAAATTTTACAAAAAAAAACAAATATAATTAGAGCTAGGCATTTCCTCCTAGTCGCAGAGTACGGTTAACCCGCCGATACTCGGGTGGGGAGAAGAAAACCAAGAGAAAGAAAACAACTAAAGAGTGACTAAAATCGTAAAAAATGAAAATATCCTAACGAAAATTTAAGCATTACTTTTCTAAAGGAAGGGAAGAATTTTATTCACGGGACGAACGAAGGTACCACGAGACGTTTTACTGAAACAACACGAGTAACTCCGTCGCGACCGGGAAATAGCTTCGATACAGCCTAGCGGCCATGACAAAGGCGAGGTATTTATTCCTAGGAGAAAAACCATATGACCCAACTTCTAGTCGTTATCCAAGGGACGGTTCCACTTTGTCCGCTGCGTGAGTGTGAGTAAATATTCGTTCGACCACCGGCGCCAGAAAGATTGAGTGATTTGACATAAGCGTTGCCAACGTGAATGTAATTTGATACTCTCGGGAAGCGTGATTTCTGGCAAACTCAGAATTGGACCCCAATCAGAAAATGACCAGGGTTAGGTAATCAGGGCTATCAGTAGCGTCCGAGGAGTAGAAAGCTAGAGGTCGGCTATTCAACACGGCTTCGATACGAGCAAATATAGTTGTGAGCTCCTCAAATGTGAGGACCTGATGACCGATAGTTCGCAGTAATAAGGCTTTTACGGATTTTACGCAAGCTTCCCAAATGCCACCAAAATTAGGTGCATATGGGGGGTTAAATTGCCACTTAACTTGAAGAACAGCCATTGCAGAAAATATTTCCTCATGATTTTGACGCAAAATTCACTGGCTTCCTTCATCATGCGAGCGGAGCCAATAAAATTTTGCCACAGTCTGAATAAATGGAATCAGGAGCGCCGCGACGAGAAACAAAACGATTAAAGGATGCCATAAAGGCGTTTGTAGAAAGTTCAGAAACCAGCTCTAAATGCACAGCTCTGGTGCACATGCAAACAAAGGCACATAGATAAGATTTTCGATTAGAAGAATTTCGATTTAACGAAGCTTTCGTTAAAAGGGCCAGCAAAATCAATTCCGACGTGAGCAAATGCGCGAGTTAATTGTACACGAGAAGGAGGCAGATCGGACATTATTGGCTGAGGGGGCTTAGCGTTTAATCTAAAACAGGACAAACAATGGTAAATAGTTTGCCGAACTAAAGAGCGCAGACCAAAAATCCAATAAGTTCGGAGAATAAGAGAATGTGTCATAGAGGGGCCTGAATGTAACGATAAAGGTGATAATGTTTGCAAATTAATTTAGATAAGTTCGCCCGTTTAGGCAATAATAGAGGATGCTTGCTAGTATAGGGCAACTGAGAATGTTTCAAGCGACCGCCCACCCTAAACAAGCCTTGGGAATCAATAAAGGGCGATAACTTTCTAAACGAGAGAGGAAGATTCTTATTTTTTTCATATAATAATAATTCTGAAGTAAAAAACTGACGTTGAGTCAACTTTACACAAGTCATCAGACCATTTCGGAATTCGTCGCAGGAAATGGGGCCTAACATTTTTCTCGGGGTGGCGACAATTGTGAATAAACCGATTCACATATGCCATGCTGTATTGCAAATGAGATAAACAAGAGAATCGCTCCATAAAATCACAAAATTCATTTTGTTCTGTAGCGATAAGCGAGACAGGAATTTGTTTCAATTCGGGAACTTCCCCTATAGGAAGGAAAGAGCTGTTGAGGTTGATAAAATCGTAATTGAAATTGCACGAACCATGCCACCACAATTCGTTGTGCAATAGTTGAAGTGGAGAACAACCTCTTGAAGCCACGTCTGCGGGATTATTTTCCCCGCAAATATGACGCCACTGAGAAATAGTAGTATATTCCAGAATTTGGCTAACTCGATTTCCCACAAATGGCTTGAGCAAATATGAAGGAGTCTGTAGCCAGGTTAGTACTACTTGAGAATCAGAAAATAGTTTCGTTTCCAAAATTGG
Source organism: Platerodrilus igneus (assembly GCA_036346225.1). Classification (NCBI taxonomy): domain Eukaryota; kingdom Metazoa; phylum Arthropoda; class Insecta; order Coleoptera; family Lycidae; genus Platerodrilus; species Platerodrilus igneus. Next base: position 465,858 of record JARFIW010001354.1, on the reverse strand, counting down.
GTAAGAAAATTTATTTAAAGTAATTGAATGAATTAATTTTGCCAATAAAAGAGCACCGAAAGTTCTAAGCGGGGATACTTAAATATTTTAGAGGAGCAACCTTGCTCTTAGCTTGAATTAGGTTGCAATTCACTGAATCACCACAAATTATATGTAAATAGACGCAAGCGCCGTAACCCTTTCGCTCGCATCACAGAATCCTAACAATCTGTAGGTTCCCGTGAATTGAGACAAAGACGAGGAATTTTTAGCTGCGATAATATTGTAACTTGTTTACAAAAATCTTGCCATTCAGAACACCAATTATGGTCGGGGACATCATCCCAACCTAATTGTTGTAACCAAAGCCGTTGTAACAGGTTTTTGACTATAAAAATTACCGGGGTTAACCAACCTAACGGGTCGAATATACGAGCCATATAAGAAAGTACGGCGCGTTTATTAAACGGGCCTGCAAAGGGAATTACGTTATAAGTGAATACGTCTAATAAAGGATTCCAAACTAAACCTAATATTTTTATACCGCTCACTTGATCAGAGAAAGTAATAAGAGTTTCTAATTCCGATTTTTCAAAATCTTGTAACAATTCCACGGCATTGCTTGACCATTTACGCAAATGAAATTGCCCGAGAGAGAGAAGCTTAATAAGCTCGTGCTGTAGCTGTCTTGCTTCTGTGACACTACAGGCACCAAAAATTACATCGTCCATGTATGTGTGATGCATAATAGCTTCGGAGGCCATAGGGTAAGATTTACCCTCGTCAATTACTAATTGTTGAAGTACTCTTTGAGCCAGAAATGCGGAGGGCGCTATCCCATACGTGAGAGTTTTGAGTTCATATTCACAAATATTTTCTTGAGAAGTAGATCGCCAAAAAATGTTCTGGAATTGACGATCCGAGGAACAAACCAGAATCTGACGGTACATCCTTTGGATGTCCGCACAAACAGCAATTTTGTGACAACGAAATGCGGATATTATTTCGGGTAGATTTCCTTGTAGCTTAGGGCCAGAATATAACCTGTCATTAAGAGAAATTCCTAATGAATCAGTAGCAGAACCATTGAAAACAACGCGTAGCTTCGTAGTGCTACTTGTTATTTTAGAAACTGCATGATGCGATAGTACATAATCGGAGGGGGTTTCGGCAACGGACATGTGACCAAGATCAAAATATTCCTGCAAAAAGCCATTATAAGCATTTAGCTTTTCAGGAGAGAGTAAAAGACGCCTTTCTAAATTTAAATAGCAATTATAAGCGGCCCGACGATTTTTACCAAGCGGTTCAATACTATGATTGAAAGGAAGAGCAACCGTGTAACGACCAGAATCGTCACGCGAGTGGGTTGCGAGAAAATGCGTCTCACAAAACACATCCTCTGGGGAGGTTTCCGTGGGAATTTTAATTTCTTCCAATTCCCAGAAATTTCTTATTTCTTTATCTATAGAATCAGATTGAATGAAAAGTGAAGTAGCATTAATCGTAGGGTTAATACACGGAACTTGACCGAGCAGCACGTAACCAAACATGGTTTGAATCGCCAAAGGGCGGCCAGGAATAATAGCGGAATGTTCGGAAAACAGTACTTCGGCACATATCTCGGCACCTAGAAGAATTTCTACGGGCAAAGATTGATGGAAACTTTTATCAGCCATTTGCATATTTTTAAATTTATTATAAACAGAAATGGGCAATGAACTACCCGGTATATTTCCTGTTATTTTAGGAAATATTGAAGCCTTGAATTGAATTCTATTTTGAGAATATTTAGAATAGACTGTGCAACAAACAGTCCCCTTGGACTTTATTAAAGCGTCGGAAATTCCACTAACTTGGCGGGAATCCCTAGTACGCTGAAGACCCAAACGTTGAACACATGTACTAGTAATTGCGTTTATTTGAGATCCAGAATCAAAAACGCACCTTACGGGTTGTAAATCCTGGTTTATATCTAAAATAAGAGCCTGCACTGTTGCCAACAGCACAGTATAACTTTCATGAGAATTCGAAACATTACAAGCCGAAACTATTTCGGGTGCTATTGCAGTAGAGGATTTTTCCGAATTATGCACCACCTCGTTGGGTAGGGGTTTATGCAACAAAGTATGGTGATATGAGGAATGGCAAACTTTACATTTACCTTCAGAATTGCAACCTCGAGTATGATTACCAAAGCATTTAAAGCACAAATTTAAAGTTTTAATAGTGGAATAACGATCGGCAATATTAAGTGCATGAAATGTTGAACAACCATAAATTTTATGAGCTTCACCACAGCACGGGCATGAAACTCGGCAGCTTTAGCCGTAGCGGCATTTTGCGAACTTTTCATTAAGAGGGACTGATTGAAGTTGGATTTGAAACGAGGATGCGCATTAGGTTTAATAACCCTATCTTTTTTCATATCGTCATAAAGCTCAGAGGTTTTGCTTTGCAACGATAAAAAATCGAAGAGCTGAGAACAAGTAGGAACTTCGGAACCTACTTTTAGATCAAAAGCATTTTGCGTTTTGAACTCAAGATTACGGTAACACAACGAAAATAGTATAAAGTCGGCCAAATCTTCGACTTTATCCGCCGCCTTCAATGTGTTAACAGCGTTAAAGTGAATATTGATGAAGTTTGAGAGAGATCCAGATGATTTAAATTGTAATATTTTATTTAAATAATAGCTAGTAATTCTACGGGGCGAGCTATAGCGTTCTTCTAGCTTATCAAAAGCTTGTTGGTACAAATCAGCCTCAAGGGCTAGATCCGAAATTAGGGCGAGAGCTTCACCCTTAAGATAGCTACGCAAATAGTGATATTTACGAATTAGCGGAATTTGTTCGTTTTCATGAACCAGACTCTTGTAAAGCGAAATGAAATTTTGCCAGTTTTCTACACATCCATCAAAGGGGGGTTATACTTAGAGGTTTTAAATAACTTACAGAAGTTTGAGAGGGATTAGTTGAAGTATCATCAACCGATTTTGATGCATTTTGTTTGATATCTAAATACCGCGTACGAATGACGTCTAACAGATTGTCAAACGAAGAACTTTGAGTTTTAATCTCCTCCTTTTCGTCAACAACCGAATTATAGGTTAAAATTTTATCGTAGACAACATCTAGTTGTTGTTCAATACTTTGCATACGTAGATATCTCGCTTCTACGGCAGCTAAACGGGTTGCAGTACGAACATAATCGGCAATTTCGGTTAAGCGCGCGAAATAATCTTCAAGTTTTTTTCTTTAAAATATTACCTTCCGCCATAATTAGGAACTTTATGAATAAATTAACAATAGTTAAGTAAACTAACGTACGTATTAAAGGACGGCTTGTTTGTAAACAAACAAATTCTGAATGGAGTGCAATGATCTTGATATTGAAATATGGTAACAATAATCTAATTGCAATGAACTTGAACTCGAAAGAATGCACGTGCGATTTAACAACAAATTGAAACGTACAGATAACACTTTCAAATCGTTTCTATTATCAAGTACTAAATGATTTACGAATTTGTGAATTAATAAAGACCTACGTTTGTATGCCTTTGAATCGATGAGGCGAGAAAGAGAGAACGATATAAACGTAGTTCTAGATCCGGCCCGAAGGACCAAATGTTTTATTATCGAATACCCGTTTTCCGTAACAGGATACAAATAGAACCACCTTGAGTGCAAAAAGCCGTAAACAAGGGGTTCCGAGATAGAGCGTGGACTGTAATTATTAAGGGGTGAGGGTGAGAACAGTTTATAGGAGTATAATCATACAAAGACATAAAAAACACTTACTGAAAGTTCCTTTGGCACTTGAGAGGCACTAAACACTGTAACTACCGCTTTGGCCAAGGGTTGAAGGAAAGGAGGTAGACAGGAAAGGAAGAGTCCAATGCCGAATTAGTGGAAGAGAGCAGACTTATTGTTACTAGTGTGGCTATCACGAGACTTGACGACCGACTCGCATTAACTAGCGCGAACCATTCAGATCCGCTCGCGCGGAGAGAGGGAATGCCCCGAACGGGGACAGATATGGCGCGTACATTGGGAATAAAGTGAAATTGACAAATGAGCGATTTGGATTATGGCTGTTGGCAAAAAATATGTGCAACAATAATCTGGTGACAGATATTGGTAATATTTGCTATGTCGAAGGCGAACAGATGCTGACTGGTGGACTACACACACCAATTACAGAACCATTTTGTGACAATATAATGTTGGTTAAAATTTGCGACCTTTCTGACGCCGAACAAACATCTGCAAACAAAAGGATGTTTATCCTAAAAAAAGAAATTTGTGGTGCATTTAACAGCTATCTACGAAGAAAGTTCGATCGATTTGTTCCCGCTAGACATGGTGTTAAAGCTAAATTATGCTAGCAGGAATATAAAACGAAATTAATCTAATTTAGGTTTTTTATTATGTGCCTTCATTGCAATTTTTTTTTCAGGCAATGAATCTAATTTATTATTTCTGCTGAGGTATAATTATATTTGCTTACATACTGTTTTGTTCATTAGAATAGATTACAGAGCTGAATTTTTTCAGAAAACGATGCAAATTTTTAATTTTTTCTAACAGATCAGTTTATTATTTAATATAAATACTTCACGTAGATTTTACCAACAGTATTCAATCAGATCTCTTGTATAATTATTAGTTACTATTACTAACAACTTTTAAAAATGAGTAACTTATCATCAATCGAAAATTGTAATAGTACCAACGTAAAAGTTCTAGAGCAAATTATATTACATTCTGGCGAAGACTTGATTAAAGAAGTTTTTGGTTCTTCTTTGCCTCAACTCGACACTGCTGCTATTTTTGATAGTGACGTAATAGATATATCACGGTAAGTGCTTTTTTACATTTATACATGTGTTTTTAAAACATTACTAATTTATAAGTTACATTAGATCAAAAAATCATTCTGGAAATTCTGAGGCTATCATCGGATCGTTGACACACTCTGATCCTCTCAGAAACATCAGGTAGTATACAAAAGAAAAAGTGAACCTACAATAATCTTTTATGTTATGCTCACAGATCAGGCAAAAACATGTTGGCTATGAAAAAGTTATATACAGAATCTAATATGGCTGTTTGCTGTGAAGATGACAAATCCTACGAAGGTGACACAGTAGAGTTGCTTAACGCATTTAAAAAGCGTGGAGAGAAGCTACTGCGTCGTATAGATTTGGAGCTAGAAATAATAAAGCAAAAAAGAGAGGAACTGGTTGCGAGGGAGCAGCAGATACTTCAAGAACGGGAGTTAATAAATACTTTTTCATTTATAAATAGTTAGATCAAAATATTCAACAATTTGTAAAATAAAAAAGTATTTTATAAAAGTTTCTCTTTTGAAACAAGACTTTCTCTAAACAAGGTAGTAAACTCAAAGTAAAACGCACATAAATCAGAACCCACTTTAATTTAATACATCATTCTTTATACAATCGACTTAGATGTGTTATAATAATTTAAACAGTAAAGAACAAGATGTATATTATTATAATAATAAACTAATTTCTTAAATTAGTGACATATTATTCTGAAAATTTTATGTTGACAGTTAGACCGATCGATCCCTTACTAGTTATGTATACGTGTTTGTTCGAGCCAATACTTTCATTTAATTGTTTCACTCCATGTGCTTGAAGGTATTCAAAATATCTCAATGGCAATATACTCTTGAACTCTTCTGTTTCCACTAATACTCTTTCTCCATATTTTGTCTTGATTGTCTCCACTTTTAACACTTCAAACCTCTTATTCACTACAAGATCTTTTGAATTTACATAAGGTTTGCGATATGTGGTTTTATTAAGAGTATTAAAATCCAGATGGCTTTTCTTTGACTAATTAAATTATTATTAGGAGCAATCTCCTTATATAGCAGATTACCACCATCTGCGTACTTTGCCAACCCACTTTTAAACCTATCACAAGAGTGAACACATTTTGAATGGAAACCGGCCCATGTGTATTTGCAGCCTCTAAACATAAATAAAAAACATAAATCAGAATCCACTTTAATTAAACACAATTGACTTGAATACGATATTTTGCATCTGGCATACTTTATAACTTCTCGCTAGAAAACCAAATTCAAAACATCTACACACATTTTCTCTGCACTTACATTTTTCAACATACGTGTGTTTTGAAGTATGTTTTATTGAAAGTAATATAAAGCCGATCCTAATTCAAAACGTGCCCACAAGTATTTTACATTGAAAGTATATAAGAATTCATGTTTTTAAACTATTTTACATTGAAATGTTTTCACAACTATTTTACATTGAAAGTATATAAGGCCGATCCTAATTCAAAACGGTGCACGTGTATTTTACATATGGAAAATACGTCTGAACACGTTTTGAATTAGGACCGGCCCTACCCCACTACTTGGCCCCATCTGAACGTGAAGAAAATATAACATTCTGAGCATCACCATCGAAATGGTTAGTTAGACCATATGATGTTTTTTCGTTCATAATGGATAACATTAAATCCTTATCGGGAAACGTTTTTATGGTTCCACCACCGGTTAGTAGAATTTCTTTTTTTTCCTCTGTAACTTGTTTACGGATTTCTTTTTTCCGATTATTGTAAAATTTCTTCAAGCATTCTGCAGTTCTAGAGCAAAAGCTGGATGAACTAGTATTAAATTCCTGGGCAATTTTCACCAAGCCTGCTGCTTTTCTTCTGAGGTGGCACTGTCAGTTTTCTTATTTTCTACCGTATCTTTGTACTTATATATAATATTATACAAAGCGTCTTTTTTATTTTGGCTGAAATTAGTTGACCACACTCTTTTTTTATTATCCGCCGTCATTAGCTACTTATAGAAAGCAAATGCGAAATAAACTGTTTTTAGTTAACGTTTACCGTTGACACACAAATATGACTTTGACAACGCAGTTACAAGAATGCCGACGATTATGTTATTTTTTGCTGGAAGAATCGGCAAGCTAGAGCGGAACCCTTTGACAACGGTATATTAATTCAATCTAATGAATTGGGGTCTATTTTTAAAATTTCTCCACGTTGCCACTTGTACCATTCGCTAAAGTAGTACTTTACAAAGAATCGAGCGATAAGCAGCGGTGGAATCTAATACAAAATTAAGCTACACTTAAAGTTAAGAATAACTTAGTTAAGTATCTCTTAAGAATAAAACGGTGGAAATAGCCATTACTAGTTTAAATATTTAATATATCCATTAAAGTTATTACATTGTACTCGTTCTAGGTTAACCACGTTCACCGTCTGGTGCTGTCTTACATACATATGTATACACTACACCTATATATATTTTTTGTTAATTGAAAATTGATGAAATAATTGTAAATCAAGCTCTACAAAATTTAGCAGTAGCTGAGAACGAGAAATTGATCCACCATGCAATTTTGGGACGAAGTCAAGAGAATATTAGTGACAAGAAATTTGTAAAATTTTTGGGTTGTCTAAACCTTTGGTGTAGAATTTAATAACCGACTTCTACTAGAACATCAGCACTTACAGCAAAAACAAAGGTAGTTCCTATTTTTAACATTAGAAAATATGTAGCATATCTGAGTGTTCTGGATGTTGATAACACTGAAATTTTATGCAACTGAAAGTTACCAAACGGATATTGGAGGTTTCAAATTTTTAGCCGTTAGTCATCGGTTAGTTATTGTGTAGCCGAGGTAACAAATGTTCTTAATAGCACCAAAATCTTCAGTAGATATGTACATTTTCCTACGTATCCCGAACATTTAAACATATTAAGAAAAGAGTATATATATATATATATATATATATATATATATATATATATTAATACCTAATATGAAGCTTTCAGAGAAACTGGTTTTAGGTTTTTTTTAAAATATGGCATTCCTGGAGTAGTTGGGGGTGATTGACTGCACCCACGTAGCGATACCAAAGAATATTGTTATATATTGCCCTAAATCGAATTTTTGTTATAGTCACATTGTCGCATGCTCAGTCACTAATCTGTCTGTAAACTCATGAACATATACAGGGTGAGTTTTTAGTGTGGCAACGGTCGATAACTCCGTTACTATAAAAGCTACGTAAACCAAATTTGGAGGCATATTAGGCATGCCTAAAGTGCACATTTTAAAAATATTTGGAAGCATACAGGGTGTTTCATAATTCCAGGGCATATTAGACTTATATTTTTTTAAATGGAACAGCCTATATATTATTACATTTTGGAAAGCCCATAAAAAGAGCTTTAATTTGATATTAAATTATATCTGTCTATTCCCTTTAGTTTTTGAGATATTCAACTGTTTTTAGAAAAAATGGCCCTGATTAGACACATTGCCACTGCACTAATACACAACTTATGTTAATTTTCAAAATGCAGAAAATTTTACTATATACCATAGTATATTTGTAAATATCACTTTTTTGAAATTTAGTTATGTAAATTAAAAACATTCTTAAAATTTGAAGAAAATCATAAATATCTCAGAAAGTAATGGATTTAGGTATAGGGAATGCTTAACAAAAATGAAAGGACACTTAATGGACTATCCATTGTAGCAATAAAATTGGTAAGGTGCCATTTAAAAATTTTGTTAAAAATTGCATTTTGCGAAACCTGACACACCCTGTATACTGTGAAGAAATTTCAAAAAGTGATAATTACAAATATACTATGGTATATAGTAAAATTTTCTGCATTTTGAAAATTAACATAAGTTGTGTATTAGTGCAGTGGCAATGTGTCTAATCAGGGCCATTTTTTCTAAAAACAGTTGAATATCTCAAAAACTAAAGGGAATAGACAGATATAATTTAATATAAAATTAAAGCTCTTTTTATGGGCTTTCCAAAATGTAATAATATATAGGCTGTTCCATTTAAAAAAATATAAGTTTAATATGCCCTGGAATTATGAAACACCCTGTATGCTTCCAAATATTTTTAAAATGTGCACTTTAAGCATGCCTAATATGCCTCTAAATTTGGTTTACGTAGCTTTTATAATAACGGAGTTATCAACCGTTGCCACACTAAAAACTCACCCTGTATATAGTGTGTGGGAAGAAAGGGGCGGTAGGAATTTTAATTAAGATGGCTACAGTTTTGTCTACAGCCATTGTCTTGTCAAGTAATAGTTTTAACCTGGAATGTAATTGTATAGTGTACTTTATTTATTACAAAAAATGAATAAACAAGTGTCTGCTATTGATTTACTTAATACATTGCAAATATTAACTATAGTATAAGAAGCGACGCTCTCGGCAAATTGTTAGTGTTTCATAGGGAAAAGAATATCTGACCTTGAAATGCTTCGCCATTTTGCTGGGGTATGAAGAATAGTGGTAAAATTCAAAATTACAATTCAGACAAAATTTGTCATTCATGTATATATTCTGAATTAGGGAATTTTTTAGACTTGTGTTCTATTTATCAGAAAATTCCAGTCAATATTAATGAGTGGACACAGTAGGCCTTATTATATTTCAATTAATAGGTTTAACACGTATATTGCAGTTCCTTTTCCAAAATACTGTTTAAAATTTTTTATTCAGGGTAATATTCTAACCACAAAAAGTGTGCATTTCCATAATCAACCACAGAAAATTGGTAGCATGTTAGTAAAGAAGTCAAACAAAACAATAATCACCTCAACGCATAAATAATACTTCCTTTTATATGCACATAGATTCTAATTCCCAAAATTATTCGAATTTCATAAACGCATAGTTAATTTAAGATGCACTTTCTCTAAAGAAATCAGTTTATTGTTAAGGAGCAACCAACAGTACACTTTAGTAAAATGCACTAAAGTTTTACAATAAATATCGCAATAAAAGGTCATTTCCCACCAAGCAGTGTGTTCCAAAAACTTTGTCGTTAGTGTTTGGTTTGCCTCTTTATCCGAATTTGTATAGTGCCACAAAAAATGTCTTTTGCCGACGACAATTTGCAGCTTCAATTATTAATACTACTTAAAAAGTAAATTAACCTCGCATAATTTTGTTTCAACATACATTATAACATTATACTAAAATGTGTGTCATAAATCAGAACAACTAATTATTTATTTGTCTTGTATGCGTGTATCACACGATGCGATATATTTACAAAACATAACAAAATTACAAATTTAATTTTTTAAAGTCGTCAAGATTTGCTGTTTGTTCGATGTCAACTGGCTCCTTAGAAAAACAAAGTTTTCTTTGCAGAGCTTTGTTGTATAGTTTCAATTTTCGTTTTCTTGGGGTGTTGGCAGAAAAATATGAATGAGTTTGTATATTAGCCAGGTTCGACAACGAAGTGTTGACTGTCCTGAAACATTTGCATTGGGTAACATGGATACCATTAAGATTTCCTACTTTTACCTGATCTGATCATTTTTATGCACAACCTCATATTAATTTACTAATGATGTTGCAAGTAATGCTGTTGACTAGGAGGGAGTAACTTGCATGAACTAACATGAAGGCATGACAATACTTGCTTGTGAAATCATGGACTGATGAATATTTGCAATATTTTTAATGGGTTAGCTTGAGGCTGCAACCTATTATGCAAATCATTGAGGAACATACTGTTTTCAAAATGTTTAGCACACACACACGTAAGTTATTATAGCAATAATTGGCATCAGCTTCGTCGGTTCTATTCACTAGTTTAACTCTTGAAACTAATTGGAGCCACTCTTTGCACCTGAAATAATTTTTATTAGCAGATCTAATTACCTTCATAAACGAGTCCATAAAACTAAATACAAATTTTAATCAAACATTTAGAAATAACACTCACCTCACAATATCTCCTTTCGGAAAACAGAAGAAACTGATTATACCATCATTTTTTCTACTGCATGATTTAGCAGCACAGGAATATCCATCCTTTTTAAATCTAGACATGAATTATTAAGTGATTTATCAAAGCTACAACAAACGTTCTAATAAATTGTAAACATTGCGGAATTGACATTTTATAACTGACAGCAAAATTCTTGCAAGAAACTATCTTAGAGTAAATATCCCCTAGCTGCGGCCATTTTCTTGGTGAACCAAGCGCACTGATCAGGGGGTCGATTCTCGCGCGCTCATTGCGTAGGAACGTATACGTTGGTGACGTCATTAACTATTATGAACCCAATACAGTATTCTTGAGCGTTCGTTTAACGAACGTGTATACGCTTATTGAACGATCGCATTAACGAGTGGCTAGGAATATTCGTTCCATGTGTTGTGTTCATTTGTACACGGTTATACATAGTCTGTAATGTATTCCTTATTTACATCATTGTTTATGTAGTAATATGTAACGTAACAAAGCTTTCATTCATGCGACTTTAAGGGCGCGATCGGATGTATGGTTGGCTGCCTAAAATCCATCAAAAAACAGGTTATTCTGTTTGGTAAATAACTTTTGTTGGATTGAAAATATGCAAAATGTAACTTCACCATTAGACTCACAAAACTTTGTACTTTCTAACGAAGGTTTGTTTTTTTTTCTAAAGTAGAGTAATACCGCAAGAAATAGCTGTTAAAAGTAATGGTAAAAATTCACTTACTTTATTTTAGTTACTACATCTAACAGAATCAATTTGTATATAAAAAAAAGCATTCGTTGGATAGCAGAATACATATATAATCGTTCTGTTAAAAAAAATTTCAAAAATATTGATCATGATAGCCGTAGTGTACTGAATGGATTTTATTGAATTATTACATTACATTTTAATAGGAGTTGTTCACGACTTTTTCCGAAGATGGCACTGTTAATGATGTGTAGAATAAGGTTTAAAACCAGAATATTTCAAATTAAATTATTTTGGGCTTTGTTTTTGTCGCATTGAAATACCATTTGATAAGTGTAATATAATAATGATTGGATTAATTGCGAATATTTATGAAGCCAAAAATGATATAACCTCAACATCCATGGTTGTTTATAACAGTTTATAAACTTCCATGTTTATGTTTACAAGCGTTACAGCAGTGTTACTTTGGGAAACTTATACTATGTTATAATAGTTTTTAAAAAAAGGGTAGTGTGACATATCCCAAAACGTGACTAGAAATTCTACAATATTCAATGTAAGCAAAATATTGCTTCAGTTAGCAAAAGTGAAGTTTATTAAAATATCTTAGTGGAACCATCACACGGAATTAGGATACATATTGTTACAAATTAGGCTACACCTTTGCTACTCAGCAAAATGATTTACAAATTTGAACGATCTGGGGGGAGGACGTTCTCAAAAAACAATAATTATTCCTACATCATTTTACACTTAACTTTGGGGAAGTTCATTGTCTTGTGTATCGTACCAGGGGTCTGCAATGGTAATTATATTTTCGATTTGAAAAGTGTCAAAATTAGCTTTAAATACATAGGCAACTTATTAGTCTTTCCATTCTTTACCCCACATAGCAGGCTTCAAAACTCCCACTAATCATGAAATATATATTAAGCTAAATTAAAAATAAAAGCGTAAAAGTTTGTTTAGGATTAAATGAATTACAAAACTAGACCTATCTTTAGGTGATTAGAAATAAACCATAAAAGAATTCCTTTTGGTTTATTCTGTCAAAAATAGCTATTTTGTTACATTAAATTGCTTTGTCAAAACGAGTAAACGTTTATTTCAATAAATATTTCATAACTAATAGAATATTTGGGGTCTTCGGTTTAATATCTTTCATCAAATGCTAATATCGAAGAAAGTATTTCCAATACAAAAAACTTTGACTTGTTACCTGTAAAGTGTGCTTTATTAAAACAAAGTTATTACAAATGTTTTATTTTTAATGAATAACTAACAAAATAAAAATAGGTTCAATTGTTGTAATATTTACACTAATGTGTATATAGGTATTTTTAACCGTTAAATCATTACCAACCAAAAATTTAAAAGGAACACTGTTTTACACCATACGTAGCAATGTAAATGATATAAAACTATCCGTAAGAAGAGGCATTTCTAAATATTTGTTAAACCCCATATTTTAAGGTCAATACATAAATGTTTAATAATAAATATACTAACAGCTTTCGAATTGAAATTGACTTTATTGTTTTTAATATTACATTCAATATTAGTATATAAGACATATTTGCAGGTCCATGCAGGCGAAGTTTAGTCATAGACTACTTTTACACCACTACATATTTCTACAAGAAAAATTAGTGTTCCTGCTTATCCAAATGATTTGTTTACAAGAGTAACACATTCACACGTCTTACTGCTTCGACATACTCGCGATATTGCAAAACGAGTCATTTAATATCTTCCAACCACAAATGCATTAGTTTCAGAATTAATAATATATTGTGTATTTGAACGATAGTATTATCGTTCATCATAAAGTACGAGTCAGAATACAATATGAACAAATAATGAATGTATAGCCTTTGCAAATAATTTTTTTGAATTGGGAGCAGGTAGACCACTCACGTAGTAATGGACCAGAATAATGAATATATATGAATTGTGAATGATCATCAGATGAACAGTTGGTAGTACTTGCAGTATTAATTTCTTCTACAGAACACCTGTTGTAATGGCTTATGTGGACATGTTACTAATTTTTTTTGTAGACTGAATATTGATCTAATGGATCATACTTTTCTACATCTTTACTCAAATGACACAATGTGTGGATATTGTACGCAAAACATTCTTTGCCATAAAAATTTCACAAAGTTTCACAAAATCTGTAAGAAGTGAATTATTAGCTAATTGGGAACCAAATATTTGAATGTGAAAACTTGGAAATAAGGGTATGCCATCAATATTGAAACTCGATTTGATTTCTTTATCAGGAAATACGCTATTTAATGAGATGTGCGGCAATAAATTTACTACTCCTAATTGACCAATATCCTTATTTATTGAGTAGTATGAGTTTTTAACAAAGTTTTGCAGTCCAGAGGTTGGATAAATGATATGCAGACACAATTCGCAGCAACTTGGTAGTAGCTGAGTGGGATTTGTTACGATCAGTTACCCAATTGCTTAATTTCATCGATAAATTAGTTTCAGAGACATTAAGAGTATGTTAGCAATCCTGGGTAAGGCTATTTGGGAAACTAGATTCATCGTTCGACTCACTATTATATACAAACTCTTGTAGTGTAACCGACCTGAAGGCTGACCCAAACGCTCTCTATAAACGGTACACCGGGCTCCATGATCTAACATGTAGTGGCAGTGGCGGGAAGGTTTGAAATAAAACTACAGAATTTTCCTAACTTTACGTTTAATCAAAAGAATAACCACTAAATAGGCCATTCGCATGGAAAAAAATTACATACAAAGCAAACAGTGCCGTACTCAACCTGGGTGATTGGGGAAAGAGCACGGCAGAGAAAACCCCAAACTGCCCTCACACTTCCAACTGCATTTAGCACATCTCGACAAGGACGGGTAACGTACAAGTACCCAGATCACCAACATTGAATTTAATGGGATGTTAACTGTTACCCAGACATACCACACATGACAACTGAAGAAACGTTACTGTAAACCAGCTAGTCTTTTCTGGTAGGTACCGAGGTTGGATAACCAATACTACCCCAGCTAAAGTTGAAGAGGGGGGACACCAGGAAGATAAAATCAGAGGTTCAATTCAATTACATTACAACAATTATCACAAATGTTAAATACTAGTTAATTATATAGGAACATCGGCTAGATAATAGGATATACAAAACAACAAACAATATAATTAACTTTAAACCGAGATATGAGCGATGCAGTGGAATATGTGGTTAATAAGCTGAAATAAAACAATTACACATGATAAAATGACAAATGAAACATAAAATATCAAACATTATTAAATAAGTTGACAGCAAATACATGCCAAAATTCTATAGCACAAATACAGTCCCAGAGTCAGACACTAAATGTTTATATAAATGCATGTTAGTTAAATATATGAAACCTAGTAAGCGAATGTTAAAAAATATTCATTCTGATAGCATCAGTTAAAACGTACCTTTTAAAATTTAAACACATCCTAGCATTACAAGTTCTAACTAAAAAAATACACAACAATTTTGTGGTGAATTCAAGTTCTATCTTAAAACCAAAATAAATATAACATAGAAATATAACACTGTTCATATTCAAACTTGCCTAATAATTTGATTCAATACAATGTCAGTATTTATCATTAATTGTCGTAAAATTACAGTAATTATTATTATTTATTATTATTACGTACTCAACAGAAATAATCCAATTATAGAGTAACGATACATACAGATATTTTATAATAAATATCTATAGTACTAACTAGAATATTACAACAAGTTAATTAGCATGCTACTTAACTCCTTGTAAGACAGCCCAAAATATCACACTGATTTGCTATATTATTGTACAACCTACACATTGTGTATAGTGGTGAATTAATCAAAAGATTTGTCCTAGGGGTTTCTGCTAGATAAAAGGTACTAGGTAACCGAGTGGGGTAAGTCGGAACATATATGCTAATGTACTGCAAAACATGTGAGTTATCTACCTTCCCATGTACTAGTTTATGCAGGTAAAATACGGCGTTTACATTTTCTCTGGATTCCAATGTTTGTAAGTTAAACAATCCCAGTAAGTTCTTTTTTGACATATTCCAGTCATAATGCCCTGTTGATTTATAGTAAAAAAAAGTACCTCTGCAATAAGTGCAATGCAATTGTAGTTTCAACTCTAAATCTAAAATCACACTCATTTATACATAAAACAACCGGCATCAAATTCTAAGCCAAAAGCAACAGGTAACACATAAATATTCTGTTCAATGATTAAATAACTAATGGTTTTACAACAAATACCAACATCATATTCAAAACAATGCTCCGACTATCGACTCGATCGACCGTCTCGACACATGCACCTTCTGATACTGTAAATTCTGACGTCATGGAATGCATTCAGAAGCCTGCAAGTGATTACTAAGCTACTCTAACAAATACCTTCGAATATCGAAATGTACACTAAAATATTTGTAATAATTATCGACCAATAAGAAATCACTTAGAAACAGTACAGATTACTTCATTCGCCCCTTTGAAAAAGTTTCGAACGAAAATCATGAGGCTGGACAACTTCAGCACTCTTTTAAATAGAAATATATTAGCATGCCCCTTAACGTCAAACCAACCAATAGCTAACTGGGAGTTCTCTATAAAAACCCAGGACACAACGAAGTTATAACTGACAGTGTAAGGATATCAGAATTGAAACACCAACATCTATCATAGGCAGATCTCCTTCCAATGTGGCAACCAAGAGTCGGTATGATAGCTACCGTACCTTTCACTAACTGTCAATAATGGTAACAGGTTCAAGTATTGAAATAAATTAGCAACCCACAAAAGACGTTAGGATACCGCAACCTAATTGCGCGATGTACGCTTTGGTGTAGAGACGTATTGGTGTTGCTCTGTGCTAATATCAATTTTAATACCTTGCAATAATTTTATGTGTGTGTATTATTACCGTTATCTTACTATGCCTTTTACTCGAGAACAGGTGAATGATATTACTGATAACATTAAACAATCCATAACTAACTTAATGCAAGATGTCAAATTCATGGAGGTTAACACTGAAAAAGTGTCCGATAGAATAATGCAACCGTTAGAAGATAAGTTGGCTGGTTCACACAAAATTATAAATGAACTTAAAAAAAAAGTCGATTTAAAAATAAAGCTAGATGACCTAGAAAACTACACTCGTCGAAATAATATAAGAATTTTTGGTATGGAAGAAAAGGTTGATGAGGAACTGTTAACTATGATTCCTAAATTGTATACGGAGAAGTTAGGTATTAGAATTACAGAAGCTAATATAGATGTGTGTCACAGGGTTGGAAAAATAATCAGTGGAAAGGCACGAGCTGTTATTGTGAAGTTCACGGCTCACAGAAGTAAATATAAGGTTTTAAGTAATAAAAAATTGTTAAAGGGTTCCAGTATTCGAATAGTAGAAGATTTATCTAGGCATAAATATTTGCTTTACCAGGAATGCTTAAAAGATATCAAAAGGTGAGGTATGGTCAATGAATGGAAATATATGTTATCAAAAATGGTCAACGAACTAAGGTCACTGATATCACACAAATAAACTAGAATAGATTTACGTCCAGTTTGTGTGTTCCTTGTTTATTGGTTTTATATAGATATTTAGTTTGTAATGTTTAAGAAAATCATTGTTTATTATTAATTACTGGTGTAGGGTAGGCAGGTTATATAGTGTAATCAATTTATTTAGCATGTGATTGACGGCAAGTAGTTTTACAGCAATCCCAATTATAGCAAGTGATTATTCCTGTTGTTCAGTATTTACACTCAACTAACAAATTTAATTTAAGCAGTTACTGTAATTATGCAACAACTTAAGTTAGCACATTTAAACGTTCGCTCATTGCAGCCACATTTTCAGCAAGTTAAAGAGGTGATTTTGTTGAATGATTTTGACATATTCGGAACTAGCGCAACTTGGCTTCAGCAACATATTACATCTGGACAAAGTTAGTATTGTGAAATATAATATTGTTCGTAAAGATAGACATACTTGGGGAGGGGGGAATTGCAATATATGTTAAGAATACCATTAAATATGATATTATACAAACAAGTAGCAAAATAATCCCCATAGGAGGTATTATAAGGAACTTTTTGATGTATTAGAAGATAGTATGAGATACTTTACTCGAGGTTGATACAGTATTTTGCATGGGTGATACGAATGTAGATTTGTTGTATTTTGGTAGTGTGGAAAGTAAATGTGCTTTTTGAAGATATAGGGTTTACACAGATGGTCAATCAAGCTACTAGGGTAACGCTTAACTCGGCAACATCGATTGACTATAGATTAGAATTGCTTGGTAACAAAGATGTTGTGCTGCTTTTAATATTTGCTTTTATTTGTGGAGAGACTTATCTTGTTGCTTTGCCTGTGCTTGTAATATATAAGCAGGATCAACGCATTTCTTTCCAGCAGGAACATTTTTTTTGAATAATCTCTGGCAATATGCAATTTAAATAAAACCGGTCCAATTTTGGAACCATAATAGTTTCCCAAAAGCTAATATTTCTGTATATTTTTTCCACCAACAGTGGATTGTTATCACCGCTGTACACTACAAAGTAACAGACGTCTTTTGTTGAGATGTTCAGTTGCCCTTGAATCTACAACAATAATCATTACAAAATTAGTGCATACACACATACACACACACACACACACACACACATATATATATATATATATATATATATATATATATATATATATATATAATTTTGGTATAGATTTCGAGGAAGCAGTCAGACTTGTCAAATTCATTAAACGCTCTTTTAATCATTCGAGCTTTCGATAAATTTATTATCTTCTTCAGGAATGTTTATGTGAGTTTATAAAAGAATACAACTATGGAAGTTGGACATTACTTCATTTAAGATTAAAAACAAACATCTCAAAAGTGACAGACAATTACATAATCTTCATAGGGTTATGTAATAGTCTGTCACTTTGGGTTTTATATGAAGTAATGTCCAAATTCCGTAGTTGTATGCTTCTATAAACTCACATAAACATTCTTGAAGAAGATAAAAAGTTTATCGAAAGCTTGAAAGATTAAAAGAGTGTTTAATTAATTTGACAAGTCTGAGGAAATCTATACCAAAATATATTTCAAACAGTCGATATATCTTATTCGTATATATATATATATATATATATATATATATATATATACATATATAGCTACTTTTGACATACTAAATGTATCACCCTGTACATGAATTTCCTACCTATACATAGTTTCCAACATGGATATGAAATACAAATAACAATGTCTTACCTATTATAGTCTGCTTCTGGTATAAATGACCAATTATCTGGAGGTGTATGTGACCTTTCCTCGGTTGATTTTTCACATAGTTCTCTGAATATGAAATACAATGATATAATAATTTGGATTATTTATACAAATTTGCTTATTTTGTCCCAGTCTGCAAATTCATTGTTTCTGGGTCGGAAGTTTCTTCAGATAAAGTAGTTGGATTACTAACTACCTCGGGTAATCTTTGCAAACCTGAAGGGCCAGGCTTGTCAAAATTATCTGATCTGGATTTCAACCTGAAAAAGTTTGGATTTTAGTAGGACATCTAATTAATATGTATATGGAAAGTCAGATAATTTGTGGTTTTCTATGTTCAAGGCATCTGAAGAATGTATAATTTTTTGTGGGTGGATATGCGACATTTAAATAGATATATTTTCATTGTTTTTGGATTTTATATTCCAAAACAAACAGCCTCATAAAGATATCCTAGCTACACTACTGAATGTATTATAACTTACAGCGGTAATTGTTGCATTTTCTGCCATCTTAAGCGAGCTGCTTTAGACTTAAACGATCGCTTTCTGGTACCACTGTGATTTTGGCTATATACCTGCTTATGTTTACCCATCTGTAAAATGTAAATACGTAAATAAAAGAAACTTTACACCAGGCGACAACAGAAAGTAAGTATACTGTAACTTTTTCCGTATTTCAGATAAACATTTGAAATTTGGAAGGCTTGTACAAGATAAAGCGGGAGTACAAATTTTTTGAAATAATTGTGAATTTCAAATTATTTACGGTCTGACTAGAAGTGAAAAGTACAGTATAAATTACATACCTTATAGTTTTTTAGAATCAGTTGATCATTTTTAGTCCTAGGACATTATTTTAAATTTTTTAGAAATAGGTGTTTTCTTATTTAAGTTTTGAAAAGGAAAGTAAGCGACTGTAATTCTCCTAAATTGGTGTATAATTGTGAGAAAAATTTGAAATCTAACGATTTCATGTTATTAGTAATAGTTATATTATCGCCAGAAATTTCAAAACATTGTTTTTTCTTAAAAGTAAGATTTTGCAAAATCTATTAGACTGGATCTCAATATGATAGGACATGTTTAGGGGACTGCTTAAATTATAAATAGGATTTATGTTGTTTTTAAACTAATTTATTTAGGACAAAAAAGCTAGTGTACTCCGTTTTACCATTCGGTGTCATAAATTAAATAACGAGTATTTTTGATAAAATAATGTATGCAAAGCAAATAATTTATTTATTCAAGAATCTATCTACAAAAATTAAAGTCAATATTTGAGCACGAATTTTCAAAATCGAATGAAATATATAATTAATTTTGTCCATTACTTATCTGTCTATTCACAAAGTATAAGAATTTTAGAAGATACTTACCCCCAAGTGCAAATACACCTACACTAAATAAAGCTCTAAATGTTTGTTTATAATAATAACGAAATAAAATTAATTTTATTTAAATCGTCACTCTATGTCACTCTATGAACAATAAACTACACATTCAAAAATAACAATTAGCGAATACCATATGCACATAAATGAAATAATACAATAAATACTATACAAATTTGTTTCGGAAAACGACCTTGGCTATTATTAGAATGCACTATTCTACCTTACGCATTGCTTGCATTCGAGTTTGCCGAAGGTCATTTACGACAAATACGTACAGGAATGAGAATTGAGAAAATAGCATCCTGCCGTATTTACTAAAGTTAAAATAAAGTAGTTCCCTCTATCATGCGATAGCTATACCACAAACGCGGCTATTTTAAAATTAGTTCGTGTTATGAAAATAGAGGGATGCGATCGCGCCCTTAATCGTCGTTTGAACTCTGAAATAAATTTGAACTTTCTTCCACAATGGCAAATTTTGATGAATTAGTTCAAGTAAACGCTTTAGAAAACGTAATACAAGCAGAATTATTAGTTGTGGATCATGTTAATCGACAACGTTATCCTAAAATAGATCCCTTTGAGCAGCTGAATGAAAGAAAATTTATTAAAAGATTTCGACTAAGCAAGCAATTGGTTAGAGATTTAATAGAAATTTTGGATCCCCATTTAGCACAACCAACTCATGTACATTCTATTACAAAAGATAATAAGGTAAACAATTAAACAAACCCCTGTAAAAGTATTTTATATATTATGTTTTATATTTTGCAGACTGTCCTAATTAAAATTAATTATAAATAAAGAAAGAAAAATCAGGTATTATTCAGGGCCCATTTACTCCTGTTACATTAAATGTGTTTGATATTTCTAGTTAAAATTCTGGACTTTACAAAAATAGAATTTTATCGAGGTGTAACTTGACCACCGAAATGTAAATAATCTTGAAGTTTTATTTGTAAATAGTGATAAATAAATATTGTATGATTGTTGTATTATTTTGTGGTTTTATTGGGAGTGTGCGTGAACGATAAAGAGTATGATAGTGAATCTAGGTATCCAATAGAAGGCCCAACTGAGCTAGCCAGGGAAGCGGTTGAAGAATTAAGGTGATGAAGAGAGGAATCTGGGTAAGAAATTATTTTTTTTGAAAATTTTTTCTATTGTGTGCAAATTTATGAGGGCCCAACGTTGGGGCTCGAATGTTTTTGTTTACTCTGTCGATTCATACCGGAGTTACACGGCAATATATATATATATATATATATATATATATATATATATATATATATTAACAGGAAGCAGTACCATTCTCTTAATGTACAATACAACAGGTTTGTAATTTTTGTCATTCCTTAATATATCTTCAAGTTGCTAAATATTTTAGATATGCGCTAGTAGATTAATTATATACAATGTGATAGCTCGTTTTCCTGGAGCAACACATGACAGCTATATATGGAACCAGTGTAATGCACAACAGTCACTCCAAAATTTGTATGAGAGAACCCATAATTCTTTTTATTTACTAGGTATCTATATTGACAAAATTTTGACAAAGCGATGTGAACAACATTTACCTGTTTATCAGGATCAATAAAAACAGCAAATTTTGTCACACAGATTTGTCAGATGACCGTCTATATATGTTTGAATGTTGCTACTTATATTTATTGTCCACAGGCGACGGAGGTTATCCATTAAGACCTTGGTTGCTTACTCCTTTGGGTGGAAATCCTGAACCTGATACACCTGAAGAGGAATATAATAGAATGCATAAGCACACTCGTTCTGTCATTGAACGGTGTAATGGAGTGCTAAAAACAAGATTTTGTTGCCTTCTAAAAGATCGTACTCTACACTATTCATCGCAAAAATCAGCACTAATAGTAAATGCATGTGTTGTACTGCACAACATGTGCATAATGAGTAACTTACCACACCCAGAATCAGAACCGGGAGACCAAAATTTAGATTTTGGATTATATGGAAATGGAGACAACAACGAACATATGGAGATTGTAAATCCTGATTTGGCAGCTGGTCGTAGACTGCAAAACCAACTAGTTAGATATTTTCAAGATGATTAGAATAATTAAAATATGTGTGCTACTTTATTCAATCAAATATTAACAAATTAATACTAATTATAAAACTAATCTATACTACAATAAAAACTTAATTCTAAAATAAACTATTGATTAATAAATTTGTGTAGCATGTGTTTTATAATGCCTAATTCTTCGGCTATTTTTTCTTTAGCGATAGTGTCGCGTTCCATCAAATGTAACTTTTGATTAAAATATTTTTGTTTCATTTCCATCCTTTGCCCACAAAGCTCAGCCATTACATTACTTTGTTGTACGCTATGGTCCAGTCGCAGTACACCAGTACTTTTTTTCTTACTCTTTTTGAACTGACATTGGTTCTCTAACGATGTCTTGCTGACTGAAGCTACCATATCAATATTGTTTTCTAAAATTTTCTCTTTTTCTTCTTCTGGTGTTGTGGGTTCATGACAAATTTCAAAATTCTCGGTGGAGATATCCCTATATATATATATATATATATATATATATATATATATATATATATATATATATAGTGAATAAGATGAAATAATAACTTAGACTTTTATGCAAAGCCCAAATGATCATTTCAAATCGAGCTAGTAATTGAAAGTTGGAAAATATAAGGTCTTGGACAGGACTTGAACCTGTATCCTGGTTTTGCCGGAACCATGCGTTTACCAATTACGCCACCGAGACCGATGACACAATTGGGAAATTTTCAAATTTAAATCGTGTACACGACGATACATCATCCTAACTTTTAATTACGTTCGGCATTTTTGTCAATCATATCTGACATTGTCAATTTTTGACTTATGTCAGTTATAGACAGTAAGCTACGCTCAAAATTATGGCTATAAACCAAGTATTAAGTAAATAAATATTTTAGTACTTAATTACACAAGGTAAGTTGATAAATACTATCGTATTATAGTGAATAAGATGAGATAATAACTTAGACTTTTATGCAAAGCCCAAATGATCATTTCAAATCGAGCTAGTAATTGAAAGTTGGAAAATATAAGGTCTTGGACAGGACTTGAACCTGTATCCTAGTTTTGCCGGAACCATGCGTTTACCAATTACGCCACCGAGACCGATGACACAATTGGGAAATTTACAAATTTAAATTGTGTACACAATGGTTCCGGCAAAACCAGAATACAGGTTCAAGTCCTGTCCAAGACCTTATATTTTCCAACTTTCAATTACTAGCTCGATTTGAAATGATCATTTGGGCTTTGCATAAAAGTCTAAGTTATTATTTCATCTTATTCACTATAATACGATAGTATTTATCAACTTACCTTGTGTAATTAACTACTAATATATATATATATATATATATATATATATATATATATCTGATACATATGGCTCTCTAATATCAATACCCGTTATAGCAGTATCACCAATAATGTCGGCAACTTTATTTTCCACATCCGTGAAGGTTTCTTCTGTAGGTGGCCCACCACCAGTTTTTAAAGCATGCGTGCGTATTCTTGAAACTTTGGACTTGGTGCGGGACTGAATATTTTGCCATGTCTGAAAAGTGTATTTATTTATAAACAAAAATAAACAATTAAATTATATTACCTCTCTCCAACCTTTCCACGTTTTGGTGCTTCCGGGTATTGAATTTAATTCATTTGCAATTGTTTGCCACAATTTAACACTATTTTGAAAGGTAAATTTAGAAAAAAGTTCTTCATAATTTTGAAGGTACTCAATCAAAATACTTTTTGTTCAATTGTTAATGGTGCATTTCGCTTTATATCTGTGAAGGTAGTAGACATCGTTAAATAATAATAATATACTACTAAATGCGGGTGAACTAACCTAAATAACCTTTCATTAGTACATAACACTCCCATAAAAGTCAAACAGCTGGTGTTTGTGTGGTGTTGCCATATCAAATTATTCGTTTGAGGAACGTGTGCGTTTAATGCGAACGAAGGGTAAGGTACGTATAGCTGAGAATAGACGAGCGTCTCCCGGCAGAAATAACGCGGCTGCAATGAGAGTTGTAGACAGATTGAGGTTACTTAATTTTTTTGTTTACATATAGTGAATGAGATCTATAAAAAATACCTATTAATTTTGTTTATCGTGTTATTTGTAAACGAGGAGTAAAAAATGAATACTTGCCAAAATTGTGGTTTTGAGTTTACACAAAAGAAGAATTTGTGTGCCCATTTAAGAAAGATTCATGATTTTGAATATAGGAAACCAGTTTTTAACTAGTAAATTTTTGTGTGATACATGTGGCAAATCCTTTACCAGTAAATCAACTTTAAGTCGTCATTGCAAAACTGTTCATAAAAGTATTCCAATAATTCTCAACTCGTCAAGAATCAAGTGCTTTTATGAAAATTGTACAACACATCTAAAGGGATATAAAAAACTTCGACAACATTTGGCAAATGAACATCAAATTGAAACTAAACTTGTTCAACTACATTTTAATTTACGATTAGGTTTGAAGATTATTATGCAAAGTGTTAATTATATACTAATTTTATTCTGTTTAGCAGAGTTCAAAAACTGAAAAGACCAAGAACGGGAAAAATCTTTTACAATGTATATACTTTACACTTCAGCAAAATTATTGTCTGATGGCACCAAAAAGGAGTACTATAATTGCCATTGATCGTACAACTACATTTCAAAAGGCAAGGGTTTTAGAAGCTTAAAAAGCACAGGCACTAGTA
This sequence comes from Platerodrilus igneus, assembly GCA_036346225.1. Taxonomy (NCBI): domain Eukaryota; kingdom Metazoa; phylum Arthropoda; class Insecta; order Coleoptera; family Lycidae; genus Platerodrilus; species Platerodrilus igneus. Next base: position 440,811 of record JARFIW010001354.1, on the reverse strand, counting down.
AAATTGGAAGTGTTTGTCCCTCAAGAATGGAAGCGACGATAAAGAACAATAGGTCTGTTGCAGTAGACTTCTGGACAACTCATGTTGGACATACCAACGATATTGGTCGAGTTTTTTTAAGTAAAGAGAGTAAAGCAGAAATTGCAGGTATTTTCGAACATAAAGTTCTATTTTAATATTTTACAGTTGATGTGTTTCAGGAAAATTTAAGGAAGGTGTTACATTTCAACATATATTGGATGATGTTCGTGATTCTGCTTTAAAACAAGAAAATTTGCTAAATATTTTCATAATAATTATGCAAATCGTCCAACATCTTGGCATATTGCTATTAATTGGGTTTAGGAATAAACACTAACATGTATCTTGAATCGATGCGCAAAGTTTTAAAGTATGTGTATTTGGAAGGTCGGAAAGTAAAACGTTTGGACAAAAGCATTAATGCAGTAATGAAAATTGCTCGAGATAGCTGGTTTAAACGTATAATTAAACTTGCAAAGAATACTTTCAAGGACAAAAATAATAGAATTAAACAAAGTCATGAAGTAAAGATAACAATTACATTAGATTTTATTAGACGTCTGGAAAATGATAAGGAATTTTTAGTTACGTCGTCCTATTTTGCTTTTCAACAGTATCAAGTTACCAGAGTAGATGAGGCCTGTGAAGGTTCGTGCCTAAGTTGTACAAAGTGCAGCATATGTGTTCATACATTTCAATGCACTTGTACTGACAACATGATAAAGCTTAACATTTGCAAACAAATACATCTTGTGCGACACAGTTTTACAATCGAATCTTGACATTCCCGCACCTTTGCATATTAGTAACATTAATGAACTTTGCAGCAGTGATATTTTACATGAAGCAAAATCTTCAAAAAAAAATATTATTAAAAAAAAAGCTGAGCTAATAATAGGCTTATGTGAGAATGCTTCGTTAACTGACGACGAACATCTGGGTATAATGAGGCAATTTGATAAAATCATCGACACATTAAATAAAGAAAAATCTATTGATCTAAAAACTACGGAGGAGATTAATATTAATAAAAAAAGTTAAACATCAGGTGCGGCTTTTATCAACAAAGAAGAAATCTACAAGGAATAATGATCTTAAAAAGCCTACCCTAACAGAAGAAATTTTTATTAGGGATGGTTTGGTTAATAACTCAAACATTATGTTAATATTCATTCTAGATCTGATCATACATCACCTGATTTTATGTTAAGATAAGACAGTGTATTACCTCAGTAGAAAGTAGGTTTAATTAACACTAAAGCTTATAAAGTTGGATTTTGTTCTCCTTTCTCTTGTTTGGGAATATAATCCAATAGGGAAACCACTCGTAGAAATACATGTACAAATTACTGGAAATCATTACAATTCCAGCGATTTTGATGGAAAACCTACAAGTACGCGACTAATCTAATTTAATCCTCAGTTCTCACTTTGTTTTTATCAGTGTTACAAGCGCTGGTAAGTTATTGTAATTTCGCCAATTCTGTCGAATTGAGTGTTTTTAAATTTACAGTGCAGTGTTTTAGTTTTACTTTTAGTCGGAGTACCAAAATAATCTTAATTTTCTACCTTGTTTTTTTACATATTTTAGTCGACTGACGGTGCAAACAAAATTCTCGACAAAATAAAATTAGTTTCTTTTTTAATTAATTTAGGTATTTATTGAGAATGTATATGGGTACATAACGTGTTCACTTTTTAAAAAATAAAAATACAATTTTTGAAACCTGAAGCCTCTATTACTATTATTAAACACATTTCACTCAAGTAATTAATAATTTACAAATCAAATTAAAGAAATACTAGCAAACTACCTTTAAACTGCATATTGACACAAGTACGAAAGATACCTAGAATAGCAACAAGTTAGTACAAAATACCAAGTTGTTTACATACAAGAGCTAACATATATAGATAACATTCTTGTAAAGTTAATTTCCTTCATTGCACTGAATTTAACTTCTTTTTTATCCATAGTTAGTTGCTAATAGAAACTGGTCTCTTATATTCAAATCATGAAGTTTTCTTAAGTGGCCATACAAAGTTTTATTTTACGTAAATTCAGAACCACAATCTTGGCAAATATTCATTTTTTACTTCTCCTATATAAATAAGGAGATAAACAATCAATTTAACATTAACACAGACTTCATCCAATTTATGTAAACAAAAAAAATTACGTAACCTCAATCTGTCTACAACTGTCATTACAGCCGCGTCATTACTGCCGCGAGACGCTCGTGAGAATAGCAGTCATTTAATGTAATCGTTGGTATCGCACGTTCATGAGCGTGTACGCTCGTGAACGTATGGTACGAACGATTCAACAAGAATCGACCCCCAGGATTCAGGGTACCTCGAGAGTGTCGTTTCTAATTCTATATATAGTTAATATTCTTTGGAATAATAATACACTTCGCAAAGGAGTGACATTCTTCATAAATTACATTTCTTTTCATGTACTCAAAATACATGACCTTCCGCCATTATTCTGTAGGTACACAGATGCAGGGAAATTTAAAAATGGTGAGTTAGAAATTGCTTTAAATATTTACATTGATAATTGTATGCAAAATTGTATAATTTAAGCTCTAACGCAATAAAGAAACCTATTGAAAAGAAATTACAACGTAGAACAAAAACAGTACAATAAACTAAAGGGAGGTTGAAGGATATACCATAGATTAAAGGTACCTTTAGCGCTATGGAGATTTAGCGATTTGGATATTTGGGGAATTAGATATTTTCGCTTTTAATCATGTAGGGTATTTTCTGCTTCAGGTATTTGGAGAAAATAGTTTGACAGATGACATTTGTTACTGTTTTGGGTTGCTGGATGTTAAGTTTAGGTTGTGAATTACGAACTAAAAACATGAATTGGTTTCTTATTTTGCTTTTGAAGCAACGACGAATCTTAATGGAACAAAAAATACGGTCTACAAAGAAACGTAGGTTAATAAGGGTACGGAATAAGCTTTTTTATTTCGTATATTACAGTATAGCTAGTCTAGTTACCTATTCTAAAAAGAAAGCATAGAAATTATTAGACCTTCTTTTATTGTTCCCAAAGTGTGATGTGTTTCCACTAAGTAATGTTTTAAATAAAATTATCGCATTCTTGTTGTAGGTACATGAAATATTACAAAAACGATCACGTTTGGGAACAGCGAATTTAATTGCAGAGCTTCGTTTCAATTTTTCAATTATTTTTGAATGTCGACAGAATCATTTGATTTACTTCTTAGTATAGTTGGCTCACATATTGTGAAAAAGGATGCTTATAGAACTGATGTAATACTTCCAAGTTAACGGCTAGCTTTAACATTAAGGTATATTATTGATTAAAAATTAAGATTACACTATCACTACTATCGTTGTAACTGCGGTAGTAAGAAATATATAAAATTTGCCTGTTTAATATGTTGCATTTACTTTTCTTTAATGGGATTCGAAATTCACTTGTGAATATAAACAAATCTCTCCTCAGTTAACTATCTAAGTGAAGATTTATAACTATGGTGATAATTTGACTGTGTTAACATATCCATCGCTGAATTAATTCTGTTATTAAAATGTACTGAAATTAATTCTCTTATATTTAGGTTTTTAGCCAGTGGTGATAGTATGACAAGTCTGTATTACAGTTATAGAATTTCATTATCATCTTTCTCAAACATAATTAGAGAAACAAATCAAGTCATCTGGAATGTACTTTCAAAGGATGTGCTACTCAGATGGGAAAATCAAAGCACATGGTATCAAATTACAAAAGATTTTGAAGAAAAATGGAACTTCCCGCATTGTATAGGTGCCATTGACGGAAAACATGTGATCATGCAGGTCATTATATAAATTATTTAAGGCATGACTCAAAGTAATGTAGAAATCTTGTTACAGGCCCCAAAGATCAGTGGTTCATCGTATTATAATTATAAACATACTGTACCTTCTCTTGTCTCACTAGGCTGGGCTTTAGTGAAACTCTCTTAAAAGGATGTTCATTTTTTCTTACAAAAGTCGTGCAGAAGATGTTGTTTTATCCATATTGACACAATTGACTTTTGAAAACTTCCGCGCTAGCTCTGAACTCTATCTTCAGCGGTTTAGAGAGACTATCAGGGGGGTCGTTAATTAAATACGGATGGGTAGGGACCACTGTACTTAGATAATGTGTAAAACAAAAAATATCGCTAAGAAAAATACAGGAACCTCAACGAGTATATTTTGTTGTCAAAATACAAGATTTTGTATTATTAGATGGTACTACATTTATCCTGAAATAAAATAAAATACATAAAATAATATTAGAGACATTATAATTTGAATAAGGGCCGCTATACTTGCGGTCACGTCCCCAATGCTCCACCCGGAGGTACTACATTGGGTTTAAACGCAAAAATAATCGTTCTTCTAATTCATTCTAACTTCATAGTTAATCCACCCTAAACAAAAAACTAAATAAAAATCTAACAAACCTAAAAATAACACACCTAACAAACTCTAACAATCTAGCAAACCTAAAAATCTGACAAATTGAAACAAAAACTAAAACAGGGTTTAATATTAGAGACAGCAATTTGCGCCTCAAAATAAAATCAAATAAATCAGACAGATTTTATACATCTATGATTTCTTTCTTTTGTGCTATAGTGCATGGACACTCTACTTATTAAATTTTATGCACATCTGGTAATACTTTTGCTTAAGAGCTTCCATGAATGTAATTAACCTTGTTTAAATTAATAAAAAAATTTAAACTGCTAAGTAAGTATATATATATATATATATATATATATATATATATAACTGAAAATTATTTCTGAATTATTTTGACAGATAAATATTGTTAGTTTGTAAATATTTAATTAATATTTATATCAAATATTAATCTTGGGCAATTTAAATAAAATAGCAAAAGCTTCTAAAGCAATTAGGCATTATAAATGTCATTATCATAATCAAGGGATTTTTTAATGTCACCTTTTCAGTACTAAGAAAATGATTCACATATAATAAAAATAAGTTGGTAATAAGATCTTTCAAATTAGTAAAGTTACTCTCATAAATAGTTATCATGCATAAACAAGTGTATGATTGTATTATTCGTATTTCAAATTCATAAAACTTTTGTTACATTGACAATTTTATAAAGCATAAATTTTTGATAAAAAGCAACGTTTGAAAATTTAAATTCATAATTAAACATTATCACAAAGATGTTAAGTTCCATGGGTTCAAACTACCAAGGTTAGATTTATACATGACGTTATACGTCAAACAGATGATTGCTGCACAGATGGATATCACTTACCACGTTGACCTCAGGTTTGGAGGCTTGCACCATTTAACAAACAAGTTCAAACCACGCGTGGACTTCTAGCATTTGACAAACACGTAGAATACAGTTGCCTCGTCGTTATAACAAAGCCTCTTAAAATGGAACCATAATGTAAGTTTCTAATGCGTAATCGCTTTATACGCAATTACATCAGCTTCCTACTACCATTGGTTAGCTCTAACCATTGCTTCTCAATTATAACAAAATTTTCATGTTGAAATTTAAGGAACGCATATATCTTAGACGCAGTAAAAATTTAACAACCAAATTGGACGATTTTTGCTTCATTAATTAAACGTTATATCTTCCGTATTCTAATGTTGCTTTAATTTATAATTATACATCAGTTCTTTCATAAGTTAGTTTTAGCGTTATTTTTGCACATCAGTTCTTTGTACGTTAGTTTCAGTGTTGCGCTAAGGAAAACCAAATACAATTAGTTTAAATTATTTAAATATAAAAAATACAAACCATGATGAGTTTCAAACAATTGGATCGATGCATTTATGGAAACTGAATTGCGACACGCAAATCAGTCTTATATATGAACTTTACCATATTGACGTTGCAAGTAACAAAAACCGACTGGCCCGCACGTCGACAACAGCCTTAACAAGCAGGTGCGCGCAAACACGCTATTGTTATCGCTTTGAAGATAGGTTGTAAAAATTTTACAATACAAACTGGACATTTATAACTATACGCTTTATTTACTATATGATTAAGATTAAAGAAGAACAATAATTGGGGTGGTCCGAAATTATGATACTTTACTTTTAATTCTGTATTAATTGTTGAAGTATGATTTATATTAAACTATAAAAGCAAATCCACAAATTTTATAACACAATACTTAATTGTTAAGCGTTAATTTAGCAGAAGAAAAACGAACTGTTACAATACGCATAGCATAGTGCTACTATTTATCGCAGATGCCGATTATTGTTTTACCATTGTAGACATAGGTAGCAGAGGTAGGGAAAATGATGGCGGTGATTTCAAACGCTCAAACTTAGGAGAACGACTGTATAATAGCAGTTTAAACATACCGCCCCCCAGCGCAGTTGAAAACAGAGTTTTGCAGATGAAGCATTTCAGTTAACAAAGTTTATGCTTTGGCCATACCCCAGAACCAAAAATTGTTACTTGCCTGAAATAAAAACCGATTTCAATTACTGATTATCAAGAGCACGTCGTATAATCAAAAGCACTTTTGGAATTTTAGGAACTAAATGGAGAATATTTCGAAAACCTATAAACTGTGATGTAGAGACTATTTTAAATATAATAAAAGCAACAGTATGCTTACATAATTTTGTTTAAAAAAAATGACAAACAGAATCAGTATATACCACTCGGGTATGTTGACACACAAAATAAAAATGGCGATATTGTTTACGGCAACAGGAAAAATGAAATTCAAAAAAATAATGCATTGTAAACTGTACCTCGAATGGGTTCAAATACATACACTAAAAGTGCAGCACATATTCGGAATGAATTTGCTCAACATTTTATAGATGAAGGAGCCGTTCATTGGCAATGGAGCAGAACACATACCTAATTTACTTAATGTACTCACAGTAGAATATAAAATTCATATACTAGATTTTTTTTAATATTTTATTTCAAATAAGAATGCAGAATAAAAAATTAAGTGGTTATTGTTTTTATTATTAAAATATAAGAAAAGAATTGTTTTGTGATTAATTATTAGAAACTTCATTATCAGCAATTGCTTTACTAAGTAACTCCATGATATCTATTTATAGCTTCATTCTTGGTCTAATTTCTAAATTTTTCATCTCCATTGCTAACACTTTGCAAAAATAGTCTACACTATCTGGTTATCCCTTATTAATTTCATTAATTATTAGTTCATCAATTTTGTTGATCGCAGCTATACTACTTTTTCATTATTCTGTAATTAAAATTTTCATTAAAAATTTTATGCAAAGCACTTATACTACTAGTAACTTCTGCAATAGGAGAAAAGTTCGATCTATCACTAACAGGAGTTGTATCACCTCTAGCTGACGATTTGCTTCCTATCTAATTTGATGTAGAAGGTTCACTTTCTGTGCTTTCCAAACTTGGTGGTGCATTGTCTGTTACACCATATACAGTAAGTAATCCACTTTTAGATTCATTAGATGACAAACATAATGAGGGGATGTTTGATATAGTATTTCTGCAAATATCACAATTAATGTCTTTTTTAGCATTATATATATATATATATATATATATATATATATATAATACATATTGTTGGAGTTTTGTAGATTATTTCCTATTCATAAAACTTTCTTTATTTTCTATAAGATTAATTACGTTAAAAAATGCTCTATTCTTATTACATTAGTTTATACCAATATTAAATTCTATTTAATTTCCTGTCCAACAGACAGAAAGATAACCTTGTGGCACGTGCTGCGCTATCTATCGCTCACCTGCCTTCGTTCTAATAAACAAACCACAGAGTCTGCTTTTAGCTTTTCTAAGTTACAGACGTATTCGCGCGGGTTGTAATTACCTTTATGCTAAAACGTTGCATTATAAATTATTTTTAGTGTGCAAAATTAGTAATGAAATTGGTTCTATCGTAAAGGTAACAGATTAACTTAAAACGAGGCGATCATTATTCGTAGTAATTTCTATTTTCTCAACACAGGTGCGTGTTTTTCCGGATGTATGTAAATTTCTTACAAATCGTCCAAACATTATTGATCCTTCCGGTTATAATCGTAATTAATAACCATTTTCTTAATCTGGTATCACAACAAGTTATCTCGTGCTTATGTGGTATTAATGCAATGATCCTTTCCATTGGCGTATCATAATAAATACGTTAGTGAACTTGATACAACGGCATATGTACTTAAAAATATAATAGTGTGATTAAAGTAGTGCGTTTATACAAACTCGGATAATTCAGAAATTGAATATACTGTAAATTGTGCTTTTCGCTGTATTTCTAATTCTTATTGACGTTATAAAATGTGATCCTCTTACTACACGGTGTACGATTAATTGGTTAATTTATTCACTCAATAAAGTTCACCATATTGTCGTTGTGAGTTGTTATATTGTCAATAGTGTTCATTTACACTATTCGGTCCTTCGTATCTTCGTATTTCTTCCCCTAGTGTCTACCCCTAATCGATTACAGTTCACTGCTCCGGGAGGTGGAACTTCAGGGGTGCCTACTTCGCTCCACCTTCCCTGAGTTACCCGATCATAAAATGGTCCTTAGAGACGGATTTCCTGGACATTCCTGGAAGCCAGCTTTCTATTGGAAAGAGGACACTAGTTCCTGAACACACATTGTCAATTTCGCCTAGATTTTTGGAAGATTCCTGGAAACTCGACAACAAAGCAGCGATTAATTGGGTGAGCTTATTCCATTTTTACTTGCCTATCTGTTAAACTGTTGTGCAAAAAGTGCATGATAGTTTCTATAAACATTAATGTCTAAAAAATTCAAAATGAGCTTAGAAAATTAAAAAAAGTCTAGAGCCTCGATCAAAGGCTCCTTTGCGCAAATAGAATCGTGGTTCGCTCAAAGTGCGGACACTTGTAACACCACTCGAATTTGAAATCAGATTGCAACAGATGCATTCTTTGTTTAATTCATACGAAAAAGTTCAAGACGAAATAGAAATTCTCTGTTCGGAAGAAGTTCTTGATGTAGAAGACAAGTCCGTCATAGAAGACAAATATTTCTATCTATTAAGCAATATTACTCAACGTATTGCTAATTTAAGAAGAAGGCAAACGGAAGCCATTGAAAATCAAGATGATAGTTTTCAATCCTCTATAAGTAATCCTCAATCAACGGCAGTCAAGTTGCCGAAAATCAAAATTCAAATTTTTTCAAGGGATATAAAAGAATTTGAATCTTTTTATCAACTTTTCGATGCTCTTTTAATAAAAAATTCTCAATTATCAAACATTCAGCTCTTAGTATATCTTAAAAGTTATTTAAAAAATGAACCTCTGCATTTAATTGATGCTTTGCAAATTACAAATGAAAATTTTCATATCGCTATAAATATTTTAAAATGTAGATTTGAAAACAAATTTGTTATAGTCAATTCTCATTTATCAGCAATGTTAGAAACTCCAATCATGACAAAATGTAAGTCAAGAAAAAGTTGACTACGTTAAATCTAATAAGTTGTGCTTTAACTGCCTAGGCAAGCACAATATTGCAAATTGTTATTCTACGCAAAAATGTTCTTTTTGTTCTAAATCGCATAATTCTTTGTTACATATAGACAAATGATTGGGCGATCAATCTCTTCCGATTACAAGTTCTAGTTATAAAAGTAACTTCTCTCCTAAATCTAATTCCCAAAATAAAAATTCACAAACAAACAAGAAAGTTCCGAGTTCGCAAAATGGTGACTCTTTCACACAGCAAGAAAATTCTTGTGCATCAATTTCTGAAGACGATGCTAAGCATATGTCTAATTTGATTACTCATTCAGCCCATTCGGTAAAATATTGCCATGTCCTTCTAGCTACGGCCAAAGTAACTTTCTGCTCTAAATACGGAGAAATTATTTCGGCCAAGCTGTTGTTTGACACTGGTAGCCAAAACTCATTTATCACACAAAAATTAGCTGATCAACTACCGTGTAAAACTCAGAACACAACTATCAATATTTCTGGCATAAACGAGAGCTCTACTATCGCCGATAAATTGGTGAATATTAAAATATTCTCTAACAAAGATCTAAGTAAATCCTTTAAAATAATGCTGTTTTACCTAATATAACGTGCAAGCTTCCTCAAACTCAGATAATGAATGACAAAATAGAAATACCTAAAAATATTTTCTTAGCTGACGACGAATATCACATGCCGTCAGAAATTGACATTTTGATAGGTCTAGATTGCTACTATGATATAATTCTTGAAAATATAATTAAACTAGGTAAAAATCTTCTTGTTTTACAAGAGTCCCACGTGGGATGGATTGTAGCAGGTACAGTCCCAAAAAACTACACTAATTCTAATATGTCTCTGTCTGAAAACGAAAATTCAGATAAAAATTTTCCTTTTTTGCGACTTCAAAAGTTGATTCTTTTCTAAAAAAAATTCTGGGATATAGAAGACATTCCCGAAATATCTATTCCTTCTGAAGAACACCAATTATCCAAACACATTTTTACTTCTACAACAAAAATATTAGAAAACGGCAGGTTTCAGGTAGACATTCCACTAAAATCTTCGTCAGAGCCTAGCAAGCTCGGCGATTCCTTTACCATTGCTAAAAAATGCTTTTTGAGTTTAGAAAAAAGATTCCAAAAAAATAGTACTTTATTTCATGAATATAAAAATTTCCTTCAAGAGTATGTCTCTCTTGGGCATGCTAAATATGTTCCCTTAGTTTTGCAAAACTGCAAACTAGAAAATAAATATTTCATTCCTCATTTGTGTGTTATTCGCGTTGTGTATGACGCAAGTTGTAGAACTTCTTCTGGTTACTCCTTAAATGACATCTTTCTTAAGGGTTACCAAGTTTATCCGGATTTATTCGACATTCTTTGTAGATTCAGAATGTTCCCTTTTGTCTTCACCACTGACATACAAAAAATGTTTAGACAAATTTTAATCAATCCCGAACAAACGTTCTTACAAAATATCCTCTGGCGTGAAAACCCTGAGGATGATCTGAAATGTGTTCAGTTAGACACTGTTACCTACAGCACTAACAGTGCCCCCTTTCTTGCAGCTCGAGTGCTTAAAGAAATAGCATCTTTGAGTAAAAATGAATTTCCACTTGCTTCGGAAGCAATTTTTTCTCAATTTTATATGGATGCCGGTTTGTGTGGCGCGCAAAATTTAGACATTCTTTTCAAACTTCACACAGAGTTAAACTCCGTTCTGAACAAGCATGGGTTTAAACTTCACAAATATTGTTCCAATTCCAAAACTTTTCTAAAAAATATCGTTAAAAAATCTGATTCGCTGGACTACGACATTAATTTGCAAGATGCTCCAAATAAAGTTTTAGGGCTAAAATGGAACCTTAATTCTGTTTCTCTTTACAGTTCAACAACAGAAAATAAGCAAATCTTCCCACTTACCAAAAGAAAAATTCTGTCAGCAATAGCCCAGTGCTATGACCTTCTTGGGTTAATAAATCCTGTTATAGTAAAGGGTAAAATATTAATACAAAAGTTGTGGATTCTTAAACTGGACTGGGACACAATTATCTCAGATTCAAAAATGCTTGACGAATTGAACAATTTCTACAAAAATCTTTCATTGCTGAAAGAACAAAACATTCCAAGGCTCTATTTCTTAAATAAAACCATTTCAAAAACTGAACTTTATGGCTTTGCTGATGCAAACTTAGCCGCATACGGTGGCTGTGTGTATTTACGTGCTATATATGCAGACGGCACCATTCGTCTAGGAAACGCTAGCATTTCTTATCAACAAAAACATTCATTTTTGATGCCTTCCAAAAATCAAATAACTAAATTGATTCTTATGTATGAGCATAATCGTTTAGGACACGCAGGTGCCCAAACAACCCTATCAAACGTTCGGCTGAGATTTTGGTCACTTAATGGTTTACGAGAAACCAAAAGGTTAATTCGAAATTGTATTACTTGTTTCAGATTTAGCAATCAGTTTTCTAAACAAATAATGGCAGACCACCCTCAAGACAGAGTCAATGTTGCGAGGCCCTTTCATAAATCGTGTGTCGACTTCGGTGGCCCCTTTCTCTTAAAATCTTCTCGGCTGCGTAAAGTTCCCAAAATAAAAGTTTATATAGCAATCTTCGTTTGTATGGCTACAAAAGCTGTACACATCGAAGTAGTTACAAGTCTATCTACTGAATCCCTTTTATCTGCATTAAAAAGATTTATTTCGCGACGTGGAAATCCGTCAACAATCTATAGCGATCACACTACAAATTTCTCAGGTGCAAAAAACCAACTCAAAGATCTTTGATTTTTTCAAAAATAAAAATAACTCTCTGATTATTTCTAATTTTCTTTCTCAAAATGAAACCTCATGAAAATTTATCCCTCCAAAATCTCCTCATTGGGGTGGTATATGGGAATCCGCCATAAAAGGTGCGAAATACCATATGAAAAGAATCATAGGTAACCAAAGTTTCACCTATGAAGAATTTCTAACAATATTATGCCAAATAGTGGCTATAATGAACTCTAGACCTCTAAGTCCCTTATCTAATGATGCTTCTGATTTGAGCTGTTTAACCCCTGGCCATTTTTTAATTGGTTCTGCATTAACTTCTTATCCTGAAAAAAATGACTCAAATATTTCTGAAAATAGACTTTTACTTTATCAAAAGATATCACAGATTCAGCAAATCTTTTGTAAACGTTGGTCTGTTGAGTATCTCAATCGTTTGCAAAATAAACCAAAATGGTTTGAAAAAAAAGAAAACTTAAAGAAAAATGATCTAGTGTTAGTCAAAGAAGATGACACTCCTCCTCTTCAATGGGTTCTCGCCCGTGTCTTAGAGACAATTCCTGGCTGCGACGGAAAAGTTCGTGCTGTTAAAATTCATACAAGAACTGGCGACTACATAAGGCCAATAACTAAGTTGTGTCTTTTGCCAAATCAAATTCATTCTTCTTCAAGTCAAGATTTGACTCGTGATCCCTGATCCGGCTCGAATGAACAAAACATTTTTCTTCTTTCTTCCTTCTTCGTTGCTCTCCTTTCTGTTCTGGTTTCTTTTTTTGTTGAAGCGGTGCTTCAACGCGGGAGAGTATGTTAGAGTTTTGTAGATTATTTCCTATTCATAAAACTCTCCTTATTTTCTATAAGATTAATTACGTTCAAAATGCTCTATTTTTATTTCATTAGTTTATACCAATATTAAACTCCATTTAATTTCCTGTCCAACAGACAGAAAGATAACCTTGTGGCAGGTGCTGCGCTATCTATCGCTCACCTGCCTTCGTTCTAATAAACAAACCACAGAGTCTGTTTCTAGCTTATCTAAGTTACAGACGTATTCGCGCGGGCTGTAATTACCTTTATGCTAAAACGTTGCACTATAAATTATTTCTAGTGTGCAAAATTAGTAATGAATTCGTTTCTATCGTAAAGGTTACAGATTAACTTAAAACGAGGCGATCATTATTCATAGTAATTTCTATTCTCCAACACAGGTGCGTGTTTTTCCGGATGTATGTAAATTTTTTACAAATCGTCCAAACATTATTGATCCTTCCGGTTATAATCGTAATTAATAACCATTTTTTTAATCTGGTATCACAATTAGTTATCTTGTGCTTGTGTGGTATTAATGCAATGACCCTTTCCATTGACGTATCATAATAAATACGTTAGTGAACTTGATACAACGGCATATGTACTTAAAAATATAATAGTGTGATTAAAGTAGTGCGTTTATACAAACTCGGATAATTCAGAAATTAAATATACTGTAAATTGTGCTTTTCGCTGTATTTCCAATTCTTATTGACGTTATAAAATGTGATCCTCTTACTACACGGTGTACGATTAATTGGTTAATTTATTCACTCAATAAAGTTCACCATATTGTCGTTGTGAGTTGTTATATTGTCAATAGTGTTCATTTCCTACTATTCGGTCCTTCGTATTTTCGGATTTCTTCCCCTAGTGTCTACCCCTCAACGATTACAGTTTACTGCTCCGGGAGGTGGAATTTCAGGGGTGCCTACTTCGCTCCACCTTCCCTGAGTTACCCGATCACATATATATATATATATATATATATATATATATATATACATACATACATACATACATATAGAGTAGATTTACCTCTAATCGTTGCGATCATCAAGAAAACACATTTGGGCATCATAATGTTTACAGAGTGGTTTTCCCACAATAGCCGTAACTTCTTGCAGGCTGCGTCCACTTTTTATGTATTTATTTAAAATAGCTTTATGCTTTCTATACTCTTTTTTTAAATATTGCCATTTTTTAGATATTTCTTATAATGAATGTTCTTCGACAATTTAACAATATTTTATAAGGTTCACATATAGATTAAAACAGAACATTTTAATGCCATAACAAAGAGTATAAAGTAAAATTAAGGTAATACAGTACACAGAAAATAAGCAATATATGTATACCATTTAAAGCATAATACACTTCCATTTCAAGTGCACTTTTAATTCTTTGTGTTCTCTGTATTAATGGTAGACGCTCATCATATAATAGAGGTCTTTTTGAAAATTCGTTGATAAGCAATTCTGTAGTACTTTTAAATTCTTCAAGCTCAGTTTGTTTCTTGCATGTTTTGATAATCTTGGAAATCTTCACAAGATACTATAGATGAATAGGCATTGTCCGTCGCTGGACTATGTTGTATTTCGAGAAGCACACCAAACATCTGTCTGATACTTGGCAAAGCTTCTACTTCAACACACCTTTTGCTACAATAAAAAAAATCTAGTTAATGAAACAATAGGTTTTAATTTTAGTCAATATACTTACCTGCTCTATCATAAAGCAATAGTTTATTGTTATTAAATCTTAAAGTACCGTTCTCAATGTTTGTTACTAAGCTATGGGTATCTAAAGAAATAACGGATTTGCTATTCATTTCCAATATATTTAAAAGGCAAAACGCAAAATATATAATAGCGAACTACACGAAAAGGTAAGGTTAAGGTTATAACAAAACAAACAAATCACGTGCTTTTCTGAACAAACACGCATGCTCCGATCTCAAAATAGCCAGAAAGGTTGAATTTGAACCAACTTTTGGGAGATCGGAGAATCGGTTTTTTGACGTTTTACGACGGTGTCACGTGATCACTTTAACCCATAGGATCATTCTCCAAATATCCAAATCGCCAAATCTTTGTAGCACTAACGGTACCTTAAAAATACACTACGCAAGAGTGAGTGAATTATTCTATGGATATATCAACAAAATAATGGCGGATTTTAGTCAACCCAAAGAAATTTGGTTTTCCTGGAAACGCTGAGTGTCGTTTCTTGTTGCAAATATTCTATGGTTTTGTTATATATCTTATATACAAACTTATTTCCACACTATATTTATGCGCTTGTATATATCGTTTTAAAACACACTATATTTTGCTTTCTTTAAACAGTATTAACCCACCATAACCTGTAGCTATAATTGCAAACATTATGTTAAATTTGAAGAAATGATTTTTAAAACAAAAACAGCTTTTAGTTCGAGTTCCTATATATTTACTCTGTGATACTATTATAGAAATTATGTAAATAATTTTTACATGTGAAAACTCCTTTAACAGATACCTTATTTTTGTTGTACTGTTTTGTTTTGAATATGATAGTAGTTAAATGTCATTGGTTTCTAAAATCACGTGATCAATGACGTTCAGCTCGAAAGACAAAGAATGTGTTATTTCCACTGGTTGTTGACAGTTGTCAAGTCACGTACTCTTTATGTTAATTTAATTTATAAAATCTTTTTTAAGGTGTTTGTAATTAAAATATTGACTCCAATATCTTATTAACGCGACATTAACCCTTTTTGCAATGTCATCATCAAAATCTAGTACTGACGATCTTTTGGGAGGTAAGATTCCATTGTTTACTATCCAGCTGGCACCTAAATATTTGTTAAAAACAATGGGAATTTGTTGTCATTCTTGATGACCATGTAAATTGTACATTTTAATTTCATTTTTTTAGAATCGTGGGTGGACGTTACAGCACTATCATGTAGTGGAACACCTGGATCTGTAACTCCTCAAATACCAACTGATGAATATTTACGCCTTTTGAGAGAAGCACAGAGGGACTCTAATCAGTCATCTGCCAGAGTTTCTTTAGCTGGTTCACGTAGAGATTCTCCACGTAGTAGCCCAAAATCACCTCCAAATAGTCCCGTACAGGGCACTCCGCTTTTGATGGAATGGCAATCCTATTATGTAAATACTGAAGGAAAAGAAGTAAGTGGTAAACTAAATTTTACTTGATGTAATAATTTATGTTGGTGAAGAGATCATGTTTCAAGTTACATCAGCACAGTTTACTAAAATTGTTTGTATCATTCTATACGAATAAGCAGTCCACCTATGTAACCAACTATTAATTTGAAAAATAACAGCCATCATGGATATGTGAGTAATAATTTTTATAACGATTGAGTTTGAAAATGCATATCCATATTCAAACAAAATTAAAAAGAAAGATTAATATAATAATATGACAGTATCAGAGCCTATTAGAAAAGACCATAACATTATCATACTTAACTATGTATTATTCATATAGTTTTGTTTTAGAACTTTTGACGGCAATCTTATATCTTGATAATTAATTGAAAAGTAATTTGTAAGAAATATATATATCATATGTTAAAGTCTTGTATTGATTATTTATTACTTTTATTGACAAGTAAGTATATAGACATGGTCTTTTGATTTACTACCTGATATTTTGAATAAATGCATAGTTATTTATTAGTGTAGATGCAAAAAATTATAAAACTGATATTCATGAATCTATTATTTTATTAATAGTTTCGTAATTGATTGACTTAATAATATATTAGCATTATCTCATTGTAGAATTTTTTGACAAAGAACATTAGTAATTAAAATTGTAGTAGAATATTATCATTATTTTAGTCAATAAATACGGGTGATAAAATAATGAATACAATTAATAACCATTGATTTGAAATTTTGATTCATTTGGTATGTGCTGCATTTCATGAATTGGGTGCTTCATATTTTTGTTCCTTTATCATTTATGACTTAGATGTTTATACTTAACAGAATTTATGCTTATCGGTGATCTTAAAAAAGTGAACCTCTAAGTTCCTTTGTTGTATTCCTTTTGAACAAGGCTTGTAAAGGTTGCTTTGATTTAAATGACTTAAGTTATGTGTCAACTCATAATGTCTTGATATTTTATAGTGTTTAGTGTTTATCCTTACGTCAGTGAAGCTAGCGGCTATAGTTAGCATCCTAAACCACGCCTTTTCAATTAGTCACGCCTCTTCTACCAATCATCGTTAAAGCCACGCCTATTTTAGCCCAACATCAAATAGTTTCACTCCTTCTTTCTTACAATAAACGTGTTTAGTAAAAAAATCTAAAACAGAACTTTGGCAAATACCTATTGAAAATTGTGTTTTCTGATGAAATCTCCAGAAGCACATATATAATCTTACTAAAAATCTAAATTTCTACATATATTCAAACATTATAGCAAAAGTTATTAACATTTACATGATATACATAAAGTAGCCGCTACCTCTACTTTAATTTTTTTCTTGCTTTCTATTAAAGCAACGACTTTGTCAAAAAATTTGCATTTAGGCACACCAGCGCCCAATACGTATGCAACAGAGTTTTAGATTTCAAGCCCAAATAAAAAGTTATTAACGTTTACGTGATATATATATCAAGTAGCTGCTACCTCTACTTTAATTTTTTTCTTGGTTTCTATTAAAGCAACGACTTTGTCAAAAAATCTCCATTTAGGCACACCAGCGCCCAATACGTATGCTACAGAGTTTTAGATTTCAAGCCCAAATAAAAAAGTTATTAACATTTACGTGATGTATATCAAGTGGCAGATACCTCTACTTTAATTTTTTTCTTGCTTTCTATTAAAGCAACGACTTTGTTAAAAAATCTTCATTTAGGTACACCAGCGCCTAAAACGTATGCAACAAAGTTTAAGATTTCAAGCCCAATTAAAACGTTATTAACGTTTACGTGATATATCAAGTAGCCGATACCTCTACTTTATTTGTTTCTTGGTTTCTATTAAAGCAACGACTTTGTCAAAAATCTCCATTTAGGGACACCAGCGCCCAATACGTGTGCGACAGAGTTTTAGATTTCAAGCCCAAAATAAAAAAGTTATTAACGTGTACGTGATATATATTAAGTGGCCGATACCTCAACTTTAATTTTTTTCTTGCTTTCTATTAAAGAAACCATTTTGTCAAAAAATCTCTATTTAGGCACACCAGCGCCCAAAATGTATACAACAGAGTTTTAGATTTCAAACCCAAATAAAAAAGTTATTAACGTTTACGTGATATATATATATCAAGTAGCCGCTACCTCTACTTTAATTTTTTTTCTTGGTTTTATTAAAGCAACGACTTTGTCAAAAAATCTCCATTTAGGCACACCAGCGCCCAATACGTATGCGACAGAGTTTTAGATTTCACGCCCCAATAAAAAAGTTATTAAGATTTACGTGATATATATCAAGTGGTCGATACCTCTACTTTAATTTTTTTCTTGCTTTCTATTAAAGCAACAACTTTGTCAAAAAGTCTCCATTTAGGCACATCAGCGCCCAATTCGTATACGACAGTTTTAGATTTCACGCCCAATTAAAAAAGTTATTAACGTTTACCTGATATACAGGGTGTCCAGAAACTCACAAACAAAATTTCAGGGTGTGGTGGGGAGGTAATTTCCTACCAAAATACCCCTGTATGTTAGAATCCAATTGTTTAAGGTTTCAAAGTTATTTCACTTTTTGTTTTTTTGGAAAAAGCGTGCCTAACCATAGATTATTAATTATTAAAAATATAATATTGGCTCTTTAAATGTAATTCTTTGTTTACGGTGTAGATGAAGGTTGCCTGTTTCATAACTGACATATTTCAAAAAATCACTCATTGTCACAAAATAAAATCGAAATTGTCGGCGTCGCTTCAGTCTTATGAAAAATATTTCTTGTTATTCAAATTGAAATTACTCAAAAAAGTAGCTCTTACCAAAAAAAGTGCACACCTATATATATCAAGTGGCCGATACCTCTACTTTAATTTTTTTTTGGTTTCTATTAAAGCAACCACTTTGACAAAAAAATCTCCATTTAGGCACACCAGCGCCCAATAGGTATGCGACAGAGTTTTAGATTTCACGCCTAATTAAAAAAGTTATTAACGTTTACGATATATATATATATATATATATATATATATATATATATATATATCAAGTTGCCGATACCTCTACTTTAATTTTTTCTTGGTTTCTATTAAAGCAACCACTTTGACAAAAAATCTCCATTTAGGCACACCAGCGCCTAAAACGTATACGACAGAGTTTTAGATTTCAATCCCAAATAAAAAAGTTATTAACGTTTACGTGATATATATCAAGTGGCCGATACCTCTACTTTAATTTTTTTCTTGGTTTCTATTAAAGCAACGACTTTGTCAAAAAATCTCCATTTAGGCACACCAGCGCCCAATAGGTATGCGTCAGAGTTTTAGTTTTCACGCCCAAATAAAAAAAGTTATTAACGTTTACGTGATATATATGAAGTAGCCGCTACCTCTACTTTAATTTTTTTTTGCTTTCTATTAAAGCAAAGACTTTGTCAAACAATCTCCATTTAGGCACACCAGCACACAATACGTATGCGACAGAGTTTTAGATTTCAAGTCCAAATAAAGAAGTTATTAACGTTTAAGTGATATACATCAAGTAGCCGCTACCGCTACTTTAATTTTTTCTTGCTTTCTCTTAAAGCAACGACTTTGTCAAAAAATCTCCATTTAGGCACACCAGCGCCCAATAGGTATGCGTCAGAGTTTTAGTTTTCACGCCCAAATAAAAAAGTTATTAACGTTTACGTGATATATATGAAGTAGCCCCTACCTCTACTTTAATTTTTTTTTGCTTTCTATTAAAGCAAAGACTTTGTCAAACAATCTCCATTTAGGCACACCAGCGCACAATACGTATGCGACAGAGTTTTAGATTTCAAGTCCAAATAAAAAAGTTATTAACGTTTAAGTGATATACATCAAGTAGCCGCTACCGCTACTTTAATTTTTTTCTTGCTTTCTCTTAAAGCAACGACTTTGTCAAAAAATCGCCATTTAGATACACCAGCGCCCAATACGTATGCGACAGAGTTTTAGATTTCAAACCCAAATAAAAAAGTTATTAACATTGTTATCTATATTTTTTCTATCAAGCTATTCCACAATGAATTGTGGTAGATTAACATTATCTATCGAGAATTCTTATGTACTTGTATCAAGCCCAGGGTAAGGTTTGGATGGAAATTGGCTTATAGTAAAAGAACACTCTTAAGACATTTAGCTAACTGGGTTTTTTGGCCCACGGTCGCATGAGATTGGGTCAGTGGGTATATTTGAATTGAAAGAAACAGAATAAAGGACGCCACCTAAGTTTTTTATAAAGCAACTGACTGAATGAATTTGCTTCAAGGAAAATTTGGAAACCTATATTATCATAAACCACTTTAAATACAAAGTTTGATTGTCACATATATCATACTTACATCTGTTCGTCTTCTTCAAGGATCTAACGATGAGTGGGGCGACTCTGAAACATAGTATCTACCAACATAGACACCCTATATATATATTACGGATCAGTATGAATATGGAATCTTTGAATTAAGTTCAATTGTCTCTACTATCATGATACTCTTTCGGGTAAGTTTACTTTGTAAACAGCGTACAAAATTTGGAAAATTTAATATTACTGAAAAATGAACTGAAGTCCAATAAAAATAATTCTGTATTCTTTTTTAAGAAAAGTATAACATCATAGTAAATAACAGTAATAAATAAAGTTCAATTCTTATGAAAGTGATTTCTAAGTCAGATATTTAATTATGGACATTATATATTTTTATAAAGTAGTCATTGTAGTGCTACGCGACCTCACAATGTTTAAATATTTTTTAACTTTTGGTAAAAATCAATAATTGACAGATTACTTTATGTTCCAATTTTCATCATATAGCATTCAGGTGTTATAACTTAACATATTAGTATTTCAATTCGTCATAAACAAGATAACTGACGAAGTATATCTACACCTGTACAATCGGTGAGATATGATATTTTAAATTGATCACACTATTAATTAGAAATAGGTTATAGTACTCATTGTACTTTATACTTTACAAAAGGATCTTTTGAAAATTAATTGACAAAACATTTACACAAGTCATAATAAATTGCATACAGCAACGTAATGTAAAACAAGTTTCAAAAGCATATCATTGCATGCAAAATTTACGCAATGGACTTTGTAACGTCAGCATTATTTTAGAAACTAATACTTTCTTACCGACAGCGGCAATGATCTGTAACCTTCAAACGACCTGTGCATCAGTAGAACACGCTGGTTACATAGCGACGTCGGCCACGTGTGGATCACAGTAGTTTATTGATTTGCCTTCTAAACGAGTTCCATAAATTTAAGTGAAATTACTTCTAAATTATTACAAGACCATCCACATTTCCAGAGTTATAGAAGTTTTAACATTCCAAAGCTTCAAAGTTTTAAAATTCAAAATTTCATGGTTGCAAAGTTGCACGGTATCAAAGTTGCACTATAATAAAATAATTAATTTCGTATGCTTACTCATTTATACAAACTGTTCACAAAGGGATTTGTACACTACTTTTCTACATTAGTTGTCATGGACAACTTTTACTAGTCTGACTGTCTATTACGACGTCTTTGCCAGGAAAACTTGAATTTCCTGCACATGTTGAAGTTTTTCAACACGGAGCGACCTTCCAGTTCAACTAAGAAACGAAAAGTGACCAACGATCGCCAATCGTCGGAACAATTTGAAATCTTAGATACTTTAAGATGTAGGAACACGTTAACAAGTTGTATATTTAAGCGTTATCAGTAAGGAATATGTAGTATGTAGTAGATTTTAAGTGTAATTGTAATTAAAGTGTGCTTTGGGAGTTTATTGGTTATTAAATATGCAATAATGACTGAATGAATTATATAAATGTTGTTAGATAACAACTAAAATAACAGATGCATCGCGCTAAAGTCAATGAACAAATTTACAGAAAATTTATATGTTACAACATTTACATGATATATATCAAGTGGCCGGTACCTCTACTTTAATTTTTTTCTTGCTTTCTATTAAAGCAACAACTTTGTCAAAAAATCTCCATTTAGGCACACAAGCGCCCAATACGTATGCGACAGAGTTTTAGATTTCAAAAGCCCAAATAAAAAAATTATTAACGTTTACGTGATATACAGGGTGTCCAGAAACTCACAAACAAAATTTCAGAGTGTGGTGGGGAGGTAATTTCCTACCAAAATACCCCTGTATGTTAGAATCCAATTGTTTAAGGTTTCAAAGTTATTTCACTTTTTATGTTTTTTTGAAAAAGTGTGCCTAACCATATATTATCAATTATTAAAAATATAATATTGGCTCTTTAAATGTAATTCTTTGTTTACGGTGTAGATGAAGGTTGCCTGTTTCATAAATGACATATTTCAAAAAATCATTCATTGTCACAAAATAAAATCGAAATTGTCAGCGTCGCTTCAGTCTTATGAGAAATATTTCGTGTTATTCAAATTGAAATTACTCAAAAAAGTAGCTTTTACCAAAAAGTGCACACCTTTCTAAAAAAACATCTTTAGTTGATCCCCTTTCTTTAGAGGTATAACTCATAAGCAAAACTTTAGAAACCAAGAAAATATTTGAGTTTAATCGTACGTACAACACTTTTATTTAAGGATTCAACTAATCAGTTGCCTTACATTTCTTAAAAAATAACCACTAAGTAATATTCAATCCGTTCAAAAATTGATTGTTTATAATAAATGTTAAAATGTTTGACCACCTGTTCGAATACACAAACGACATCTCCTGAAAAGTTACGTGTTAAGGACCTGAATGCACAGCTATTTCGTCTTATTGTTATTGCGGCCTCACGAGTTTTCTACGCAGGTCCTGCTCATCTATTATGTTTGTTTGGTATACAAAGTCTTTCAAATATTCCCATAAAAAATAGTCGATGGGGTTCAGGTCTGATAAACGCGGCGGCCAATGGATAGCGCCACCTCGTCCTATCCATCGATTAGGGTAGTCGGCATGTAACATTTGTGTAATATTTCGGGCATAATGGGCTGGAGCTCCATCATGTTGAAACCATATTGCCTGTCTTAGTGCTAAAAGAACATCATCTAGTAGAGGTCTTAATTCGTTTGCATGAAAGTGATGGTAATGTTGTGCATTCAGCCTATCGGGTAGTTCAAATGGACCAATCAGTACGCCACCAACTACACCTGCCCACAAATAAATACTGAAACGGTGTTGAAACTGTGATTGTCGTACCATCCTTGGGTTTTCAATTGCCTAGTAGTGAAGATTATGTATGTTAAAAATACTGATTCTGTGAAAGGATGACTTGTCACTCCATAAAATTTTATCAAAAAATTGTGGAACCTGTTGATTTCGACGAAGCATTTCCCGACAACGTGCCACCCTTTGTGCATAATCTGCAGGTAATAGAGCTTGAACTCGCTGCACATGATACGGATATAAGTTATTCCGGCGCAACATTGCAGGAACTGTACTTCGCGCTATTCCGACTTTCTGACAATAGTTCTGATGCTGATTGTTGGAGTTTGTAAGGCCCTTTCAATGACCTTGTCTTCACCAGCATCTCTAGGTCTACCTCCTCTTGGACGTAAAACACCAGGTGGTTCTCCTTCAAGGTATGCTTGATGCTTGAAATACCCTCCTATCAGGAAAATTTGAACTTTCTAGCAGCTTGCAGAGTGTTGTTCGTACGATTAAACTCAAATATTCTCTTAGTTTCTAAACTTACGCTTATGAGTTATACCTCTAAAGAAAGTGGATAAACTAAGGATGTTTTTTAGATAGCTGTGCACTTTTTGATAAGAGGTACTTTTTTGAGTAATTTCGATGTGAATAACAAACTATTTTTCATAAGACTGAAGCGACGCTGACAACTTCGATTTTCTCTTGTGATAATGGGTGATTTTTTTGAAATATCTGTCATTTATGAAAGAGGCAACTTTTATTTTCACCGTAAACAAAGAATTACGTTTGAAGAGTCAATATTACATTTTTAATAATTAATAATCTATGGTTAGGTACGCTTTTTCCAAAAAAAAAACACACAAAGTGAAATAATTATGAAACTGTAAACAATTGGATACTAACATACAGGGGTATTTTGGTAGGAAATGACCTTCCCTACCACATCCTGAAATTTTGTCCCTGGGTGTTTAAACACCCTGTATATCACTAAACGTTAATAACTTTTTTATTTGGGTTTGAAATCAAAAACTCTGTCGCATACGTATTGGGCGCTTGTGTGCCTAAATGGAGATTTTTTGCCAAAATCGTTGCCTTAATAGAAAGTAAAAAAAAAATTAAAGTAAAAGTAGTGGCTACTTGATATATATCAATAAACGTTAATAACTTTTTTATGTGGGCATGAAATCTAAAACTGTGTCGCATACGTATTGGGTGCTGGTGTGCCTAAATGGAGATTTTTGACGAAGTCGTTGCTTTAATAGAAAGTAGTAGCGGCTACTTGATATATAGTTATATCACGTAAACGTTAACAACTTTTGCTATAATGTTTGAATATATGCAGAAAAATAAATTTTTAGTAAGATTATATACGTGCTTCTGGAGATTTCAACAGGAAACACAATTTCAATAGGTATTTACCAAAGTTCTGTTTGAGATTTGTTTGCTAAACACGGTTATTATATATGTTCTTTCTTACTTGCAATAGGTTGTATTGTAAGAAAGAGAGGGTGGAACTATTTGATGTTGGGCTAACATAGGCGTGGTTTTAACAATGATTGGTAGAACGGGCATGGCTAATTGAAGAGGCGGAGTTTAGGCTGCTAACTGTAGCCGCTAGCTTCACTGACGTTTATCCTTCTAGGGTAAACTTACTTTATCGTAAACAGAATAATGAAAAAATTATTTACTAAACAACTTAATTGTACAATACGCCATTTTAAAAAGGGTGTGGCATTGCTAGATTAATATTAAGCTAGAGGAACCACATTAAAAAATAAAATGTTAAAGGTAGAACGGAAACGAACTGAAAATTTACTAATTTGTATCCTTAAAAATATTTAATATATTCAACCAAACTGTTTGTAACAACTTCTAACTGAATTCAAATATGTTATACTCAAAAGTAGAGTGTCTTGTTGCATGAACAGAATCAAATCGTTGCATTGTTACGTCTACTTTTCTACGTCTAAACATTTTTGTATTTTTTTGTAGAAATATGTTTTATCTACGACTATATCACATTTTTACTGTGAATTCATGTCTTTTCTTACCTTACGGCATATTCTTAAATTCTAGTTTGA
The DNA here is from genome assembly GCA_036346225.1 of Platerodrilus igneus. Lineage (NCBI taxonomy): Eukaryota > Metazoa > Arthropoda > Insecta > Coleoptera > Lycidae > Platerodrilus > Platerodrilus igneus. The sequence continues at coordinate 415,284 of JARFIW010001354.1, read as the reverse complement.
GTCGTTCTGAACTTATATTTTATTTTACTCGGTGCTTGTCAATATATGTACAATATCTTTGTATTTTTTTGCTCGTTTATGGTTAGGTGTTATGTTTTAAGTTTTTTGTGGACTCTGTAACGTTTATGTTTGTGGTTTTTTTCTGTCCTTGTTTCTACGCTTGTGCTACTACTTTATTTCTGATTGACTATTATTATGTATGGCGCTTGTGATTAGCAGTTGATTGGTTGGTTGCTGACAAATATGGGACTTGACAGAGTTACACAGGGCCCTTGAAGTATGTTGAGAATTAATCTCTGTGGCCCTTAGCAAGTCGCCCAGATAAAAAGTTTTGAAGAAAATTCTAATCCTTATTAACTGAAGTGGATTTTAAAACTTTATACTACTTCAACTTGTGATAATTTTCACTAATCAATTAATCTGAATGGTTGCTTTATTTTCTTACTTATTGTTATATATTACTTATAGTCGTGGCACATGCCAGTGTAAAATTTAGTAGAGGTGTATTTCCCTTTATATTAGTGTACATTATTGAAGTACCCTCAGCCCTATTTTTTAGCAGTACAGCTTTATCCTACTATTTTCCATTTAGAGCATATCCACTAATAAAATTGTGATTAGTTTATAGCCACTCGTTCTGTAATCGAATGATTAATAATATTTCTGTTGATATACACGTGGACCCATATGTAAGTGGGTCAGTAGGTTAGGACGTACGTGGAGAAACGTTTCTTGATTTGACCCTGTCTTGTATTATGCTTGATGCCAAGAAGTATACGCCATGTCCATCTAAGAATAAGTTTATACATGCAATTGAGATTGTTCTTACTTATTATATAGGCTTCTCTTTCGGTGCCCTTTTCTTTCTTTTTCTGAATGTAAGCGTTTGCAAGATAAATTGTACTGAGACTTTCTTTGTTGATACTACATTCTATCCTTCTTTATTTCTGTTTGGATCCTGGATACAATATCATAACTTTTTTTGGGACGGCAATGTCTGCACTATTTGTATGGCCATATCCCTGGCATCCTTCCCAGTATTTCCTTGCTGTTTTGCCACGATGAGTAGTTTACTACCCATCCCACTCTCCGCATGCAGTTAAGTTGTATAACTGGGCACATTCCTTATGTAGCCACCCTTCTGCCACTTGGATTCTTTTCTAGTTCCTACTTCTCCTTTTTTTTAATTGTATAGCATACTTTGGAAGCAGCCACCATAAATAGACAGTTGCAACATAAGAAGCAATATAATTTATACTGCTAAAATATAAAGTTTGAGCTTTTGTACTCTTGTCTTTTCTTTTAAAGCTATTTCAAACTCATATTAGCCACAACAGTAGTGTATTTTTTTGCTTTAGCCGAATTAATTAATCGATACTCCTATGTAAGAAGCAACATAATTTGTTTGGTTGAGATTTTGTACCTTTGAGATTTCTTTGAAAACTATTCCAAACTGCTATTAGCAACAAGAGTAAAGTATTCTTTTGCATAAGCAGAATCAATTGTTACTCCTATGTAAGTAGCAGCACGATCTGTACTGTAAAAATATCAAGTTTGAGATTCTGTACTTTCTCAGTTTCTTCGAAAAATATTCTGAAATCATATTAGCCTCAAGAGTAAAGTACTCGCAAGCAAAATCAATCATTATTTCTATTTCAGTAGCAACATAAATTATATAATAAAAATATAGTTTGAGATTTTGTACTCTCACTGTTCCTTGAAGGCTATCAGTTTATTACTTTTAAACTTTCTGCATTAACCTGCCATTTTTAAATTATACGATAGCATGTTTTGTTTTACCCAGTAGGTGAATAGTATTACAATCCTTGTTTGGGCGTCCTCTACTACATGTTAAATAAGTCCTTAACCCTTACATAATAAATTTTATGATTGAGGCATGCAAATTTCTATGTTGAGGTTATAACAGATTTTTATTTGCATTTTTGTTGAGTTTTCAGGGAGTCGTGGTCTGGGTTCCTATTAAATTTTCGTCACATGGTTCTTCCAATTTTAGTAGCACCCTACAAGAATAAAGTGCAGGTGGGGATGGTAATTAGGTTACTACATCGATAAACACGCACTAAAATGCACTCCATCTAATACACAATTGCTCTAGTTCAGCCTTGGTACAAAAGTGCCCACCTAGTTGCCGACAAAGTTAGTTCAGGGTCTAATATTAGTTTCACAGCATTTTCCCGAGAATAATAAAAAATCTCACGAGAGTAATGTAAATCCAGAGGACATCTTAACATATTTTTAAATATTACATTATTCTAAACCTACAATTTAACTGTTAATTTATAACCTACTTGAGGCCAGAGCCAAGAAACAAGGGCCTTTTTATTAAAACGGTTTGCTATTTATTTTATTTTTTTTGTGACTTATCTTTTTTTATATATACAGTTTAGTAGGAATAGGAAGTTATTATTTGTAACACTAAATTTTACCTTTATTTTTTTAGTAGTTATTTTATATTTGTGATTATTGTAACGCCTTCCTTTATTAAAAAAAACTTTCAGGATTACATTTTCTGTTGCATTGAATAATGAAATCTATCATTACGTTACTAATTTTTAATAAATTTCAGAAATTAAATGTAATACTGAGTAGTGTTTTTTGGTGAAAGATGACTATTCAATGTTAGTGAATACTGGTGCTTACCCCGCAAAGTAATTGACTACATCAGAATTGGACATTTTGTAATCTTTTGTGATTCTTCATAACCATAATCATTATATGAACAATTACTGCATATGTAATTGTAACGTACCTATCTTAGATTATATTATGTATAATCATAATAGATTCCAAAATGTCAAACTCTCTACTAAATGCAAACTTTAGTATATGTCATAATATTATAGAACATCAATTTTTATTAACAATAAACAAATTTTCTTCATTAATTGTAAAAGTTTACAAAACAACATTGGGCATCAATAAAAGTGGCGAGGAAAGAAAAGAGTGGAATAGATGTTTCTGATGAAAGTTTTAAATTTGCACAGGGTCTAATTATTTTTGACTAGCTCTCTTCAAATAAAACCACGAGAATCGTACATTCGGTTTATAATAATAATACGAAATAATCATTGTGGTTGCTTGATGCTTTGTTAGGGTTAAAACTAGTTCATCCTGACTAGACCCAAATGAGGCCAAAACCTGGTCAATGGATGTTTTTCCCCTTATAAAATGATCAAGTAATTGTTTTGTAATTGCTATGCAAATATTAGTTTGATTAGTATAGATAAATGCAATATGCATGTACAGATACATCTCATGTAATTGGTTTAATTTTTACTGTAGATAGCAGAGAAAGTTTTGCTTTTTTATATATTTTATGTGCCTTAAAGGCAAGAATTGGACACTGCCACGGGAAATAATGTTACTTATTGCATTAAATATGCATGTTCATTACTCACTATCCCAAAGGCAAAACGTATATGTATAGTCATCCATAAAACACAGTATAGTCTTGAATCAACTTGTGTACAGTTTCAGCCTTGGTGCTACTTTTAGACGATTGATGGCACTCTATTTTCCTTTTCCCAACATACAGAGATTTCTTCGTGCATATACGTTGAGGTTGCTTGATATTTTGTTAGGGTTCAAACTAGTCGATTCTGACAAGACCCAAATGAGGTCCAAACCTGGTCAATTGATGTTTTTTCTTCTTATAAAGCGAGATCAAGTAATTGTTGTATAATGGCTATGCAAATACACGTTTGACTTGTAGAGGTAAATGTAATATATATTTACAGATACATTTCATGTAATTGGTTTAATTTTAAGTGCAGATAGCAGAGAAAGTTTTGCTTATATATATATATATATATATATATATATATATATATATATATATAAGACAAGTTATTTGCAGTCCACAATAAGAAATTGTGTAGAACAATATATAAAATAAGATGTATCTGTAAACAAACTCTTATGAAAACAATAAGAGCTTATTGACGAATACAAATCGGGCTAATAGTTGTATAACCATTAACAAAACAATAGCTTTATTGAAGTAATAAAGCTATTGTTTGGCAATGGCTATACAACTATTAGCCTGATTTGTATTCGTCAATAAGCTCTTATATATATATATATATATATATATATATATATATTACTCAAATTTAGACCAGGGTAGAAAATTAATTAACGACATCAAATAATTTTAATCACCCTGTATAAAGAAACAAATAGAAATTACGTGCGAAATTTATATTAATTAATTCAATTTTTAAGTAACGGGTATTAAACAAAGTGTACAAATAATAATTAATATTTAATTGGCATTTGCTAAAAATTAAAGGGTAGAAGTCAATGCCATTCATTATTATTTTAATTGGAGTTAATTGAACCATTAGTAATATATAATAAGCATAAAAGCCTGTGAAAATCCAAGGTTGGTAACAAACAGCTAAAAGGAAGGTTAAAATACCATGAAACAAAGCTCGGAGAATTATATTAAAACGTTCATTAGGAGCACACACCTGCAAACTTTTAAATGTCACGTTCTAATAAGTTTGAATAGATAAACATGCAGCTTCTACGTATATTGGAAACGGTCGGATGTTTTAGCAGGAAATGCTAGATGAGGGGTTATTTTACTCACGTAGGAATCCACGTGGATTTAAATAGCAGATAGACTGGAATATTGATTTGTACCACTCAGACCAGGGTAGAAAGGGATGGATAAAACGCGTAAAGCAGAGACACTGATAATAGAAGGCGTGATTTGTGAGGCGTCACTAGGTCTACGATTGGTTGAAATAAGATGCAAACATGAGAGGGGAAAGCATATCAGTTGGTGTGTAAAATTAATTAGTTGTTCTCGGACGTGTTGCGAGCCGTGTGGAAATTTCTTAGATTTTCAACTTGGACGTGTGCAAATTTTTAGTAGAATCGCTGTGCCGAGCCGTCGGAAGGGAAAATAGAATGCGAAATTCTAAAAATTGTCCGTTGCGGGACAAATTCGATTTGCAAGCGGGCCATTATATAAACCCGGGCTAATAGGAGTTTCGCTCTTAGATTTTTGATTTTATTCAATACTTTAAACAGTTTTGCTCTTTATTTTTTTGATTATTCGATACTTTAAGTAGAATACGTGGTGATTACGTGCTACAATAAAAGTTATTAGTGCACTTAGAGAAGATACAAGGTAATAAAGTCTAGTTATATTTGCGAGTATTACTGTACCAATTATCCAAATTAGTAACGATAAATAAATAAATAGAAGTAGGCAGTTTTGGGTATAGCGTGAAAGAATTATGAATTTCAGTGCTATTTTTCGGGGGTGTTAATAATCAAATGTTATTCGTAAACGTGATTGGATCCACAAAACAAGATTTAGATATACGTAGATGAATTCCTGAGAAGCCCTGAAACCTTGTTAGACTAATGGTGGTGTACAAAAATTTTAAAAGCGGTCAGAATCTGAAGCTGTAAACATAAACCAGCTGGAATGGTGGAATTAGCAAGGACTATGTACATTGGAGCCACGAGTGCAGTAACCTTCAGGTAACTTATGCTTTGTTGTTCGATCTTTGATGTTTTGGTGTGTGTTGAATATCTTTATAAATTTGTTTGATAAAAATGGACAGTAGTAAATTTGTATAAACAACAAATTTTTAATTTTAAGGTAAAATTTTCTTGTATCAGTAGAAAGGAGTATTTATCAGGTTTATGTTTTTGATTATGATGAAAATTTGGGTCTGTCTTTGAGCTCAATTAGACTAACCTGTTAAATTAACGTAAAGGGGTGGGAGATGCTCCCTTTTATTCAGACTTAGGTCTGCAAATATTGTTAACTTAATTAGTATGCATCCTACAAGGACTCTAATTCTGGATGCAAATCAAAATGATGACAATTAACTTGAAATTTTATGATGCTGAAATTTATGCTGAAATTTAATTTTGAAATTTTAATGTATTATGACTATTGATGTAAATAGAGTTAACGTTGATGTTTGTGGTAGGAATGTGTTTGTTTTTTTTTATGAATGAGGATGAAAGTTTTAACTAGGTGATCAGCCGAGGCGGAGAGAGTAAAGAGGCGATTATCAGAAGAGAATCACAGCAATCTGGACGGCCCAACGTTGGGGCTTGAGTGTTTTTTTTACTCTGGTGAGTTTTTTTGTAGGTTTCACAGAATCTTGACGCCCAATTCATGAGGCTCGATTCTTAATACAAGGAAACACAGAAATATATACATATATATATATATATATATATATATATATATATTGCTAGGATATCGCCCTTTGCCAGATGTACAACAATCAATTGGCTGCTGATCACCACCTCTCTGTGCCTTTAAAATAATTTAAAATTAACACAATTATATTTATGCTTTGACTAGCTCAGTGATAGCATGCACAGAGTGAACAACGACATGATAACAGAGAATTTTTACTCTCTCTTCTCCAACACTCAATATCTCCGCATAAGACAAACTAAATTCACCAAAATTTGTATAATAAAATAAATAAGATTACAATTTACAAATCTGCACCCTTTTTGATATCATTTGCTTTTTATAGAACTTCTAAGTGAAATTAGCTCTTTACTATGCTTATAACCTTTTTACTGTTTCTTAGCAATTAAAGTCAGCAAAAAAGTTGTGTTTTTCCCACGAATAGTTTCGTTGAATGTTCAAAGAAATACCTAGAAAATTTCTGCAAAACCTAGAAAATTTCGGAAAAACCTAGAAAATGTCGGCCTTTCTTAATCATACTTTTACGCACCAACCAAATTTTTGTTGACCTTTTACACAAAATATTTAAATTACATGCAACTTTTAAGCTCATTTCTGAATACTCAAATTATTTAAAATTATAAATGTAACATACTATAAATTGAAAAGATAGCCCTGCCCTTATATTCCTCCTGCTTCTCACACTGGAGCTTCCTGACCCAAATCGGTCATTTGTTCGGTAGCTTGGAGTCGGTAACCAGCAGCTTAGCATGTTGACCCAGTACTTTGAAATATTTAGCAGCAACTCAGAGTCATTTGCCCAATGATTTGAAGTATTAACCTTAGAGTTTCAACCCAGTAGCTTGTTTTTTTATATCAGTAACTTAGAATATTAACGTCGTGATTTAATTTATTATTAACGTCGTGATCTAGTATATTAACCCAGTAGCTTGTTGTTAACGTCGTAATTTGGATTATTAACCTCGTGACTTAGTGTATTATTAATGTAGTGATCCAGTACTCTATATTAATAAATTGCAAAGATTTTATTTATTAATTAATTCTAGACTTACGTTCATCTCAACGGCAGAATTTTACACACACTTATTTCAACGCGCATTTTACTGTTTGAAACTATTAATTTATGTTACTTTCAACTTATACAACTGACAACTTTCACTAAATTTTGTTTCGAATTTTTAAATTGATTGTAAGCTTAAAATTGTCTTAAATGTTCTAAAAATGATTGGATTGCTTCCACAATTATTTATTTTAATGAATGTGGTGAAGTTATTACTGAATGAGCTTCCTTTGATTAATTGTGACTTGCTATTGATTTTATACAGGGTGATCTGTATTTGCTTTTTGCATAATGCATGAATTATGTACATTTTGTGATTTAAATGTTTGGTTTTTGTGGTTTTTATGATATTTACATGAAGTATTCCTCTCTTGTGACTTATATGATCTTAAATAACCCTATTATCATAGCATCCCTCCTCCAAATTCAAATATAAAATTTTGAATCAATGTCACTTTGGTGCCCAACGTTGGCACAAACTCCACATTGATCCTTAAAGTTTTGTATTTTAATTTTACTTGGTCATTTATTCAATACCTAACTAATCTTATACAACTATTCCCCTATCTTAATCCTCTAGCTATTTATATTTATCCTACCTAAATTATTTATACAATACCTAACTAATTTTATACAATTATTCCCCCATTTTGATCCCCTAGCTATTTATATTTATCTTAAATTTGTCTATGAACATGCCCTCAGCACTAATCTGATATCCTAACAATTTTACCTTTTATTGGAAAAACTCGCACATTTTAATATTTAATTTTAAACCTGCCACATTTAATATAAGTAAAATCCTTTCAAGATGTACAAAATGTTGCTCAATATTATCACTAAATTTCAAAACGTCATCCACGTAATGGATGCAAAATTCTTCGTACGGTCCCAAAATACTTTGCATAGCCTTAACTAATGCAGCTGTACTTGAAGACAAACCAAAAGGGACCACTTTAAACAGGTATATATGCCCTTCTACAGAAAAATCCGTATATCTCCTTGATTCTTTTGCTTGTGGAATTAACCAAAATCAATTTTTAAGATCTATTTTCGTAAAAACCTACTTATTACCTAACATTGCCAAGATACTATCCATGGTTGGTTGACAATTACATTGTGGTTTAGTTCGCTGATTTATTTTTCTAGCATCCAAACATAGCCTGATACTATCATCACTTTTCTTGACAACTACTATCGGATTAACAACATTTTTCACGGGTATCCTTTTATTACTGAACGACCTTCCTTTGATTAATTGTGGCATGTTATTGATTTTATACAGGGTGATTTGTATTTGCTTTTTGCATAATGCATGAATTATGTACATTTTATGATATAAATGTTTGGTTTTTGTGATATTTACATGAAGTATTCCTCCCTTGTGACCTTATATGACCTTAAATAACCCTATTATCATAGCAATATATATATATAAATATATGTGTATATATATGTATATATGTATATAGATGTATATATATGGATATATATATATATATATATATATATATATATATATATATACAGGGTTTTTCACGACGACCGTGCATTAGACATTTCTCAGAAAGTACAGGAGATATAAGTATGAAATTTTATATGTAGTGATTGTTCGACATCCCAGTTGATCTAAAATATTTTCGTTTTGATAGCACTTCCGGTTGTACTGGAAGTTGATATTATCTTTGTTATTTTAAATGGAACATCCTGTATATTTTTGCATTTTTAGATTCTACACAAAATTTTAGGTTAAATTCCTTTAATAAGTGATATCTCAATATTTTACCATTTTCGAGATATTTAGCTTTTTATGTTTTTTTTGTAAAAAACTGATATACTTTCTTGACAATAATGTACATTTAAATTTACAGTTTAGAAACCAATTATTAGCAGATATACTATTTAAATGTTTGATAAACATTGAAATGTATTTGTTTCCATTCAACATCATACGAGTCCGACATTTTTACTTAAAGTTTCTTGCATAAAAAATCTGAAAAGTCAATTTTTCTAAATGGAACACCCCGTATATTTTGATATTATCAAATTGTTCAATCATTTTTAAGGTAACTTTATGTAACAAGTCCTATTCTGAAGTTCAACTGTTTTTAAGTTATTTGATTTTAATGACATTAAATGGTTCTAATACGATAATAAAAATAAATATCATCATTATGTTTGTACGACGCTTTGGCAAATAATCGAACGGTGATACAGAATTAACAAACTGTCTTAACTTTATTAGATTACGTGTTAGATTGTGTGTGTTATAAAATAATAAAAATGTCAAGATTAGATTATAGTAATGAAGATCTCTTAAATTAAATAATTACTTACGGTGAATGTAATAGAATAATTAGTCGAACTTGTCGATTATTTGCAGATAGATACCCGCATCTCCAAAAACCCAATAAAAATACAGTTAATCGTCTACTTCAAAACTGTAGAACGAATGGAGTATTTCTTCCACACATTAAACGCAGAAAGCCGCAAGTTGAAAATGAAGACAATAAAATCACTGTTTTAGGATTTTTCTCTGCTTACCCAACTGCTTCATTACACGAAGCCGAAAGAGAAATAGGTAAACCATTTATCGTATACTTAATAAACACAAATGGCGCCCATATCAATTTTACTGCATCCAACATTTAAAAGACACTGATTTTCCTCGGAGAGTTCAGTTTTTTGAGTGGTTGCTAACTAAAAGTCGAGAGGACAAATGACATTTTAATTGTAATTGTTATTTTTTTCAAAGTCTGCCTGATTTCCTGCTTGAACATTTTCTATAAAATGCATATTGTTGATCTGGCAGAATTCTGTTGATAGCGTATTATTGTAGGTTGTTATATCTTTAGTGAAAATTGTTATTGGATAAGTGTAGTTAATTGTTAATCAAAATGTATTAATTGTTTTATAATATTCTCCAATAGTAAGTTATTTTTAGTTATGTAAATTAAAAACATTCTTAAAATTTGAAGAAAATCAAAAATATCTCAGAAAGTAGTGGATTTAGGTATAGGGAATGCTGAACAAAAATGAAAGAACACTTAATGAACTATCCATTGTAGCAATAAAATTGGTAGAGTGCCATTTAAAAAAAATTTTAAAAATTGCATTTTGCGAAACCTGACACACCCTGTATACTGTGAAGAAATTTCAAAAAAGTGATAATTACAAATATACTATGTTATATAGTAAAATTTTCTGCATCTTGAAAATTAACATAGTTGTGTATTAGTGCAGTGGCAATGTATCTAATCAGGGTCATTTTTTCTAAAAACAGTTGAATATCTCAAAAACTAAAAGGAATAGACAAATACAATTTGATATCAAATTAAAGCACTTCACAATTAATCACTTTATGTGGAATAATCTTTGTTTTCAGAGACGTGAACTATGCCTTACTTTATGGCGAAATGATTTGTTTACAAATCCGGTCATATTTAAATGCATCGTCTATCTATTGACAAGCACAAAGTTCGTTGTTTGTGTATTAAACTTTTATACCAGGTTTTCGGATATCCCATGGTATTATTATTGTATATTAACATCAACGCGTTACTCTTGTCACGTACTATTTCGAGTTAATAGCGTTGATTCGCTTGGATTTTCATACTTCTAGATAAGTAAACCATTGTTTGTTCAAATAAATTTGGCGAACTTTGATTTTAATTACTATGCCTTGTTTGTTTCCAATAAATCAGGTGTCGATTTTAATTTTCCATTCACGTAGACTTAATATAATGTATGCCTTAAATTATATGTGTTTGCTATCTTACGCATTTTTAAACCTGCTTGTTTTAATTAGGATCCTTGACGTAATAATGTTGCATTATCCATGCGTGTCGAGTTTCAGCTTGCAATTATGTTGTTTAGCGACTTGCGGATTTGTTTTATTCAAATAAATCTTCAAAATATTTTTCATTAACTAAATTAATTATGATTATGATTTATATACAGGGCGTTGTCATTTACTTTCCAGTCTAATTATCGTACTTCTTGTTTTCTGAGCCCTTATGTATTTTATATGGAGTGTGCTATACTATTGGTCCTAACTACCCCTAAATGACCTTATTAACACAGCAATATATATATATATATATATATATATATATATAACTTCTGGATAATACTCATTCTAAAAATTTCTTTTTACAACTAGAATGAGCACTCATAAATCTTAATTTCTTAATTTTCATTCAGAAATAACTTGCTAATTAAATCTTATTATGTACAAAATTTATCAAAAAAGTTGAATAATTCAATAACCTCCCTTTAAAAATCGTATTTAAACATATTTGATCAAATTTGGTTTAATTATATCCTATATACTGGCGAAAACCTGCAGGCCTGCCATCTTTCAAATCAAAGTATTGACTTACATTCTACTCTCACGCAAAGACTCCGCACAAAAAATCTTAAATCTTATATCCATATGTCTAAGCAATAATCCACATAACTGTGCAACTGCATAACTAGTTTCATATATAACAATTTCAATGTCTTTTAGGTGTACAATAATGTTATCGATAATGGATTTATCATAAGGAAATTCATAGTCTTCTTGAGTACAAAGTGAGAAATGTTTTACATCTGTAAAAATGTACTCCAGTAAAACATAGGAACTATTTAGTGATTTAGTGTATATAATTTATACTCAAAATTTGATTTTCGTGTGGTTTAGTTAGATTCATTTGATAGTGATTTATGTACCGGCCAAATTTATCAATCTTCACTTTTTTGGGTTATTTTTGCCTCATGCAATGCTTCAATTATCAAATTTATTTCATTGTTGTTACCTGTGTCCAGCAGTCTGAGTTGAAACTTAATGACATGATTGATCAATAAGTTTATTAGGATCATTCCAATATAAATAAGCAAAGGAGTTATTTGACACTACCATTATCATACCTACCCACCATAAGTTTTTATGTACTTCGAAAATATTTTGGATCTTTGAGATGTAAGACGCTATATAATCAATGCAGACACTATGCACTTGTATTTATTTGCACTGTTCCCTTGAAATTGTTCTATACATCAAATAGTTTTATCCAAACACTTGTTCTTTTTACAATAGTTTGAACTGTAGCCAACAAGATGTTTTTAGCCAGCTATTTGTTTAATCCAAACGCCTCTTGTATACTAAGCCGTCTATTGTAACAGTTTCCTCAAGCAACACAAAACTGGAATTGTAAATCATAAGTCTATTCATATCAGGGTTATGTCTAATGTCATATTTATATCATACTCATTATTCCCATCCTATGAATCCTTTAGGTAACTAATGTAACTGAGTTAATTTCTCATATCAGTTGAATCAACCAAAGTTTGATATATTTGTATACTTCTTGTGTATTTTCATCATCGTTTACATTAGCAGTATTGACTTACCTTCCTTTCTAACTTCTGGCTAGCTAGCTCAAGGGAAATGTTGGAGTTTTCAAACTGAAATCAAAAACACCAATATCACAAAGCATTTATATAGTATGAAATATTTTCTTTCATACAAAAGCATATAGAACATTTAAAACATTGTTTCTTTCAAAAAAAAATTTTTTTTAAGAAGTACTTATAAACTTTCCTGGTAAAGATCCGTACAAAAAAAAATTATTATATAATTAAGACCGGTCTTTAGACTTAAATTAAATGACAAACTTTAAGTATCATTTACAAACAATGTCTAAAAAACATTATACTTGCAAAATCCACGAAGCATTTCTTATCCATTTGTAATTAAGTTTCTTATTTTAAATTGATGTCCAAATCAGCTTACAAGATTCTCATATTATTTACCTTTACATTTAGAAATCAATGAGTATCTTCAGTTTGATTATTCAATAAAAATTTTAATAATTTTTATTTTTTATGCAGGTTACGTTTAACACATCACTTCTTTATTCATTGTAACATCGTAATTATTAAATTAATGTATGCGTACTGCATACTTCAAATATCATCTTTGCAAAGCAACAGCTCGCGACTAAATTAAAATAACGTTCCGCGATCGAATTCATGAATGAATCTTTTTAATAAAATTTCTCATTTATATACAAAAATTATCTATTTTCTAGAATTTAGTAGTATTTACGTGATTCCACTCCAGATAATATAAGCTTATCTGACGTAATTTTCTGGGAATTTCTCATTAGTGTTCAAATTGTCGTGTTTTATTACCTCGTTATCGAGTTCCATTTATTAGTGACGTGCATTGCTCGCCTTTGTTTAACATCTAAGGTTATTGTGACGTCGTATACTAATCCAGTAATTGCGAAAGGTAGTAAATAACTTTTATCAATTTTGTTACATTTTATGGGTTTTTGTATTGTTCCGGCCGCTTAGTAGAATAAGCATTAATTTATTAATGAGTTCAATGAAGTTGGGTGGGTGCGTGCATGTGTGAGTGTGTGTGCATGTGGGGGTATGCATGTGCATGTGGGTGGGTGCATGCATGCATGTGCGTGTGCCTCTTGCAGTAATAAATATAAAATAAAATCTGTATAACTATGTATGAAATCCGGTTTCTAATTTTATATATAATATTCGGAAAACAAGCTTTTTAATTATTTTAAGCAAAGTACAACTTAGAAGAGGTGAAACTTTAAAAGACAAGAATATACTATATGTATATCAATACCCACTCAACTGAAAATTAATCATTAGAGTTTGTTACTAATGCATATAAATTGTGATATAAATTATTGAAAAGTACATGTTACTGGTTATGCATCATTTTAAAAAACATTTTTGTAGTAGTTTATTGTACTAAGGTATGTGCTTATTGCATACTGTATTTTGAAGTTAAATAGTATAATCAAAATAGTTTTGTGTATTAATTGGAAATATTTATTTATTAGGATGGAGACATATTCAGCAATTGGAGTAGCCGCCCGAATCAACTTCCTCCAAAGAACTGGAGTTTTACACATCCGAAACGAGATGTATTGAGTATTCGTTGTGCTCGTGTAGGAGACAATAATGTATTTTCAAGAAAAGGTCTTTGCACTTTGTTTCTAACGAATCTGATATCATTATTACTTGGTGCAGGGGTTGGTCTTTGGTTGAGCAAATATGGGTTTTTTGTGCCTGCTATACGAGCTCGCTAAAATATAACATGTTATTGACCCAAGCTTAGTGGAGGAAGATATTCATACTATGCTCTTTTTATATGCCTATATAATTATTTTTTATACTACAAATGGAATTTTGCAAAGTGATACCCAAATTTGTGTATTGTGTGAAACTGTAGGATGGTTTTAATTACTTAGCAGAACACTGTCACTTGATATTTATTTGTAACTTAATTGCTTTGGTGGAACGACTTTTATATTGGCTACATATTGTTTTTATTTAATTATTTTATGGAGGGTAGTTGCTTTCCAATTTTCTAACTTAGTATCGGAAGACTCACATATATAATCTACTTGAATTTATTATAATTAATCATAAGTATAAAGTAGCATGTTTAAGCATGTTTTTATTCGCAAATACATTTTCTATGTGATTTGAATTACTTTTCTTTAATTTTAAATATGTACGAGACATGTTTTGGCAAAATAGTGTTTAAGCATTTCACCAGATTAATTACATACTGATCTTGACTATAATAGATTGTATATAATAAATAGCGTCTGTTGGAAATAAATTGTATTACACTTGATTGCTGTCTAAAAATTTAAGAATAGGACTTCACAATAATAACAAACTTGAAGAGATGTTTTGTTTTATAGTTAGAACATACAAATTGTGGCAATCAAAGTTAGGCTTTCTTCTTATGAAGCACTACATTTAAATGCAAATGTTCTTTGTTGAGTTTATGTACACCCCGTTAACGTTATTTTAAATGGAACACCCTGTATTGTATTTATTAAGCATATTATCATTTTAATTCTCTATCAAACTACTATAGTGTTCCCAATACCTAAATTTTTAATTTTTTATGTTACATTTTCCTACAAATTTATGGTATTTTCTAAAATCAGTATTTAATCAAGTAAAAATCGATACTTTTTTGACTGTTTTTTCCATAGGAAGTATCCCCTGCCAAATAAACATACACAAGCACATTACACCCTCTAATACATTTATTTCGAAATATATGTTTTGTTTTTTAATACTTTTCACTACAGCTAATGTAATTCAATTTAACATACCACTATCACTCCCAAGCATTTTTATTCAAACTGTATCTATGTTCTTGATTTTAGGTTATTAAAGTAAAAGTCCTAAATTTATAGTTGTGTCTATTAATTTTATTAATAAAATTAATCGTAAAACAATTTAATAATACAAATTAATAAACCAACATACCTGATAATTGTATATTTTACACATATAAATTCACAAATTGCATAAAAGGTTTAGAACACATATAATAGGTAATTTATTAATAAGATTTATGTTAAATATGTAAATTTAACAAAAATAAGTGGTCAATATGATGTCCAGACAACACTTTATTCGATCCTCATAAGGTATAACATTATACACCATGTTTGGTGTAATTGAAGCAAGTTCATATTATCAGCAGTTGTTGGACTTAACAATTTCCTTGATGTACCCCTATTTAAAGAAGTGCACTAGGGCTATTTCTGGGAATCTAAGAGACCACTCGGAGAAATTACCTCCTCCTATTCATTTATCTGTGAAATTTCTCTATCTTTATAATGAGCAGGTGCGCTGTCTACTTGAAGCGATGTGCTTTCTTGGATATTAGTGGAACATGCTGCAGAAGTAGCCAAAATCATGTTTTAAAAATCTTAAAAACTTTTGCCCATTCAAACGACCATCAAAGAAATAAGGTTCAAATAAATACTGCCAATAAAGGCCCATAAACACTCACACTCCAATGGTACTGGGCGGCTCCGTGGCATAGTGCTATGTGTGTGACTACTACGCCCAAGGTCCCGGGTTTGAATCCCGACACGGTCCGCTTAAAAAATGTTAGGTGAGCATTTTTCACAAAAATACACCCTCGTTCAGATGAGCGGTAAAATGGAGGTTCCGTGTGTGAGTGTTGTCACACACGTTAAAGATCCCTACCTTGCTTGGAACAGCAAGGGTTCGGCAAAATTCCAAATTTTCCAAGTAAAAAAACTCGTTTCCTGGCCAATTTAGTACCTTCGGGTGGAGCATTGAAAAATCACATGTAAGGTCAATGGTACGAAAGAAGTGTTTATTTTCAGTGTCACAATAATAAAAATTATGTCGTTAACTAAACAGTATTATGAAATGACGCCCCTCAGAAAATAGAACATTTTTAAAAAAGTGAATATTTTCCACTACGCGATCCAATACCTATAAGCAGATTTTGTATAAATGTTGGTGCATTTGTATGTGAAATTGGTGATATTTATGCATCCTAAGGATTCTCGTTCACTGCTGTGACTTATAGATGTTTGATGAGTAATTAATCTGGTACTTGTATTTGAGTTTTCAATTAGACATTACAATACTTCAAATTTATTGTTGGTTATTGCTTTAGTTATAATTGCCTTTTTGTGAGTGACAGTAACTGTATCCCAAAATCTGTTCAGTAAGCGTTTTAATACGTTCTTTCTGCGATGTTATCTATCAGGATATTTATTAGCATAAACTCTTGATGCCAGGAGATTGTTTTCGAATCATCCACTAATTGCTAAAATCATCAATTATATCGTGAAATGAATATTGTTTCATTTTAGCAAGTGCAAACATTAAGTCTACTTGAAACATAAATAACAAATATGTTTCATCAAATGACAGCAGCATCCTAGATTTAATGAGATATTAATATAATATTATACAGTTTGCTATAAAGCCACCTCCGCTTACTTGATTAAATACCGATTTTACAGAAAACTACTGTAAATTTGTAAAAATTGTACATAACATGAAACATTTAGGTATAGGAATGTTGTAGTAGTTTGATAGAGAATTAAAATGACAATATACTATAACCAATTGAACAAATATCCACCTATTTCAGGTTACAATTATTTTTTTATTTTTTTTTGGAAATTGCACACATTTTTTAAAGATAACATATTAGTCGAGAAATTGGACTATGTTAAAAGCTGTAGTAGATAGACATAGGGAACCTTAATGAAACTTGATCTTATTTGTTGCGTAGAATTTTAAATTGCAACTAAATGTAGGGTGTTCCATAAGAAAAGCCTAACTTTGGTGTGGCATACTTTCATGAAGCATCCTGTATACTAAAAAGTATTCTTAAATTGTAGCCACTATTCATTCGCATAACGTGGCGTTAAATTTTTTTTAAATTGTACCATTTTGACATAAGAGACCATCCTGTTACCTATGATACTCCCCGTATATTTAGGTTATTGTTTTTTCATTTATTGCTCTATAATAATTGATGAGACATTTTTATCATCAGTTTCATAGAAAGGTTAAATTTTTTTGTTACATTATTAAGATGGTTTCTAACAAAATATACTGTTTTTTTTAATTAAAGATTTAATTGTGTAATAATAAAAATATTGTAATATCAACTGTACAAAAGAAAGCGAATCACAAAATTTTTCAATGCAACATATATGTTACTATGTTGTAATTACACTTGAAAACACTTAATTACTTAGCATCTCATGTCAATAACGCCTTTGATAATGCCATCCACTTTTTTCTCTGCAATCTATATATAAGTAGATGGTCAACAAAGCTCATTTAGTAGACTTAATGAACTCAAGTGATTTTAGTTAATTAGTAACCGGTAATGATTGCTACTCATTTAGAAGCACATACAATGTTAGACTTCTATTTACTATTAAATAGTTCTTTAAATAATGGAGTAAACACCATAGACCGCTATGAGAACATATGCAGGTTTGATTGTAAGTATTGATTTAGGACTCCTTTGTTATTTCAAAGTAGTGGATTATGCTTTTAACCCTTGATAGAAACATATTAAATCCTGCAGTTTAAAGAGCTGGTGTTTGTTGCTTATCAAGCAACTCTTCTCATTGAACCAATTTACTTGTGCTGCAACTTTATTTGTTTTGGATGCTATCCTGTATAAAACAATGCAGAGAGACTTCTTTTAATGATACATTGCAATCCATTCAAATAATCGTTGCCTTTCAAATCAGATATCTTATAATGCTTTGACTACTTCGTAGCCAAAGTTGGATCACAGGCATGTTGCAAAACAAACTACAAGGGAATTTCTTGTAAGACGCAACTAAGCCCGATAATGATATGACAATTTTATTATATATTTGAATTCTCCAATGCTTCATCTGAAAGTTGTACACTGTCCAAGAAGCAAATTTTTTCATCTGGAAATTTATAATTTAGGCAAATCTATGCCATAACCAAATAAAGTAGGTGTTTTTAACATATTGTAACGGGCTACTCCTACCGCGTTTCTTTAATTTAAAACAAGTAATAATAATGGTCTTTATTACTCACTGTTCACAAGTCTAATTAACAGTATATGCCTTATTTATAGATGTTTTCAGGACACTTAACAATGAAGCACTATTACACTAATCAATTTACAAGCACTAATATCTTCTTAAACTATCTTCTTTACCATAGGTTCATTAACAACACTAACACAACTATTTGTTTATACACTTCTATTTATTTATGTATACTACAAGCTGCATGTACATTAGACACAGCATATCACATTTATGTAAACTTCTAAAAGCTCAAAACTACTATTACTTTAACACGTTATAATTTATATACGACATTCTAGTATAGACTGACTCTTGCATTCATTAGCGGTCTTATATATACTCTGGATTACAAGGATGACTCATGCTCCCGTAATTTCTAGAAGAATTCTGGAATCCTTGAGAAGGCGTTGTGCCCCGAGCGTTTGTATGTTTGACGGGTTGCCTAATAGTGGATCGCAACAGTAAGTTTAAACCTGCAGGATCTACACTTAAACTCTCATCTAAACAAGGGTATATTTTTCTGAAAAATGCTTGTCTGAAATTTTTCAAGCGGTTTATATTGGAAATCACATTTGGCTCTTGAGATCGGTAGTCACACACGAACCTGGCACCCATGGAGTCGCCTAGATGATGATACCAACTTAATAGTTAAAAATTCCAAGTTTAATCAAAATGAATATATAAAGAAAATCACTTGAAACTTCAAGGCTTATATGTGCAGTATCAACCCTTATTTGATAGCATTTAATTTTTCAGCAACCAAAGTCTATGCTTCCTTTTGATATTTTGCTTTTGCACTAGGTCTATTCAAACAGATAGTTGTGAGCTTCTTTTGTCTTTTTAAACTTAGTAAACCTACTAATCTCAGTAATATCTGCGAGCTTGTTAATCAATATCACTGTGTTGGGGATTCATTCACTTTTCACGATATAAAAAATTGGGTAGGACTGTATTTACATGGGATTTTAATAACTAAATTAAATGAAATATTCAGAGTTGGAGACAATGCAAATAATTGGTTTACATATAATAAAGCAAACAAACACCCACCTTGCCCCTCCAGTAGATTGCATATACGAATGCTTGTTCTTGTGGACACATGGATACCATAAACGTGAATTGCCTGTTTTTTAATATACAGCCATAAACCAAAATATAAACACTGACTCCAAATCACATGGTAACCCCTACATAGGTTATATACATACAGAAAAAGGACGGTACAGATATTTAACCCCTAAATAATATTTTACATGTTGCTTCCACCAAGTATGAAAAAAAAGTAACTCTCTTCATTTTAAATAACAAAAGGAGCGAGAGTATCTATTATAACCCCTAACTTCATCATGCAATCGACCCCTAATATCCCTTTAAACTTTAACCCAGGTACAATTATAAATTCTTGTTCACAGCTTACTGAACCTAACTCTACTTTCAAAATAACTACGCTATTTACAACAGCAAATCGTTTTTTATTCGGCGCAACCAGGTGACTTCTTTTTATTGGCATTATCCTGTCACACACTTTATCTTTAACCTCATTGATAAATTCCTCCGATACCAAACTCGCCTCAGCTCCTGAATCTAATAATGCTCCTAAATTTTTCTCAAAAATTTTAATTTCAATTATGGGCAAACAAGATTTTTGTACTATTTCTGGCTCAATTGCTTCTTCAATTTTCAAAAATTCCCTAGGATGTTCATATTTGTACACAGTGATGTCTAGTGGTTTGTCCTTCTTTAAAAATCCTGTCCTGGTTCCAAATTTTGTCGCTGATATGCATAATTATTCCCCCGTCTAGCGTAATTGTCCCGTCTACTGTCGAATCTAACCGTGTTTATCTGTCTTTCCCTATAAGGAGCGAGAGTAAACTCTCACCAATATACCGGAATTATTCATGAACTAACCTACCATTACCGATCCGACAATATACCGGATTTCTACGCGAGTTAACCGAACATTGCGCTCACCGTAAAATACCCAATTTTGCCCAAGTAAAGACGTGTAAGATAAATCATCTTAACCCTTTAACTGCTACGTCCCTAAATATACTGTTGCGATCCACCATTAGGCAACCCGTCAAACATACAAACGCCCGAGGCACACAGCGTATTCTTCAGGATTCGAGAATCCTTCTAGAAAATACTAGATAATGAGTCATATCTTTAATGCAGGGTATATATAGGGCCGCTTATGAATGTAAGAGTTAGTCCACATAAGAATGTCGTATATAAATTATATCGTCTATAGTGAATGTAATTGAGCTGGAAGCCTAAGCCTATATATATATACATAAATGTTATATGAGCTAAACGTGTCTAATGTACATGCAGCTTGTAGTTTACATAAATAGATAGAGCTTGGATTAAATAATAGTTGTGTTAGTGTTGTTAATGGACCTATGGTAAAGAAGTTAGTTTAAGAAGATATTAGTGCTTGTAAATTCATTAGTGCAATAGTGCTTCATTATTAAGTGTCCTGAAAACATCTATAAATAAGGCTTATACTGTTAATTAGACTTGTGAACAGTGAGTAATAAAGACTATTGTTATTACTTGTTTTTAAATTAAAGAAACGCGGTAGCAGTAGCCCGTTCAATACCCTTTCAAAACATACTTAAAGTGCTACTTCCGTAAATATATGTTTTATAATTTCAAAAATCTGTGCGTCGTCAGTAAATATACGTACGAGAAGCTCGCCTACTCTATTTTATAGTTGCTTATATGTATTTCGTAAATTAGATTTAGATTTAGTCGTGTTCAGATTTTCAATTGTGTTGCAAGTGCTTTCATTGCTAAATAGTGCACAGGTATAAATTCTTATAATGGCAGGATATATCGGTTTGACTGATAAGAAAGCAAGCAGTTACCGAAAAAAGAAAGGACAGTAGATATTTTAGCCCCGACTGTGACGTCGGACTTTGCGTGGTATCCTGTTTTGAACTAATTCACACATTGAAAAAGTTTTAACATGTTTAGCACAACTGATTTTTATTTACATAATAAAAAGTATAGTATTCATTTGCATTTTTTCAATATCTAAGTTTGACAGGTATGAACGCACCACAAATTATATAATATATATGATATGTCAGTAATTATACGTTCTATGTAATTCTGAATGCTACATCCGTATATACGTTTCTAGGTTTTCTTAATTCAGCACACAAGTGGTGCAGTTTCATCCTTAATTCAGCAGTGAAAAGGTTAATCAAAACGTCAACAAATGAAAAATGTATAAACTAAAAAATAAATATTAAATCAAGATTACATAGTTAATCATTGATTATGAAGAGGACATAGTTTGATGACAGTCCTCTTTAAATAACCTGAAGAAGTTCTGAGAGTAACTACCAGAGTTTTCCCATCAGACCCGGGATGGAGAGAAACAACCCGCCCCAATTTCCATTGCAAAGGATGTAAGAGTTCATTACATATCAAAACGAGCATGTTTTCTTTGACAGGATTGCCCTTAAGAAGAAATTTTGTACGCTGTTACAGAGTGTTCAAATATTTATTCCGCCAGCGTTTCCAAAATAGTTGATGAAGCGCTTGTATTTTCTGCCACTGAGATAAACGTGACATGTTGATGTCCGACAGGTCTTTATTAAAATAAGTTCCTAAAGGTTCGATCGCTAAAAAATGATTTGGAGTAATAGCCGTCAAATTGTTAGAATCGGAACTATTAGGACACAACGGTCGCAATTCAGCACAGCTTCGATCTGCGTAAAAAGAGTACACATCTCTTCAAAGGTGAGTATGTTGTCTCCAATAACCTTTACTACATGGAGTTTAACTGATTTAACGTCTGCCTCCCACAAGCCACCCATGTGGGGGGCTGCCGGTAGGTTGAAGTGCCAGACCATATGTTGGGCTTCAACCGCTTAACGAAAATATTGCAAAATTGCTTTATTAGTTGCCACAAAATTGGTGCCACAATCACTAAATATTTGGGTGCACAACCCTCTGCGGGCTATAAAACGACGCAGTGCTAAAAATGCCTCTGCAGAGAGATCACAGGCGCACTCCAGATGAACAGCTTTTGTTGAAAAACAAACAAATAAGCAAAGATAGGCCTTCAATACTTTTGTCCCTCTAATTCTACTGGCGCTAATAGAAAAGGATCCACCAAAATCAACACCCACAACCTTGAAAGCCTTTATCTCAGAAACCCTGCTTTCTGGCAAATCAGCCATAATAGGAGCAGTGAAAGGAGTAGAGCAAGCACGAAAACATGTGTAGCAAGTTGATAATACTGAACGGATAGCCCTTTGTGGGGATAAAATCCAAAATTGTCGCCTAAGTAGAGACAGCAAAGTGTGATATGCGGGATGCAAATAAATTCTATGAAAATGACCAATAATTAAACGCGTGAAGTTGCTCTTTCGAAGCAACAAGATCGGGTGCCGTGAATCAAAACTAAATGGAGCATTCCTAAGACGACCTCCCATACGGATTATATCATTATCGTCCAAGAATGGATTCAAATTTCGAATAGTTTTATAACATACCTTACCCCTTCTCAACTGGTCTATTTCAATGCTAAATTCAGTTTGTTGGACATGTTTTATTAAAACCAACAGAGACTTTTGAAGTTCTGGGGTAGAAAATGCTTCTGAAAAATATTTAATCTTACGAGTATAATAACTAAATCGAAGACATTAACCAATGATTCGTTGCAACTTCGCTAAAGACGAAATTCCATCGATTACGGCCCCTATCCTCCACTAAACTTAGTAAACAAATCTTCTGGTTTACTTCTTCGTTAGTCTTAATCAAATTCGGTTGAATGGGCCAACAAACGTTCGGTCCAATAAGCCAAGAGGGACCCGCTCACCATAAGGGATGCGACTTCAAATAAGAGGGTAATAGGCCTCTCAAATCACAGTCGCAAGGATTATCTTGTGATGGAACATAAAACCAATGATCTGCAAGCAATTGCTCTTGTACTAGGGACACACAATTCGCCACAAATGTCTTCCAAGTATAAGACAGCGAACTAATCCAGGACAGCACCACTTGCGAGTCAGACCATGCAATTGTATCGGTAAATATTTTTTTTTTTAAAAGCCTTTTGGACGAAAGCTATCAATTCCACCAAAAGAAGAGCAGCACAAAGCTCAATGCGAGGAATTAAGTACACCGATCTGGTAATCTCGTTCGACTAAAACCGTCGCCGCATAGCGACAAGTGTGAAAGCACCCATTTACTTCCATAGGCGTAAAAATTCCGTGCGATATTAAAACCATCCGACCTCTGACCGCCAACCACACTGTGGTTTTCGCAGGCTCCATGTTACATATATGTATATTTAAATGAAATTATTAAGATTTAAGAATTATTGTTACATTGTGTAATCGAAGGACATAATAAAAGGTTAATAAAAGTCCACAAACCAGACATGAGAACGGAAACAGTTACATTGTATTCCAGACGTAATATGACAGTGCAGATGCAGGTCACAGTAGACAAAAAGACAGCAATTGTTAGAAATAAGATTATAAAAATGTAATGCTTTGTATTGTATCTAGAAATAGCAGACATGAGATTTGCATTTCCCACAAAGTGATCTAAGAGCAGGGATAGCATCAATACCCTCAGGAGCCCAAGATGGCCAGTCAGTCTCGAGCTTCACAACTTTAACGCTGTTGGTTGTTCAAGCTACTCACCATAATTTTTAATTATTAATTTTTAACTCCAAGTCTTTTGTCAATTACTTAAAGTTTAGTGAATATAAACGTCTAAGTTGCTGTATCAAAAATAAGTTATTTTATGCAATTAAACAATTGAAATTAAAATACACTTGATAGGAGTGTAAATTTGGAAATAGTCTTTTTAAAAAGAAGCTCCCAAAGGCCCAAAACCTATTTCGCATAGGTAATTTTTCCGCGGCGCACTATTCAGAAAGCGTCTCATTTAAAGTTAAAACTAGTGCACGCGGTACCGCACCGGTAAACCGCGTGTAGTAAACCGCACCGCAACCGAGATCTTAGACCTTCGTTCGAGCAAGACGTGCTTTCGAGCTCTTCGCGTTTAGATTTATATTTATTTATTTATTTAATTTAAATCATATTAAATTAAATATCAGTTTATAACTTTAAAGTAATTATTCAGTATATCTACCAACAATAATTGTGAGAAGTTATAGTGCATTAATTCGTTATCCCTAAAATGAGGGTAACAATCATTTAAATTTATTAACAATATTGAACTTTTAGAGGTTTTCGGCGGTCAAGTGCCTGGAAAACAACAGTTCAAATCAACATTAAACCCTGAAGAAATTCTGAAGTGGATAAGAGGGTCAGAACCCGATTAAATATCAACACGTGGCCAGGTTTGGTCACGTAATTATTATATTTAATACAACAGCTTTGTAAATATATCAGACAGCTGCAACAAATTTCCAGATAGACAAGCACTATTATCAGCACGTGCTGATAAATTCTCAGAATTCCTACACTAACAAGTGCCAATGGCTGATAAAAATAAACAAGAGGCACCAAGGACAACTCCAACGACTAGTTCAACTGCTTTTACCTATCCACCGCCCCCAGCATCAGCAGACTCGCTTATGCCCTTCCAGAAGTCGTCCAGGATGTCCCATTCACCACCGCCACCACGATCCAGGGCCTCGTCAGTTCTGTTCTTTCCGACACCCAAAAATCCAAGAGAGCAAGAGATGATGATGTCATAGTTTCAACAATCAACTTAGAAAACATAACAGCTATTGAGAAAGACCTAACCGAATATGTTTTCAGGGACGGCAACAAAATCAACCGGAGTAGAGTTCAATACATCCTACAAAGAATGGAAGATATCGCTTTAATAGCTTCTGCCGCCTCTCAGGACTGCGAAATATTTAAAGCTAAACTCCACCAGCTAGACAAAAACTTTAAAACTATTTCAGCACAACAGGTAACAGTACAACAACAACCACCCACACACATACCACCTACATACGCTCACGTCTCAGCCACCACTCCCCAACACGCACCACCCACTAAACCTTCTCTCAAAGTCATCACTTTAAAACTAACATCCTCCGATACAACCCCATCCCAGATCCTCAATATTGTGAAACATAACCTGCGACCATCCTTATCTGACCTATCTATTCGTAGTATCCGCCCTTCTAGAACTGCCGTAACCATCCGCACTGATAAACCCTCTGACGTCAATATAATATCCAACTTAAATCAACAAATCTGTTCTGTTCACGTTCCGAAACCCAGACAACCACAACTCTTTAAATTCGACATAGACCGAGACATACCTACTCCAGATACCCTTTCACTCCTTTACCAACAAAACTCCCTCCAACACCTTATCCCCGAAAATGAATTCCATTCTGAGGCATCCGTAGCCATTCGCCGCCCCCAGACCCGACGCTAACGACAACCTCATCCTTAACGTTTCTCCCAGGCTTCGAACTATTTTAACTTCAGGATTCCATGTCTACATTGGTTATAAGTCCTGCAGGATCCGTGACCTTGTTTCGATCACGAGATGTTATAACTGCCAACGCTTTGGACACTCAGCCAAAGTTTGTCGATCAACAACTACATGTGGACACTGTGCCTAAGAACACACCCTAAGGTCATGTCCCAACCAATCCTCACATCCCATTTGCTCCAACTGCCAAAGCATCAACCGCCCCCACAACCATTCTGTTACCAGCCCTGACTGTCCCGTGTATAAACAATTTTTAGAAATTTCTAAATTAAGTACCGATTATGGCTATTAATCCCACCACGCAAGTTCTTATGTCCAATCATAATCCCCACCTAACACCTTCCTACATATCAGTCATTCAAGCCAACCTTCAACACTTCCGCTCCGCAACACTTGAACTTGCCCATTTCCTCACCGAACGAAAAATATTTTTGGCTGTCTTACAAGAACCTTACCTTATAAATAACAAAATTCCCAACCTTCCACTGTATACTAGATCTCTTATCCGCCCACATCCACTAGACCCTAACCTAACAGCAGCCATCATCATTAACAACCCCCAAATAGATGCATCCCTTATCCTCTCCCATTCTACTCCACAAGTACTGACCGCTGAACTACACTGGAAAACTGGTACCATCTACATTATTTCGGCCGCAGTCCTACTATCCATATCCTAGGAACACCCTTAACCTTCTCTCAATCCGTCTCCTACCTCGGTATCCATTTAGAAACCCGCTTGAAGATACACACTCACTTCTAAAAAATCCACTCCAAAACCAAGTTAATCCTGCACAACATTCAGCAATCCCTACCTAAATCAATCCAACTAGCCCTACCTACAAGACTAATCCTAAACAACATCATCATCCCCATTGTCCGCTATGCTGTTGACTCTTGGTATCCCCTCACAACCCCACATTCCCGTAGAATCCTAAACCCAATCATACGTCCTTATCTGTTATACGTCTCTCGAGCCTTTCGAACCACCTCCACTGCCTCTCAATATACAATATTAAAAGTACCCCCTTTAGAAATCCAACTACATCACTTCGTGCAAACCCGTAATCTAAAATTCCGTCGTCCGATCCACCTCCATAATGAAACACTATCTCCTGATATTTACCGCACAATCCCTACCACCGACCTTAAGTCCCGCAGTTACAACTCTCTCCTTCACTCCTGACAAGAATCATGGTCCTACTCCGATACCGGCAGATACACCCACCAAATATTTCTTACCATTACTGATATCCTCAATCACATACAAAACTCCAGCCGTACAACAATCCAAAACATAACTGGTCATGGAAAATTCCGATCTAAATTACACGCTTTTCACCTAATACCCTCTCCACTATGCCCATGCAGTCCTGATTCCCCGAAACCCCAGAACATCTACTATACCACTGCCCCGCCCTTACTCCCATCCGAAATACCTTCAAACAAATCATTCAACTCGACATATTTTTCCCACTACCTGATTTCAAATTTCTAATCACTAAATTTCCCCTTTCTTTACACGCCTTCCTACAAGAAATCCTAGACACTAAACCTCCTATACCCCCACTTTAACCCTTCTAACCTGCGATTAAACATGGATAGAAGTTGATACTGCATCGGACCTCAAGAACCCCCTCCCCCTGCCCTGGATCAAGTTTCTGACGTCACCTGAAGAAAAAGCTAGTCTGAGGAGAAGATCAACTAAAACGGAACGAATTTTTATTTATTTTGTTTTTCTGATTGCTCATTTCCTTTTTTCTACTAACTTAGAATGTTCAAACTAGGATGGGCCAGTGGCCTAGGTATAGTTTACAATAAAGCTTATTCATACATACATACATACCGTAACCGATGAGACCTTCGTTCGAGCAAAACGTGCTTTTGAGTTACTCGCGTTATATTAATATTAATATTGTTAAAGTTTTATTTTTCAATTTTAAATTCAGTTCTTGTACTTAATAAACTCTGGTTGTTTATATAAACACCAAACAATTTTATCATCGTATATAAATTAAGTGTGTATAATGCGTAAACAATAAGACTGTGTAGAAACAGGAATTGAATATACTTGTAGTTTACCAAGTGTATCAAGTGGGTTAAGACTAAATTAATTTTATTAAAACTACCTGAAATTACTGAGGTAACCCTTAAAATTGTGCGTAAGAACCCCAATAGTAACTATAACACGTGGCAAGTTTTGGTCACATAAAATCTATAATAAGAATTGGAAATTACAACACCTGCAATTTGTTTCAACAAACAAACAACTATTATATCAACACGTGTTGATAACCACCACAAATTATACGAACAGCAAGAGCTATGTCCAATAAAGGGAAACATGACGGGTCAATTCCAACACCATCGACCAGCACTTCAACGCTATTTACATTTCCGCCACCACCAGCCTCCGCCGATTCGCTTATGGCCTTCCAAAAGTCAATACGGATGTCGCATTCACCACCACCAGCTAGATCCAGGGCCTCATCAGTCAGCTCAGTCCTTTCAGATGCTCAAAAGGCCAAAAGAACAAGGGACGAAGAATATGCAGTTTCCATCATCAACATAGAAAACATCACTGCCATCTAAACTGATTTGACCGATTACATATTTAGAGATGACAATAAAATAAATCGCAACAGTGCCCAGCATATTCTCCAACGCATGGAAGACATCGCTCTGATAGCCTCTGCCGCCTTCCAGGACTGCGAGATCTACAAGGTCAGACTCTACAAGTTAGAGAAAGATATGAAAACCACCGCCACACGACAGGTAATATCACAACAACCACCTACCCACATACCGCCCTCCTACGCTCACGTTTCGCAACAACCTCCCAACACGCACCACCCACCAAACCACCTTCAAAAATTATTACCCTGAAACCTTCTTCCTCTGAAACAACTCCATCCCAACTCATAAGCATTATTAAGCAAAACCTTCGACTACCTGATCTGTCCATTCGTAGCATCCGCCCTTCCAAAACATCTGTAACCATCCGAACCGACAAACCTTCCGACGTTAACATCATTTTCAACCTCAATCAGCAAATCTGTTCCGTCCATGTTCTGAAACCCAGACAACCCCAACTAATCATCTTCGACCTACCCCGGATAATCTTTCATTCCTTTATTGTTAAAACTCCCTTTAGCACCTCATCCCAGAAAACGAGTTCCGAACAGAAGTATCTGTAGCCATCGCCGCCCCAGACCTGATTTCAATGACAACCTTTTCCTTAACGTCTCTCCTCGTCTCCGAAAGATCCTAACATCAAGATCTTACGTCTACATCGGCTATAAATCATGCAGAATACGTGACTTAGTGTTCATAACAAAATGTTACAACTGCCAAAGGTTTGGACATTCTGCCAAGGTCTGCGGTTCCACTAGCACCTGCGAACACTGTACCCAAAACCATGTACTAAGATCGTGTCCTAACCAAAAGCACTTGCAACTCATCTGTTCCAATTGCCAAAGAATAAACCGCCCTCATAACCATCCCGAAAAAATCATGACTGTCCCGTTTACAATTAATCCCTTGAGATTAACACATTACGCAGCGATTATGGCTATTAACCCCTCCATACAAATTAGTCCTATGCCTATCCAAAATCCCCATCGGATACCGTCCTACATATTAGTCATCCAAACCAACCTCCAACACTCCCGCTCCGCGACACTCGAATTAGCCCATGTCCTTACCGAACAAAAACTATCCCTAGCCATCCTCCAAGAACTATACCCAGTTAACAACAGAATTCTCAATCTATCTTTGCACACCAGATCTCTTATACATCCTCTCCCGTCAGATCCTAACCTTACTGTAGTCATCATCATCAACAACCCCCAAATAGATGCCTCCCTTATCCTTACACAATCTATACCACAAATACTGACATAATTTGAATAAGGGCCGCTATACTTGCGGCCACGTCCCCAATGCTCCACCCAAAGTTACTACATTGGGTTTAAATGCGAAAAATAAACGTGCTTCTAATTTATTCTAACTTCATAATTAATCCACCCTAAATAAAAATCTAACAGACTGACACAAAAACTAAAAACAGGGTTTAAATAATGGTATCCCTAGCGTTGACTTTGGAGTGTGCCCGATCAATAAGACGAGCAAAAATGAGAGGGGGGAGGGATCCGTAATACCGGATAGCAGACGCCGGCTCTGCTTAACGGTGCGACCTGAAGGGTTGACTTAAAACTATCCAAATCTAGCTAGCTAATTTAAAATGGATTCAAATTTCTAAGCATTTGCCAAATGTATTAATAGTGAATCCACCTATTTTGCTGCTTTATAAATTTACAAATTCGTTTTCCCTGATCTAAGTATTTTATCCTAAATTTGTCCCTAACGTTCACTATCATTCTCTAACTGACATATATACAATCTTTTTTTCTATATATACTGCGACCAAAAATTGGCGACAGACCGTCAAACGAATTAAATCAAGCCACAAAACAATACAATGCAGGCAAATATATAAGTGTAAAAATAAATACAAATATAATATAAATATATAAATATACATATAATAAATATATAAATAAATATCTGAATAAGCAAAAGCATGTAACAGTATATATATATATATATATATATATATATATTGCTATGCTATTGGAAGAATTATCATGCCCCTACGTTGGGCTGTTATATTTATTTGCTATGAACTGGAATTCTCGATCCCCTTTGTTGTGCGCCTTATTAATTTACTATGTACTCTAAATTATTGGACGACCATTTTAAATATTACTATGAATAAACAAGATTGTAATTATCTCCTCCTCCGGCTGTCTTATTAATATTGCTATCAACTTAACTGGATTTTATCTTGAACCTTGTCTACCAATAGCAAAATTCGATACGTTACCGCCTTGCGTGTTATCAATTTCCTATTTATACTCGTAGCTCCTCCTTGAACTAAATATGACCTCGGCTAGCATTTATTTGAAATTATAAAATTCAGTTAATTTCTATTTTATATAATGAAACCAATATGTTATGTACAGCTTTTGAAATTATTTGAAATACAGTTTTCAATTAGCTCATTTATTAACAATCATCTACTATTTACTCAAAACCCAAAGTCACCAAAAAAACCTATTATCTTTATCAACGAAGTGTAGAATATTCTAAACCTGTTATCATATTACTCATTGTATGCAACTTCCTTTTGTTGACTTTTCACAAGCATATTATATCAAGCAAATTCAATAAAAATAAAAATATATAGGAAAACCAAATGTCTTATAACTAAAAAAATCTGACCTGGTTTATTTCTTCACATCGACGCTTCCAATAAAATTATCTTCCCCAATTCATTTAAATTATTGCCATTACACTATGGACTAAGATTATTCATTTATGCACGCCCAATTTATTGTCGTTCCATTTCGGAATTATTATTTCTTATCAATCAATTTTCTCTAACTTCGAATTGTATTATCCTTCCCCCAGACTTCAAAATTGTATTACTGTATTTTTCCCCTGTACTTCAGATTTGCATTACTCTTCTTTTCCCCGAACATAAAAATTGTATTACTGGATTTTTCCTCCGGACTTCAGATTTGTCGTTTGTTTCCCTCGGACATAGAAGCCCTATTATTTTTATGTTTTAGTTTAAAAATAAATTCCTTAAAAATGTACTTACGTTTTAATCGGCAATTATAGTTTTCATCTTGGCACTTATTTCTATCTTTCACTTTTAAAATTTACGTATTATATTATTTCATCACGGCACACTTCGGCCTTTCTTGAGTTCAAAACTAACTTCGTTATCACGGTGCTTGCTAATATATTTTTTATTTCCCACTCCATCCGTGGGTATGGTCTAGAACTCGTCGCTTATTTCTGACCAATCAAATAATTACATTTAAAGCCGTTTCTGATGTAATGCTCCACGATTCCCCATAATCATAACATGGTTGCAGCTGTCTTTCGTTATCAACATGCTGTGTTTTGATAGTTCTAATTGCCTTTCCATAAACAACTGATGCAACTCGACTTTAAATTTTCATATTTACATGTTGTTGACGCAATTTTTAATCTGCTCTCTTATCAAAAATGGTTAGATATTTGTACGCATTTATATTAGCTACCTGAAGCTCTGTTTCTATTTCCGTATTAATCTAATCGTCTGGAACTCTTTTTGAATGCGTGTCTAATTACACTTTATCATTTATTTATAAATATACGCGTGCTTCCACTGAAAAATATCATTACTTGCTTTACCTAAATTAACTAAACTTTATCTACAGGGTATTTAATATTTTCTATTTACTTAATGAATATCTTTCTCATTCCTACGCTAACTATGCGTCCTCGTATGTGTATCTGCGTCGCTTAAACTTATTTCTACTTTATATACAGGGTGTTGACTGCTTACTATCTACAAAATATGTCTATTTCTCAATTTTTCACTAAATAAATGCCGTTTTCTGCTGCCTATGCTAATTTCTCATTTTTAAACGACCTTTCCTATAAAGTGCACCCTTAAACAACCCCTTATCACAGCAATATATATATATTAGCAAAAGCAAATACATTATCAGGTGAATTCGCATGAGCATTATATCGACTAGCGCCATTACACAAAAGCGTGCTTGTTAGATTATTTCAAAATCTGTTTAAAATCACAAATCAATGCTCATGCGCGTACAGCCGCTACAATTTTATTCTTACCTCCAATATAAATTTCTCCATCTGAAGATCTGGTTGTATACCTACATCTACTGGTTTTCTACTTTTATGGGGGAGTTGAATATACACTGTTAAAGTCCTGGTCGATATGCACTAAACGTTCTGGGGGGATCACATTGACTATCACTTTACTTTTAAGTCCTGGGGGGACGCTCGGTTTCACTCTATTTTATTATTTCTTTATTTATTACACTTATTTAAATTAATGAGGTGTCCTGATTTAGTATGTTGTTATTTATTTGTTTGGTTTATTCCCGATTTTCCGCGCGTAAGTGGGACAGTGACTGTTTTAGTGGCGTGTTCGTCGTGCATATTAGAGTTTTGGGTATACTTATTTAATTATTATTATTGGTTTTCTTTCTTTCTTTTTTTCTTTTTTCTTTTCTTTTTTTTTCTGTTTTTTTTTGCAGGTTTTGGTTATCATGGTCTTATCATGTCAAAATCACGCCAGGTTAAAATCTATAATTTTTCAATCCTCCCACCATCCCCTCCCGACTTACACACGATTATCACCGTCTAATCTCGCAGCCTTTCCTGCGAACTCTCTAAAGGCTGTGCAGAACGCCTTCTGGTTAGCCACTTCCCCGACTTCCTCTAGGCTCTTTGGCCATGCTAGACCTAAGATAGCTAATTTCATATCAGGCAACCCTCGATTTACCGCTTCAAGCGGGCAGTCTAAGAGCACGTGCTCTGCGCTTTCCGCGCCCTAACTGCATTCACAGCGGTCGTTGTTGGTTAACCCGAACCTATGTAAATACGCTTTCAGGGCGCCGTGCCCTGTTATCAACTGAACCATTTTATGATCGAGCTTTACCTCGATCTTGCTTCTAAGCTCGGTATGAATTTGTTGGTCAACCTGCCCGTGGCAGCGTTGTTCCACCTCTCTTCCCATTGTCGGATTGACTTTTCACGCAGCTTTCTTTTAATCAAAGACTTCGGTATCGACGAATGTGATATTCGAAAGTCTCCGGTCGCGGCCTCTTTAGCTAATTCATCAGCTCTATCGTTTCCTACGTTACCATTGTGCGACCTGACCCAACAGAACTTTAAACGTCGAAACTCGAGCGCCGTACGCGCTATCCTCCAGACGTCCGCTTGGAGGTCTGTCGAGGTGTTCATGTTCGTTAAAGCCGTCAGCGCCGATTTACTATCACTGATTATATAACACTCGTCTCTGCCCGTATGGTTTATTACGTAATCGATATCCTCTCGTATGGCTACCAATTCGTACTGGAAAATTGTGCTCCAGTTCGCGAGTTTGGTTTGAAACCGAAACACTTCCTTTTCCTGCTTATACACGACAAACGCCGCGCCTGCTTGCCCATCGTCCATACGTGAACCGTGTCTATAAATTTTAATACCCATCGCGTCCTCATCACCTTCGACAAACTCGATTCCTCTAATATCAGCCGGGTGCCCCAACTCAGATACAACGATCTTTTTTGCAATTTCCCTATTACCAAGATTAAGATCTTCGATAATTTCGCGCCCTTTTCCTATATTTATTAATCGCCTATCTTTAATCTCCCTAACGACATATTCGATAGGGAGAGTCCTGCTGATCACTAGGACCACCTCCGTGGAGGTGGTCATGTACGCTCTTGCCGCTTTTACCGCGGTTATGCGTTGTACGCTCGTCAATTGACGATCCTCCCTGACTTTACAACCTTCTGCCCATACAGAAGCTGCGTACAGCATTGCCGGCTCAATTGCTCCGGCATAAACCGTCCTCAGCGATTCGCCCCTGAAACCCCACTTTATTTTAGCCGCCGCCATCATTTTATTTGATATTTCGCGGCCCTTACTTTTTACGTATTGTACGTGCGCTTTCCAATTTAATTTATCGTCGATCTTGACGCCGAGGTAGGTAATACAGTCTTTAAGCGGAATTTTCTCCCCTCCTAGCTATAACCTAGGAGGTCTCTGTCCTGGTTTCGTGCCAAAATAAAGCGTCTCTGACCTCGCCGTATTTAATTTTAATTTTACCGCCTGCGACCATTCGTGAAATTTATTAAGCGCCTCGTTCGGTTTTGTGCGCATATCCATTAACAATCTCGATCTTACAATTACAAGCGTGTCATCCGCAAACCTAACGATTGAGCATCCTGCGGGCAACTTGACCCTAAAGATGCTCTGATACAACAACTTCCAAAATGTGGGACCAGAACATGACCCCTGCGGGAATCCCCTTTCCACCTCACGCGACAGAACTTCACCCGGAATTTCAACCTGTGCCAATCGCCCCGAGAAATAACTCTTGACCAAAGACATCAAGTTTCGCAGACAACCCCTACGATCTAACTCGCAAACGATTAATAGCCACCAGGCAGCATCAAATGCTCCTGAAATGTGTAACGAATATATATTCTGTAGCACTATTTTTGGAAGAATCACATCTGTGCAATTTTAGTCTGTGATATTTGATTCTTGTATTTGATACTGTTATATCTGAAAGAAACAATTCCACAATGGAACAGGAAATCATGACCGTTTAATTAGCTTAAATGCTTTACCCAGAAATATTTAATGATAATATACACTCAGAAAACATATTTAAAAGGGAACTAGTCGTTTGTGTTGCCTAACCTACAGGCGGATTATATCCTTTCAGTCGTTAAAATTAGGATAGCGCTTGCGTGAATACGGTCACGAGGTGACGCGTAAAGCAGATGCGTCGTTCCGTACTTGCTCGGAATGAATAACCAAGTCAGCCATTTGTATTTGAGAATGTAGTCCAGACTGCATTATATACAGATGGGCTCCCAAGCTTTATATAAGTGGGGCCTCAGAATAAGCGTGCCGAGATAGAGACAGGAGGGCTGGTCGTCTTGGGACACAGAAGATTCCTTCCTGTGACTCCGGCAAGGCACT
Organism: Platerodrilus igneus; assembly: GCA_036346225.1. Taxonomy (NCBI): domain Eukaryota; kingdom Metazoa; phylum Arthropoda; class Insecta; order Coleoptera; family Lycidae; genus Platerodrilus; species Platerodrilus igneus. Next base: position 379,562 of record JARFIW010001354.1, on the reverse strand, counting down.
AGACCACGCTCATCTTTTTAAAATGGTTCGAGTCGGTATTTGTTAACGGTGAGATCGCATTATTCAAGTAATTTAATACTAATATAAAATATCTTTATTTCCTTAGCGCATGAAGTAACTAGAAATACATGTAAAGAGATTGGGACAACGTTCGTTTATTAAGAAATTACAGCTTTTGTTCGATGTTTTGTTACAACAAATTAGTAAGCAGATTCCAGAAAATGTGCATCGCTGTTCGATAACTAGGGGTAACAGCTTCATTAAAAATAGGTATCAAACCTTTCTTTTGTTATGTTTGTGAGACTTTGAATGTGCTCACATAAAATTGTAATCGAAGATTGTTTAATACTACTAAATTTTGTGCACGAAGAACAACGTGGAATATAATTGTTAAGAAATACTATTAAAATAATTTTGCAAGGCGCGCGGAGCATCCATGTGTTTAAATATTCAGATTCTAAAGTCCATTTCCTGTTTTTTAGAAAGTTCATTACAGATGTCGAATTTTAATAAGGTCATTATACTTGAATAAGTTGAAATGTTATTTATTCAAGTTAGCTGCACGTGATTTAAATTTTTTTAAAGAAATAAATTAAACTGATGTGAAACATATGTAAACCAATAAACACATCTGAGTATTTGGTATCAGAAATTTTGTTATAGAATATTATTAAAATTAAGGTCTTGTTATGTCGAGACAGATTTATAAAGAATTCAATTTTATTATTTCATTTTTGTAATCATATTTAAAAAAAACGAAAAGAGAGAAACTATATTAAATTTCATTTTTGGACTCAAGTATTTTATTCCATGCACAATTAATTTTACTAAATTTTTTTTAAAGAAAATAAATTTTTTGAATAATGAAATTAGGCGAATGCTGAAGTAATTTAAAAAAACACAGATATGCTACAACTGATTTGTTCTTAGGTATTCATTTTTGATTCAAATATTTTTGGTGTGGTAATTTCAACATTATCCACCCGTAATTATTAGTATGCTTTTTTATTAAAAAGCACAAACAGTGTCTTTTTAATAGAGAATTTGTTGTGTACCTTTTTCTTTCAGGGTCATCGAGATCGAAGAGGTAGTAAGTATGTTCCATAGGTTTCCAGATGTGTTAGTTCATTAAGTTGTAAGTTTTTTATGGTGCTTATATTCCATGAGTTTCTGTATCTTCTCATAGGAGTATTGAATTTCTTGTGTTATCATCCATATAGATACAGTGGCTCTCAATTCTCCTTTTTCTTTTTATGTTAGCTTATTGTAGAGTTTATACCATCCCAACGCCCTTTCTCATTGCTCACCCTTGCGGTAATTCCCAGACTTAGCCGCGAGCAAGTAAAGCTTCACTTGTATCTAACGAGTGGAGGCAAAAAATGTTACAAATGTCCAAAGCAACAACGACACAGTACCCTTTAGCATCTCTCGCTCGCTTAATTTCCCTGACAACGAACTCTAACGCGTCGATAGTCGACTTGCCCTCCATGAAACCAAACTGTTGGTTATTAAAACCGCCGCTGTCTCGCACTAGGTGCTCAACACGCGTAGTCATAACGCGATCTAAAACTTTCCCCAGCACCGGTAGCAACCTAATTGGACGATAGCTGCCCGGATCTGACGCATCCGCCTTTTTAGGTTTGGGTATAAATTTCACGTTCTGGATTTTTCGGCAACGCGGAAAAACGCCCCTTTCTAAAAAAGATTAAACAATCCGACAAAAACACACGGGGCTAACAGGCACGCCTCCAGAGCTGCGTCTGAAGTGATTCTATCATGCCCCGGTGCCTTCTTAGGGTTCATCCTCCTAAGAGCCTTGACGACTTCGTAAACTAGCATTACCTTATCGGCACCTGTTCCTTGCGTCTCTGCAGCTTCCCGACGTACTGAATCGTGCGACCCTTCATCCTCCTCGGGATTATCCGATGGGAAAAATTTCTCTAATAAATATTTCACCGTGGTTTTAAAACCTTCCGTGTATTTGCCATTTGTTTTCTTTATATTACTGAGCGCGATTTTTTGTTGTTTTCCTCTAATTACGCGGTATGCGGTTTCCCAGGGTACTTTCTCTGAGTTTCGCGTGCAGAATTTTTTTAATTTATTCGTTCGCGTTTCTTCTATTAATATTTTATATTCGCGGTAACTTTGATTATATTCTATTCTCCGTTGTTCTCTTATTTCTCCCGAGGCGCGTTGATAGCGGCGCCTTAGGTTACGCGTTTCTGCCCGCTTGGTAGTTAGTTCCCGGATCCACCAGAGTACGCTGTCTTTAAATGTTCTCTTTTGCGGCATGGAATACGAGGCGTCCCCGTGGATTAATGTAGTAAGCGTAAGACTACGGATCCCAAGGTCCTGGGTTGAAATCCCGACACGGCCGACTGCTTGAAAAATGGCAGGTGAGCATTTTTCCTGGCCAATGTAGTACCTTTGGGCGGAGCATTGGAAATGTAAATGAACGGCATGGAATACGACGACGCGTCTACTACCGCGTCGTCTAATTTTTTCACGAGTGTTTCTACTTCGTCTGCCTCTCGGCAGTTAAATATCTCATTTTCGAGCACAGGGATACGTTCGCTAAATTTTTGTTTAAATCGCTCCCAATTTGCTTTTTTATTACAGAACCGCGGAAATATAGTTAACTGCTCGTTTGCGCTTGTTTTGGTTTCAACGTCCCATGTTATTAATTTATGGCCAGAGAGCGTTTCCTCGTCCGACCTTAATTTCCAATTACAAATTGTCTCTAACATTTCGTGCGAGACTGCAGTAATATCTATAAAACTGCTGCCTCTATGCCCCTTAAACGTAGGTGAATCATTAGTGTTTATCACACTAAGGTCCCATTCCGTAAAAAGATCAGCAACCTGCGAGCCTCTATCGTCTTCGATAGGGCTGCCCCATAGTGGCGCCTTGGCATTAAAATCTCCCCCGATGATTAGATTTTTATTTCTGCCGATTTTAAGAATAATATTATCTACTTGACTTATCAAGTCTTCGGTTTGGGGATTTTCCCGCCGGGAATCGACCAGCGGGAGGTACGCGTTTATTACGTAGAACGCATTTCCTCCTGATTTGATTTCGGCCGTCGTTAAAAATTCGTTCGATAAATTATTTAATATAATTCCGGCGCACGTCTCATTATTTATTATTATCCCGTTATGCGGTCGTTCACTATTCGCGTTTAAGACGGCAACCTCCCTCCCAAAACCTGTTATTTTGTGGCTATACAGGTGCGGTTCCTGTATAAGCCCGATGTCGATATTATTTTCGATGAATAACTTTACGAAGTTATTTGTTGCCCCTTTACCTTTCCCGAGATTTAGTTGCGGGAATTTAATCACCTTGCTTCTTATGGACTTTGTTTTATCTTCACAGTCCATAATCGATGTTACGTATGATTGCGTTCTTCAGACGCTGCATCGTGGGGCATCTACTCAACTTGGAGTCGTGGCGCGTATCGACCTTCGCGCCACCGCCGGTTCTGTCGTTTGCCCTAGCGCAAACCACACAGCAGGGAACTGCCTTCCGGCAATTCTTGAAATCATGCCCGACCTCGGCACAGTTACCGCACCACTGTACCTTCTCCCTGCATTCCATCGATCGATGGCCGTACTCGTAGCACCGGTAACACTGGGTCATCGAGAAGTGGTCCCGAGCCCATACTCTTCGCCACTTGAGGTTGATAGCATCAGCTAATATACGCCTTCGATGATCTTTACCACGAGTTCTTTGGAGTTTCCGCCGACCTTCAACTGCAGCTTCTTGGCGTCGTCGCGACCTGCGCACTCCACAATGACACCGCCCCGGCGCGTTCTACGAGCTCCGACAATAACAAACCCATCTCGAGCGGGATCGACCTTCTGCTTCAGGGTCGTCATCACGTCATCCTTCTGGCCTGACCTAGCGTCGACCCTGACAGCAAACGTAGGGGCAGAACCTGAAGCTGCAGCGCCGTACGAAACCTTGCGCTGCACCGACGCACCCTGACTCTGGCCTCCTGAATCGACAAAATTCACCGCCAGACTTCCCCCAATAACACTTGCTCTCCCTGAACCATCTAGACAAGGACGCAGAGCCCTAACCATACCTATCAGTTGGTTCGTCACGTCACGGATATCATCCACTGTGTGCCAAACCATCTTCCTATCCTCCACGACGATAGTGGCAGAGGTCGTCGGCACCTTCCCACAGACGGCAGCGTGCGCCTCCCTCACACTAAACTTTAAGAGTTCCAGCTTATCGAGGTCGCCAGCATCAACGCTATCGTTGCTTCTAGTCGACATCCGGCGCTGGGCTCTCGAAGTAGAGGGCAATTCTGGCGCCGCAACCACCACGGAAGGCCCCAACTCCCCCGACACGACCGCCGCAGACACAGGCTCCTTCTCTACCTCCTGTACCTCTTCCTGAGTGTCTAACATGACGTCCTTCAATACTACCTTAAGCTGTTTCCCCCCAACAGCGTCCTCCCTCACCGACCTAGCAGACCCTGACCGATCGCCCCTCTTCCTTCTGGGCAGCGGCTCCTCATCTCGATAGACCACCATGGTAACAAAGCTAAGAGAACGAATGACCACCTAAAACGCAACTCAAAACGATCTCACCGTTATGACGCTAGAAAAATGCAAACGTTGTACCAATAAAAATATTTTGGTTAAAGGTGAACCGTAAACAACCCTGTTTTTATTTAATTAAAATTCGAACCGCCCAATTAAATATCAAATTTTAACGAAAATACAACAAACACTAAACGTCGAAATAACAACTAGAACCAAATAAATTCGCTAATCCAATAAAATTTCTCCATTCAAAATGTACCGTAAAGAACACTATCTACTTACTTTAAATTTTTAAACCTCTAAATCAAATTTAAATAAGCTAATTACTTCAAAATATCAAATTTATAAATAACAACACTTTAATTTTAAGTGAATTAACAAATAAAAACATGCGCTATCGGAATGCGGTACCGAAAACGCACCCTTCACTTAATCACTCGGTGCCTAGTACGACCTTTAACTGTTATACCGCTTAATTACACCAAAAATCGATTTAAAGGAATCTTTAGGTACGCCTGGACTTAAAATACGGAATATTTGTATTTAAATTGTTTTAAAATTTACAGTTTTTGAGCTATTTATTTGATTTAAAAGAGCCTAGATTTTGGTTTTTAACTTGTTATTTTATTATACGCGCACTATATAAATTTTACACACTTTTTTATTGGTTTGCACGGCTTTTTACGTAATTTACACGGTTTTTGTTTTAAAATTTACTAAAAACGCGTTTTTAATTATTTTAAATTATTTTGGGTATTTGTTTATTAGTTTTTGGTTTATTAGCAACAAGTTTAGTTTAATTTATTTTTAAACGCGGATTTAAATTGAAGTTCAAGTTACAAACGCGATTTATTTACTATTTATTTGATGTAAATTTAGTTTAAATTTTTTATTTACTGCACTGTGTTTAAAATTTAATGCTGCACAATAATAAATATAAAATACAATAAAAGCAAAGCTTTAAATAAAGTAATAAATAATAAAACCCTGATTAAAAACTTACTGTTTGCTGGTGAAGTGGCAGCTCTGCAAAGCACGTCGGCTTACTTCAAGCGCTAACGAGAAAGTCCACAAATACTGACAGCGGAACTGTACTGGAAGACTGAGACACTATACGTCGTTTCGTCATACTTTCAATACAACAAAACATACAAACTTGTCTACAACAGTTAGACAATACTTTACAAACACTCGAACAAAAACCAGCGCTGATATGCGCAGACGCTAACGCACGATCTACACTATGATACAATGACACCACTGACGAAAAAGGCACACTCCTCGAAGATTTTATCCTTCAACATAACCTCTCCATTATAAATTCTCCATCAAATATTCCAATCTGGGAATCCTAAAGTCACAGATTCAACATAGACATTACCCTAGCCACTCCATGAGCCTGTAATCTAATCGACTCTTGGAACGTTTCCCATCTTATAACTTCCGGCGATCACAATCCAATAACTTTCAAAATCTTTCCTAACCTCCCATCACGACAATTCTTTAAATCCTTATCTTACAATACCAACAGAGCAGATTGGTCCCGTTTCCAAAAATCCTTAAAAACCACATTTCAACTCCCCAATCTGTTCTATCACAAGATCCCTATCCTACACTACTTGCTAACTATATCATCCAATCCATTTACCGTGCCGCAGCCACTACTATTCCGACGAGACGTTATGTTACACGCACAACACTCTGGTGGAGTTCCACACTACAAGAAACCAGGAAAAACTCAACACCCTACGCCACAAAATTCAACGTTTACGAAGATTCACAACGACCATCTAATATTACTGGGCACAAAATTTCATCAACTACGTCATCCTTCAAAAGATGCATCTATGAAGCCAAGAAGGAATATCTAAAGAACATCGTTGACCATCCAAGTGCCGATCCCCTTCCATTCAAATCCTAACAACACCCACATCACTTCCACACCCCATCATTCAAAAAACTTTATCCCTCCTTCTAAACACCGTCATTCCTCCCAAATCTATGGACGTCCCCTCCTTCAAACAATACCAAATCATCAACAATTATGCATACTCTCCACAAACCCCCCTGATGATACTCTCGACACTGACCTTTTAGACTCTATTATTTCTAAATTAAATCCTCATATATCTCCAGGTCCTGATAATATCCCCAACATAATTATCTAAAAGTCATGGCCAGTCATCCGTCAACCCATCCACAAGTTATTCCAAAAATGTTTAACCAGCGGTACTTTTCCTGACACCTTCAAACATGCAAATGTTATCTTTTTCCTAAAACCAGCAAAACCTCTTGAAGATCCACGTTCCTACCGACCAACGCCCTCCTTTTAACCTTCGGTAAACTCTTAGAAAAACTAATCCTACACAAACTCCAGTTCTACATTGATATCAATTCCTTAATTTCCAACAACCAATACGGTTTCCGACAGCGCTGAACAAACTATCTACTCTCTAATTTCCAAAGTACAATCATCACAATCTAAATATGTCCTAGCAACTTTCCTCGACTTTCGCTTTGCTTTTGATTTTCTCTGGTGGCCCAATATCCTTAACCAACTGAAGATACTAAATTTCCCCTCCAATATCTTTAAAATCATCCAATCATACCTAACTTCCCGTACAGCAACCCTCCAAACAAACTACTTCTCCTCCACCACGAACCTATCACAAGGCTGTCCTCAAGGATTTATTTTTTCCTCTACCCTTTGGAAACTAGCCATCAACCCTCTCCTTTATCTCAACATACCTAATACAGACACCTTAGCTTACGCAGACGACCTCACATTCCTTATTCACGGCAACTTCCGTCCTGAACTACAATCCACTGCAAAAATCCTAATCCATCATATCGAACAATGGTCAATCCTTAACAAACAACCCATCTCTCCTGTAACATAATTTTTTGTCGATTAATAGAACAATGTATCATTGCTGTATATAAAGTAGTTCAAAATAAGCAGTTATAATTTCACTGGTGCGAAATTAAATTGAGAAAATATTATTACGGTTAAAAATAAAAATACGGAGTATTTCATAACGAAATCCAGAATCAGAACGCATCGATATTGGTACAATAGAGCTTGTGCGAGTTCATTGCATGCGCATCGATTTTCGGTCGAACAGATAGTTACGTCGTAACACGAAACAAGTAAGCATGGCTGATAAGAAAAAGCGAGGTTACTTTCGTATTCCTTAAGTGCTTGTAGAGGGTTTCCAGGTACAGAGCATTTATCAATGGTATGTAATTAATGTTTAAGCCGTCAATCACACAAAAAGGAAAACAACGAGTGAAATTTAAACGAATAAATCTAAGAGCTTGTTTGCTTAACAAACAAGTTGCATGTGTTGTTAACAGATTTGAAATAATTTAACCTTCAGTGACCTGAATTTTTAGTTGTTCAATGTTGCACTTATTTAGTAATTTGTTATTTCAACTAAAAAAACTATATAATTAATAGAAACATATGTGAACCAATTTGTTAGATCTGATTCTTGGGGAATTTGAAAATATTAGTTGTTAATTTATAAACAGAAACTTAATCTTTCACTATTTAAAAAGTAGATAATTATAACTTTGAAAATTGCTTATGATACTAAAATATTTTGTACATGTCTTATGAAATCAAGAGAATACTTATTCAGTTTTATTATAAATGATGAACTAATTTAGTAATTTTCATTTAGTGAGATTGATTTAAAAGAGATGAATGTAGTATGATGCTAGAATCCAGTGAACATCCTAATATAAGTACTCTTAGTTGGTTTTGAGATGCAAACAGCTGTCTCCATTAATTTGTTTTAATATATTTATGCATTTATTACAGGTATTTAACTGTTACCCTAGTATCAACCAAGGTGTTATTACTTTGAAAGGTTTCTGCACTTTCCTTTCAGGTTTTTCTATCACAAAATGTTACATTTAAAGGTGTAGTGGCGCTTGGCAAATCCGTCCTTTTACAGACCACCCTGTGCCTCATCGAAATCCGCTGAAGTTAGAGTTCAGAGTTAGACCGAGGATTCCATAGAGGACCTTTGACGGAAAACTTACATCTCATGTGTAATAAGAGTCTACGTAGTTATCTCTGCGAGTTTCTTTGCCTTTATTGGGGAGGGTATAATTATTTGCTATAAAAGAAAATAATAGATAATAAAATATACATTTCACCCCTACCAAATCCAAAACGCTACTCCTAAAAGAATTCCTCGACCTTTGCCGAAGAAACCCTACTATCCACATTTTGCGACCCCCTCCCTAACCTTTTCCTAATCTGTTCCATACCTTGGCATTCACCTAGAAACACGACTGAAAATGCACACCCACCTTCAAAAAATCCGATCCAAAACCAAGATGCTCCTGTATAACATCCAACAATCCTTACCGAGATCAATCCAACTAACCCAACCTACCAGAAGACTAATCCTTAATAATATTATTATCACCATAATCCGATACGCTGTTGACTCTTGGTATCCCCTGACAACCCCCCACTGACGCAGAATCTAAATCCGATTCATACGCCCTTACCTTATGTACGTTTCCCGATCATTCCGCACCACCTCCACTGCAGCCTTACACACCATTGTAAAAATCCCCTCTAGACATCCAGCTACAACACTTCGTTCAAACCCGCAACCTAAAATTTCTTCGTCCAATTCATCTCCACAATGAAACACTATCCCCAGACACATACCGTATAATCTCTACTTCCGATATCAAGACCCGTATTTACAACTCCTTCTTTCCTGGCAAGAATTATGGTCCCACTCCAAAACCGGCAGATACACCCATCTAATATTTCCTACCATTACCAACATTCCCAACCACATACAAAATTACAACCGCACAACTATCCAATTCCTGACTGGTCGTGACAAATTCCGTTCCAAATTACACTCCCTCCACTCAATTCCCTTTCCATTATGTCCATGTAACTATTTTGAACTCCTAGAAACTCCTGAACATTTCATGCACCATTGCTCCGCCCTCACTCCCATCCGAAATAAATTCAAATACACGATCCAACTAGACTTATACTCTCCATTACCTACTTTAAAATCCTTAGTCACGCATTTTCCCCTTCCTCTCCACGACTTCCTACAAGAAATTCTAGATGATAAACCACCTAGACCCCACCCTAACCCCTAACCTGCAATTTAAACTCTAACACAAAGTAGAAAATACATCTGAACCCAACATCTCCATCCACCCTGCCCCTGGATCAACTTCAAGACGTCAGCAGGTCATAAGCGAGTCACAGAGAAGACCACCAGAATTTACTTTCATTTGTTTTGCTTTTATTTTATTATTATTAGAATGTACAAGCAAGGATGGTCCAATGGCCTGAGTTGGCTTTAAAATAAATAAGATTTTCACTCACCGCAACCGCAAAGTGTGAAAGTGCTCTAATGGTGGGTCGGTTTTTTTTAAATTTAAGGCTGAACGGTTTAACAAATTAATTAAACCTCTATTAGTTTATAATCCACAGTAGCGTCTACCATATCCATAGGTATATTTACTTTTTGATCATAAAAATTTTTTTGTAATTAATTTGTACATTCATGAAACATTAAACTTTGACATAATACTATATTTTGTTTCGCATAAATAGCTTTAATAAATGAACACCTTATTAAATATTTATGAAATTTATCATATTTATGTAGGAATAAAGTGGTTTAAGCATGTAATTTGTATAACTAACTGCTTGTATAATAAAGTTATGCAAAGATTGAAAATCCTGCATTAGTTTGGTGTTCTTAGAAAAAAAAAGGCGGCTCCGTGGCGTAGTGGTATGTGTGTGACTACTGCGCCCTAGGTCCCGGGTTCGAATCCCGACACGGTCCGCTTGAAAAATGTTAGGCGAGCATTTTTCGCAAAAATACACCCTCGTTCGGATGAGAGGTAAAATGGAGGTCCCGTGTGTGAGTGTTGTCACGCACGTTAAAGATCCCTACCTTGCTTGGAACAGCAAGGATTCGGCAAAATTCAAAATTTTCCAGGTAAAAAAAACTCGCTTCCTGGCCAATGTAGTACCTTCGGGTGGAGCATTGGAAAATCACATGTAATGTTCTTAGAAAAAGTAATTTGTATAGTTAATGAAATCTCCTAACAGAATAACATTATATGGTACCTGGATAGTTAAGACGTCCAAACATTCAAGCACTGAGTCAAAACAAGGAAGCAAGTAGTGGTAAGTAAAGACTGGTAGCTTAATAATATACTCAGACTAAGAAAGATTCTTGTTTGTAAATATATATTTACAAATCAACTAGTTCTTGGAACATTTCTACTTGTTTGGACGTATATGGTACGATACCAGTTAAATTTTGTATTGCTGCTTTCTGAAACTCACACTCAGGTACTTTCTTATCGTGCACTGTATCTACTTCATCGTTGAACATCTAACGTATATTATACAATACAGTGGCGGCTATCACACACTGAACTATGAAAAAAATATTTGCATGTTCAAAACCTTTTAGACTGCAAAATCTTCCCTTGAGTAGACCATAAGCACTTTCAATTACCACTCTAGCAGCTGAATGCTTAAAATTAAATAATTGCTTCTTCCTACTTAAATTGCCATTGTCTTTGTAGGGAGATATAAGCCATCGTGTACAGGGATATAATGCTGAATTTCATAACAGTAAATCGTTTCCTAAAAACATTAACTTGTAACGGTATTCTGTGCAGACAAGAAAGAAATCAATATAGTAAATCAAGAAAATCTCAGTAGAAAGCTATATTACTAACATACAGTTCCAAAAGAATACTTACAAAAGTCAAAAATACACATTTACGTAATCGTTCGTTATAACGTGATGTAAACAAAGCGTCAATTTACATATAATACAGTATAAACCTAAACATTTTAAAATATCGAGAATAAAATCTTATTATCTAAATAATAGGTACATAAATACATACAAGAATACTTACAATATGTTCCAGCCCTAAATATGTACAAGAAGAAATTGCACAAAATACATATATTTATAATAATGTTTACCTGCTTTAGGAAGTCTACCTCGTAAGATTAAAGAACATAACATTAAATTTTAAATAACGCAATCAAGTATTAACTAGCAAGTTGTTGACGTTAGCAGTAATGTACACAGGAAAGTAAACAGTAAAAAGTGCTCTAACTCGAGCTTTAAGAATAACTGCATAATCGTTTGTGAATTTTAAGCGTGTATTAAATAACGTACAGTCTGCAATTTATTGTGAAATCGACCAAAGAGAAGTGTCTATCTTCCAAAACAGCAATACAAGTAAAGCAAACAGAAAAATATACTCTACCTTAAGCTATCTTCTCTCTGTTATCATCTTAGGATGAGGAAATGCAGGCTGCATTTGTTTACGACTGGTTGCTGGAATCAACAACTTAACTATACTAGCACATATATGTAAAAACGCATTTAAAAATCGCGCTTTACAACGCTTAAAGGACGTTGTATAGAATTAGAATCGGATACATAAGAGAACGGTCGAATAAGTAAGAGGGCCTTTCTAAAGTTCAACTTTTATGTATACAACTTTGAGAACGACGGAGATAAGTAATAAAGAACCAGGTACGACTTAATTGGGGGAACAATGTTATTATTCATAAAACTTGAGCGAGCTCAAAGGCCTGCAAATGTAACGAAGCTTTTATATAAAGCAGTTGTTTCAAACATGTTTCGTAAGATAAACTATGGGAAATAACAATCGCATTTCAAGGAATAAGAAACTACTGAAGTGGTTTGAAGAGAAGCAATTGCTTGCGTGTTTCAACGAGTTTAGCGAAGTTGCTAACCTTTTGGAAGTGGTTTAACGAAAGCATTATTTCAAAGAATTTTTAAACTGTTACAGGAAATATTCCACGTATTTCTACCCTGAAAGAAATTTTTATACAGCACAGCTTAACACGTATTTATTGAACTTGTTAAACATGTATAATGTGAAAATAACATAAAAAGGGTTTAGATTAGTGTTTTTAATTAAGATAGTTGCAAATTAATGCAGAATTACTATATTTCATAAAGTTAACATAACAAACTTCTTTATCATACGGTAATGACCTTTCATGTGTCATGAATTGACATTGCTTCTCCACAAAATACATCTATAAACCGTTTTCAATGGTCACACGCATCTTGGAACAGTGTTTTTAATATTGATGTGGTGACCATCTACAGCCAAACAACACCTTTTAAGCTTTTAATTGTTTTAAACAATTTTCGAATCACACCTTTTTGTTCTTTGTTTGGTCATTTACTGTTCTCTTCATATAGATACTAAATAATGGATTACCAATTAAATTAGATAATGTGCTGCACTTTTGGTATATTAATCCTATGTAATACCTGCCAAAAGGTTTTGTTACGTTAATTTTCGGCTAAGAAAAAAATTTTTTTTTTCTGGTTACGCATCATTCATTCGAATAGGATCCGCTTAGATCTTTAGAACATTCTCCTGTATCTTTTACCGCTTTACGATAGTTCACTTCCTAATAGTTTGCATTTCAATCTATTTACGTTACCACATGAAAATTCCCAATATTAAATTAGATAGTCGGTATCTTGTTTTAGCTGACTTACTATTCTGTTATATACGTACTTCCTGATTACAACGACCTAGGTACTCGTCGAAATGAGGGATCGGACTATTGGATAAACCCGTGTTTCAAGTTTTAATTACCTGCTCGATAACACTAACGTTTTGCGTGGAATGCTTATTATTGAAAACGAATTGTTTGTTACTAAATTTTGTCCTAGAGACAACAACGATTACTCGTCGTTGCCGTCGTTATTTTTCTTTGTGTTTCTGTCCTTTCGAATTTTGCACACACCATTGTGTGCGTTTTGCGGTGGATAGGACCGTCCTGTCATCTTGGCCCTAATTGATGAGGCGAGTGCCGCCCCTTCTTATGGCACAACCTACGTGGTCCTAGGCCCCGTTGCTCCGCTTCGACCCTAAGGAGGGTTAATAGGCCCATCAGCATCGATACGTGGCTTAGTGTTGATCCGTTATTTGCATTCTGGGTTTTATTAGATATACTGATCTTGTACCTCGGGAACTTTACGTAATGAGCTTTATTCTCACGATGGTGATTTTCTATTTAAGACAAGTATGGCTGTGATCGGAAGCTTTGTTAATTAATGGTCGGGTAGTGAAAATGATTGTTCATATGTGAGTGTATATGGATTATTCATATTGTATTTACGGGGACCACTGTAGTCATTTATTTGCAGATATTTGTTTCTAGGCTTACTATGATCACTTGTAGCTGTAGTTTTGAAAGTTGTACTGTTGGGTTTTTTATGAAGATGGGGGAGCACTACAGCTTGCCATTGTAAAAAAAAAAGAATAATGTTTTCTTTTGGGTTTTGCTTTTCGATGTACATTGTAGTTACTGAATATACATTTTTGAGTACTACTATGGTCCTGTAATATATTTTGTTTAATTATAAGTTCTCTTTTGATGTTTCGTTATGAATTATGAATGAGGGCGAGTATGGTTTCCTTTTATTTCAGGCCTTTCTTTATTTCGTAGAGCAAATACCCCCTTCCACTCACCGATTAAGCTCAGTCATCACTTACTTTTGGTTCTTTTGTAGGCTACGGCGATGAACGTAGCAGTTTCTTGATTACTCAAATACAACATTGCCATAAAAACGGCTTTTGCAACAACTATTTTTTCTCTTTTATAAGTATGTGCCGGGCAAAAGTTTAGAAGCTATTACTTTTCTTGAAAATAAACCATCAATGAACTTCTAGCTTATGCCAATAAAATTTTACCAATAAGAAAATCCGCTTATAATTTTTTTAAACAAAAATGTTTTATAAACTTTTTAATATTATATTTTGGAGTAGTCCTTTTGACGTACCCTTCTTGTTTGTAAAGAGTTCGTCTTTCTTTACAGAATATGTCGACTGAAGATTCAGAGTACCACTCTTCACTTCAAGAGCTAGTTAAAAATTCGGTATTAGATTGATAGTGGCGTTAAAACTAATATTATTAAACAATACAAAATAAATGTATTAGTATACAACTTACTTCTACAATTAATCGTTTTCCGTTATCTTAAGTGATGTTTTCCAAGTGTACATAAACCAACAAGTACAACCACAGCAAAACAAAATAAATATTTATATAGGTTAGCTAGCCTAAATGCGAAATTATGCTTTCTATTAATTGATTAGAAATGAATTTATGTAATATTAAATTCACTAGGTCTAGCGGTACACTAATGTGCAAATCAAAATAAAATTAAACACACTGGAACTGTTTGTGACGTCATTAGTGACGTACTTTCGTGTTTATATAGGAAGTCGACTGAGGTGTTACTTTGTTTATCTTTCTTTAGTTTATGTTTACAGGTATGAGTTTATAACTTGTGTCAGTTGTTGCAGCTATACTTCATTTTCCGTAACCCGTATAAGAAATTAGAAATATTTTCACTGTTGTTTATAATTTATTGAAGTGTGTTGAGTTGGGCTGTTCTTCAAGTTGTTAACAGTAAATTTATCAATCATAAGTGCTGCTGTTGCTGGTAATTATTTTGTTGAACAATGTTTTAATAGCTTTGAAGAATTTAAGCTGTTGCTGCAAAAATATGAAACAAAAACTGTAAAAAAATTTAGAATTCGGGCTAGCTGGCTTGAAGAACCGTCCTCCAAATTTTTGAAGCGTAAAATTAATTATCCAGCATTATTTAGGGTACCAATATCTATGTGACTGGACTTTTTAAATTCTAATATTGATGTTTAAATATTAATAGCGTTTTAATTAAGAAAAAGGTTGAACTGAAGTAAATATTTGAATTGTCTCCCACCCCGCTCACTACACAAATTAAATTTTCTTCTCAAACTGACAAAACCATCTTGCAACACTCTTTCACACTTATTTGCTGCAGTTTTTGCAAATTATTTACTAGGGCTCTGAATATCTTATTCGTTGTAATTGTTCCCAATTATGTAAAGCATTTTAGTTTGTCACGTTCCGTTTTGTACTTGTAAATTTTACCGCCATCTTGATTTAAAAACGGTTTCAGTTTCTGCTTACTTGAATATACGAGTCCCTACACTTTTATTATTTCGAATTTGTAATGAGCACAGTTAAGCAATCAACTTTGCTAGTTTTTTTATTTAACTTCCGAGTCCGCGTTTGATAAATTACACTTTCTTGAATTTTATCTAGACAAGTGATGGATAGTCAAGAATTTCTTAAATGTTGTTATTTAAATACAATTGAAAGTCACTTTTAGTTTCTGTAGTTCTATGGTCATTATATTTTCAATGTTGGGTTTTTAATGAAGCTTTCTACAATAAAAGTTTTATTGATAAAATGTACTTCGCGTTTATCATGCATAGAATGCATAATTTAAGTAATAAATTGTGGCTGTTACTACTTTACTGCAGTGTTTTTTTTATTGGTTGTAAACCAGGCACTTGAAAAGAAATACTTTAATGCTGTTGTCAAGAGGATACACAAGTCGTGTTACGATACCATTAAAGTATACACGCTGTTTTAATATTAATACTTCATGTTTTCTTTGAGTAAAACTGTTTGTTACTGGTTGAAAAGTTATCACAACCCTTCACACTTTGCGTGTGGGAACATCATATCATGGCGATCAACAGTTGTTTACTCGACTCCTTCACAGTACGTAGATTATCTACATTCTAGAAATGTTGAGTTTTGAGGAGTAAATGTAAACTATTTTATGCTGTAAGATTTGTCCATTAATTCTTCTTTCACTCAAAGGACTTATCAATCGGGTCATCGTTTTTGACCTAAAACAGTTTTGCTTTGCACATCTTGACGATATCATCATAACTACCTCCTCCTTCGACGAACACCTCCGATCCCTTAACCTTGTTCTCTTCTGTTTCTTTTCGGCTGCTCCCACCCTTCGTCAAGATATGTCATTTCTGTCTACCAAAACTCCGTTACCTCGGTTATGTCGTTAACCGAGATGGTCTACTTGTCGATTTTGAAAAAGCTTTCACTATCCTCAACATCCCTCCCCCTTCCTCTGTCCAAGAAATCTGTTGATTGATTGGCATTGCCAGTTGGTACCGGCGCTTCATTTCAAATTTCGCCACTCTTACTTTTCCACTTTCTAATCTTACTTGCAAGAGTATCCTCTTTTCCTGGATTCCTAATTGTCAGTCCGCATTCCTAGCCCTTAAACACTATTTAATGTCAGCATCAATACTTTACTGCCAAACTTTGCCTTACCCTTTATTATACAAACTGAAACTTTCCATTTCGGTCTAGGTGCTGTTTTGAGTTAGCCTACTCCAGAAACTGAAAAAATGGTCAATTATATTAGTTGCTCACTTTCCAAACTCGAGTGCAGTTATTCTGTCACTGAGAAGAAGTGTTTAACAGTGTTTTGGATAATTGAGAAGTTCCGCTCGTATATCGAAGACGCTTACTTCACCGTCATTACCGACCACCATCTGGTTGAATAAATTTTAAAGTCTATCTGTATAATTTAGTTCGTTGGTCGCTTTGTCTCCAATAATACAATTTCTCGATTATCCACCGTAAAGAAAAAGATCATGTCATCCCTGATACTCTTTCTCTTTCTGTTCCTATCCTCCAACCTGTTTCTCTTTAGGTCATTTCCCTTCTCAAAGTTACTCTTCCTACTCTGGACCCCTAGTACAATTCTATGCCGCAAAGGGTCCCTAAATATCCAAGACGTTATCCATACTTGTCCGTAGTAAACAATATAATTTTCCGTAGTAATAAAACTTTTGTTGCCGCCGATTCTCCGAACGTTTAAAAAATCGTTATACCTTCTGAGCAGCGTAAATATCTGATATTCCTTTACCATGATCCTTCTATTTCCAGTCACTGTGGCGTGACGGAAACTTCGGCTCGTTATTAATGTCCTTGTCTCCGAGCTGACGTCGCTTGCTAGATCCGACGTTGTCTTGTTTGTGCTGCTTACAAAGTTGAACAGTTATCTCCACTTGGTATCTTTACCTTTAAGACCAAACCATCTAATTCTTGGCATACGATTTCTTGTAACTTTCTTATTCCTCTTTTTCGTTCCACAAAGATCATTCCTATATACTTGCATTGGCCGATTACTTCACCAAATTTCTTCTGTTCTTTCCTTTGCGCAGCGCCACTGCTCAGTCAGTTTTCAAGATCCTCGAAGAACAAGTCTTCCTACTTTTTAGTGTCCTACAATACATCATTACTGATGAGGGTGTACAATTCCGCAACCGTCAATTTACTTCCTTATGTGTGTTATCAAACCCAAATCCTTTTCACTGCCCGTTACCATCTTCAAGCCAATCCTGCCAAACGTGTTAACCAATTCCTTAAGACCATGCTTGCTTTCTATATCTGTGGAAACCAGCGTCACTAAAACGTTAATTTTCCTAATATTTCATGGTCTATCAGAACGTCTAAATACGAAACCACTGACTGTACTCCTTTTTTGCCTTGTTTGGTCGAGAACACACCCTCTCCGACGATTATTTCGGGCAACTGTCCAACATGAACGACTTATATATCCTGATCCTGAACATCCTAAACATCCCCTGATCCAGAATATTTCAAAAGTATCCATTATCATGTTCTAAGATATCTTCCGCTGCTTACCTAAAAATTCATAACCGTTGTAATCTTCGCCGGCGTCTTATTTCCTTCCAATTTAGCGATTCCGTTTGGCGCCGTAATTTTGCTTTATCTGACGCTTCATGTCATTTTAATGCCAAACTCTCTTCTAAATTTTTTAGTCTTTTCATTATCCGTAAACTTGTTTCTGCCTGAAACAATGAACTCACTGATTCCTCCGTCACATCCCTAGGTAGTAGGTAAATAAGGCCGGTCCTAATTCAAAACGCGACAGACGTATTTTCCATGTGTAAAATACGTCTGTCACGTTTCGAATTAGGATCGGCCCTATATAATTTCAATGTAAAATAGTTGTGAAAACATTTCAATGTAAAATAGTTGTGAAAACATGAATTCTTATATACTTTCAATGTAAAAACTTGTGGGCACGTTTTGAATTAGGATCGGCTTTATATTACTTTCAATGGAACATATTTCAAAACACACGTATGTTGAAAAATGTAAGTGCAGAGAAAATGTGTGTAGATGTTTTGAATTTGGTTTTCTAGCGAGACAGTATGACAGATGCAAAATATCGCATTCAAGTCAATTGTGTTTTAATTAAAGTGGATTCTGATTTATGTTTAGAGGCTGCAAATACACATGGGCCGGTTTCAATTCAAAATGAGTTCACTCTTGTGATAGGTTGAAAAGTGGGTTGGCAAAGTACGCAGATGGTGGTAATCTGCTATATAAGGAGATTGCTCCTAATATTAATTTAATTAGTCGAAGTTTACTGCATATATTTACATACAAACATGTATATAATTGATATTCAGGGATTTAAATACAAGAAAAACGAGTTTGTGTGTAAAGAAATTGCGGTTTTGGACTTGTTGAAAGGTGATGTTTGGCATCAAATTTTTAAACTGCCAATGCAGTCCAGTTGTTTGAGTCAAGATCATATAAAACATAACGACTGGGTGACAAGGAATATTCATGGTATTTCTTGGGATGAATCGTCAACGGCTGGAATGGTGTCATCATATATAGCGCTTTATTTGAAGCAAATTATCCGACCCGGTGAAGAAGTATTTGTGAAGGGTCTAGAAAAGAAGAAATTGATTGAAACATATATAATGCAAAACTTTGTAACTGATATGCTTGCACTAGGTTGTCCTAAGCTATCGGAGTTAAAATCAACAATCGTTTAAAATATAACATCCATTGTTGTAGACACAGCAATAATAATTTGCAATGCGCAAAACAAAATATCTTTTTATTAAAAGAATGGCTTGATAATAATAATAATAAAAAACAATAGAAAGATTGTGTCTGTATTATTTATTTTAATATAATTTTACAATGTTAGCCTTACAAAATTCCTTTATAATAATAATAAAAAACAATAGAAAGATTTTGTCTGTATTATTTATTTTAATATAATTTTACAATGTTAGCCTTATTAACTATTATTATAACAACTTCTAGCAAACATTATTTTTATCGATCCAGCTATTGTGCACGTTAGAGAAGCCTAACCATTTTACAAATACTTTATTTCCACTCTTTCTTAGGACTTTTTCTACCAGGTAGATTCCTGGATGTTTAACCTTTTGCAACTCAGTTTCATAAAATGCACCTTTGATTTCTTTCTCATCTTGATCTTCTAATATATATGTTGTAGGATTGGTTACGTTTACCTTTTTAATCTTAAAAATTTCATTTGACCAGTTTGGCGTGTAACCTTTCGTAAATGCTTCCCTGTGTTTACTAATACTCACACTGTCTTTTATTGAATATTTTGGTATTTTGGTTGCAAGTTTGATGTGGGTAAATGATGATTTAAGAATAGTTTTTTCATTTGATTTATCAACTTTTACAGGTTTGACTCCGATAGTATTGTGAACTGTATTGTTGTATTGTTTCACAATATCGCTTAAATTTTTTATCCAATTGTAAGAACCGTTCAGGTTAAACAAGCGCCACATTTTTCCCTTTAAAGTTCTAATTACACGTTCCACAATGCATGCTTTCTTTGTAGAAAAACACTATAATGGTTTATGCCATATGTCTGCATTAAGGATTGAAAGTGTTTGTTATAATATTCTTTACCAAAATCAGACTGCAAATTTCTTGGCGGATTTTAAATTTATTTAAAATTGTTTTCATTGCAGCAGTAACATCAATACCCGTTTTACTTTTAAGTGGTACAGCCCATACGTATTTGGAGA
The DNA here is from genome assembly GCA_036346225.1 of Platerodrilus igneus. NCBI lineage: Eukaryota > Metazoa > Arthropoda > Insecta > Coleoptera > Lycidae > Platerodrilus > Platerodrilus igneus. The sequence continues at coordinate 359,208 of JARFIW010001354.1, read as the reverse complement.
AACAATCAATAACTACTAAAATGTATTTAAATCCTTTGTTTGTTTGCGAATATGGTAGCATTTCAATCAAATCGGTCTGAAGAAGATCATTTAAACCTTTTACTATCACTTTGCGTCTCTTGAAATTTATTCTTGCTGGTTTATGAAGTTCATTTACTATATCCTCTTTCACTTTTGATTGAGCAACTATCATAATACTTTTTATAATCAGGATTTATTAAATACAATTAATGAAATACTTCTATGTTTGAATGTCGTGGGCTCCACTTGCTTTGAAAGGAACTTTTAATATAAAATCAAGAAACATTGTGGTATTGTTTATGATAGCACCGCTGTCACGAAAGCTGATTACATCCATACGTTTAAGCAAAATCCTTGTAACTGTGCAATTACATAATTTTTTCGTTTATAAGAATTTCAATGTCTTGCGGGTATCCTTTAATATTCTCAATGACTGCTTCCTCATAAGGAAATTCATAATTATGTTTAATGTTGAAAATAAGGAATGTCTTGTCACCGTCGAGGAATGTATTAGAGTAAAACGTTGCTACTACCGTGTAATGTAGCATATGTAACTTGTACTCAATCAAGGTTTCAAAACCTTCACATTTGTTTTCATATTCCTGTTCACTTATATCTATTTTACGGTTATGTAAGTGCCTTCCAAATTTGTCAATTGTCATATCATCTAATTACTTTCGCCTCACGCAATTCTTCAATGATCGAATTTATTTCGTTGCCGTGACCTGTGTGTCCAGCAGTCTGAGATGAAACTAAAAGTCGTAATCTATCAACAAGTTCATTGGGATCATTCCAATATAAATAATCTATAGCGTTATTTGATACTTCCATTGTCATACCGTCTCCAAGACGCTTTCTATAGGGTAATGTTCTAGGTCTACGGGTGTTTGGGGAAGTATGTTTAATGTAGATATTATATTTTTGTACTTATATGAAGTATTACCCTGAATTTGTTCTGTTTCAGAATAATATCTTCTATTAGCATTTGTTCTTTTTACAATATCAAGATACGACTTTAGATCTTGATGACTGTACCCGACAGGATATTTTTAAACAGTAGTTCGTATAATCCAGGAGTACCTTTATATTTCAAATCATTTATTAGAACATTTTCATCATCCAACGCGAAATTCGAATTGCCTATCATAAGACCATTTGAATCAGGGTTAAACCTAATACCATATTTATGATCAAATTCGTTCTTAACATCTTTAAACATTTTGTAAATATATTCTCGAGGTAGCGGATGTAGCTGTTCGAGATAATGTGTCATACCAGGTGAATCGGCAAAGCTTTGAATATATTCCTGGGCTTCTTGTGCATTTCGATTAATTTCTGCTTCGTATTCATTCTCAACATCGTCATCATCATCATCATCTACCTCTATGGCATCATTTTTTATATTTGGTATATGCTGAGCAATAACCGGGAAATCAATATAGTCAACGTTCCTTTCTAGCAATTTAGGTTTAATTTTTTTTACACTGCTATAAGGCAGTTCTTCTTCTTCTTTAAATTTTTCTTTCTTTACCGCACTTTCCCCATCCAGTTTATTAGCAATAGTTTCTAATCGTGATGTTATGGGTAAGATTGATTCCACTTGGACGACTTCATTATCTTTTAACTGACGCAATTTGTTTTTAACAATGTTTCTTTTCTTAATTTAAATTCTTTTAAGTTTTATCGCCTCCTTGTTCATTGCGTAAAAGTTTATTGTAGTAAAAAAAATTCTTCGATACTAACGATACTTGCGTCTCTCAAGGTTTAAATATGTATGAAGTGATCAAAACCTATTCGGTACCTTCCTGATCTGGATCACTATCTTTGTCTACAACTAAGAAACCGTATTTGTCTTGCCAACAAGCAGCACATATTTCACGGAATTTATCATACTTCATGTCAGTATTGACGTGATCGTCATATATGTGTTTTAAGTTTAAATCATCTTGTTTAAATAAAACTAAAAGATTAGCATTATCACGTAGTAAGTGCTTAGGTATACGAGTATAACTTTGACAAAGGTAAAACTGTCTACTTGTTTATGACGCCCCATACTAAAGTATTCCCTAATGATACCTTGTTTATCGCAAGCTACATCATCAAAAACAAATATAGAATTATTTCGAGCATCAGATGGTGATATAATATTATCAGAACTGGAAAATGTATAATATTTGATCCCTTTTATTGGTTGCAGTAGACTTTCAAGGTATTGATACTTTGGTTGATAAAGTGATTTAGAATAAACATATACGTTTTCAAACTTTAAACCATTAGGATGTTCTATCAGCCCAATCATAACGTTGGTTTTACTGCAATTTGATGGACCAACAACTAGACATCGAATAGATGAAGGCAGAAGAACACTATGTTTTTTCTTTTTAGCTAAGGATTGCACGCCAATGTCATTATTGTTTATGGTTAAAGGTGTTGATTGTTTCACAACACGCATGTTTGCAAGTACTAAATTCGATTTGTAAAAAAAAAGTGGAATTATATATATATATATATATATATATATAAAAGAAACGGCGAGTATATAAAGAATCATTAATTCATAATATTTTATTTATTTACTGCACAGCTTGAGAGGATAGTTGTCCGCTAATGATTACATATAATAATTCTAAAACTACTGGGAACGGTCTATTAAATACTGTAATTAACAATTTACCATTTGAAGCGCATATTCCGGGTTACAAATTTTGCGGTCCGGGTACAAAAGTAATCGAACGGTTAGCTCGCGGAGACAAGGGAATAAACAAGTTAGACGAGGCTTGTAAGGAGCACGATATTGCATACACCAAAGAAAAGGATCTATCTAAACGTCATCAAGCAGATTCGAAGTTAGCTCAGTTAGCTACAGAAAGACTAAATTCTGGTGACTCGTCTTTAGGTGAAAAAGTAGCAGCATTTGGAGTAGCTACCGCAATGAAAACTAAAGTAAAACTTGGTATGGGTGCCTGTGCATCACTGAGAACAAAAAATATCAATAAAATAAGAAAACTGATAAAGAAACGTAAAATAAGAAGTACGCTAGGTATTAAAAGTATTATCAAACAAGCACGTACAGCTTTAAAAAGACTAAAGGATCTAATATTATGGATGCAATCAACATAGCAATTAAGGCCGCCAATACAGCAAAACAAAAGAAGCATATTAAATCAGCTCGTATTATATCAATTCCTAAAACAGGAGGTTTTCTATCACTAATACCAATTTTTGCAGGCCTAAGCGCTCTTGGTACTCTTACTGGAGGTGCAGCTGCTGTTGCAAAAGCAGTTTCAGATACTAAAATAGCTAAGGAACAACTAGCGGAAAAACAACGTCATAACAAGGCAATGGAGGACATTGCAGTAGGAAACGGCATGTACATCAAACCTTATAAAAAAGGTTTTGGTCTTTTTTTAGCCCCTGCAAAACCTCAAAGGAACGCAACTTAATTTTACCTAATCGAGCACTAAGCAATGTAGAATTAATAGAGTTTGTTAAGCAATTAGAAGTACCATATTTCTGTGGAGTGTTCATGAGAAACAATCTTCCCAAGAAAGTTAATTTAAAAGAATGTGGTATAATTAATTTAGATGGAATAGAAGGTTTAGGCACGCATTAGACCTCTTACAAAAAGTACGGTAGTAGCGCTATTTACTATGACAGCTACGGCAACCTGCGACCGCCAACAGAGTTGATAAGTTATTTGAATAGCGGGGGTAAATGTAAAATTGTTTATAACATTAACCAAGAACAATCGTACGGTACTGTGTTTTGCGGTCATTTATGCTTACAATTTCTAAGTAGTGCATAGAACTGCGTACGAAGTTGTTATGTCGTACACTTTTACTCTAACGGGAAACACTTCAGTTTTAACAAGCAATTTTAATCCGCCTATAAACTTGGATAATGATTCGGAGTACGTATTAGGATTAACAAATTTTGAGTCTTATAACACAATTCCAAACATAGAAAAAGGAATAAATAATAAATTTTATTATGGATCTAACGGAGAATTCATAGAAATATCTGAAGGTGCTTATGAGATTAGAGAAATTAATAAATATCTTCAAAAGCTTTAGGTGATAAAAGATGGCGTGGTCGTATGGATCAATCACAAAGCGCTAGAAAGACGCCAGTGTATATAGAAATTACAGCTGACAATAATACACTTAAATGTAGTATTAAATGTAGTCTAGATGTGGATTTTACCAAAAGGATTCAATTGGTTCTCTACTTGGTTTCAATCCGCGAAAATTGCTAGCATTTGTCACGCATCAAGCAGACTACGCGATCAACATTTGTAAAGTGAATGCAGTTTTAATCGATTGTAATATTGCAAGTGGATCCTATTTAAATAGTAAACCAGCCCATGTAATACACGAATTTTTCCTCAAGTACCTGCAGGTTTTAAAATTGTCGAGTGTCCACCTACGATTATATATCTACCAATCAGGTCACGTATAATAAATGAAATAATAGTTAAAGTGTTAGATCAAGATGGAAATTTAGTTAATTTCAGAGGAGAACTGCTAACTGTAAGGTTGCATTTAAAAAATCTGCAATAGCCATGGGTATTAAGTATAATGCACGCAACATGTCAAGAATTGATATAAATGCTGGAAATTTCAAAGCAATCGACACTCGATTGATTGTTTCAAGACCGCTAACAACACAAAACCGGCAGTTTCTACAATCGTTAGGACTGCATTTAATTAAAAAAGTAGAATGAATAGTGAAATACTGAATGTGCGTGAAAAGTTTACTTCGACAATGCAATTGTTAATATTGAAAACATACTCATCAACCTTATGCTAACACATCTTTAAACAATAATGATGAAATTCGAATCCCTATACAACAACAAGATGTATACACCTTACCATCGAAGAGCATGCTGTACATAGAAGGCAAATTAATTAAAACAGATGGAACGCCGTCTCAGACAGCAAAGTTTGTAAATAATGGAATTTTGCTGCTTTTGATGAAATTAGATATGAGATTGGTGGTATCATTGTAGATCGTGTTCGGAATCCTGGATTAACGTCTATAATGAAGGGATATGTTTCATATAATAGCAATCAAAGTAAACATTTACAAAACGCTGGGTGGTTTCCTATGGATGATTCACAAATAGTTGATGCCAATGAGAATTTTAATGTTGCAATAAACCTTTCAATGGTTCTCGGATTATGCGAAGATTTTAAAAAAATTATTTTAAACCTCCGTCATGAGTTAGTCTTACTCGTTCTAGTTTTGATACTAATGCTATAATTAATCCTACACCCGATGAAGAAATAAAAGTTGTTTTAAACAAAGTTTTATGGAAAATGCCGCATGTAGCCGTTGATGATACTCAACGAATTAATTTAATAGAATGCGTTGCACAAAATCAGGATTTGCATATTCCGTTTCGAGGATGGGAGTTGCATGAATATCAGCTTCTACAAAAACGCAACGTCATACATGGAACATTAAAACAACAACACAATTAGAAAAACCAAGATTTGTGATTGTTGGTTTCAAACCAACCGAAAAATAGATACATGAGCAACTACAGTCGTTTTGATCATTGCTATTTAACCAACATGAAACTATATTTAAATTCAGAAATTTTCCCGTACGATAACTTAAATTTGAGGTTCGAGAATAAACAGACTGCGTTGTTATATGAGATGTATGCTCAGTTTCAGCAATCATACTACGAAAAGGAAAATGAGCCACTTTTTAATCCTGAAGAATTACGAAGTATTGCACCATTAGTAGTCATAGATTGTTCTAGACAAAACGAAGCGTTAAAATCTGGTACTGTCGATATTAGATTAGAATTTGAAACTAGCAGAAACGTTTTGCCAAATACATCTTGTCATTGCCTTATACTTCATGATAAGATAGTCAAATACAATCCACTCTCAAACAGCATAAGAATATTATAAATACTTTATTATTATTATTACTGTACCTTTACAAATTATGAAAAAACAATAAATCATTTAGCAATCACAGTCTATTTATTAATATTTTTACATGTTTTTACAATATCCTTTACATGTTTGAATTATTAAGTGATTTAGTAAACAGCCATAAACATTGACAATTTTAAATAAAAGTTTTGTTTTTCAAATAAACTAACTGGTATGTTAGTAACAAACTGGATTTTTTTTTAAACAGAAAGGGTTACTACTACTACTATTTTTCTCTACAATACATTTATACTAATATATAGTTCAAAACTCGGGCAGATTGAAAGGTATCCTATTTTTAGATACATCCAAAAACGAAAATCGGCGTACTTGTGCAGGTATAAACATAACACTGAAGTTTTATAACTAAAAAATATTATATGTTAATCTAGATAAAATAAATTGCATTCTTTATTTGAGCCAGTGGTTGAAGCTTTACAAGTCATTTCTGTATGTATGTATAGTTATACCCCCAAGGTTTAGTATCAGTGGTTAAGGTACTAAGAATTCTTTTATCATCACTTGGATTAAGAACAATTTTGTTTTGTTTAATAGTACAGACATCATGTTTGACTGATCTAATTAAACATTGCTGTTTCTGTACAGTCTGTTTATAAAACAAAGCATTCTTATAATCATCAAAAGAAATTTGCTTAATACTTGCTAAGGAAGATCCTTTGACTTTTTATTATCCTATCCTGAACTCTGTAAGTATACATTTTAGATCTAAGTCCTACAAACTCTAGCATGATGTCACCATTGTTTTCATCTTTCATAATACCAGGAACTTTTTTATTTGATAATGGAATATGATATTTGTTATGAGGATCGTAATCGGAAGTATCAAATCTATGAATATCTTGTTTGATATAAGAGTAAATATCTTCAACGCTAAACTCGTATATCAAACTATCCGTATCTGTGTACAGCAGCTTTGCTTTGTTAGCAAATTGCGATTTTATATAACTATAGTGAAATTCATATAAATAGGTTTTTGAAATATCTAGAATAGAGAAACCTACATAAATGGGTTTGTTTAAGTAAACCTCTAATTTCTTCATTTCTATTAAGACTAGATCTTTGTCTAACACAGTGCAACTATGAAAATTAGGCTTCGCTATGTAACTACGAGCTCAAAACCGTCCTTCCCATTTGGTCACTAATTTCACATCTTTCCTTTTCCGTACGCTTTCCATCATCTTTCCATAAACCGAATTTATCATATTTTATAAAAGCATATATCGAAACTGTTTTTGACTGTTGTCTTAATTTCGTATTCAAATCAATGTATTCTTTTAACCAAGGAGCTTGTTTAAACCGAAGAACCTTATGAATCTTTTCAGTTCTAAACCGTAGCTTAAATACATTTTAAATTCTTGTAGTGAATAATATAGTTGAGTTTTGGATATAAAGTTGTAAGTAATTTCTTTAAGTTTGATTTATTAGAAGGTACTGGTGGTATCATATGTTCAGGCGCCAAAGGTAAGTCACTGTGAATTTCATGTAAAGATACTGGATAGTGTAAATCGCATTCAAAAATATATCCTACATCAGAATCATCGGAATATTAAGTATGTCTAAACGTACTATATCTGGACTGGTACCATCTAAAAATTCAAATTCTCCATATGGAAGATATTCTGACATTGCAGCCCCATATAAATTATTAACATCAAAATACATTAAATATTTAGAATCGAAATTTGGATCATAATCTGCATTCATATATTTGTTATTTGCTTTAGCATATCTATTCGAACATTGAGAAACACCGCCACGAATTCCCCGTTCTAAAACATAATTTTTCAATATCAGTAATCAGCTCGAGTTTAACGTTCGTCGTTTTTAACATCGCATCTAGAGCTAAACCAGGAGCCGTAAAGTAGTGAAGCGGATCTAACTTATACGTGAACATTCAAGTTTTTCTAAAGTTTTCAAATATATCAGTCAAGAGCAGTACATCTGTTTTTAAATATAGGTCTGAATAGTCCCCTAGTGTTTTTATATTAAATGTTTGCCAAACGTGTTTAGCATGATTGTAGTCTTCAACCGAGATTTCTTCATTGCGCAAACGATTAAAGAATGCTGTTTTACAGGGTAAATCGGTTTTATTGAGCCTATCCCAAGAGTTAATGTAATCATAGGGAAATATACCTTTACGCGTAAGTAACTGAAACTCATTATCGGTGTTACAATTTTCCCTGGTGATGGATTTTTTATTATCATCTAAGTATGAAGCTAATTTTTCAATGCTAGATGCCATAAACCTGAATGAATCGATAAATCTAAAAGTAACTTTCGTACCATTTACATATTTTGTAAAAGATATGTATTTTTCCTTATTTATTGGTAGAATACTTACCAAACCTGAAAACCCTAACGCAATATTTTTTAATAATGAAATGCGAATCGTAGCCTGATAAGTTATGAAAAACTACCGGTATCATATAAAAATTATGATAATTGATGTTGCAATCTTGATGAGCCGCTCCTCGAAATTCACCTGTAAAGTGACAGTGATCGCAAACTCTAATATCATCTATACTAAAAGGTTCATTGCAAATGTGACAGTGAAGGGCAAATTTAAATGCTAACTTTTGTTCTTCTGTTAAAGGATTCATAGGTTTTGGGTTACAGAAAATTTTATTAGTCGTTTCTGAAATCAGTTTCAATTGAGCAACAAACCATTCTATACAATCCTTTCCGCGATACAATTGAAATTTGGAATATTTATTATCATACGAGCATTTCAAATAATACGCTACACTAAAGGGTATATGCCTTTGGTAAGAGACTGTGTTTAGTATTACCTCCGACTCATTGCATGGTTCTAATATACATTCGAGATCTGCATAAACTACAAATGATACTTTTTCTTGATAGTGGAAATGTTTAAACGCTAGATACTTTTCAGATTCTTCGGGTAATCTTATTGAGCAAGTATTCTGTTTTTTGCAATAATTCGAATGACGCTTAAGTAATGCTGCTGTACTAAAATTATTTAAACATCTATAACAAAAAAATTTTCTATGTTCATGTGAAGACAACTGTTTTGCAAATAATTTTGACATATCCTTAATCCAAGTAAAATGAAAGTGATTCTCATTAGCATTTGCCGGACGAGAATATTGTAAGGAATCATTATTTAAAACTAACAGATTAATAGGTTCAATTTTTTTAAAATTTTCACTTAAACAAAAAGGTAGTATTTTAGTATTTTCTATACAATATAGGTTAATTGCGAGATTGTTAAGCTTCTCAATTTTTTTTTATGTCTTTTAATGTGATTGGAAACTGAATTGAATTGTAGCGTAATACTGTATCAAAATGTGGATAGCTAGATATTCTCTGACTATTTTGTTTAGCAAGATATAAAGCGGAAACCAAGCTCCAAAGAATGCAATGTTGATCGTTATTTATTACATTTACTACAGCTTTTTTTTTTTTATAAAGTCCGGAACCGGTACAAACGTTGAACACCCTCCTTTAAGTGGATCATGATTGTTTATATTTACCTTCAAGTGTAAAACTTCTTAGATTGCCCAACCAGAATCTTTCTCGCAAAATTCTTCTAATCGCTTCGAAATCTTGTTCAATACGTTCTCCTTATACCACAGCTTGAGATTGGTATTTATATCGATGTGACGATTTGCAGTAGGAAACGTTTTCAAATCTACTTCGCCAGTTGTAGGCTTAACAAAGTTAGCGGTAAATATTACATTAACTTTCAACATCGACTTTTTTAAGCAAGCAACAATCTTGCGTTTAAAACTAGCGAACGCCTTGTCTAAGAACACTAGAGGATCTCTATAATTTAAATTGGTAATAAGTCCCGTAATTATTCGACTTCCAAAACATGATTGTACATCATGCCAAATCAAATTTTTTCGAGTATGACCTCTAGAAAGCGTTGCATCAACACCTTTACCACGATATTCCAAAGTGCGTTTCAAGTGCCTCTATCGTACAAGGTAGCTTTTAAGATGTGCTAAATTAGATTCCAGCCTACTAGGATTTTCTTGTTGATTGTCTTCGTATACCTTATTTTTAATAGCAAGCTTCAATATACTAATATTTGCTTTGATAATTAAAATGTGTTTCGTTATTTCATTCACTGATTTAATTAGATTCACGCATTTTACAGTTAATCTCAAAATTGCGCTACTAATCTCGGATACGGTTTCAGCAATCATGATTCTATAGAAAATCAAAATTCACTACTTAATAATACAAGTATTTTCTCTATTTACTATTTATATAAAATATCATCTGACGTAAGCAAAACAACTGCAAAAAGGTTCATTCATCTGAGTTTACGGAAAACGCGTAAGCAAAACAACTGTAAACGAAAATAGCATACAAATCGAAATAATTGCATAGCGAATTGCTTGAATGCAATTGTTAAAAAAATCGCCTTTATTTACGTTTTTTATTCAAGACGATTTTCAAGCTTGAGTCGTGCATGCGGTCTAAAAAAAATTGCAGAGTTGCCTTCAGTACGTGTCTATGACAAATAATTCGCTATCAAGCATTTCCAATATTTACATACTGAAGGCAACTCTGAGCAAAACAACTGCAAAAGGAATGCATTCAACATCATTTTCATTCCGTATGCGTTTACTACAAAAAATGTTTTATACGACCTTTGATTTATTATGTGTACAGAAAATACATTATCATTACAGCGCTATTTTTTATGATTACATTGAAATATTTTTAAATAAAACAAAGCAAATTTGAAAAAAATGTCTCAGATTAAACCGTCTTGTTTAATAATTTACACGCACTCCTGGTTTTTAAAAACCCAGTATTAAAAAAACATTCAGCAGTTTTATTATATAACAGTACCTTTAAAGAATTTTCACACAAATTACCTATATATATATATATATATATATATATATATGCATGTAAAGTGTGTCAGCGGTAATCTAAAAAAAACGTATTCTATAAATATTACTACTTAAAGGGATTTATTTGCATTGCATTATTTTTAAATAAAAAATTAATCTGAAGAAAAATATTATAATTTACACGCACTCATGGTATTTTTTAAATCCCGTTATTAAGAAAAAACATTTTCCAGTACGTTGATAGTACTAAAGAATTTTTCTTATTCAGCACAAATTACTATATCCCTATATATATGCATATAAAGTCAATTTTTTGTTAATTTTTTATGGAAAATATATTATGCTAGCAGTAATATAAAACGAAATTAATCTAATTTAGGTTTTATTATGCGCCTTCTTGCAATTTCTGTTTCAGTCAATGAATGTAATTCATTATTTCTGCTGAGCAGTACATTTAAAAAAAATTTCTTATACAGCATAAAATCGCATAAACACACAATACCTATATATTTGCATATAAATTATGTCAGCGGTAATCTAAACGAAATTAATCTAATTTAGGGTTTTATTATGTGCATTCATTTCAATTTCTTTTTCAGACAATGAAACTAATTCATTATTTCTGCTGAGGTATAATTATATTCGCTTACATACTGTTTTGTTCATTAGAATAGATTACAGAGCTGAATTTTTTTTCAGAAAACGATGCAAATTTTTAATTTTTTCTAACAGATCAGTTTATTATTTAATATAAATACTTCACGAAGATTTTACCAACAGTATTCAATCAGATCTCTTGTATAATTATTAGTTACTATTACTAGCAACTTTTAAAAAATGAGTAACTTGTCATCAATCAAAAATTGTAATAGTACCAACGTAAAAGTTCTAGAGCAATTTATATTACATTTTGACGAAGACGTGATTAAAGAAGTTTTGGTTGTTCTTCGCCTCAATTCAACACTGCTGCTATTTTTGATAGTGACGTAATAGATATATCACGGTAAGTGCTTTTTCACATTTATACATGTGTTTTAAAACAGTACTAATTTATAAGTTACATTAGATCAAAAAACCATTCTGGAAATTCTGAGGCTATCGTAGGATCGTTGACACACTCTGATCCTCTCAGAAACATCAGGTAGTATACAAAAGTAAAGGTAAACCTACAATAATCTTTTATGTTATGCTCACAGATCAGGCAAAAACATGTCGACTATGAAAAAGTTATGTACAGAATCTAATATGGCTGTTTGCTGTGAAGATGACAAATCCTACGAAGATGACACAGTAGAGTTGCTTAACGCATTTAAAAAGCGTGGAGAGAAGCTACTGCGTCGTATAGATTTGGAGCTAGAAATAATAAAGCAAAAAAGAGAGGAACTGGTTGCGAGAGAGCAGCAGATACTTCAAGAACGGGAGTTAATAAATACTTTTTCATTTATAAATAGTTAGATCAAAATATTCAACAATTTGTAAAATAAAAAAGTATTTTACAAAAGTTTCTCTTTGAAACAAGACTTTCTCTAAACAAGGTAGTAAACTCAAAGTAAAACGCACATAAATCAGAACCCACTTTAATTTGATACATCATTCTTTATACAATCGACTTAGATGTGTTATAATAATAAACTAATTTCTTAAATTAGTGACATATTATTCTGAAAATTCTATGTTGACAGTTAGACCGATCGATCCCTTACTAGTTATGTATACGTGTTTGTTCGAGCCAATACTTTCATTTAATTGTTTCACTCCATGTGCTTGAAGGTATTCAAAATATCTCAATGGCAATATACTCTTGAACTCTTCTGTTTCCACTAATACTCTTTCTCCATATTTTGTCTTGATTGTTTCCACTTTTAAAACTTCAAACCTCTTATTCACTACAAGATCTTTTGAATTTACATAAGGTTTGCGATATGTGGTTTTATTAAGAGCATTAAAATCCATATTGCTTTTCTTTGACTAATTAAATTAATATTAGGAGCAATCTCCTTATATAGCAAATTACCACCATCTGCGTACTTTGCCAACCCACTTTTCAACCTATCACAAGAGTGAACACATTTTGAATTAAAACCGGCCCATGTGTATTTGCAGCCTCTAAACATAAATCAGAATCCACTTTAATTAAAACACAATTGACTTGAATGCGATATTTTGCATCTGTCATACTGTCTCGCTAGAAAACCAAATTCAAAACATCTACACATTTTCTCTGCACTTACATTTTTCAACATACGTGTGTTTTGAAATATGTTCCATTGAAAGTAATATAAAGCCGATCCTAATTCAAAACGTGCCCACAAGTTTTTACATTGAAAGTATATAAGAATTCATGTTTTCACAACTATTTTACATTGAAATGTTTTCACAACTATTTTACATTGAAATTATATAGGGCCGATCCTAATTCAAAACGTGACAGACGTATTTTACACATGGAAAATACGTCTGTCGCGTTTTGAATTAGGACCGGCCTTATTTACCTACTCTAGGTATTTGGCACGTTAAGGACCTTAAACCCGCTCATCTTAACAATCATGATATCTCTGATCTCGCCTTGTTTTCTTTCTAGCAACGCAAACGCCGTAAACCCCGTTTTTAGTCATCGCGCCCCCAAATTCATATAATGATTTCGTTTTATTTTAACATTTTGTTATCGGATTTTGTGCTTGTCTCTAAATATTTGTTTTGTTTCGCTTGCTGTTTATGTTTCATTATTCATGCCCATTTTTTTTCTTTAGCTAGTTTTGCTTACTGTTAGTCCTCACGTTGACTTAGTCTAATTTTCGATTCTTTTCCTGTTGTGTGCTTTCTAGACCTTTCTTCATTTCTTCAAAAACGGCGATTTAGTCGACGCTTCGGTCTATTTAGCTTTTCTATTCTTTAATTGTCCGTTTGAGACCATTCCTGGTTTCCTCTCCTTGAAATACATTTTTTTCTCCAGCATTCTTGTCGTTCTCTAGCACACTTTGAGGCTTGCTGGTATGTCTTGTTTTTTACTGTTTGTCTTCTTTCTTGCTTTTTTCTTACTTTTCTGCAAGAAACAGTTTTTTTTTCTTGAGGTTGAAGATTGTAATGTTTCTTTCTGAGATATATCCGTCCTTTGACAACTTTTGCAGTGTTTATACCATTCTATCTTTGTCGTTGTTGATCACTACCCTATACTTTTCCTCTTCCTACAAATTTCCATATTTTTTACTTTGTTCGGTACTATGGCACTTGTTCTTTTTTCTCTTTCTTTTTTCTCTTGTGTCATCTAATAGAAGTTTATTTTTGTCCGTTCTGTTAGTATATTTGCTTTGGTCTGTTGTTTCACTTCTCGACCTTTTAATTTTGCTAAGGAAGGATTTGATACGTTCCACTTCGTTCTTGTAAATTTTACTCCTAGTGATTAAAAAACAGCTTCAGTTTTTGCTTACTTGAATATACGGATTCTCTACATATTCTTTATTTGAACTTTGTAATGAACTCAGTTAGACAACCAATTTTGCTAGTCAATTTATTTAACTTACAAGTCTACATTTGATATATTTCACTTTCTAGTTTCTTATCTAGACATGTGTTGGATATTCAAGTATTCCCTGAATGTTGCTATTTAAATACAATTGGAAATTGCTTTTGGTTCTGTTATTCTGTGGTCATTATATTTTCAATACTTATTTTTGCAATAAAGCTTTCTATGAATACGTTTTTGTAAGTTTTATTGATGAAATGTATTTCGCGTTCGTACTATTACGTATACTTGCTGGTTGGGTTAACAAGTTAGGGGTTATTTTTATATCCCAAATGTGACCATTGGCTTTTAAGGAAAGATTTCCTTAAAATAATGGAACGCAAATATCTTCCGACTATGCTAGGGGTCTATTCCTTGGGCAGAGCTTATGAGGATTGGTCGTGGTTTTTTTGACAAAGCATTATTTTCTTACTAGGGCTAGATTCTTAAAAAACAGGGGTTTAAGTAGGGCGTCACCAAGTCATTAATTTTTAAACACAGGGTTTTCCTAAGGGGGACTTGGGAGTCCTTATAAAGGAATACCGTATTAACTGCTAACGCAGAAGCTGTAAAGAAAATTTAATTAAATTAACAAAAGTGAGGACACAAGAGGTATTCTCTTGTTACCTCATATAAAAAAACAGCAAAGATTAATCAGGCAAACAATATTATGAACACAGATTTTATGTTCCAAATTCTGAAAAGGCTATTAAAGCTTCTTGTTCAATTGGGGTTACCACTTTATGCTATTTGATCTTATATCTGGTTACTCTATTTCTGAACGTACTTACTCAGAATAAAACAATTAATTAAGAAAATTAAATGTTGCTTCTTTAATTAAAATTGTTCCTTCATAAAAATTGTAAATATAAAATTTATGTTTAAGAACAGATAATACAAGTTTCATCTACTCATAAGGTAGGATTATATATTCAAAAGAAATATCAAAAACTTTAAATGTTGCTTTCGTTACAAAAATTTAACTTGATTTTATACCAGAAATATCAGATTTGTTATTCTGTTTACATATTTATAAAAAATTAACTAAATTGTCTATTAATTCATCATTCAGAAATTGTATGTGAAATCATGCATATATGAAACATTAATAAGAACTCTTTAGGTTTGCTTAATTTCATTAAAAATAGTATCTGTGATTACACTGCACTAATATTGATTATAAAAATTTACTAAAGTCCTTTTTAGTTTGTTAAACGGATTATTGGTAATAAGTTGTTACAAAGATATTTTCTGAAGCAGCGTTGTATCAAAGATCACCAAATGTAGACGTGATGTAAGAATAATACTAATCTCTTACCTTGATTCAGCAGGTTTGTTTACGTGATGGTGTTACAGCATGTTAAAGCAGGTGTTAATACATACGTTCCTTAGAAAACAAGTGACGTAGAATCCACATGTTCTACAGGACACAAACAGCTGCATGATCCTTGGACCGGATCATAAGAACTTAATGCGTTTTCTTATACGCACAAACTGGACCAACCAAAATCCAATACAAAACTTAGATGTTCTACTGTGTCTAGATTTTGACCAAAATAATTACCATCGTATAGTTGTCCTCTTAATTACTTGTAATTTCACACTCGCAACTTCAAAAAGACCATTTTAATTCATCATCGGACTTTATTTCCACACCATAAAAATTTCTACGTACTTTGTAGAACGTTTCCTTAAAATCCAAACACCGTTTTCTCGCATAACATTACATTAAATCTAATTATTCATCGTAAGGTTGAAGGACGTTCATACTGGATCGATATTTCGTATCGCAAAGCTGACGTGAATGAACTATAACTTGGTACTCGCAGATGCGAAGGTAGAATTAATATCGTCTTAAAACACAGCTTTCAGACTGCCTTATTTTTATAAAACCAGATAAGGCGGGTTTATTCTAACAAATGTATATACGGAGAAGCCTTGCAATTGATATACAAAACGATTTCTTAAAAAGTTCTTTCTCTACATTTGCAGGAGAATTATAAAATAAATATCTAATCGAAGATTTGCCGGAGCATTTCAATATGTATTTAATTGAAGGTTTTCTAACGAAGCGTTGAAAGACGTATTTAATTGAAACTTTTACGAAGTTATTTAAAAAATATTTCAAGAGTTACTTAAAAAAGCTATCCATAGAATTATTAAAAAAACTATCAAAAGAATTATTAAATGAATTTATCAAAAGAAGTTATCAAAAGAGCGCTACAACAAAATTATTTAGTTTGTCTAGTAACTTATTTTTAACTCTTACCATTATTAAAACCACTAAGCCTAGTGTTTAGCGTACTAGGGCTCTACTACCGCACAAGGCCAGACGCAAATTACATGCTAGAACCCTTTTGGTTTCTATGTTGGTTCTCGACGAGAGTTCTAGCTAAAGTGAGTGCTGATGCAATATGCATGAAACAGGAAAGCCGCTTGGCCTTGATAATATTTATACTAACATTTAACGCCTGATGTTAGCAACCAAACTAGCATTTCTGTATGGCGGTTAGAACTCATAATACCAATACTAGTATTTATTTATTTAAAAATTGTTTACGTGATATAAATAACTAAACAAAAAATTTGTGAAACTAAAAATTCATTGACGTTCTGCAGTGGTCAAAAAAGACTGTTACAGTACTGCATAAAATGTGTAATTTGTGTTATAGTTGTGGCTGTTGTTTCTTCACTGTAGTGCTTTCGTTTAATTGGTTGTACACCGAACCAGGCAGTTGGAAAGAAATGCCTTTATACTGTTGCCAAGCAGATACCTGTTGAAAAGTTACTAAAATCCCTTCACAGCCTGTGTGAGAGAACAGCAATCATGGTGACCGACAGCTATTTACTTGACTCCTTTACAGTACGAAAATTGCCTACATCCTAGAAATGTTAAAAGTTTTTATGGGTAACCGTGAACTATTTTATACTATAAGATTTGTCCAATGCTTTAGTGATTGTATATAAATGTACAATAGTAAATATGTTTTTTTGTTTTTACGTTTTAGTAGATTCTATTCTGACCGAGCTCATCTGCAGATATCGTAAGTAATTTTATAATTGCAATTTTATACGTACGTTTATGCCGTTGTGTAAATGTAATTAATTATTTGTTTGCTGTGCCAATACAGAACGTTATTAATTACTGTGGTTAAATGCCACTTAGTGTTAATATCCTAAAGTACGCGGCAATAATTAAAGGCTGTATAATGAAGTAGTTATTTTATTTACAAAACACCCTTTAGTTTGATTGCTACTTAGATATACTTAATATTTAATATTAGTACGTGAGGTGCGAAGAATTCAGGTGTTCGTCTTTAAACCAGCAATTATTTTACCACTTAAATTTAAAAAAGATACATATTGGAACTTTATTTTACATGTGTTTTTGTGTTTAATTATCATTTCAGGTACAGAAGTTCTAAAAAAAAGGCGAATTGGTTTGTGTGTCCTGTCCTTTCGTTCTTTAGAGCCCCCAATCTTCGACTGTGTTAGCGGGGCATTCGTTTTCTTTCTATTTTTTCTCCTTTGTGATCCTGTAATTCGGGCGAGTTCACTCCTATTACTGATTTCGTTCTTTTCATTCTGGCCCGCTCGTCTTACGGGTAACAAATTTATGAAATTTTGCACTAAAACACATCAAACGAGTTTACTTCTCCAATTACGTTAATATGATTAAGAATTAATGTACACTAAGCCATTTGTAGTGGCTCTATAAAACTCTAAAAATATTAGACAATAAGAAATAAGTCATCACCAAGAATTTGAACTCTGGTCATCTGGGTCGAAACCAGACACCATAACCGTAACACCACACGGTTACATAAAAAATAATTAGTTTATAAAGTATTCACTTCTACAATATAAATTGTATTTCTCTAACATTGTAAAGATTTTAAAAAATTATAATTATTGGGACTAAATTATTTTTATATAAAGATAATTTAAAATTGTCTGTATTACACAGTTTCTATAATTAATCCATACTATAAGTCGATTGTATAACAATAAATTTTATAGCTTTATAGATATGAAGATATGTCAGTATTGACGTAACAAACATTTTTACGCACATTAGTGTGCCGCTGGCCACAACGTATTAAAATTTTCTCTCACCTAACCTAACCTAAGTTGTAAATAGAACGCGCTAAATATCAACAAATATGGCGATTGACAATTGTTATTTTCACTTCCATGTTACAGAAGTTTAGCGTCGAATTTTGTGATTGGTAGTCGTTATTTTATCAAATAGCATTAAAAATCAAATTTAATTTAACGTTATAATGTATCTTTACAATTATAAGGATCATCATCATCATTAGGTTTTCAGTCCTGGAACTGGTTAGACGCGTACCCTCATTGTTTCCTATTCTGAACTAACCTACACATTTCCCTGAAATTTGCACAATCATCATCTATCACTATCTGATCTAGGTCTACATCTACCTCCTTTTTCCTATCTCTGCTTGTATTATATCTCATAGTATTCCCTAAAAATGCCTTAGAACGTATACTGCCCTTCTATTTCTCCTTTTTTTTCACAGATATCTGTATTCCCCTACGATTTCTATAATCTATTTGTTATTAACTTTGTCTATCCATGCTATCATCCTCATACATCTGAAGCACAACATTCCAAAAGGCTGCTATTGTTTTTCTGTCCGCTTTTCCTACTGCCCGTATTTCATAGACATACTGTGCTGTGCTCCACACATATACTTTCAACAATTTTTTTCTTGTTTCTATGTTTGTTGTGTTTGATAATAAATGCTGCTCTTCTGGTTAGATGTAGTTCTGTCCCCTTTTTGTTTTACAATTGTATACCCTATTTCTCCGGCATTCAGTGGTTGTGAAGGGGAAGTAGGTAGCCTGTGGCTGCCAAGTTCCTCCGCACTTGAACATTTGCCGATTTAATATTTTTTCCAATATATCTTTTTGTACAGTCAACATTAGTTGCACATATTTCACAACCAACACTTGTAGTTGTTTATAATAATCATCAGATTTATCTGCGTTTTTTTCGTCATTAGGTTTTCGATCTCAAATCTGGTTGGATACGTACCTCTACTTATTTATATTCTGAGCTAGCCGACACAGTTCCCTGAAATTCAAACACAGCTTATATACAGCTCGGTTCCTCTTCTATTGTTTTCTAATTATATGCCCTATTTCACCGAGATGCAGTGGTATGTGAAGGAGGTTCAGCAGCCTGTGGCTGCCAAGATTCCTCAACACTTAGACATTTGCCGAATTAATAGTTTTCTAGTAAATCCTTTCACACAATTAACATTATTTGAGAATATTGCACAACCAATATATGTAGTTGCTTATAAAAGTCATCATGTTGAAGTACAGTTATTTTTTTTCGTCATTAATTTATCCCTCTTGCGACTGGTTGGATGCGTACCTCTATTGATTTTTATTCTGAGCTAGCCTTTACATTTACCTGAAATTCTTACAGCCTACAGCTTTCACTATCTGTGTGCAGTAGTCTAACCTAAGTCTACCTCTACTTCTCTTTTTTCCTATCTTGCTTCTAATATATTCCGCGCTATTCCTCGTGCCGTAGTATGTGGCGTATCATCCTATCTCTCCATTTTTTACCGTTTTCCACATTTCTTTCTTCCCCTAGCATTTTTAGTACCTCTTTGTTCTTAACTTTGTCTGTGCATGATATCTTCATCATACGTCTGTAAATATAAGCATAACGGGAGTTTTATAAGGGAAAGTATGCAGGCACAAACTCTATATTAAATTGTAAATAAATACCCAACCTAAGATAAATACATAGAAGGCAAGGCGTATATAATTTTAGGTTTTGTATTACTTCTAGAGAATAAGAGAATTAAATCAGATAAAGGAAAAGTTGTTTTATATTATTATTAACAATGATAAATTAAATAAAATACACAAAACAAAAAGAAAGAGGCACCATTTGCGAATGTCTTTAGTTTTAGCAGTAATAGAGAGATATTGCAACAACCAATAACAGTTAGCCAGTAATTAGACCAAGCTAATTGGTCATCTGAGCAAGCGCAGAACGTTATTAAGGAAAATAAGGATTGTGGTTACCACTATTTGTGGATACTTAATGTTAACTAAATAATAGCATCTTATGTTCCTTCGGATGAACTCGTCGATATTCGTGGTCTGTTCGGAATTTATCTTTGTCCAGGTTGCGCTTGGCTAGGGCATTAGAATATTTAAATGAAAAAAATAAAAATGAATTGACTCTAAAAACAAGAGATTTCGATCTACAAGAAAGGAAATTAGCATTAGAAGAAAGTTAAATGCACCATGATGAAATGAAATTACAAACGGAAGAGAAAAGGCTTCAAATGGAATGTGGTGAACGAAAACATAAACTAAAATTAGAGCTTGAACGACTTCAGATGAAAATTATAAAAAAAATATAACCGCTCATCTATTACAATTCCAGCAAAACATAATTGACATGCTGATGAGGAAGGTGCAGGATTAAAGTCAACAAAAACTTTCACTAATGTTACTTTACATGTTAGTTTCTTTTTTATTTGTAATGTAATAAATGTTCTCGTAGTAAATAACTTTAAGTATGGGTTTATTTCTCGTTATGGTTCTTTTTGCAATGTGTCAAATTTATTCGTACAAGAGTAACCAGTAGGCTATGCTATTTACTACAAGGGTGTAGTGTCTGCATATGCTATTTATGTATTTCACACTATCAGTGTGCACCAAGTAAAGGAGCTTGTGCTTATGGGTACATCGATTCTCATTATGATGAAAAACAGGAGATTTCAATAAAGATATTTTTCAAATTCTAGATTTATTATTAATCAGACAGAATCGCAGAATTAACAAGTATATAAATGCTGTTGCAAATACAGAGGTATGTAAAAGCAAAACAAATTCTTTTTATTGATTTGGTAATATAATTTCTTATACTAAAATTCAATTACCTAAATATTCTTCGAGTGTAGAGGGAACAACATTAAAATATGTGGCAGTTTGACTACCATACAAACATGTGCGAGAGTTTGATAATAACACACTAACTTTATACATTCCTTCGACATCTTGCAGCAACAACTTTTGATTTTTATCGAAATCTGTAAATGCAAATGTGAAAAGCCCCATTCAACAGCCACTCGTAAGGTTTTCATTCTATGATTAAAATGTTGTTGATGTGGTAGAGGCAAATCACTTTAAGAAGAACCCAACGTCATCATGCGCACAAAGCAAAAATTGGTTAGGAACAGTTCATTATATGTAATTAGGGATGGCAGTATTCAGGTTTTAGTGGCGTAGAGTTTTATGATCAACCAATCGGAAATTACCTTGTAAAAATTTTAGATTTCATTACTATTTATTTTTACTTGATACACAGACGGACAGTTTTAAACCGCCATCTAACTAATATAAAATATCTTGTATATAACAATTAACATTAATAAAACCATAAGTTACTCAACAGATGTGTTTGCAGAACACTAGAATGAGATAGAAACCACTTAAGTAGGCCATGGTATTCAATCATTTGCTTTATCGGATTTTACAAAATAACCTTGCTATAGCAGTATTTTTTAGGGATATTGATGCACACAACTCATATGACGATATTATATTAAAAATTTTAAATTATAATTTAATTGGTTGTTTATTTTTTTACTATTTAACGCCATATCTTCCGTTTATACTGTAATAACTCAACTACGCCACTGTTATTACATTTCTGCGCAATCTGGCATATGACGTTGGGTTCTTCTTAAAGTGATTTGCCTATAATACATTTTGTCTTCCAGGCGGAGCTAATAGTAATTGTTCAATGCCATAAGCTTGATCGCCATATAACACATAAAACCTGTCTCCAAAGACTGCTTTGTTCTCCCATTCTGCATACAGTAAACTGTCTTGAAATATTCCGGCATCAGGTCGTTGATCTGAGTAAGCTCCCTTTAAACTAACTATGAGACCAACAGATGAAAGAACAGATTGATGTTTGACGCAATGGAATCTTTTGTGACTAGATCAATATTTCTGTTGATGTACCGTAGGTCTACATGTTTTTCATGCTGTGCCATCAATAAAACCCCAGCAGTTTTGAACAGCACCTCCTTTTTCAGCAACAGTTTACAAAGCAGAAATATTTTTATAATCAAACCACTAATATACAACTACGTAGTATTGTAGAAAGATTTTACAATGCTAACTCCTGAATATAACTGCAATCTATATCGATTCAGCTACTGCAACCTATTCTGGTTCGTTAATTTCGCCCCATGGTTAATTAGTGTAATGTTCATAGTTTGCTACGTACAATGACGTAGTAAAAAAAACAAGGAAGAAGAAAAAAAGAGAAATTGACCGGCTCAATCGGTGAGTGGGCGGGGCAGAATACCTACACAAATTAAATCAGGCCTGAAATAAAAGTAAACAAATAACTCACTCCTTACCATAATCATACAATTTCAAATTAACAAAAAAAATAAAAATTGATTAGGTACAAAAGCATAATAGTACCACCAAATAACCAATCCGTAATTACACGTTACACATATTTACAAGATCAACAGAAATCCTCTCTAACATGGAGAGCCGCCGTTTTTAGGTGCCTATCCTTTACGTTATTTCGCAACACAACAAACCCAAAAAGAACACTAAAAATCACAGCTTTTAATGGTTGTAAATATAAAAATTACACATGCCTCATTGGCAGGACAATATCTTAACTAATAAAAATTTAGCACAAAAATATTAAAGCACATGGTAACCCAACAGTTATAACTCATCCGTCATCCTCGTACGTCTACTATTACTTACAGTAATCCGTTTAAGGCCACCAAGTGTGGTTACCAAATTGTATCAATTAGTACTTACTCATTCATCCTCGACTTGCTGCCGTCGGACCTGCTCCCACCATATCTAGCGACGTGGCGAAGGAGAGGGGTGCGTTATCCCACCTTGGGGTTGTCCTCTCATTACAACAAAGGGCGACCATCTATCGTGGCTTTAAAGATCACAGGAAGAAGCTACAGCAAGTACAAGTAAAATTAATTTATTGATGTCGAAAAGTACAATTTTACTAAACCATAAATACACACCACGCTATAAGGCATGCGCGAAATTTTCATAACGAAAACAAAACGAAGAAAACCAGAACGGATGTTTTCGTCGTGTTAGTTGAAAAGCAAATGAATATTAATTTCGTTTAACTAATGACCAGAGCTCAAAGTAATATTGTTGCTAAAGATTAAAACTGGAAACACACGGTTTTATCAGATAGTACGCGGCTTCAGTTCGACGAATCGATGAAAAACACATAAGGATCAATTATCGGATACGTAGAATAAGTTATTGACTAGTTAATTATAGCATAAACTTTACGTTGAGGAATTCTAAAAAAGAGTATTTATTATTAATTAGGCGGCAGGATTTAACAATAGAAATAGAATTTATACGAACGGAGAATGCATTAACAAGGAAAAGGGTTATCTTAATTTACCGAATTAATTTTCGTTTGTAAGGAAAAAAGGATTTGAGTTGAAAATTATTTAGACAGCGAATTTATTATTGATTATAAATTAACCATTTTATTTAACATAAGAAACGGAATTTATTCGAACGGATAATGAAAAAACAAGGGAGAAAAAGGATTAATTAATTTGTGCTGAAGATAAACGTAACAAGTTTTCGTAATGATTTGCGACAGTGATTGAGGTGACAAATGAAAAATTGGACATATATTCACCAATCGGTTGGGATAGATCAAACGCCTTAATAAAATGCATAAAGCTATTACCTCTGCAAGAAATACAATTGTAAAATGTAACATTGACAACAGCTGTAGAATTAGCAACCGTTCACTCTGTTGCGACTATCAGTGACCATATCATTTACTACACCCAATGCCTCAGTTAACTTTGCAATATCTGCTGATTCAAATCGAAAATTTAATTTTATTTCCTCATCTGTCATGTCGTTTATATTAAATATATTACCTCGAGTGATGTTGTCTCGATCCACCAACACTACTATTGAGGAAAACAGAGTTAAGGAATTACAGTTGCTTAGGTTTGCCATTGAGGAGAGCAATACTATACAGCAGGAAAGAAACCTTTGTTAGACAAATAGTTTAGTTGTAACTTTAAGGCTTATTGGTTATTTACCTATTGCTTTAATCATGTAAAAATATAATCTAATGGATTTTACATTTTATTACTATATATACATATACTACAATTATAATATATTTGCTATATTTAAACGTTTCTGGGCTGCATCGTTTCTGTTGGCTTCTCCAGTGTCATCATTTAGCGGTTGATTTGCAATACTCACATCTGCTTCAAATTCTTCATCATCTTGATCCTGTATAATAACAAAATTGTGCAAAACACACGCTGCTACTATAATTTGATTTCCAAATGCTGGATCAAACATATCTAAATATTTCAATCTTCTAAATTTACCCTTTAAGCGACCAAATGATTTTTAAATAATACTTCTTGTAGCACTTAATTTGATGTTATAATTTACGTTCACTGCACTTAAATGGCCGTTGTCTTTAAAAGGAATCAAACAATTAACAGAATAAATATTCCTGCTAATATAGGGCTATTTCTAAAAACCCGAGCATCATGCACCCTACTTGAAAATCCTACAAATACGTCCAAAAACTTATTATTGTGGTCACATATTCCTGAAACTATTAATAAATATAACAGCATTAAGACAAAGTACGCTACCTTGCAATAAATTGAATGATTACCATTTCGATTATAGTAATCATTAGCATTATGTGTAGGCTGTTTTATTTCAATATGCGAACCATCGATAACTCCAACAATTCCAGTCTATAAACTAAATCGATAAGAAATGAATAAATTAGGTACATCATACCTCTTCAATTTCGTTAAAATTATTTGGCCAACGAATATATTGTGGCAATAATGCTACCAATGTTTTTATTTTCTCTTTAAATATATAATGAGCACTATTTTTAGCTAGTCCAAAACCATTCCCAACTGATAAAAAACTTTTTTGCTTTGCAATTACCCATACAATAAACAACACCTTCTTCTGTAGGGGTATTGCCCTCCTCACTGGCTGTAGTTTATTTCCTACTATATTTATTAGTTCCTGTAAGAACAATTATGAGTAATATATTTCAACTTTTTACTTGTCAATTACATTTATTGCTTCCCGAGTCATTCTAAAATGTTCTTTAAATAAACTTCCAACGTATCTTGGCATAGTTTCTTAAAAAAATTCTCATTTCGAGGCACATCTTGCCTCTCCTCTGGCATTAAATCAAGCGGTTCTCCTAACTCGCCGATTATTTCGCCTACCACATTCATGTTCAACCAAGGTTCATCCTTAAAGAATAAATATTTATTAACCTGTTCTATGAAAATTAAATTCTATTGATAAATAACACAAAATAAAATAAGTTATGTTATTAGCACGAAACTATAAGTTAAAACGGAGTGTCCAGCAAAAGATACTAGCGCTACGTGCGGTAGCGAAAGCTGCTTTTTTTCTGCTGAACGCAACCGATATCTGTCTAATATTTGGGGTTTCTGCAGAGGTCCTTGAGATTTTAAAATACCTATACACCAAAAGATTAACATATATTAGGTTCTTAACGCTATATTATATAATAACGACAACCAATCACAAAATTCGTCGTTAGACTTAACCAACATGGAAGTGGAAATAACAAATAAAATCACTATATAACCTCACTTTTTACAACGTTGTATTTTTAGCTGTCAAACAACGGTAACGTAACGGAGCTAGCGCAAACAACATTTTTTCTTTAACACTTATACAATTTTAAGAGTAAAATTAATAAAACCTTTCTTGCAAAAAGTCACTAATCAAATGTACGAGATTCATGTTTCTAGTGCACATTTCCATATCCCAAAACTACCCATTGCATTATTCAAAATACTTTTCCAGCTAATACTAAAGCAAAAAAATATTGAGTTTTTGGATTACGTTTCTAAGTGCTATATTTTCTATAAACATTCGATGTACTAGAGGATAGAATGAAAATGTGCGCTAGAAACTAAATCTTGTACTACGAATGGTCAAAGGAAAATTATTATATAGAGATGTAAGTTCCAACATTAATTATTTTTCTTTTTGTACATACTAGAAAACAATTCTGACTGTTGCGTTGGATAGTATTGACGTATGGAAAAGTGCACTAAAAATATATATCTCGTGTACCTAATTGTCTTACAAATATTACTTGTTAAAATGCTAAACTTTAAATTTAAATATTTTTTATATTGTGAAATTTGTTAAAATCTAAATTTAGCCTACTTAATTACAAGTTTATAGCGTATTGGTATGTATTTTATTCTAAAGGACATGTATTTTGTTATTTGATTAATAGCAAATAATTATTAGTGTCCACTTAATTTTGTCCGCCGCAATAATGGTTGTGTTGCTAGGATTTGTATTGCTAGCTTCACACTCTCCGCAAACAAGCAATTGGCGTAGTGATAAGAAAAACCTTAAAGTTTATTGATCGCAAATATTTCACAACCATAGAGTACATAGTATTATTCTATGGTCACAATGATATTTTGTTGGTTTGCGAACTAAGCCTAATGTTACCTAATGTCTCCAAAGCTTTCTTACCTAACTATTTAAAAGCAGTATTAGTTGTTGAGGTTCAGGTATGCCAAAAATTTAGCTTTCTCATCAGGATTATTATCATTAATATATTTATCACATTAAAATAGTATAGTACGTGGACGCTGTTACGTGATAAAAGTGGTATCATGTGAGCCATGCTGAGTAGACGTTTGTGTCACTTCTATACACGTTCGAATTTTTAGTACATTTTAACAATTTTGTGTGTATGTAGATTATATTTGAAACTGCTAACCATGAAATAACTATGATGGCGTGTGCCGTTCGCGCTTGTATCAGCAGATATGCCGTTGTTAAAAAGAAAACTATTGGAATAACTTTCTATAAATAAGTAAACAAAGATTAGGAACGGTTCTTACGCTATTGTTATTACGATAATATTAATTTCGGTTGCTTGAAACTAGAATAATTCATGTTTATGTTTTTTTAGATTTCCGAAGGATCCGTAGCGAGGGAATTTGTGTCATCTTCATTATCGCCACCACTAGCTAAGGTTAACTGATACATAACATCTGAAACTGAGTTCCTTAATTGAGTTGATCGAATACGCTTCTGGCAAAGCGCCATATTGAATACCTACCTAGC
Source organism: Platerodrilus igneus (assembly GCA_036346225.1). NCBI lineage: Eukaryota > Metazoa > Arthropoda > Insecta > Coleoptera > Lycidae > Platerodrilus > Platerodrilus igneus. The sequence goes on along the minus strand of JARFIW010001354.1, from coordinate 331,651 downwards.
CACATCTCTTGATACCTTTCTCGCATTAAAGATAACATTGTGATACCGTGTCCCTATTATACTAGAGGCAAATCAGTTTAAGAAGAACCCACTGTCATAATGCACGCAAAGCAAAAAATCGATTTGGGGAAGTTCATTATATGTAATTAGAGATTGTGGTATTCAGATTTCAGTGTCGTGGAATCAACCAATCACAAATTACTGTACGTCAGCCTAGACTTGCGTTATAGAACACAGCTCAAGTGTCATGGATGTTTTGTTTTCTGTTAGTTTGACATTTTGCAATTTACTTAGATTCTTTGAAAATTGCTTACTTATTAGCCCCCGTAAACTTTCAATCCAACAATTATGGGTTATGATGTCCTCTTGGATGTGTAGCAGATTAATGTGTTTCGAGCTGTTTTTGATTTTCAATGTAGTGAATTGACAACGAATTTGATTTGGATGCCAAAGGCATCCATGCTGCTATCGTGAAAGGTTTCAAACTGTGGGATAATTTTCATATTTAAGGATTATTTGATTTATTCTAGATTTATACACGAACTGCAGTGATACTTCGGTGATAATCTAAGAGGATCTGTATAATGTAGTTAATTAAGCGCTGCTGTGATTGCCCAGACAAAGTATGCTGAATCACAATTGCAAAACTTACTTAAGCTGTTTTACACTTGATCCTTTTAGATAAATTCTTATTGGACTGTCTAAGCAATGGCGTGTTGTTATTACTATTAATATCCAGATGTAGCATTTGCAGCATATACCATTTAAAGTCAAGTTATTAAAGTTCTTTCGACTTAATTGTTATTGGTTCTAAGAGCTTTTGGAATATAAATTTGGAGAGTTGTCACAATTTTATCGCTTGTATTAAAGCATTTAACATATCGTCCACTGGGCATCTAAATATAAAGTCTATACAGTTGACAATGCATTTCTAATGTAATATTAGAACGGCAGCTACGATTAAATACTGTAGCGGGCTACTATTAACGCGTTTCACCAATTTAAAACAAGTAATAACAAAAGTCTGTATTACTCACTGTTCACAAGCCTAATTATCAGTATATGCCTTATTTATAGATGTTTTCAGTCCAATTAACAATGAAGCACTATTACACTAATGAATTTACAAGCACTAATATCTTCTTAAACTAAATTCTTAACCATGGGTCCATTAACAACCCTAATACTACTATTTATTTATTACACTTTTGTCTATTTATGTATTTTACAAGCCGGTGGTACAATATACACGTTCACATAACACAGATTTATATTTATTAAAAGACTCAGAACGTAACGAACAACTAACTATATACGAGATGATTTATATACGACATTCTGATATAGACTAACTCTATATTAATCGTCGATCTTATATATACCCTATAATTAAATAGATGACTCATACTCCGGTATATGCTAAAAAGTTCTAGGCTTCTGTAGTATATACATTGCTTTCGGCGCTTGTGTGTTTGACGGGTTGCCTAATAGTAGCTCGTAACACTGCCCGTTCTTTAAAACCGTTACGTCTCGTAACTGTAAAAACATTTTGACGCCAATTCAATGACTGATGACGGTATCGGCAGCTATCTCCTCTGGTGCATCCACCACGTCATTGGAAATAACAGTCAACACTCTTTTTTGGTCTTGGTAGGCAACCGGTTGATAACAACAAACAAGGACCTGGACGTTGGTTTCCTGAAAAATTACTTCTAGCATATTTCGGACTATTCTGTTATCTAAGCGATCCAGTCTACAGCCGAGCTTGAGCACCGCTAGTCTCGTTACTCCATTTTCCATCATCTGAGCTTTAAGATTCAACAAAGCCTCCCATAGATGTCCATAACTAGGTCTCTGCCATAAAGAATTTTTGGTGACCAGATAGTAAACATAACGATTTTTATCCTGAAGAACCAAAGCTTTTCCTACAGTTGGCTGCTGTTGTACTAATTCATCCACACATCCAAACTTTTTCTTGAAAACAACAGCTATTCCTCTTGACATTTCCAGATCTTGAACTACGCTATGTGCTAGGGAATACTCTTCTGGTGCTCTAAACAGATCTTGCTGTTTTTCAACAACAACGCCAAATCTCGCCTTAGCGGAACTACCATACGCCGCCATAAAACTCTAAAAATCTACATTTGGCTCATGATCAATAACTCGTCGAACACCATTCTCATTATTTTAGTCTTCCTGGTTGTTGCCAGCGTAACATGTTAAACGGTCAAAGTGTACCACTTTCGGTTTACCACGGGGAAATTTTCGGATCCGGTACACTACATCATTAATTATTTTAACACTTTGTACGGACCTTCCCATCGTCTCTGTAATTTTGGCGACAATCCACGCTTTCTTTGTGGATTGTACAACCACACTAAATCTCCAGGTTGGTAACCACCTTCTTGTGGTCTCGTGTCATATTGTGATTTCATTCGATCGCTTGCTGCCTGAATATTTTTTCGGATGTTTTCGTGAATGCTATTTGGTCTTTCACAAAGCTTACTAACGTAATCTTCACCTGCGATTTCTTTTCCAGGTTTAAATCCAAACTGAAGATCACATGGTAGCCGTAATTCACGTCCTAACATCACGCAAGCAGGAGAGTATCCTGTGCTGTCATATACCAAAGATCGGTACGCCAGTAGGAACAAATGTAAATATTGTTCCCAGTCTCGTTGATGTTCAGAGACAACTTTGCCTAGGTAGTTTCCTAACGTTCTGTTCATTCTTTCAACCATTCCATCCGATTGGGGATGAAGAGGCATGGTTCTAAGTCTTCCTGATTCCAAGATGCTTGCAGACGTTCTGAAAGAACACTGATTCGAAGTTTCGACCTTGATCGGAGTGTAATTCCAACGGAAGTCCAAAGCGAAAAAACAACTCTCTCACTAGTACATCTACAACCGTCTCGGCATCTTGGTTAGGTATAGCATACGCCTCCGGCCATTTGTTAAAATAATCCATTGCAACCAATATGTATTTATTTCCTTTCTCTGATTCAGGAAACCGACGAACTATATCAATGGTCACCCTCTCAACAGGGTTCCCACATTATACTGTCTCATTGGGGCTTTCCGTTTTGTAACCAGGCCATTTCTAGAGGCACACAACTCACATTTCCGGCACCATTTTTTTACATCTTCTTTGCAGTTCACCCAATAGAATCTTTCTCTCACTCTTTCGAGAATTCTTTTCACGCCAAAGTGCCCTCCGGAATTACCATCGTGCAAGTGCTGCAACACTTCCGGCACTCTGCTTCTCGGCACTATCACTTGGAGTCTCTCAGTGTCACCTTCACATTCCAGGCGTCGTTTCAAGATCCTATTTTCAATCACCAAAGAGTCCCACTGTGCCCAGTATGCCTTCAGGCTCCTACTTGAAATACTAATTTCTTCCCAAGCTGGTCGTTGTCCTCTACTATTCCACTCAATAATACGTCCCAATTCGGCGTCATTATCCTGATCTTCTCGTATTCTTTCGGCTTTCCAAGTATCATCGGTTCCCGTCATTCTATGGATGACACTTATTTTCTCTTCCATCTTGGAGCAATGATTGCAGTCTACCGGACAAGGTCTCCTTGACAGAGCGTCTGCATTCCGATGGCTAGTTCCTACACGATGTTCTATGTCAAAGTCATATTTTCGCAGCCGTTCTATCCACCTAGCAACTTACCCTTCAGGATTTCTAAACTGCAGTAATCATTTTAGTGCACCATATTTGTGTCCTTAATAGGAATTTACTGCCGTATAAGTACTTATAAAAGTGCTCTACGGATTTGACGACGGCCAACAGCTCCCTTCTTGTCACACAATAGTTTCTTTCTGGCCGCGACAAGACCTTGCTGAAATACCCAATAACTTTTTCTTGTCTGTTCTGCACTTGAGAAAGAACGCTTTCTATAGCTGTGTTACTGGCATCGGTATCGAACACAAATTTTCCCTCCAACCGTGGATAACTTAGAATTGGTGCTGAAACTAGTAGCCGTTTCAGTTGTTCAAATGCGCTGTGGCAGTTGTCATTCCAGTTATATTCTTGTCCATCTTCGGTTAATTTCGTCAACGGTTTGGCAATGTTCGCAAACCCAAGTATAAAACGTCAGTAATATATGCACAATTCTAGAAAACTGCGTAGTTAGTGTATATCTGCTGGTGTAGGCCACTTTTGTACCGTTTCTATCTTGTCAAGGTCAGCTCTTATTCCGGTCTCCGAAACGACATGTGCTAGGTATTTTACCTCTTTTCGAAATAGGTGACATTTCTTGGGGCTCAAGGTAAGGTTTGCCCCGTGTAATCTTTGGAATATCTTCTGTAAGTTCTTAAGGTGTCCTTCAAAAGACCCGTCTAACACTATCACGTCGTCTAGGTACACCAGACATGTTTTCCTGGATAGTCCACGCAGTACCGACTCCACCAAATGTTCAAAACTAGCAGGGGCACTACATAATCCAAAGAGCATGACCTTGAACTGCCATAATCCAGTTCCAATTGTAAACACAGTATCCGCTTTTCAAGTTCAAAGTCGAAAACCACTTAGATCCGGATAAAGTATCCAAAGTTTCATCAATTCTGGGCAAAGGATAGCTTTTTTTTGTCACATTGTTAAGCCGCCGGTAGTCTATACAAAAACTTGTCGACCAGTCCCTTTTCTTGATGAGCACTACTGGGGATGCCCATGGACTATTCGAGGGTTCAAACACTCCCTATTCTTCCATGTCGGTAATAATTTGCTCGGCTTCCTTACGTTTTGCCAAAGGAAGCCACCTGGAATGTTGTCGTATTGATTGCGCATCTCCAGTATTGATCTTGTGCTGCACAACATTCGTCCTTCCTTTCTCACTATCATCCAGTGCAAACACACCTCGATATCGTCCGACCAGTTCTTTTACCTTGCCCAGTTGGTCGCCGTTTAATCCTTGACACGAAGGTATCAACATATCCAACAGGTTTCTGTGAGCAACCGTTGGCTGTGCCGTCCACACAACGTTTAATATGGCATACTGGAATGCAACTTCCCACAATCATGTCTTTCATCAGGGTCACCGTATGGGGATTAATGTTTAGCACCCTTACTGGTATCATATTTCGAAACTTTACCAGCGTTCTTCCAATCAGTAATCCCTTCTGACCTATTTCCGATTCAGTTGCTTTCATCATGCATACTTGTCCTTCCCGGAGCGTACCTTCCGGGCGTCCCATTACTATCATTTCCGCCTTCTCTGGTATTTTCATATCACAAATCATTCGAACTTGCATCGTTTGGTTACTCGTCCCTTAAAATGGAATCTCATCATCATCTACCGAAGCACATTTTCTTTCATGTTCACGTGAAACCCATATTCTTTCATGAGATCCATTCTCAAGATAATTTCTTCTGTAATTTCAGCTACTAACACCCGATGATTAATTAGTTTGTCTCAAATTTCCAACGTAACGGCAGTCTTTCCGTGAGTAGAAATTTTCTCATGACTTGCCGTTCGGAGATATACCGATGCAGGTAGCACTTTTTCACAACCAACCAAATCTGGTCTCACAATAGTCCTTGTCGCTCCTGTATCCACGGACAACCCTACCATTAATTCTAGCATCAATATAAATGCTATCCAGACTCCCCATCGACGATGCAGCACGGATGGTAATCCTCGGGGCACTACGTTGTGCAGTCGACGTTCGCTCCCTTACGTCAACTTGTTTTAGTTTTCCCTGCTGCTCAACCGGTTGTTTTTTTGGTTAAGTACAGCGTCTCTGTATATGACCAACTTCACCGCAGTTTCATCATAGCAGATCCCATCTCCGCGGTCGTTGTCTTTCGGACGTCGCCGTGGATCAATGTAGTAAGCGTAAGACTACGGATCCCAAGGTCCCGGGTTCAAATCCCGACACGGCCGACTGCTTGAAAAATGGCACGTGAGCATTTTTCACAAAAATTACGCCCTCGTTCGGATGAGAGGTTAAATGGAGGTCCCGTGTGTGAGTGTTGTCACGCACGTTAAAGATCCCTATCTTGTCTGAAACGGCAAGGGTTCGGCAAAATTCTAAATTTCCAGGCAACAAAAAGCTCGCCTCCTGGCCAATGTAGTACCTACGGGTGGAGCATTGAAAATATAAATGAACGGTCGTTGTCTTTCCAGTCATTCCGCCTTTTGCTTTTCAAACACACGGTTGATTATTTCTTCTACGCTGTTCTGCGATTTACCAGGTTCTTTTAAGGCAGATCGAACTATATTACTCACCCTGTGTGATGTCTGTTTAGCTGCTTTGAATTCAAGCGCATGAGTCAGTGCGTCATCTAACATTTTTGGCCGTGCTAATCTTAGCGTTTGCTGTATTTCGCAGTCTTTAACCTCATCCACAAATGTTTGTACAGCCAGTTGTTCGAGGAAGCTATCTGGTGCCGTTGGGTATGCCAATCTAACTAATCTGGCAAGGTCAGCTTCGTATTCTTGCAGGCTTGCATTTGTCTTTTGCGAGCGGTTCTTAACTTGTGCATGGTAAACCTGTTGAAGGTGAGTGTCTCCATATCTCATCTCAAGCTTTGATGTTAAGAAACGGTAATCATTTTGCTGGTGATCGGGAATCGTTTGCAAGATGTTAAGAGCTTCTCCCCGTAGGGCCACTATTAGAGAGATAACCTTTTCTTTATTCACCAACCGTTGGCTATTGCAGCAGCTTCAAATTGTTTCAAATATGTGGGCCAAGGTGTTTTACCATCGAATGTGGGTGGTTTTATTTTAAATTTTGACGGTATTGACTAGCTTCCTTCCATGCTCTTTATTTTTGGGATGTTTTGATTTACAGCTTGGTTTACTAATTCAAGTAGCCGCATCGTTAGTGAAATCACTTGTTCTTGCAGCTTCATCACATCTTCTTCCATTTTTACCAATTTACCGTCCAACTTTTGCTCAACTATTTTTACCTGTTCAGTGACATCTTCTTTCAATGCAATGGAGCTTTCCATTAATCTTTGTTCTAACGTTGCTGTCTTTTCATTCAACTCTTCCATTTTTATAGCATTTTCACTAAACTTTTCTTCCATTTTCGTAGCATTTTTACTAAGTGCCACTTACATACCGTACTTAAACTCTTTAAGGGTCGATTTCAGTTCAAATGATCTCACTAAGTTTTCACTGAGTGTCACTTTTAGTTTAGCCGACCTCTCTTCCATTTTCTCAGCATTTTCACTTAACCTTTCCATTTTCTCTGCATTTTCACTTAGTTTTTCTTTCATACCGGATTTAAAATTCTTAAGGAAACTCATTAAAGTTTCTGTGTCCATTTTACTTTGGCTTCTTGTAACTGGCGTATACAAACTACTCAAATGTCTTTAGACTTGTGTGTTTTTTCTTTTAAATTAATCACTATATATTTCACACAGCCTGACACCAGTGTAGCGGGCTACTATTAACGCGTTTTACCAATTTAAAATAAGTAATAACAAAAGTCTTTATTACTCACTGTTCACAAGTCTAATTAACAGTATATGCCTTATTTATAGATGTTTTTAGTCCAATTAACAATGAAGCACTATCACACTAATGAATTTACAAGCACTAATATCTTCTTAAACTAAATTCTTAACCATAGGTTTATTAACAACACTAACACTACTATTTATTTATTACACTTTTGTCTATTTATGTATTTTACAAGCTGGTGGTACAATATACACGTTCACATAACACAGATTTATATTTACTAAAAAACTCAGAACGTAACGAACAACTAACTGTATACGAGATGATTTATATACGACATTCTGATATAGACTAACCCTACATTAATCGCCGATTTTATATATACCCTATAATTAAATAGATGACTCATACTCCGGTATATGCTAGAAAGTTTTAGGCTTCTGTAGTATATACATTGCTTACGGCGCTTGTGTGTTTGACAAGTTGCCTAATAGTAGCTCGTAACAATACTATATCTTGAGAATAATTCGAGAAGCTATTGAAATAGAAAAGTGTCCACATAGACTCAACATAGGAAATGGCTCCCAAAGATTACGGCAAGCATGGAAACCAGCAATTGTAAGTGTATGTATTGTTAAACAACAATCGAATGTGCAAAACAACTACACAACATGTATCAGGACCAATGACACGAATTGCACCTGATATCAATTATGTGCAACAGAGCATGTACTCTAAGTATTTTATGTAGAATGATAAATGAAAGTTTCTTCACTAACTGTTCAACCTACAGAGCTTGAAGATAGCAGAAGTAATTCTGTCGAAACGTCGCCCAATTGACAGTGGTTCTCTTCAGAAGCAGCCAGCAATGAGAAGAATACCTGCAAAATTGACAAAGCAGACAACGTTTGCAGAAACCTTAAGATTAACCCTACGGGTAGAATATGTTCCACTAAATCCGAATGTCGAGAAACTACAATGGAGAAGAGGCTAGTTACTATGTGACTTTGTTTCTCTACAACATTGCCGAGACAATAACATCCTATCAAAGTGTATGGGGATAACGATTCACTTCACTGTTACGAGAAGCCATCCATGGTAGACGTAGAATACTGAATGGTGTTAATTAAGAACTGATGCAACTAAACCACGCATAAATAACATCATTAAATCTTATGGCACATCATAAACCAACTACCGGAGCATGTAAGTGAAGTGTGTAATTTATTCAACCATCTGATAGATACGGCAACACAGCATCCTTGCCAAAAGGTTTAATTTTGCTATTGCGTCAGCACGAAATCCTTTAGCAGATATTATTTGCTGTAGAAAGTACAATTCACAAGTTTGGCAACAACATAGCTGAATTAATACTACAAGATGTTTCCAATGTTTCAAGAACATCACACCCTCTAAAGAAGAACCTTATGAAGGAAGAATGGCTTACGTTGAAAAGTATACGACAAATGAAGATATTGTTATTCTGCTGGCAGATAAAGGGAATACAACAGTAATAATGAGTACAGAAGATAATCACCTCAAAAGAAACGATTTACTTAACGATGAAGCATACTAGCTTATTAACATAGATCCAGTAACATATCTGGAAAAAACCACAAGAACGAAAATCTTGAAAATTGCACAAGAAAAATCATTAAGGTGTCCAAAACTATATGCTCTAAAATTCACAAAGAAGGAGTACCACTACGGCTAGTCAAGAGTTTAATAAGATCGGTCTCATAGCTAATGGTCGAAAAGCTACCTATATAACTACAGCCACATTTTGAATGAAATAGCGAAGAAAAAGAACAAGGGAGATCTTAGCTAACGATCTACAGAGAGTCGACTCACGCGGATAGCTACATAAAGGCCAATTATCAAACGACACATTTCTACCCTGTTGTGAAAACTTTAGTTACAAGCTCTTAAAGACTAGCAATCGACGTCAACAAAGAAGAAAAAATATTAAAGTTGCGAGAAGCACTTCTGAAGAGTGGAGACTCAAACCTATATATTCAAAAGTTACTAACGGCTAAAAAACCTAAATTAGGACCGGAGCCACAACTAACTACAACGTATTTACCATTCATTATTAAAGCGACAGATAGAATCAGCAAAATTTTACGGAAGAACAATATAGCTATATACATATACAATATAGCAAAACACATAGAAAACATTGTTTTTCGGTTTCTATTTCAATTGTCATCTCTCAAAGGCTGTATAATAAAAGTTGCGTTGGTTGCCTATTTCTCACTATGAAAATAGTATGCATGGAAGTCTAAAACAAATTTTACTTATTAAGTAGAAAAACCGGTTTGCTATTGGTGTATTCGTTAAAAAAAGTTTTTCTAAAGCACAAAATACTTTGTATCATATGTAGCACACGCTAAAATATTTAGATGTAGTTGTCAATAATTAGCTTAAAAAGTTATTATGTTTAGATAAACAGACAACTAATTCCTTTAAATAAGATATAAATTATGTTTGCAAGCTGTTTGTTGTAAACTTTCTGAATTTTATAAACAACAAAAACAAAGTTTAATTTTTCAACTAATAAACAAAGATTATAATATGAACATTCTGATTGGTGAATAAGATTTTAGTAAATCTCTAATATTTGTGAATTGTTTAATAATTATAGTATTTGATATTCGTTGGTCTTAGTTACTCAATTTTTTTAAATGCCAGTATTTTATTGAAGTCTTTATACGCAGGCTTCACTCTTTCCACTGCGACCGTTGGGGTATTGCGCATTGCCTTTGTATTAATTACTCCGGCAAATGGCGTATTGACGTTAGTAGTTATTTCAAGTTTTTTTATTGTAGTAAATTGTTTCTTTCATTTTTAAATTTGAGTACACTTGACAAGTATTAATAGAGTAAGACATAAACTATGAATCGTGATCACCGAGGTAATTATATTATGTGTAACGAAGTGAGTTCTACTACTCAGGATAACGATAGGGTAAGCATAACACTCAAATTTTGTGTATAATTTAAGTTCTGTAGGCAAATGCTATGATTATTCGCCCCAGACATTATTTACAATATCCTGGTTCCCGAAATTCACTTCCACCTCAATATCTACCTTTTACCCGCGCTGAATTGGATTTAATGGAGATGCGTGAGAGATTAGGCGAATATAAATTTCAAAACTATTTTGTCGAATACATATTACCAATGTTTGAGACACCATTTTTGAGCCCAGAAAGGACAGAGAAATATCCTACTCGCTTACATTTTATTAGTGGCTTTTGTGCCATTTGCGTAGAGGTATTCAAACCTAACGAAATGCTAGTGAAAATAAAGTGTGGGCATATATTTCATTGGGCCTGCATGCATTCTTGGGTATTGACTGAAAATGGATGTGCAGCATGTAACGAAGCGATTATACCTATAGATGCTCCCTTTCTATTTCCTGAATACCGGTCTAGAACTTTGGAATTAATAAAGGCCTGGAAGCTGGAACGTGCTGCTGCACTTTCGTCAGATGAAGCCGTTGAACATGATATGTCTTGTTATAGCCATGATGTAGTCTACGAAGTTTCTTCTGAAGAATATGATGACTAATTAACTTTGACGTAAGTATATCAGTATTTTTAAATTGTGGTTTGCATTGTGATTATTATTTTATTTTATACGTGATAAATAATGGTGTTAAAAATATGGGTGTCAGCCATTTTTAATTGTTAACGTTGGCAAATAAAAGCACTATGGCTAAAATCAATTAAATCTTCTACCATATGGCTTTTGATGTATATAATGCAACGAGAGAGTAAATTTAGCCAAAATGCTTTTAATTTAAAATGTTTCTAAACGTTTACGTTTAAGTTAAAAAAATTATATTTCTTTTATATAAATATTGTATTTTAGTTTTTTCATGTGCTACAGTTTGTATCAAGGAAAGATACAAAAAACTTTAGCCAATCTGTTGGACTTTGTAGCATATTGCCTACAAGTTTCTGGAAGAATGTTTCCAGTTGGAATTTGATTTATTTATTCTGTCAAAAGTTCTAGTAATGGCAATACTTGCAAATCATCTTCATTCTTAATTAATTACCAATTATAGAAGTATTTACATTACCAAGGATTTCAATAGATGTAAGTAAATCAAACTTCAATCAATGGGGAGATGCTAAGAAATATTCTTCCACAATATTTTGAGCAATTTGCTGTAGAGTGATATTAGGTTCATAAAACTGTTACTTGTATTACTCCAGGATAAATGTATGTAGCAGAAGGAAAATTTTTTAAGAAGTATACTATAGAATACTATTATTTTTCTGTTGACCAAACATACAAAATAGTATTAAACAGAAAAACCGTAACAATTTTTTAATATATTCCCTATTGCAGTCAATAAATACGATGCTACGGGCTTAGAAACAAGTTCTTGAAATAAGTTAATTCATGTCTATTCATTTCATCTTTAAGGTATAAGAAAGCGTTAGCTATAAATAAAATGCATTGATTGCAGTTTGTGGTTAATGCGAGGGAATGTTACACAAGTCAATATATAGCAATTTCTTAAGTCCGAATACTAATAAAAAATACGTGACATATAAAAAAACTTCCTTATATACGAACGTTAACTCCATTGTTGGCAAGATTGCTTAAATAACCTAATGTGACTATTGTCTACGAATACAACAATTCCATCCAAAGTTTGTTCACAAAATTGAAGGATCGCACTCCAAAATTACTAACAAGTAACATTGTCTACAAGATCACATGTAACTGCAATAATAACTTATATTGGGCAGACGAGTCAGTGGTTAAAGAGTTGTTTAACCCAGCACAGGGGTGATTGTCGAAAAAATTCCGCTAAATGTGTGTTGCGTTCACATGTTTTTCAATCAAGCACATGTCTTTGTTCTTATTGGACAGTGAATCCAATTATAAGATCAGGTTGTTCATAGAATCATTTTATATCAATAAGGAAATCAATCATATTAACAACAAAATGGATGTCAATTAAGTGCATAACGTTTACTCTTCGTTGTATAATATTGATCTTTTCAAACACCGTTGAAGTAATGAATACTCGTTTGAAGTGTAACTGCTGTCATTTTTAGAACGTTCTCCTTTTCATTTTCAAATAATTATGTTTGATTTGTTCTTTCTGTTTTTAACCGTCACAACTACAAGATGTGCTTTTCTGACACTTTTTAATTTTGGTAATTACCCATCTAGTTTTATTATGTCTATTTCCTTTATTTGTACATAATATGTATATCATAGTAACTTATTTGCATCTTGTTATGTATTTTTACTCATGTGGTTTCCATTTTAGCTTTTGATAAAGGTAGAAATGTCTACTGAAACATCAAGATTTTGATTAAATTATTTATATAATTGTTTTATTATTGGATTATATCTCAAATTTTTAACAAATGTTGTGGGTATTATTTGTATATATATATATATATATATATATATATATATAATTATCAAGAAGTTATCAGGTAGTTTAACTGTTAAAATATCACTATAACAACAGGTGGTATTTTGTATGTTCGTGAAAGTAGTCACTAACAAGGGTTGAAATATAAACAACGTAGTTATAAAAATAAAAATCGAGAACATAACAAGTTGAATATAACGAGTTAGTCACTATCTGAAATCGTAACATGTATATTGTTCTTGATTTTATTTTATAACCACGTTGTTTATATTTCAACCCTTGTTAGTGACTACTCTACGATACATACAAAATACCACCTGTTGTTATAGTGATATTGTAAATTAACAAGTTAAAATTTCTGATAATCTATTTGATAATGGTCTTGTTGACAAACGCATAGTAAAAATATATTGAGTTTTACTACTACGATTCATTATTTCTGATTGTTTAACTGACCTGACCAACTTCCAAGAATAAACTTCAGTAATATTTATTTTATGGTCAAGAATAATTTCCTGTTATATATATATATATATATATATATATATATATATATATATTGTTGTGATATTGCCCCACGATTGGACATACCATAAAATTGCTGTGTTATTCCCTATTGTTATTTTGAGCCCCACGATTGGGCATGTATAAATTTTGCTGCGATACTCGATTTTAGGATTAATGAGCCCTAATGTTATGAAATGTTAAATTAGGATTTTTACCTTGACTAGCCCACTGAATAGATCCCATTGAATCAAACAAAACAACTCTACAACACACAATATAATAATTGATAATATTTACAACACTCAAAATTTTCCTTTTTGTACAGAATATCTACATATATCAGATTTGTTTTTCTGAAAGCCAGCAAGAATATTTTTTAATTTATTCAGGGACCTTCAAATGTTCCAAGATACCTATTCCATTTTCATAAATCTTTAAGTGACCCTTTTTGATGACTCTTACAGATATACAATGTGGCAATTATTAAATCAAAAACAGTTTTCAATAATAAAGTGTATTATGATTGCTAACCTGGAATGGGTTCTGTAGTTCCATCCTAGTCTATGATCTGCATCCCCGTTCTGTGTTCGGTTTGCTTATTGATATGCCGGCCCCATATAAGAATCGCCTCCCATAAATCGATTCCAATTAAAATCGTACCAAGTCGGAATATGTCCAAATTAGAATACTTTCATTTTTAAAATTATTTCCAAAATTAGAGTATGTTCAATGTAAGAAGTCCCAAATTAAAGTCGTTTTAAATATCCCAAATTAAATCCATCTCAATCAAATATGTCTCAAATTACAGCCCAAATTAAAGTTGAAATCTAAATTACATGTCGGAATTAAAATCCAAATTACATGTCGGAATTAAAAGCCCTGTTTTATTAATATTAGAAATGAATTTAGTCAAGTCGTTTTACTTACGTTTATTTATAGATCGGCTTATTTTTGTTGCACAAATTCTCGCACTTTTAATTCTCATTTATTTTGGTTTATACTTCACTGGTTACGTAAGCTTTTGACACCTTTGAACATAGTCGTTGCTTAGTTTGAATATAGACTAACTTGTCGCTTCGTCACTATCATATATATAAACCCTACCTCCAATTGATTTCATTGGCTTGTTGACGTTCTAGGGCGATACTTCTACCTTATCTCGCATACTTTGGAATTTTCACCAATTATTTAGTTTAAATCTTTCAATGCATGCCTTGTCTGTCACGTATGCATCCATTCGAGAATTTTCAACTTTTGACTTTTATCAACCTACGTATTTGGATGTTTCTTAAATTTTATCGTCTAAATTGAATCGCCTGGTGCTTGTTTATTTCTACAGAATATTGGTTTTCTGAACAAATGTGTTTTCTTCCTGTCACATAACGATTTTCTAATAATGAATTATTTAGAATGCGTATACGATGATATTTTCGATGCAATTGTTAAATATTTGTAATGCCAATTTATCTATGCTTCCCGGGGATTTAATTTTGATGCAATTTGTTGCGTTTTAAAATCTTATCTTTACTTGTAAACTACACTTAGACATCTTTATGTTCTCATGCATTTAATCCTTAATCCTTTTATATACAGTGTTTTCTCAATTAACAATATGTAGAGTGACCGTTTTACTCTTATGATTTTTGGAATTATGTGCTTTTCTTAAAGTGGAAGTTGTCTACATTTATTCTACAACCCCCATGACTTAACCTACCCCTAAACTACCCTATTATTTTTAGCATATATATATATATATATATACATACAGTGTAACTCATTTGTTTTTGAGACACCCTGTAAAATCTTTATTTATTGTGCGATTTTAACCAATTTTTTTTTTAAATTGTAGAGCTTGATGAACTGTATTTTCTGAGCTGAAAGTGCCATATTTCTACAAAATCCAAAGCCTACTACATTGGTTTTTAGAAATAAAATTGAAAGACTTCATATTAGCGATTTTTTGTTTTCAAATCTGTGCACGTCATCTAATAGAGCACCCCTCAAAACGGGCCTGTACAAAATTTTATCAAAATCTTTTGAGTAATAACGATTTTATAGCTTAATTAAATATGCACAATCCTATACCATCTTCATCACTTTATCATGAAAATCAAGTTATCCTTGCATAAACATCAAAACAATTAATTGTCAAAAGTGGTATATTTTATGTGGCAGAAAGTTATTGCAGTTCCTCTAGAGTTAATAATAATGGAAAATTTTACTACAAGAAACAAAATAGAAATTGTACGACTTATCGGAGATAACATGCATTCAGCAAGAGTAGCTACTTTAGAATTTAATAACAGGCATCCCGATAAACGAGTAAAACAGTCTACTGTACACTACATTAACAAAGTTTTCAATGAGACAGGATGCATTTCACGAAATTTGCTCAAAACCAGGCATATTGGATGTAGTGGAGTTTTTAGAAATAATGAGCAAATTTTGGAATTCTTTAACAACAACCTCCGCTCTAGTCTTAGAACGGATAGTTTAGACCTTGATATCCCCAGACAGAGTATAAGAAGATGCCTGTGAAAAAACAAAATAAAGCCTTTTAAGCCCAAATTTTTGCATACACTGGAACTGGGAGATAAGGAGATATGATTAGGGTTTTGCTATTGGCTTCAGGGGGAATATCTAAATAATTCTAATTTTTTGAATGAGATTGTATTTAGCCATGAAGCGACATTTACTACAAATGGAGTTGTTTCAAGTCAAAATTACAGATACTGGTCAACTGAGAATCCAGAATTCGTCATAAATGCAAAAAGACAATATTCGCAAAAATTAACGTTTGGTGCGGAATACTAACTGACCGATTAGTTGGTCGTTTCTTTTTTGAGGGAAGTTTAAATGTTGGAATGCATTAGAAGAGTATCTTTACAGAATCGCCTTAATTTAAAATTCCAGTTAGATGGTAGTCCTATTCATAACTCTGTTTTGGTAAGAAAATGGGTAAATGAACATTTTCAAAATTGTTGGATAGTGAGAAACAGTCCCTTGATTGAGTGGCCGCCAAGATCTCCAGATTTGACGCCACTCGATTTTTTCCTTTGGGGCTTACTTAAGCAAAAAGTGTACAAATTAAGGCCACAAAGTGTTCAAGAACTACAGGCTAAGATAATACACGCCTGCTCAGAAATTACTGCAGATCAAATACGAAAGGCATCGACAATGAACATGCGGAAAAGAATTGAAAAGTGCATTGAAAGAAATGGTGGATTGGTAGAAGCGACAAAATTATTGTAGGTTTTGTAACTTTCCCTGATTTTTCTGTTTAAGTATTGTTAAAAGTTTATATTTGATTTGTCAGAACTAAGAATAAGAATAAGACTTTCAGAATAAATCGATGTAAATGGTAAAGTATTGTGCATATTTTATTAAGCTTTAAAATCGTTATTACTCAAAAGATTTTGATAAAATTTGGTACAGGCCCGTTTTGAGGGGTGCTCTATTAGATGGTGTGCATAGATTTGAAAACAAAAGATTGCTAATATGAAGTCTTTTAATTTTACTGACATAGTAGGCTTTGGATTTTGTAGAAATATGGCATTTTCGGGTCAGAAAATACAGTTCATCAAGTTGTACAATTAAAAAAAAAATGGGTAAAATCGCACGAAAAATAAAGATTTTATAGGGTGTCTCAAAAACAAAGGGGCCACACTGTATATGTCATAGAATAATTACAACAAGAAGTGACACTGGCGGCTTTAGGAAGATCAAATTTTTTTGCGGATGTCTAGCGTTAAAACAACATTAACAATTTAAATACCACCATGTACAAAAAACTATCATTTATTCGGGGTTTAGCTCCATTACTAGTAAGAGTTCTTAAACAACCTGGTATTGCCACTACTTTCGAGTACAACAATACCATTAACAACCTATTTACTAGACTAAAGGACCCTACACTTAAATTATTAAACAGTAACTTAATTTACAAAATCGTCTGTAACTGTCAGGCATCTTACATTGGTCAAACTACCCAATGGTTGAAGAATCATCTGATGCAACATAGAAGTGACTGCAGGATCAATTCTAACAAATGTGCATTAGCTAAACATGTTTATACAACCAAACATACTCCCACATATGAAGAAATTAAAATATTAGACAAAGAGTCCAATTACAAAACCAGACTCTTTCTAGAATCTTACTATATTAACAAAGAAGAACAATGTCTGAATAATATACAAGATATATAAGACCCGCACAGATTTTATTTCTCTATATACAGTTTAAATCACTTCAAATCTAATGTGCTTCATTAAGAACTTTCTTACATGATAATCATAGAAACATTAAATCTACATCATCTACTTCAACCATACTAATCTTCCAACCTATTAGTTTGTAAGACTCAATTTGTTACTAGATCTGCATCCTGTTTCCTACTAAATGAATTTTATTAATAATTTTTGATCAACGTAATTGTATGTTAATTTTAAATTTTGACAATTTTGCTATTTTTTAAATTTGACAAATATTGATTTTATATAGTAAGGAACTTATCTATTGTATTATGTTAGTTTTAAATTACAACAATTCTAATTGTAGATGCTTTTGACAAAGGCAAAAAGTTTTGCCGAAACGTTAAGCAGAAGAAATTAAATTTTGAATTTTATAACAACTATTATTATTTGGACTATATATATACTAGGTTATCATAAAGTAAGGGATATATTTTAAATCATTACAACTTTTTAATAAATTAAGTTAGTAACATAAAATAAACGAAATCTAGTTGCTTAATGAATGGGATTTTACCGTATCTATGAGAAACAAAAGCGTTGTGATAACAATTGTTGACACTAGTGTCAAAACGAAATTATTCAATTTGAAGTTTTATTTTGAAATTAAAACTCAAGTAAACGTTGAGTTCAAACGACTCAACTGTAATAACATGGATTTACAAACAAGAATTGGTTTAGTTCAGTGCTATTATGAATCCAGCAGAAATTACACCGCTGGATTACGAAGATTTCAGCGAGAATGGGTTTGAGAGCGGGACCCTGTCAAATGAAAGCGTACCGCAATTTGATACAAAATTTGAAAGAACAGGGTCTGTAACTGACTTACCAAGATCAGGAAGACCAATAATTAGTGATGTCCAAGTTGCAGAGGTTCTTCATGAAAATCAAGACATAGCTAGAAGCAATTCACTCGCAATCAGCAGTGCAAATGCGATATCCAAGCGATTGCAAATGCCGTATACCACGGTTTGGAAAATTTTACGCAAAATTCTAAACATGTATCCATATAAACTGAAAATGCTGTTTGAATTAAAGGACGCAGATTTGGCTACTAGGTACGATTTTTCTTTGCGAGTAATGGCTCAGATGGAAATTGAACCCGAATGGTTATCCCGTATTTTATGGACAGATGAGGCACATTTTACTCTGAATGGTGGAGTCAATACTCAAAACTGTAGAATCTGGCCTGCAGAAAATCCGCAACAAATCGTTCAAAAGGTCTTCATGACAAGAAAGTCACCGTTTGGTGCGGTTTTACAGCTGATTTTATTATTGGTCCGTATTTCTACGAGGAAATGCAGAATGGACAAGCCGTATCTGTAACTGTAAATGGTGAACGATACTTGCAAATGTTACAAAATTATGTTATTCCACAGCTGCAAAACGAGCACTACGGAATTGAAAACATCATTTTTATGCAGGATGGAGCACCCCGCACATTTTCGACCAGTCAAAGAATTGTTAACCAACGTTTTCAAGATCGCGTGTTAAGCAGACATTTCGTAAATTCATGGCCACCAAAATCACCTGATCTAAACCCAGCGGATTACTGGCTGTGGGGTTATTTAAAAGTTTAGTGTTTAGAAGGCGACCAACTACGCTACAAGAATTAAAAGACAGTATTACGGAGCAAATTGGTACAATTCAACCAGAAATGTTACGAAATGCTGTGTACAATTTGGAGGTAAGGATGGTGATCTTACAACAACAAAATGGAGGTCATATTGAGCAATTGCCGTAACCTGTTTTGGGCATACTAAATCCCATTTCATAAGCAATTAGATTTCATTTATTTCTTGTTATTAACTTAATTTGTTAAAAAGTTATCATAATTTAAAATATATCCCTTACTTTATGATAACCTTATATATATATATATATATATATATATATATATATATATAATTGTTCGTGTAGATAACAACCAAGGATTTAATTAAAATGTAATAACGGGTTTATTGGTCCAATTTTTTTTAATCAAACTCTTTGTTTTTTGCCAAGATTTCGATTTATTTTTTAAATCTTCATCAGGGTCCTATGTAAGAGAAGTTTGAACATCAACTATACTAAGAAATTACACATACTTATAAAACATGAGTACTAAATAGTTTAAAAATAAATAAATATACATATAGCAGATTTTGGGTATAGCTGACACATTTATAAAACAACACTATAATTCCTACATTTAAAATATTTAAACAAACGTTTAACGTCCAACACTTGTTTTACTTTAATAATGGACGTTAAATGTTTGTTTAAATATTTTAAATGTAGGAATTATAGTGTTGTTTTATAAATGTGTCAGCTATATCCTAAATCTGCTACATGTATATTTATTTATTTTTAAACTATTTAGTGCTCATGTTTTATAAGTATTTGTAATTTCTTAGTATAATTGATGTTCATAACTTCTCTTACATAGGACCCTGATGAAGATTTAAAAAATAAATCAAAAGCTTGGCGAAAAAACCAAAAAAGTTTGATTAAAAAATTGGACCAATAAACCACCCGTTACTACATTTATATATATATATATATATATATATATATATATATATATATATATATACACACATCCTACTATCATTTTTGCACCCTATAGACCGGAATTTGCATTCAAACTTGCGTCCCTTGTAAACTTACTACCGTATATCGGACGCAAGATAGAACTTTTCACTTTTTAGCATTATTGACATTGCGCTTCCTTGTCTAAGATGTTTAAATGGAAGAAGACCCAAATTGTTAAGATTTGGAATATGTCAAAGTCAATAGGTTTTTGTACAGATTTTTATTTAAAATATTTAAGAAACAAAAAATGGCCTTAAAATTGCTAGGAAAATGTACAGAAATCGTATAGTTTTAGTCTAGCGATTTTCCGCTGAGAGCGCCACAGAATATATTTTAATATACGGAATATTCTATTGTGTTATCATCTTTACAACCGCTAAATGGCAACACAGCGTGGCGCCAGTTAGTCTGCTTAGATGATAGTGCGACGAGCAGTTTCGTTGCGTCCATAGTTTGCTGCAAACTTTTATTCGCTAATATATATGAAGTGTTTGAGTATTTAAAATTTTTAGCTTACCCCTTAGGTCATGGACCTTTTTATATGATGTGATATCGCATTTATATATTTGTATGAAGTTATTCACTGTTTCCCAGCAAAATTTTTGTTAAGTGTAGAAAATATAATTTATACATTGATAACAAATATTTCCAATTTTGCGAATTGTTTCTGAATACACCTGCACTTATAATTCTGTAAATAGTTCTACCTTACCCTACTACTCAAGGGGTAGCTACGACTCCCACACTAAATAAATTGTAGCTATTAAATGACGCAATAGAAAATATTCAAAATGTTTGCATGCAAACAACCTCTAATTGTCTATAATAGAAACGCATAAGCAAATGTGCACCAAAGCTAATGTTGAGGGTAGTAGCAACCCTTATTCAACAAAAATTGTAGTTTGTAAACGGCTGAATAGAAAATTTTTAAAATTTGCAAGTGCAATCCTCTAATCGCATACTACAAAATATTTGCAAGCAACGATACACAAAAGTCTATCTTTGAGGGCGGCAACACCCCTATACTAAATAAATTTTTAGCTCCTAAGCGACTCGCTAAAAAAATTAAAAAATTTAACATGCAATGCTTAATAGTCTATAACAAAAGCATCCACCAGCAATGATGTGCCCAAGTCATTCTTGGAGGTGGCAGCAACCTCCAAGCTCATTTAAGTGTTCCCCCTAAAAAGCTGGATAATTTTTTTTTTAATTTGTACATGCAATCGTCTAATACTCTATTGCAAAAATAAACACCGGCAACGTTTTGGGGGTGGAATCAACCCCTATATTAAAAAAAAAGTAACTTGTAAACGGTGCTACGCAAAATTTTCAAAATCATCACACACAATTCTTTAATAGTATATTGCGCAAACATCCACTAGCAACAGTGCATTAAACTCACTCACGGGGATGGCAGCAACCCCAACACTTAAGGAATTTTAGGTGGTAAAAAACTCGTTAGAAAATTTTCAAAATTTTTACATGCAGTGCTTAATAATCTATAGCAAAAACCTCCACTAGCAATGGTGTGCCAAGCCAGTCATGGAGGTGGTAGCAACCCCTAAACTAAATACATTGTACCTCGTAAAGCGTTGGACAAAAATTAAAAAATTTTAACATGCAATTTTTTAATACCCCATTAGAAAAATAAGCAACAACAACAACAACGGAGAGCGAAAACTAGTCTTGGGGGTAAAAGCAACCCCGATATTAGACAACAATATAGTTTGTAAGCGGCTCAATCAAAAATATTTAAAATTTCAAATGCAACCTCCTTCAAAACTGTTCGCAAGCAACGCTATGTCAACGTCAATCTTGGGGGTAGTAGTAACCCCTATACTGAAAAACTTGACTCCTGAACGATACGATACAAAATTTTCAAAATATATTCACATGCAATCCTGTAATAACATATTACACAAATATCCACCAACAACACTTCACCAAATTGTCTTAGGGGGTGGAAGCAACCCCTACACTAAGAAAAAATTCTGTTTGTAAACAACTCGTTAGAAAATTTTCAAACTTTTCACATGCAATCCTCTACTACTCTATTACAAAATAAACTCCAGCGACGAGGCGCGAAAGTCAGTTTGAGGGTGGAATCAACCCTATTTTAAAAAAATGTGGCTCGTAAGTGTTGCAATGTAGAATTTTTTAATTTGCTACAAGCAATCTTCTAATAGTTTCCTTCAAAACTATCCTGAAGCAACGCCGTGCCCAGATCAGTCTTTATGGTAGTAGTAAACCCTATACTGTAAAAATTGTAGCTCGTCAAGGATGCGATATAAATTTTTATAATATTCACATGCAATATGGTGTCCCAAAAGTAATGGTCCAAATTGAAGGGTTTGATAGCTGAGATTACTACCTATTCAAATAACTATATATGTTGTTATCCAATTGTTGATGGTTTTAAAGTTATAACAACTTTTGCGTTTTGTGTCAAAATCGTGCAGAACTTTGAATATTAATTTGCAATAAAAGAAATACTGACCTTTTAAAGGTAGTTCGTTTTCTGTTGCATGAGTGAATGTTGCGTATTTAATAAATGAGGACTTCCTCAAACATTTACTTATTATCGCAAGAGAAAATCATAATTTTTCCATAATTTTGGTTCTATGAAAAATTGTGCGTGCTTTTCAAACTAAAATTACTCAAAAAAGGTATTACCATCGAATAGTGCACACCTATCCAAAAAACTTCATTAATCTAATAACTGGTAGGTCTAAAATTAAATGCATAGAAAATTGTTGAGTAATTTGTAGGTACAATCCCAAGAACAGCACTTTTATTAAAGAATTCGTAAGTAATAGCTAGAGACGGGCTCGGACTTTCGGGCCTGCCCGGGCCGTTAACTACTTTATTTGGGCCGGGCCCGGGCCAGGCCTATCTTTTTTCGGGCCGGGCCGGACCAAACGATTCGGGCCGGCCTGAATTTTTCGGGTCGAAAAACACATGAGTAGATATTCCACTGTCCTTCCACTTCTATTCACATTGAGTAAGTAAACGTTCTTAATTATATTTTCACGTAGTGTTTTCATGCACCCATTAATAATCAGTTTTCGTCTTGTTTAGTATAAAGGAGACGTGATATTATAACTCACTTCTTATTCCGAATATTTTTTCTAGTGGTTTTAATGTCGCTTATGTTGTACTTTAGGCAAGTTAAAATGCCCAGGAACATCGAACTAGGTGATTCATTCATAATTCAAGAGTTTATACCATTTATATTATGTATATGTATATACTTAAAATTTCAATCATGCGGCAACCGATATTATGAATCGCGTGTATAGTTTATGTCTACCGCCTAAAATACCAGCGAGTTATTGCAACGTTCATTTTACCAATTTTTAATAAAGTTTTCTTTAGGCAAGGAATGCTTTTATTTAAGGCGCTTAATTTTGACATATACCAAATGCCTAATGTACAAACTTACATTTAATTGTCTGATTTCTGTATAGATATTGTGAAATTAAATGGCTTTTTGTAGTGTTGTTTCCGTAATTAAATTTAGAGATATAATGTCCAAGTTTATAACACGAAAAAGATATAAAACGTAAATGCTCTAAATAGGAGGATGCTCTTTTTTTAATGCTTTTCCTAGAAGTAAGGTGTAAACATCTTTTTAAAAACAGATATGCTATAGGCTTGGGAAGAAGTAAAAATCAGTGTCTTAAAGTAATCTCGAAGAGTATTCCGTGAAAACACTTTGATAACACATACAAATGTTATCGAATCAGTGAGAAATGAAAGACTCGAATAATAAAAAAAGATTAATCTTTGTGTGAATAGAATTTTTTTGATCTTTTCAAATATAGTTGAACATGTTTTATAGGTCACCTAATCACAAAAGAGATTAATTCTTTATTCATTTTTAAAATATAACCTATAGATATAGTATACTAAACATATATATCAAAATTAAGAATAAAAGAAAAAACACTTGCTCTGAAATAGTGTAGGAAATTGAACTATGTAGTACTAGAGCAGCCTGACATTTTTTAGGAATTTCTTTATGAATCCTGTCGGTGTTTGATTTACTTCATTTTACTTCTATTCCATCAGATAATATGTATTTCTAAAGAATAAGGTATCCTCTACATACCACAATTTGAAAATTCGACTTTTTTTAAGCAAACATTTGGTATATTATTTGACTTTCAGGTTGGTACCGTTTATACTATGACCTATCAACAATTTATTTAATTTTTAGCATTCAGTAATTCACCAAAAGTGTTAAATCTTGAACTTTGGCATGATTTGTTAGTCGGTCAAATAAAAATTCAATAGAACTAGAACAAAGACAGTCAAATTATAGATCAAAGTTCAATTCCCAAAGTTTCAGTTTCTCAAAGTAAAAAAAGGCTATAAAAATCAGTCTGTAACAATTTCATAAACATTGAAAATTGCTAAACATTTGTACTTTTGTTACATATTTCTAGGATTTTTCAAAGAATCAAAAATCAAATGATATACTACGGTATGTTCCACAAGTATTTTGATTGTAACTCAAAATCATTATACTCTTAAATCAAACAAAAGAACGATAGTTACTTGTTGAACACAACTGAAAAAATATCTTCTCATTCACTGAATGAAAGTCTTCTGGCCGGCCCGGCCCGTCGGCGGGCCGGGCCGTCAGTTTTTATTTCGGGTCGTGCCTCGGGCCGGGCCGGTCACTTTTCTGCGTCAGGCCGGGCCGGGCTTATTAAAAGCCCAGCCCGGCTCGGCCCGAGTCCATCCCTAGTAATAGCCAACTTATAATTTTTGTAAAATATGAACTCAAAATAATCAAATGTATTTAAAATTCGTTTACAACAAATGATGGAATGTCCTGCCACCAGTTCTTATACATAAACGACACCGTCCCAAAAAATTTCGTTTTAAAAACCTGAAGGCGCGACCGATTCTCTCAGCCTTCCAACGGCTTTGCGTGTTTTTCGACGAAGGTCCTGCTCGTTTGTGGTATGTGTTTTATACACATTTTCTTTCATATAACCG
Source organism: Platerodrilus igneus (assembly GCA_036346225.1). NCBI lineage: Eukaryota > Metazoa > Arthropoda > Insecta > Coleoptera > Lycidae > Platerodrilus > Platerodrilus igneus. The sequence continues at coordinate 306,490 of JARFIW010001354.1, read as the reverse complement.
CACAAGAAGTAATCCAGGGGGTTGAGGTCGGGCGAACGCGATGGCCACTAGATAGTGCCAATGATTGGGATATGCAAGACTAAGTGTTCCCTAACATTACGAGCACTGTGTGCTGGAGCGCCATCGTGTTGAAACTTTATATGTGATTTTCCAATGCTCCACCCGAAGGTACTACATTGCCAGGAAGCGGGTTTTTTTTACCTGGAAAATTTGGAATCTTGCCGAACCCTTGCTGTTCCAAGCAAGGTAGCGATCTTTAACTAGTGGCAGGACATTCGAACATTTGTTGTAAACGAATTTTAAATACATTAGATTATTTTGAGTTCATATTTTACAAAAATAAAGTTGGCTATTACTCTAATTCTTTAATAAAAGTGCTGTTTTGGGATTGTGCTTACAAATTACCCAAAATTTTCCATGCATTTAATCTTAGACCTACCAGTTATTAGATTAATGAAGCTTTTTGGATAGGTGTGCACTTTTCGATGGTAATACTTATTTTGAGTAATTTTAGTTTGAAAAGCATGCAAAATTTTTCACAGAACCAAAATTATAGAAAAATTATGATTTTCTCTTGCGATAATAAGTAAATGTTTGAGGAAGTTCTTATTTATTAAACACGCAACATTCACGCATACACAGAAAACGAACTACCTTCAAAAGGTCAGTATTTATTTTATTGCAAATTAATATTCGAAGTTCTGCACGTTTTTTTCACAAAACGCAAAAGTTGTTATAACTTTGAAACTATCAACAATTGGATAACAACATATATAGTTATTTGAATAGGTTTTAATCTCAGCTATCAAACTCTTCAATTTAGACCATTACTTTTGGGGCACCCTATTTCGCAAATACCCACCAACCATAGTGCACCAAACACAGTCGTGTAGGTGGCAGCAACCATTATGGTAAAACAGATTTAGCTGGTAAACAACTGTTTAGAAAATTTCCAAAATTTTTTCATGAAATGCTAATGCCTTTAATAAGCCCGGCCCGGCCCGGCCCGAGTCCATCCCTAGTAATAGCCAACTTATAATTTTTGTAAAATATGAACTCAAAATAATCAAATGTATTAGTTTGCTTAGGGATTGCTGCGAGCCCAAATACTGGCTTTGGCACACCATTGCTGGTGATATTTTTGTTATAGATTATTTAGCATTTTATGAAAAAATTTTCGAAATTTTCTAAACAGTTGTTTACCAGCTAAATCTGTTTTACCATAATGGTTGCTGCCACCTACACGACTGTGTTTGGTGCACTATGGTTGGTGGGTATTTGCGTAATAGGGTGCCCCAAAAGTAATGGTCTAAATTGAAGAGTTTGATAGCTGAGATTAAAACCTATTCAAATAACTATATATGTTGTTATCCAATTGTTGATGGTTTCAAAGTTATAACAACTTTTGCGTTTTGTGCCAAAATCGTGCAGAACTTCGAATATTAATTTGCAATAAAATAAATACTGACCTTTTGAAGGTAGTTCGTTTTCTGTGTATGCGTGAATGTTGCGTGTTTAATAAATAAGAACTTCCTGAAACATTTACTTATTATCGCAAGAGAAAATCATAATTTTTCTATAATTTTGGTTCTGTGAAAAATTTTGCATGCTTTTCAAACTAAAATTACTCAAAATAAGTATTACCATCGAAAAGTGCACACCTATCCAAAAGCTTCATTAATCTAATAACTGGTAGGTCTAAGATTAAATGCATGGAAAATTTTGGGTAATTTGTAGGCACAATCCCAAAACAGCACTTTTATTAAAGAATTGTAGTAATAGCCAACTTTATTTTTGTAAAATATGAACTCAAAATAATCTAATGTATTTAAAATTTGTTTACAACAAATGTTCGAATGTCCTGCCACTAGTTAAAGATCGCTACCTTGCTTGGAACAGCAAGGGTTCGGCAAGATTCCAAATTTTCCAGGTAAAAAAACCCGCTTCCTGGCCAATGTAGTACCTTCGGGTGGAGCATTGGAAAATCACATATAAGGTTTCAACACGATGGCGCTCCAGCACACAGTGCTCGTAATGTTAGGGAACACTTAGTCTTGCATATCCCAATCATTGGCACTATCTAGTGGCCATCGCGTTCGCCCGACCTCAACCCCCTGGATTACTTAAAACGAAATTTTTTTGGACGGTGTTGTTTATGTATAAGAACTGGTGGCAGGACATTCCATCATTTGTTGTAAACGAATTTTAAATACATTTGATTATTTTGAGTTCATATTTTACAAAAATTATAAGTTGGCTATTACTAGGGATGGACTCGGGCCGGGCCGGGCTGTGCTTTTAATAAGCCCGGCCCGGCCTGACGCAGAAAAGTAACCGGCCCGGCCCGAGGCACGACCCGAAATAAAACGAAATAAAACTTGGTCGGCCCGGCCGCGGGCGGCCCGCCAGAAGACTTTCATTCAGTGAATGAGAAGATATTTTTCAGTTGTGTTCAACAAGTAACTATCGTTCTTTGTTTGATTTAAGAGTATAATGATTTTGAGTTACAATCAAAATACTTGTGGAACATACCGTAGTATATCATTTGATTTTGATTCTTTGAAAATCCTAAAATATGTAACAAAAGTACAAATGTTTAGCAATTTTCAATGTTTATGAAATTGTTACAGACTGATTTTTATAGCCCTTTTTTACTTTGAGAAACTGAAACTTTGGGAATTGAACTTTGATCTATAATTTGACTGTCTTTGTTCTAGTTCTATTAAATTTTTATTTGACCGACTGACAAATCATGCCAAAGTTCAAGATTTAACACTTTTGGTGAACTACTGAATGCTAAAAATTAAATAAATTGTTGATAGGTCATAGTATAAACGGTACCAACCTGAAAGTCAAATAATATACCGAATGTTTGCTTAAAAAAAGTCGAATTTTCAAATTGTGGTATGTAGAGGATACCTTATTCTTTAGAAATACATATTATTTGATGGAATAGAAGTAAAATGAAGTAATTGTTTAACGTTGAAAAGTTTTTTAAACAATAATTACCAAAAGGTATAAATCAGTACATAGATCCTTTTATATACCAATAAAATGTTATTTACTTTATCCTTTTTTTATGGCATGAGTTCGATAATGGCATTATTATACATTTTCCTACAATAAATAGAAAACTATATGTGCAGCCAAATTCTACTATTCAACATTAAACTAAGTGACAATCATGCACGTAGCTAGGGGGTAGGGTACTAAGAAGGCACCCCCCCCCTAAATATTCTAGCCCACACCAAGAAGGGTGTTCAGAACATGCTAAAAATAAAGTTGTATTTAGAAAATAATAATGGCTGTTCAGTCCCCCCCCAAACAAAAGGTGATAATATCAAAGTATGAAATTCAAAATTTCATGTACCCTAGAAGTGTCTGCTATACCTATAGTCTACGAATAGACGATTAACGTATAGTTTTCGAAAGTTTTATTGAAGTCGTTATTTTAAAATACATGCAGCAGTAAAGAATCTAACACTAATTAATATATACTACATGGTAGCGTTTAAATAGTTATTTGTATATCAAGGCCGCGAAATTGTTTTTTAGCGTACCGAAAGAAAGTTTATCGCATAGATCGCTTGCGACGGAGGCAATATAATCTTGAGGTCGCTAAAATAATTTCGTGGTCTAGGTGCAACCGTGCATGGTTTATTACAAAAAATTTTCACTTAACTGATTAAGCTATAGCTAGAATTTATATGTTTTTATAGTGTCTTTACATCACACGTTGCTATGGAAATGATATATTTCAAACACCGACAGTATTCATAAAGAAATTCCTGAAAAATGTGAGGCTGCGCTAGTACTACATAGTTCAATTTCCTACACTGTTTTAGAGCAAGTGTTTTTTCCTTTACTCTTAATTTTGACATATATGTTTAGTATACTATATCTATAGGTTATATTTTAAAAATGAATAAAGAATTAATCTCTTTTGTGATTAGGTGACCTATAAAACATGTTCAACTATATTTGAAAAGATCAAACAAATTCTATTCACACAAAAATGAATCTTTTTTTATTATTCGAGTCTTTCATTTCTCACTGATTCGATAACATTTGTATGTGTTATCAAAGTGTTTTCACGGAATACTCTTCGAGTTTACTTCAATACACTGGTTTTTACTTCTACCCAAGCCTATAGCATATCTGTTTTCAAAAGGATGTTTACACCTTACTTCTAGGAAAAGCATTAAAAAAGAGCATCCTCCTATTTAGAGCGTTTACGTTTTATATCTTTTTCGTGTTATAAACTTGGACATTATATCTCTAAATTTAATTACGGAAACAACACTACAAAAAGCCATTTAATTTCACAATATCTATACAGAAATCAGACAATTAAATGTAAGTTTGTACATTAGGCATTTGGTATATGTCAAAATTAAGGCGCCTTAAATAAAAGCATTCCTTGCCTAAAGAGAAACTTTATTAAAAAATTGGTAAAATGAACGTTGCAATAACTCGCTGGTATTTTAGGCGGTAGACATAAACTATACACGCGATTCATAATATAGGCGTTCACCGCATGATTGAAATTTGAAGTATATACATATACATAATATAAATGGTATAAACTCTTGAATTATGAATGAATCACCTAGTTCGATGTTCCTGGGCATTTTAACTTGCCTAAAGTACAACATAAGCGACATTAAAAACCACTAGAAAAAAAAATTCTGAATAAGAAGTGAGTTATAATACAACGTCTCCTTTATACTAAACAAGACGAAAAACTGATTATTAATGGGTGCATGAAAACACTACGTGAAAATATAATTGAGAACGTTTACTTACTCAATGTGAATAGAAGTGGAAGGACAGTGAAATATCTACTCATGTGTTTTTCGACCCGAAAAATTCAGGCCGGCCCGAATCTTTTGGTCCGGCCCGGCCCGAAAAAAAGATAGGCCTGGCCCGGGCCCGGCCCGAATAAAGTATTTAACGGCCCGGCCCGGATTCGAGTCCGAAATCGGGCCGGGTTGGCCCGAAAGTCCGAGCCCGTCTCTAGCTATTACTTACGAATTCTTTAATAAAAGTGCTGTTCTTGGGATTGTACCTACAAATTACTCAAAAATTTTCTATGCATTTAATTTTAGACCTACCAGTTATTAGATTAATGAAGTTTTTTGGATAGGTGTGCACTCTTCGATGGTAATACTTTTTTTGAGTAATTTTAGTTTGAAAAGCACTCACAATTTTTCATAGAACCAAAATTATGAAAAAATTATGATTTTCTCTTGCGATAATAAGTAAATGTTTGAGGAAGTCCTCATTTATTAAACACACAACATTCACTCATACAACAGAAAACGAACTACCTTCAAAAGGTCAGTATTTCTTTTATTGCAAATTAATATTCGAAGTTCTGCACGATTTTGGCACAAAACGCAAAAGTTGTTATAACTTTGAAACCATCAACAATTGGATAACAACATATATAGTTATTCGAATAGGTTTTAATCTCAGCTATCAAACTCTTCAATTTAGACCATTACTTTTGGGGCACCCTATTACGCAAATATCCACCAACCATAGTGCACCAAACACAGTCGTGTAGGTGGCAGCAACCATTATGGTAAAACAAATTTAGCTGGTAAACAATTCTTTAGAAAATTTCCAAAATTTTTTCATGAAATGCTTAATAATCTACAACAAAAATATCACCAGCAGTGGTGTACCAAAGCCAGTATTTGGACTCGCAGCAATCCCTAAGCAAACTAAATCGTGCCTTATAAAGGGCTGGATAAAAATTTTTAAAATTTTCACATGCAATCGTCTATAGTTTAATACAAAAATAAACACCACCAACAGCGCGCGAAAGCCAGTCTTTGGGGTGGTAGTAACCCCTATACTAAAAAACATTACAGCTTGTAAACGACTCAATAGAAAATTTTTAGTATTTTCATATGCAATAGTCCAATAGTCTCCTACAAAAATATCTTGCACTTTTGACGTTAAACCCATATTTTACGTTTATTAGAATCCATTTCTATCGATATTTTACGAACCAAAACAAATATTTAAAGATTTTACGAACAGGAACAGCTGTATTGCCGACGGTTAAACGATTTAAATTGCGCAGTAATTCCAATTAAATAACTGTATAACCATCACACCAATAAAACCAAATAGTGTATGAAAAAAGCAAAATTTTTTAAATAAAACTGTTCTGGGGGGTAAAATTAGACGCTTACAGTATATTTAGCAAGCGCCCACACAATAAATATCAAGATTTAACGTACGATTTATATTAATAAGATAAAAAAGCACCAACCTTTCTAGAATTAATAGAATTAAATTTTCTATTTAAAAAATAATATCATATTAAAATACATCTGAAATTTAAGCCGCTTCATGACGATAACAACGCTATGATAAATGATTTAGCATGACATAATTACTTTTATTTCATACATACTGCTATTTATAGAACATAAGGATGCATACATTGTTTTAATTTAGCGGCGCATCGGATACACAAAGTACAGTGATATAATAAATAGTATTAAACGGACGCAGCATTTTTAGAATGATTCACGTTCGAATTCGCCAGCCTGTAAAAACCAAACGATTAAATGTAGAATGTCTCATTACTCATATCTCACTCTCTCTTAAGGTATTATTTCTAAGTTTCATCTTTGTTACTTGGAAGAGTTACTGACAACATTGCTGGAAGTTAAACTGATAGTAATCTTATTGTAAAATGAAAGGAGATATACAACGGACGCGACAATAAATGCCTTTGAAAGGGTTCTAGAATGATAGGGAAATATAAAATAGTGTATATCGATATATTTCACTATTTTAAAATTTTTTTGTGATTTTGGGCTTCTTCCACAAGCAAGTAACAATATATTCTATATATGTAAATATCTATTTCCGCTATTTCTGGGGGATGCCAAAATGTATCAATTTTGTAAGGATGCAAAATTGCTAGTAGGATGATATATATATATATATATATATATATATATATATATATATATATATATATATAGTTCAAGCAATATAAAATCCGATTTACGTCATATATGTGATTAATAGGCATACCAACATAAACCAATATTTTTGTCCCCTTCTATCTTCAACAAATTTCACTTGTTAAGTTGGTCAAAAATTTATCGTTGCCGACTACTCTAACAAATTGTACCATGCGTTGAGTGGGCGACTTTTTGTAGCGCGAATATTGATATTACACGAGAAATATGGGATTTTCGTTGATTGTCCATTTTTATGCTACAGGCCGGTTGATGCATTAAAAATACAGGATTTTCTGCATTTTGCCGAACGCAAATAACCATCCGATGTGGGTTGTTTCTGGTGGTGTTTATTCAAATCCAAACATACGATGGGCAACATTTAAATTCCCATCCATCTCAGTGACGCATCCTTAAGCGTCCCCGCTTTGCATGATCTAGGTCCGGGTTCGTTGTTCAGCTAGGTCTGCTTTTTTAAAATTTATATTGCATTTTTTTTTTTAATTTTTCATCTTCTACTATGAATAGGAGGAGCAAAACGAACTTTTTTTATTGCAGATGCGGACTGCAATATCTAAATTATCACTTACTTAATTTATTGTAAACAACTTTTTTGGCTTTACTATCCCTAACACTCCACTCGATCCCGATGTGGCTCTTGCACAATATCACCATTAAAAATTAAACGGTTTTTTTTTAAATGCAAGTGGTAGTGATAATATTACTTCTTTAATAAATAACTTCTAATTTCTACTTTCTTGTGATAAAATAACACAGATTGAAACACGAGAACTTTTCATTAACCAATCATATATATATATATATATATATATATATATATATATATATATAATGCTGTGCTATCTTTTCTGTAAAAATCATGCTCCAGCGTTAGGCCGTATAATGCTATGATGTTTGCTTTGTGCCTCACATTTTGGCCGTCAAAATGTTGTATATCTACCTTTGTAACGGCACATAAAACTTTTTAAAGTTGTCATAAAATTTTCCATCTACCTGAAATTGAAGCCTTACCACCTAGACTTGCAATTCATACCACCCAACAACAATATCCTCTGAAGATGCCTTCCAATTCGGACGCCAAAACCTCCAGCTTCCTCAGGGATATTTGCCATGGCTGCTCACTCGTTCCCTGAAAATCCTATCCTACTCAGAATGGGCCCTCGACTACCTCAGCATATGTTCTGTGCATTGCTTCCGTGTTATTCCTGTTTTCTGTGTTTCTAATACTTGTATTCGCTTGGGTCCTGCTCATCTCCAGTGAGCTGTTTTGTCTCTGCACTTCAGGTCTCGGTGCTGGCCTTCTGGTGCGCATACTGCTTCTATGAAATGCTCCCCTAGGTTTCCAATTATTCCTAAAATTCCTGCTGAAATTGGTTTCCCGTCTCTGGAAATTCTCCCTCCTATTTTCAAACCTTATGAGGTTGACATTCCTTTCTCTAGTCTCCCTTGGTCTAACTGTACTAACGTCGTCGTACCTTTGAAGGTATTCCAAAAATGCCTTTCTTTCGACGATGTTGTGCAATGCCACATGTTGCCTCACCTCAACTTCAAAGTGTCTTGACAGATACTTAATTATCTGCCGATTTGTTAAAGGTGGACTTAACTGTTTAGCCACGCTATATTTGCATATCTCATACTGTTCCCTTGATCCCACAAATTTGCCTTTATACTTCCCCGTAATAAGGTCATCTCGCATCTGATACTGTTTATGATCACTCCAGTAGTGTTTCAAAAATTTCTCCTCAAAATCATTATATGTCTATATACTGCCCTACTAAATTGTGCCAGGCTTCAGCATTGTCTTTTAATAAAGCTTTTACGGTGTTAAGCTTAGCCTGCTCATCAAATAAATTGAAAACCAAATTTCTTACACTATTTATAAATATTTGGGGATTGACCTGATTATTTCCGTAAAATTTCATCTGTTGTTTCAATGATATATTCCCTGAAAAGAACTTCGGACCATTTCCCGTTAAAGCCGTCATGTTATGTTTAATACCGCTGACCTCTCTTTCTACACGTCCTAATTGGTCCCTACACGAACCAGTCACCTCCGTCATTTTTATATTAATTTCCTCCTCACAGAAAATTCTAACTTCAGGCTTTAATTGTCCAAATTCCTGCCTTAAACCAGCTATATTTTTCTCATTCTGGTCTACCCTACTCTCTACTTCCCCCATTTTACTGAAAGACTATTTTTAAATTGCGAAAGTTCCCTTGTTGATTTATCTATTTTCTCCTCTAATTCCTGGCTTAATTGTTCAAATTTATGGTTTGAGTCTTGGCTCATTTGTTCAACTTTCCTTTTTGACTCTTTGCCTATTTCCCTAATTTATTTAAATTTCCCGTTTGATTCTTCATTCATCCTCTCTAACATTTTCAAAATTAACTCATTTCCAGCCTCTCCCGACTCTGTCTTCCACTGATCCCTGCTACCTCCCGCGTCTTCCATTTCTGATCTGGTTTTTTCAAAAAGAGCACTATCGTCACTTCTGATATCTATGCCTTCACTTCTGAGCCACTCCTTTTTCAACATTCGTCCACACTACACTATTCATACACTAAATAATGCCTACACACTCACTAAAATTAATTACAAAACTATTTACAAAAGACTAAACTCTTTACCTCAGGATCGTCAGTTTCCTGAAATTAATAATAAAAAAATTTATCTGACTTCTTGCCCCTCATGTTCGGGTCGCCATAATGCTGTGTATCTTCCTTTGGTGGCTCACTAGTTCTTGCCCCACAACTTGGGTGCCATAATGCTGTGATGTTTTACTTCGTGCCCCAGCGTTGTGCCGTCAAAATGTTATATATCTACCATTGTAACGGCACAAAACTTTTTAAAGTTGTTACAAAATTTTCCACATACCTGAAATTGAAACCCTACCACCTAGACTTGCAATTCATACCACCCAACAACAATATTCTCTGAAGATGCCTTCCAATTCGGACGCCAAAACCTCCAGCTTCCTCAGGAATATTCGCCACGGCTACTCACTCGTTCCCTGAAAATCATATCCTACTCAAAATAAAGTTGACTGCCAAAAGTACATCACGATTTATTAACATATCCAATTATTATTTGAAATTTCAGTTTACACTACTCATGTATTTCAATATCTACCAAATATTATCAAGTTTGAAAATAAATCTCATTTTTAAATAAAATAATTTCGAAATTTGATTACATCATTCATGAACCTAAAGTAACTAGGCTTATTCCCAATCTTTACTCTAAACCCCAGGTCTAATACGTGCTCATAGTAAAACCTTTCTTTATCTATGTACTGACTATGGCACTGAAATTATCAAGACCCTTTTACTTTTTACAACAAGCTAAGATTACACTTTCATGTGATACTATTAAAATATTACATAAATAATTTTTCATATAGTCTTTTCAAGGAAAATCATCAATTAAAATGTCCTTACATTATAATAAATACACAAAAAAAATCACCAAATTGTCACCCACAAAATTACACAAAAACAACAAAAGTTTTATAAAAGTAGAGTTAACTGGATTTGTTTGCGTCACCAGCTCTCTATTTGGACACCATCTTCTACGTGATCATCGCTCTCGACTGCCCTTTCAAATACAATCTTCTGGTGGCTTCTCACCATCTGGAAGAAACTGCTTCTAACCAGATTTCTCCACACAAATGTACGGTACTACCATGCTCCCGTACACCTGCTACTGGTCCATCCATCAACTCCAATTACAAGTACTAAAATTGTACTTACTTGATGTTTAATTGCAATAATTTACTGCATTTTTATTTGTTTCAGACTTGCCAAAATATCTGTGCACCCACTTGTGCTAATTAAATTTTTATAAGATTTAAACTTCACTTAATTACTTTTGTAAGTAGTTTGGTTGGTGATCGAAGGTAAAAGAGAAGAGAGGAGAGCGTTCACCACCTTCTTCTGGTTTATGTAAGCTTCCAAAACCACCTCCTTGCATTTATTTTCAATACCTCTATAACACTTTTCTTGGTAACACAGCACAAACAACACAAGGGTCGATCAACTCCTGGTACAATTTGTTACCCGTCGTCGTAATCGTAGAATTTAAACCCCAAACAAGTGCTTTACGCAGAAAACCTAATAAAAAATTTCCAACCGACGCTGTCTTCCATGAAAATCTGATAACTGTCGTTTTACTTTAGCCTCTTAAATACGCCTCTTGTGTACGTGCATATCTCTCATTTTACTCCAACTGGTATTCAAAATCTCCTGTCCTATGTTGTTTCTAGCTGTTGTTCCCCTGCTATACACAAGCTCTGTTTTACCTAACCGATCGATATCATTGTCCATCCTACTTTTGTTTACCTAATCTAACAGTCGTACTCCGTTTGTAAAACTTTCCCCGATTTCTTATCCTCTTTCTACTCGATATCTTCCGAAAACATAACGCGTCTTTGTTCCCCTCATTAGCCTCTAACTTCCTTGTTTAGCATGCATTTCAAAGTCAACGTTCACTGAACACCTGTTATTCTCCTTCCTTTACTACATCATGTAAACTATAGTCTTTGTCTAGATATTGATGTTTTCGTACGTGCTATATATAGACCTGTGTTTGTCCCTCAACTATCTATTTCCAGTAATTTTAATACTTGTTGTCGAGCTTTTATGCCCGTTTCTGTTTACAATGCTGACCTTAGAATTTATCACACGTGCACAAGCTCGAATAAACAACTGCCTCTTGGAATATGCTATAATAACTAAACCCTGTTCTATTATTGATATTTATGCTACAAACCTGAAAGCTTTTGTATTTACATAATTCAAACACTAATTTAAAACAAATCTTAAATATGCTTAACGAAATTACGTTGCACATATGTTTATGCAATTGTGCTCTACACAATTAAGTTTCCTAACTAATATTAATTAATATTTACAGTGAAATTTTACCACTATTTACAACTAACCTTAATATTTAATGAAAATTGGTCAAATGTTATCTGATTTTTCTCGAAAATGTCTCAAACTTTGCGTGACCCTTTCATACATTCTTTATCTTGTACTAACAACATATTTGAGCTTGCTAATGTCTATTATGACTTATGAACCACAGTTATATATATATATAAATATTTATATATATATATACATATATAAATATTTATATATATATATATATATATATATATATATATATATATATATATATATATAGTTCAAGTAATTTAAAATCCGATGTGCATCATCAATATTTATGATGTCATGCAGAAGCACAGTTGCCGCTATGAAAATATTAAAATGTTGTTACTACAAGCACGATTAGCGGTTACGTAATATTATCGATTTCTATTGGAATTATTCAGCGTGGTATGATTGGTTAATGAAAAGTTCTCGTGTTTCAAACTGTGTTATTATATCACAAGAAAATAGAAATTACAAGTTATTTATTAAAGAAGTAATAGCTGTGACTTGTCTACCTAAACATTGGGAGCCACAAAATTATGCTGCGACTCGGGATACCGCCGCCCTGTCCAATATAAGGATGCAATAGAAAATATGAAATTTTATCTTACTGTGCCCTTTTTCCTGCCTGGCTTGCTCAGCAGAAAATATGCTATGGAATTTACAGAACTTAAATGAAAGAGAAATCTCAAGAAACATCTATGAACAATCTTTCTATACACTCAAATATATCTTTCTTTTATACACGTACACATATATAAATAACGCTTATAGATACAATATACAGTTTTAAGTTTAGATAGAAAATTTACCTTATAAGTACTTACGCATTAAAATAATCTTTACATAATCTTTGCTAATACATACAGAACCCCAAAATATTTCATATGTGAGTCGCAAAATTTACTTTAAATTTTGGGCAGAAGATTTTATAAGAGTCAAAACGCTTCGGGTTCTGAAAATAAAATATCCAATAACGAATAATTTTATACACAAAATAAAACTTATTCTATCTTAATCTATTTAGCAGAATTGAAAGGTCCTGTTAAGTTTCAAAACAAAGTAATTCTTGCTGTTTGAACCGTCAAATTCTTCTTTGAAACTACCAGACTTCGCTTATAAAAATGTGGTTTCCATTAAACATGACTGCACTAAAATGCCTGGTTTTATTTCAAATTTTAATTGATTTTTCCATCTGTCGAAGTATACGTAGTTGAATGTACTTTTACTTATAATAGATTAAAAATTAATGGTCGACTTCCTACCAAGTTTATTTATATTGAAATGAAAAATTTTTGTTTTTTTGCTTAAAATTATTATGCTTCATAATTATTCAAAGTTCTATGTTACATATTGCATGCTGTAAAATAATGAATTATAAATCACTTGAAACCTACATATTTGGTATTGAAGGAATGAAATGATCTCGTTGTAATTCATTTCTGTCTTATATAACAATCTTAATACATCATCATTCTTTAAAGTTTTCGAAGTATGACACATTGGCATGATGTAATAATCCACCGTAATTTCGTTTTCTTATCTGTTTCAATGAGCTGTCGGGTATAATTTATGGCAATCGTTAAAATTTTTTATTCTTTGTTAATGCATTAAAACAAAGTTGTAGCTATCTTTCTCTTATGTAATATAATTATAGCTATTAAACTTGTTATCTTGGTTTTATAGCCTTTCTGATATTCCTGCTTTTTCAAATTGGAGCGTTTATTCATGCAAGAAAATTAATTTGCTTATTTAATTACTTTGTCAAGCTCCCACGAAAGCAATGACGTATTCTTTTATTAAATAACATAAACATAAGTTATTCTAGAACTAATTTAACGTTAATTTTTTTGAAACAAAGGTATTCTTTATTGAAAACTTATGAGAATGGTATTTTTAACGACCATGAATACTTTATGGAGCTTGTTTTAAGGTATTTTCTAGCGAGTAATTATTTGCACATCAATGAAATGAATCAATGAATGTTGATTTTAAAATTGAGCTCGTTCTTATGATTTGTAAATGCTGTAAAATTTCTATTTTTAGGAACTAATTTATTTACACATGGATTTAATCAACGAATGCCTGATTGGGCTTTAGTCTCATGCTTTATACATGTAATAAGACACAGATTAAAGTTATTGTTCATCTTAAATGGTATCGCACAACATTATATGTACTTACAGCATTTTTTTTTATTTTGCACAAGAATACATTTATCCTGCTAAGGGAATACGCTTATGTTTATACAGAGTAAAATTAAATATGGGAAAATTTTGGCATTAAATGACCTCCTATGACCTCATTGTCACATCAATTTTTATATATATAAATATTGCACTCTACCTTTTTTACGAGTAGTAAAAGGGTAGGTGAACAGCAGAATATAAAAAATATTCTGTCGGAACTAGCATCGACCTTCATCGGCTGCGGTGAAAGCAAGAGACTTAAATCTCAGGATGAGGCAAAGATATCTAGATTAAGTTAAATAGAAATAATAACTTAAATTTTGTTTGAATAGTTAAATAAAAAAATTATACTCAAAGAAAATTTTGTATATTAAACGCCCAGGTAAGGCATCTGTTTAAACACATCATTTCTACGAACGTATGCATGAAGTACAAATAATTGCGTATCTATTTTAAACATTCCTTCCATTTGTTTTAATATTCATTTTATTTAAGTTAACAGATATAAAATAAGATAAAATTTTGACTATCGACATGCATTAAAAGAAAATTCATACTGTCAATTATAAACTTAGGTAATTATCTTTTCTCATAGGTAATAAGTAAAGGAAAATTTGATTTCTTTTTAGGTGTATAGCTCTTAACAAGAAGGATGATTACTCTCAAACCTTAATATCATAATTTTCATTCACAAATAACTCTCTAATTAAATGTACACAATTTATTAAAATAAGTGGGATAATTTAACAACATTCCTTTAAAAATTGCGGTTAAACATATTTGATCAGTTAGATTTAATTATTTTCTTATATACTAGCAAAGCTTACACTGAAGGCTTGCCTCTACCCTCCTAATCAAATTATAGACTTGTACATTTTACTCTCAGTCAAAGACTTGCAAACACAAAAAAACGTAACTAACTATTCTATAAATATGAGTATTTCACTAAATTTAAACAAGATTTGTTTTACCTTTACAAATCTGCTTGTCATTGCCTTTGTCCAGAGTGTACTCATCCAGCCATGTTGTAAAATTGTTCTTATTGTTTTAAAAATACCAGGTGATTACTCTCAAATCTTAATATCATCATTTTCATTCACAAATAACTCCCTAATTAAATGTACACAATTTATTAAAATAAGTGGGATAATTTAACAACCTTCCTTTAAAAATTGCGGTTAAATATATTTGATCAGTTAGATTTAATTATTTTCTTATATACTAGCAAAGCTTGCACTGAAGGGTTGCCTCTACCCTCCTAATCAAATTATCAACTTGTACATTTTACTCTCAGTCAAAGATTTGCAAACACAAAAAAAACTTAACTAACTATTCTATAAATATGAGTATTTCACTAAATTTAAACAAGATTTACTTTACCTTTACAAATCTGCTTGTCATTGCCTTTGTCCAGAGTGTACTCATCCAGCCATGTCGTAAAATTGTTCTTATTGTTTTAAAAATACCATTAAATACCAACAAAATATCTTTCCAATCATATATGTTTTTATTCCAATTAAGACCTGTATCTTGCAGTAGTTCAATTAATATTCAATTATTCGTTCTTCATTTTGGCTGCAAATAAAGATGCTATGAATGAATGGTTAATACCCATTGTTGAACATCAATAAAAGTGCAGTTATTAATGTTTCTAATTGCCCATCGTCTAATTATTTTTGCTAGCTCTCTTATTCTTATCTTCCAGAATTAATAAAGTCACTGTGATCATAATGATACCAAATTAATCCTCATACAAACTATCTTTCAAATACAAATAATGAATCCACAACAATTTTTTCTTACAACACTTTCTTAAATACAAAAATGATGACTGGAAATAAATCCTTCATAACACATATCTTATATACTAAAATGAAAAACTCAGGACATCTCCTTCTCTCACTTATTCTAAACAAATCTTAAACACATAATTATCACTCATTAACAATTCCATAATTAAACCTTCTAATTAATATGTACACCAATCAACTTCTCACAACACATTTTCTAAGTATAAATCTCTAATAAACAAATCTAAACATGGATTATCACTCATTAACAATTTCTTGATTAAACCTACCTTATACTTAATATTTACACCAGTTTCCTGTTGAAGTTATATAATTTAATATCATTTTAATAAAAAACCGTGTAAAAGCAGTGTCTACGCTTACCTTAAATCTGGAAAGTACTGAAAAAGTGCTGATTTCGTAAAGCAAGTCCGGATATTCGGAAAAAGTGCATAATATACACTTCACATACGGAAATTATGCGTCTGCTTTAGACACATAAAGAAAATCTTAATTCTATTTTGCAGTCTTTCATTGTGTGCATAAAATAAAATAAACAATATTTTTAAATTTTAACCTGCTTTGGCCTGGGATGTAGAGAGTTAAAATTATATTGATGTGTTGTGGTTTTGCAGGAATTGATTCGAGGTTACTACTTGATCTGAATAAAACCATAGTTGCTAAAATACCGACGACTTTATGGGGTACATAGGGAAAATATCGGAAAATAGTGTACAGGTTAGGTTACTGTTAGCATTGGCGTAACTCTAAACTGATAGGCCCCCTGCAAGAAATATTAAATTAAATTCTAAAGCTGTTTAGTGGGAAGTTAAGTTATATCTGTAGTTGTCACAGGGCCCTTTTACGGATTGGGCCTCCCATGCACCGCGGGGGCTGCGGGGGTGAACGTTACGCCACTGACTGTTAGAAATGTTTTACTGCTAAAAACTGACCAAACGAGTACAACGGCCGTAAGTACATCCGTAATCGAAAACAAATTACATAAAATCTCTCTTTAGGTTAGATTTATTCTTCTCTATTAAGTTATTTGTGTTATTTTTTGCTGGAAGATTCTGCATTTTAGCAACGGCCAATAAAACCTGAATTAATATATAGCTTCATTTCGCAAAGATCTAAAAGGTTTTGGTGACAGTTCCACAATTCATTTTTAACTCATTAAAAACGTCAAAAAGAAACATAACCTATAAATTACTTTTAAAATGCAGTTCATCCGTGAAATTTGAAGAGCTGTTAGCAGAATATAAACATAATTAGTTCAAAATTTCTATCTGTATTCTATTTTGCTAGCCAACAAAATGTTTTTCTGACAGTTTTCAACTCTCTCCTACTTTTGTAATTGTTGTTTTGTTTTACAGTTTTAGTTTAAACACCCCATATCTATTGTTAGCGTGAGTGTTAGCCATAAAGCGAACTAACACGATCTCTCTCGGTCCCTCATTCAGAGTTGCATTTTTTTCTTAATCATTATCAGTGGCAGTTAGTGCCTCTGAAATAAGGTGGAGCACAACTTATAACTACATATAATTAAAACACGATCAATAATGGTTTCAATAAAAAGCTCATTCGATGTGTTTTCTTTGTCGCAAATAAGTCAATCACTCTGTTGTTAAAATTACGCAAACACAAAATCACTGAATAAAAATATTGTTTATAAAACTAAGCCACAATTTGCATTTCAGAAAGTTTAAGAAATGCAACAAAACAAGCAAATTATGTGTGTATAGCTAACAAGGAGTGACTTTCATAAATGCTCCAAGGATGCTCGTGAACAATACGATGATGAAACATTTCAAAGTGTCAAAAAGTTAAAACAAACTCAACTATTGGTCAACGCAGAGACGTTCGGTGAACGTTCATTCTGTGTATTCTCTTTAGTTATAGCACTGTTCAACACAGAATGACATTCCAATGCGTTTAGAAACTGTATCGTTTGTGTACATTCTGTGCAACCCTTAAGAGGAGTGTGGATTGTGGTTACGAACGAATTAAAAAAGTTAAAAAAATTAACTGAAAAATACATAAATAAACATATTTTCTATGCACTTTATTCTTGTAGGTATATATTATCATGTAATTTTTCATTTTTTTATGTATGCACTCTGAACTAATTAAAGTATACGATTGTTTTAATCATGCTTTTTTTTCATGCAACAAAAAGTACTGAATTATTTCAATTGGGGTACTAAGAAGTCATAAAAAGTACTGAATTTTTATTCAGTTGTTCCAGTAGACACCCTCAAAAGTAGCTGAATTTAGTAGATTTAATTTTTTACATTGTGGTGCGTAGGTTTCCCAGAAACCCTTCAAATTAAATTAAATTGACCTTCACACATAAACCTTACTCTGAAACTAAAACTAATAAATGAGTCTTTAGAAATTACTCAAAATAGTTAAACAAATTGATTTAAGTTTTACTGTTAAGTGTCTTTTGTTATTTGACCCTAATCTACCAGCTTTTGTTTTTCCAAAGCAAAATTACCAATTCATTTTCCACCTTCTTTTAAGACGTTTAGTAAAATCAAAGTTTTATGCAAGTTGACCTACTTCATCAATTACAAACCATTTAGACTATATACATCCATTTCAATTTATAAACTCCATCTTACGATAGTTTTAATTTGATTTAAATACAAATACCAGTATGTTTTTAAATAATTGTCTATTTTCCAAAATAATAATGATCACTTACAAACATTATATATTTTGTTTACGAATTTAATTACTTAAAAGGTATACTATCAAAAGCAACAACATCACATCGGCGATTTGAGTCACAGTCATCTCAACAAAGTCTGCATTTGCTTTAAATTAGAAGGAGCTCTTCTGACGTAATTCTAGGCAGTTTCAAAACTTTTGCCATTATTTAACTATATTTTTTACTACCACTTCAGGCTATTCATGAATGTAGGTTATTTGAGTTTTTCATTTGCCTATGCTATTTCTCAACATCCCAGTCTATCCTAGAACATGGAGTCAATAAACCTGCTTTCTAATTAGAGATGTTTTTTTGCTATTAAATTACAAATGAAATCCGTTTAGAATATTTATTCATGCAAGTTTCCCGTTATTATTGAAAGTATTCATAAGCATTTGAAGTAACTTTTATAGAGAGTATGATCTTTTTATTATAAAACATGGGCGAAACTCCTCTAATAGCATTTACACAAATACAACACACTAATAAACTATCTGATATGAATGAAAACTCTTTTAATCACCACGGTTTATGCTTCAAACATAATAAATACCTTTATACAGTGTATTTCAACACAATATATTTTCTACAAATAAATGTCTAACAAATTGATTCTTTCTCGAATTTTTTTGAATTTATGAAGTGAGAGTTTACCTTACATTGTAATATGTCCTTGAATCACAGTACTGTCCCTCAAATCAACATACAAATTTTGAAATCTGTACCACTAGGTTCACATTGAGGGCCATAGCTCAATATTCACATTGATGAACAATTTTTTATTTTTATATTTAATTATCTTATATATACAATTCTTTATTTTAAACCTATAAAACACATATATTTCTCTTTTCATATTGGTCTTTCTCTTGAATAATTTAAATTCGCTTTTTTCACATACTCCTCAATTAACAATTCAACTTTCCTTATCTTCCCCCAATCTATCTTTTATTACTTGAAAGCCTCTATTATATTTCTGCATCAACTTTTAATTCTCTCATACTAATACGAAGTCTTATTATGCAGTTAATTTAATTTCAATAAAATTATATCTATTTACACTAAATTCACAAAATGTACCATCATTAAATATTAAAATTTCAATCATATGTTTGATACAAATTTCCTTATATGGTCCCAAAGTACACCGCATAATTTGAAATAATGCCACCATACTCATAGATAAACCAAAAGGGACATATTTGAACTTGTAAATACACCCATCTATCGATAATCCTGTAGACTTCTTCGATAAAAATGAATTCTTCAAATCTATTTTCGAAAAAACTTTCTTATTAATAATCTCGCCAGAATGCTATCCATTGACATTGGACAATTATATTGTGGTTTATTACGCTGGTATATTCTTCTAGCATTCAGATGTAATTTCATATTAACATCGTTTTTCTTTACTACAACTAAATGATTCACAAAATATGTATTTGATTTTTCAATGATACACTCATTCAACTTTTTCTCAATCTCATCTGCTTCTGAAATCGGATGAACTTTTGCTTTAAAAGTTTCAGAATAGGCAATTTCTAACTTATGTTCATAACTTGTAGCAATTTTTTACTTTCCATCTTCTAACTCGGAATATTTATTGAATGATGACTGTACTTCATTTTTTACTTCACCTGGATTCTTAAAAATTGTCTATTTTTACCTCATTTAGTACCTACTCAAACTGATTCAAATTAGTAAGTCATTCTGAACTTCAATATATATTTCATCTTCACATTTAATAAATTTCTCCTCATATATAATCATCTATTTTCTGCCTCTATTCTCATCTTCAACTTATCTATCAAATCCATCCCAAAAATAGCATACATTTTTAATCCAGGTACAACCATAAATTTATACTCAAACTTCATATTACCTAACCCACATGATAAAATTATCATACGATTTATACTTGCACATTATTTATTGTTTGGCTCTACCAAATTTCGTTTCTTTACCGGTATCAATTTATTAATTAATTATTGAATGTTATCTTTAATAAAATGTTCAGAAATCAGTTATGCTTTAGCTCCTGTATCTATAAGTACTTTAATTATTTTATTCTGTACATTTTAATTAAAAATAAGTAATAAGTTTTTATTTACGTTATCATCACTTTCTAAATCCAATTTTATAAACTCGTGTTGATGTTCATATTGATTAATTTTAACGCGTGTGCTTGGTCTGTCTCTTATTGAAAATCCCGTCTTGCTGTTGATGGTTCTAGCCTATTTATTGTTTCTGCATACATACGGTTGTTTTCTCTAGTTGAATTAACCCTTTGTGAATTTTCATTACTATTATTTTTTCTGTTTGGATTTCTATTTTCCACAGTTCTCTTCTCATTATTCCTTTCCATATCTCTTCTTGTTGCAATACTTTGGCTCCATTTGTCCTATTAAAATATCCCCTATCAAAATTTCTACTATTAATGCATTCACATTTTTGGTATTTAACAAAATTTATTGGCTGATTCCGAGTTCTCTTCACTGTCCTTGGTCGACCTATTTCGTCATATCTTTGCAAATACCTTAAAAATATGTTCCGGTCCACAATATTTTGCAAAGCTATGCATTATTTAACTTTTGCCTTAAAATGTCATGGCAAATATTTAATAATATGTTTGTCTTCAATGGAGGATGTTGTTGTTTTGCCAACACTAAATTTCTTGGTAGTGTTATAATTTCTTTGTCATACCTGAGTCAGTATTATATTTTCCGATAATTAAGTCTCATTTGGAATTGTTGATCCCCCCCGTCTGGAAATGTTTTAAAAATTGAACTTCAAAATCCTTCACTCTCTATCATACTAAACCATATCTCGGTACTTCTATTTAACATTGACCTGACTATATTTAATTTGGTTTGTTCATCTAAACTTTCCTGCACTAAAGTTTTGACGTTATTTAAAAATATCTTGGGACTTTTACGTATTATCCCCATAGAATTTGGAATGTTGCTCTAGTGGAACATTACTCTGACTCCACCTTATGGTTACCCAACACTCATATTTTTCATTCTATCTTCTATATAAAAACTTTCTTACTCGTATTCTGCTTCATCGAATTATTTTCTTCAGCAGCTTCCCTGGCTAGCTCAGCTGTGCTTCTAATCGTATACCTAAATTTACTCTTTCTCTTTACCGTTCACACACCATACAATACAATCACAAAATAATACAACAATCATACAATATTTATTAACCACTATTTACAAATAATAATTCAAAGTTATTTACAGTTCGGTGCTCGAGTTACACCTCAATACATGCTATCTTTGTAAAGTTTTTAAAATGAAAATTTCTAACACATTTAATGCAACAGGAGTAAATGGGCCCCAAATAATACCTGAACTTGGTTTCTTACTACACACTGGAGTATGGTGAGCTCATGATAACCCAGTTTATCAATGTATGCTTTCCACTTTGCATACTATTACTACAAACTTAAAAAAAACCCATGTACTCTTAACAATTAAATTTAAATTTATCAAGCAATTCAATAAGCTTTAGGTACACCTTTTGTTTTATATTCAAAATACCATATTAATAGTCAGCTATACGTATTCTTTTCAATACGTAAAATAACGAAAAATACTATCAAAGTTCACTCTCACACATCACAAAAATTTCAACAGTTTATAAAAACAGCAAATTCTAATGCGTTACCTGAAAAAACTTAAAGATTCCATCTCCGTTGACGATGTATTATGTTCCTGAACCCCTCGGCCTAGTGGTTCTGCGTGCGTCTCCACTAGATGTTTAAAGATGAACACCATCTAAGCTGCGCTTTGCTACCCATCCAATATCAATTTCAATATCCAAATCCATGTATATTACACTTGTTTATTATCGCATTATTAATTTTTACGAGCTTGTTAAAGTATTCGTTGGACCTCAGTTAAATTTAAATAAACTCGACACGATTCGCGTTTCTAACTATAAGGCCAAAACAATCTAATACTGTACTATTGAATTTACAAATTTTTAATATTTACAAGCCTCGTCAGTAGATTTTTGTACGTCGTAAGCGATGCAAAATAAAAAAGAGATCCCTCCTAAATCTCCCCGAGTATTTATATCATAAACCAGGCCCCCTTGGCCACACTTTACTCGAAATACCTAATTGCAAAATAACATTTCCGCAAATTTTGGTGTAACTGTTCTCAACTTCTAGAAATATCCCCGCGTCAACCACACTATTCACGACAAACTATCACATGTTCCTCTGTTCTAAAACTACTTATTTCGACCAATCATACATTTCAGTGACGTCTTATAACCCCGTGTTTATTACTAAACCACCGACGGTTAAACAATATTTCCTTGAAGCTTGCTCTGTTATCTACAGAAATAACCGGAAGGTGATCTTTCCAACGTGCAGCTGTGCCTAATTAATGATCGTTTAAAATAACATTTCTAGGAGTTTATGTTTCCCAGTATTTTTATATAACGGACGTCTGTCTGTTTGTTAAGAAAGCTTTTCGCCTTGGTATTATTGATTTTTCATGCTCTTATGCGTTCTCTGACGTTATAACCCCTTAAATTAAAATAAATTAAATTAATTACTAATTTCTGTTGGCTTATAAACCTGATTTTCTTTGCGAATCTATTACCTTCTAATCCCTAGTTATAAAATTATGTCAATACTTGTTAATTTAAATTAAATAAATGAAATTAATTTTACGCGTATATAAATGGTTCCTTTCTCTATACAGGGTGTTAGGAAATTGCTTTGTTGACCTCAAATTTAACCCTTTAAATCCACTACAATATATATATATATATATATATATATATATATTGCTACGATATCGCCGATAGAACGTGTAAAACAGCGATGCGGTCTGGTCGAACGACAAATCGATTCTCTAGCTTCGTGGATTTTCATGTTACTACACTGTTTGCACATGCGGAATAACAACATTTATCACTCGCGGCACTTGTTGACGCGTGCTTCAAGTAAAAACATGGACATTTTACACTAACAAATTTAAATATACCGAGGCTAACGTAAATAATCAACAAATTCAATAGAAAATAAAATTTAGCTTTAATTATTTACAATATAAACAGTACACACCGCCCACCAAAATGCAAGTCATTTTAAAGAAAAAATAATTCTAAGGCGGGGGGGGGGGGCGGAATGACCAAGCGAAAAAAGCGAAAAAGGAAAAAAGGATCTACAAAAAAAACAAAAGAAAAAAAGAACTCTTTTTTCTACATTGAGGGCAAAGGACAGAGCTTTGACCCAATAATAGAAAAGGAACCAGCGAAGTCAACGCCCAAGCATAAAAAGGGTTTGACTTGAGTTTGACATGAAGGCAGGTTGCTCATAGGAGGTTGCAGTGCGACCGGATTGGTCTTCCAACACGTTAGACAGTGACTCAAAATACGACGGATAGATTGCCTTCGAGAAAATGGACCTTTTGAGCACCCGCGTGGAAGTATTTTAAATGAACGTAAGTAACATACAGATCAGTTAATCGACTTTTGCTAGGTAACAAAGCGAAAATAAACAACAGCACAGTAGCCACGTTTGGAAGCGTCAGCAAAGCAGTGAACTTCGCACGTAGTAAACTGTCACGGGATAAGCAACCGGGGTAAAGCGAAATCCGAAAGAAGCGGTAACTCATACAAGTATCTCTCCCACAAACGGGGGAGGTCGGGGGGAGGGGGAGCATCCCAATCTAATTTTAACGACCATAAACGTTGAATTAAGTGTTTTACCAGAAAAGTGAGAGGGGATAAAAGTCCCATGGGATCAAAAATACGGGCTAAGTTAGAAAGTAGGTTGCGTTTGGTACAGCAGGTACTTAGTGGCTGAACTAGAAAACAAAATTATCTGAAGTGGGGTTCCATTGAAGACCTAAAACTTTTAAGGGTTGAGTATCAGGATCCTCAAAGGAGCCGGGTTGCGCGAATTGATGCGTAGCGGAAAGATCTTTTAACAATTCGGGATGGTTACTTGACCATTTATGAAGTTTGAAACCACCAAATTTTAAAGAGCAATTAATTGATTATGTAGAGCGAGGGTTGATTCAATAGAATCTCCACCAGTAGCGATGTCATCAATATAAGTATGGTGGGGAAGTGCGAAAGCGGCTAACGGATAAGAATTCTTTTCGTCCACGGCCAGCTGCTGAAGCGTGCATATGGCAAGAAAGGGAGCACAATTGATTCCATATGTAACGGTATTTAATTTAAAATTCTGAATGGGCTCCTCAGGGGAGAAGCGCCAAACAATTTGTTGATAGTCACACTGAGCGGAATTTACAAGAATTTGTCTGTACATCTGACGAATATCGGCAGTGACAACATAAGGATGTAAACGAAATTGTAACAAAATTGCGGTGATATCGGGTTGCAACTTCGGCCCAACAAACAAGTGATCGTTTAAGGACGATTGAAGAGTTTTAGCGGAAGCGTTGAAAACAACTCGTAATTTCGTACTTACGCTTTCGGGTTTCACAACGCAATGATGCGGGATGTAATAAGAAATGTCCGAATGAGACCCAATAACAACAGATTGCATATGTTGAGAATCAAGATATTCACGCATGAACGAAACGTATTGTTCGTAAACACGAGGTTGCTTAAGTAGACGATTTTCTAAAGCGACAACTCGTTGTAAGGCAAGATCACGACTACTTGGAAAAAATGGTTCTTGATCTCTAAACGGCAATGAGACGACATAGCGACCTTGTTTATTACGAAATGTATCGATAAAATGTTTTTCAACAAGAGTTTCTTCAGGCTTGAAAGGTTGAGCGGCGGGGACAGCTTCGACTTCCCAGAATTTAGCGACAATATCTTCCAATGGGGAAGTAGAATCTGTCATACAAAACAAGCTAGTTATTTCAGAAGCGGGCGATGAAGGTATGTTTCCCATTAAAACATATCCGAAGATGGTATTAATAGCAACAGGTTGAACGCTATCACCCTGGATGCGACCGTCTAATAACACTTGGGGGAAAATATCCGCGCCAAGTAAGAAATCAATGGGTTCAGATTGAGCAAAGAGCGGATCAGCTAGCTTGAGGTTAGCCAGATTATTAAAATGTTGTAAAGAAATATTAGAAGTAGGTAAATTTTCACAAATTTTGGGAAGTACTACAGCTTGAAAATTAATAATTGGTGAAGAAACGCCTATTGGTTTGAGCAAAACGGCGACAGTGCCATGCTGAGCTGCTGAGCGCATGGAACCTAAATCACTAAGGGTAAGAGAACGTGGAGTAGTACGAAAACCTAAACGTTTCACACTACTTTGCGAAATAAAAGAAGTCATGCTGCCCGAATCGAGTAAACCGCGAAATTGCTGGAAAGAACCAGATATATCAGCAATTTCTACTTGAACGGTGGAAAGTAAAACAACTGAAGGTTTAACTAAAGAATTAAATAAAACGACATTCGAAGTTGACGGACCACTACAGCTGTGTAAGAAAATTTTCTCTAACGGTTTCCAGAGATTCATACTGTGCGCGAAATAAATCTAAAAGGGCTGCTTCGACCGTACATTTTTCAGCTATTTCAAACATTTCCTCTAGTGAATTAATTGCAATATTACGTAGAAAACCATTACGTTTCAACTTTTCTGCCATGGTTAAATTAAAGTGAATACAAAAGCGGATGAAATAAGAACGAAATCTTGACGATTTATAATAGCCTAGCGGCGATAACAAATACGTAAACCTATTGCAAAGTAGATAACAAATGCTCGTAAACAACTCAACGATACAAATTATGCTAATTAAACTGTCAATGCTTTGATGAGCGGTGTGATTAATTAAATGGGTTTGTTGTTTACTCAAATCCGGCTCGAAGGACCAAATGTAAAATATTGAAGCGAATTGAAAATGATAGTAAACAAATAACGAATAGCTCTTTGGTAGAGAGAAGTGGACTGTATATAATTAAGTGATAATTTAACAAACAACATATAATTAATGTTTTTAATCAGCTAAAGCGTTTACTCAAAGCACTCACCTGTTGATTACGAAGTCGTGCCAATGAAGAAACGATGTAACATCTATTCTGCTTTTTGCGGGTGCAGCGAAGCACATTTATGTCAATAGCGGTTCTGAAGAAAAGCGGTTCATCTAACGTAGAACGTGTAAAACGGCGATGCGGTCTGTTCGAACGACAAATCGATTCTCTAAATTCGTGGATTTTCCAGTTACTACACTGTTTGCACATGCGAGATTACAACGTTTATCACTTGCGGCACTTGTTAGCGCGTGCTTCAAGTAAAACCATGGACATTTTACACTAACAAATTTAAATATACCAAGACGAACGTAAATAATCAACAAACTCGATAGAAAATAAAATTTAGCTTTAATTATTTACAATATAAACAGAACAAATATCATCAAATAAACAAATAATAATAATAGCTACATCCACAAACATTTTTCTTCATCACACATTTTTGAAAAGATTATTTACACACAAGCATTATAACCTACAAATGCAATTTACAACTTTAGTCTAAAAGCAGGCATATTTCATAATTAGTAAATATTAATATAGGGTTCACACAGTCCTTGTTTATAATTAGTAATCCCAACACTTTCCGTATGTAAGTCACCATGTACAAAGAATTTCTTTTAGGGAGGGGTATGGAGAATTGGAATACTCTTGTTTAACATGTTTGATAAAGTGTACCCAATCAGTGTCCCTTATAAAACAACCTTTTGTAATGACCAAATAAACTCAAAATTGTTGATTAAATTTCCATGTCGTTCTATTTTTAAAAGCATTTTACCAATCTATGCATTGAAAACCTTACCCTGCTTTTGCATGTCGTATTTTTCTATTCAAATACATTTGAAAACCACACCATGCTTTTCCATGTTGCATTTTTCTATTTAAGTTTATCATACCACTTCCTTAAAACTGACTAGTGTTTTATTTCCAATCTGAGTTATTCTTATTTTTAATAAAATTTACTTTGCACATCGAACGTTATGCTGCATCACTTTTAATACATTGTTACTGACAAGTATTTTAAACGTCTAAAATGTAATTACAATTTGAAATTGACCGATAAACGAACAATCAATTCTTGATGGTGCTTTATAAACAAACAATTAGTAACTGAACTTTGTTTTAATTATTTCTCTGAGTACATATCAAATATGGCTAGCAAACTATTATCAGTTTTGCTATGCTCTTGAAACCGTAACCGCAGAACTTTCTGCTGACAGTGCTCTAAAAACATATACATTATTTGAATGTAGAATGCATTATGGGTTCACTTTTGGGTCATACTGCCTTTAAAAACACAACAAAGTGCAAAAACGAGCGATTAAAATCATTAGCCTTTCTGCTTAAAAAAATGCACACTGTAGACAACTGTTTAGAAAACTTAAACTTTTAACGTTTTACTTTTTATAAATTTATGAAACTTCTTGTTTTATAAAAATAAATACACCACCGCAAACTCCGTACATAAACACTACACTCGACATGCTTGTAAATTTTGTCGACAAAAACCAACATCAACTGTAATATAAAAGTTTTTTTTATACAGGATGCTAACTCTTAATAATAAACTTCCAGCACAATTAAATCTATTGGTAGTTTGAATAAATTTAAATCAGCTTTGTTATCAATGCTTTGTAATCGCTGTTATTACAATGTAACAGAGTTTCTAGAAGACATGTTTTTAAACATTAACAATTTGTAACTATCTACAGTTGTAAGCATTATTTTTTTCATTTTATATTTTATATTTAAGGAATTAAAGATTAATTAGGTATTAGATGACTTGGTAACCCAGGTATTATTGTTATTATTGGTGTGTATATAGGTGGGTGTATGTGCGTGAATGTAGTTCCAGAACAAGTGGGAAGTTGGGGCCAGGAACCTCCAGAAAGAACAAAAACAGGAGAACTATAAGGTCAGAACTATTCAATTTATAGCACGTTGCATTTGTAAATTTACATAATTTGTGTATTTAGAAGTGAGCTTAAAATTTGCATATGATAAAATATAGTGTGTAAAAGGTCAACAAAAATTTGGTAGAATTATGTTAAAAAAAGGGATATTTCTTTGAACGTTCAACGAAACTATTTATGGTAAGATAAATTTTTTGGCCGGGTTTAATTGCTTTAAAAAGGTGTAAAAATTTATAATCTTTGTATTGTAAAGAGCTAATTCGATAGGGATTTTTTTTATTTAGAAGTTCTATAAGAAGTAAATGATATTAAAAAGGGCGTAGATTTGTAAATTGTAATATGGCAAAAATTTTATTTAGTTTGTTATACAAATTTTGGTGAATTTCGTTTGTCTTATTTAGGTGAATTGAGTGTTGGAAAGGAGTGAGTAAAAATTCCTTATTATCATACCGTCGTTTCACTCTGTGCATGGTATCACTGAGCTAGTCGAGTCATAAATTTGATTGTGTTAATTTTAAATTACTTTAAAGACACAGAGAGAGAGAGAGAGGTGGTGATAAGTAGGCAATTGATCGTTGCACACCGTAGCAATATATATATATATATATATATATATATATATATATATATATATTGTAGTGGATTTAAAGGGTTAAATTTGAGGTCAACAAAGCAATTTCATAACACTCTGTATAGAGAAAGGAACCATTTATATACGCGCAAAATTAATTTCATTTATTTAATTTAAATTAACAAGTATTGACATAATTTTATAACTAGGGATTAGAAGGTAATAGATTCGCAAAGAAAATCAGGTTTATAAGCCAACAGAAATTAGTAATTAATTTAATTTATTTTAATTTAAGGGGTTATAACGTCGGAGAACGCATAAGAGCATGAAAAATCAATAATACCAAGGCGAAAAGCTTTCTTAACAAACAGACAGACGTCCGTTATATAAAAATACTGGGAAACGTAAACTCCTAGAAATGTTATTTTAAACGATCATTAATTAGGAAAGGTCACCTTCCGGTTATTTCTGTAGATAACAGAGCGAGCTTCAAGGACATATTGTTTAACCGTCGGTGGTTTAGTAATAAACACGGGGTTATAAGACGTCACTGAAATGTATGATTGGTCGAAATAGGTAGTTTTAGAACAGAGGAACATGTGATAGTTTGTCGTGAATAGTGTGGTTGATGCGGGGATATTTCTAGAAGTTGAGAACGGTTACACCAAAATTTGCGAAAATGTTATTTTGCAATTAGGTATTTCGAGTAAAGTGTGGCCAAGGGGGCCTGGTTTATGATATAAATACTCGGGGAGATTTAGGAGGGATTTCTTTTTTATTTTGCATCGCTTACGATGTACAAAAATCTACTGACGAGGCTTGTAGATATTAAAAATTTGTAAATTCAATAGTACAGTATTAGATTGTTTTGGCCCTATAGTTAGAAACGCGAATCGTGTCGAGTTTATTTAAATTTAACTGAGGTCCAACGAATACTTTAACAAGCTCGTAAAAATTAATAATGCGATAATAAACAAGTGTAATATACATGGATTTGAATATTGAAATTGATATTGGATGGGTAGCAAAGCGCAGCTTAGATGGTGTTCATCTTTAAACATCTAGTGGAGACGCACGCAGAACCACTAGGCCGAGGGGTTCAGGAACATAATACATCGTCAACGGAGATGGAATCTTTAAGTTTTTTCAGGTAACGCATTAGAATTTGCTGTTTTTATAAACTGAATTGAAATTTTTGTGATGTGTGAGAGTGAACTTTGATAGTATTTTTCGTTATTTTACGTATTGAAAAGAATACGTATAGCTGACTATTAATATGGTATTTTGAATATAAAACAAAAGGTGTACCTAAAGCTTATTGAATTGCTTGATAAATTTAAATTTAATTGTTAAGAGTACATGGGTTTTTTTAAGTTTGTAGTAATAGTATGCAAAGTGGAAAGCATACATTGATAAACTGGGTTATCATGAGCTCACCATACTCCAGTGTGTAGTAAGAAACCAAGTTCAGGTATTATTTGGGGCCCATTTACTCCTGTTGCATTAAATGTGTTAGAAATTTTCATTTTAAAAACTTTACAAAGATAGCATGTATTGAGGTGTAACTCGAGCACCGAACTGTAAATAGCTTTGAATTATTATTTGTAAATAGTGGTTAATAAATATTGTATGATTGTTGTATTATTTTGTGATTGTATTGTATGGTGTGTGAACGGTAAAGAGAAAGAGTAAATTTAGGTATACGATTAGAAGCACAGCTGAGCTAGCCAGGGAAGCTGCTGAAGAAAATAATTCGATGAAGCAGAATACGGGTAAGAAAGTTTTTGTAAAATTTTTATGTTTGAAAATAAATTTCTTTTTGAAATTTAACTGGTGAGGACCGGACCGACAAAGAGGGTTTCACGGCAATTTATGACGGCCCAACGTTGGGGCTCGAATGTTTTTTTTACTCTGGCGAGGTCTTTATGGGGTTCCACGGCAAAATATATATATATATATATATATATATATATATATATATATATATAGTGTGTAAAGAACCCGGGATATCTCAAAATTAAAAACATTTATATATATATATATATATATATATATATATATATATATATATATAAGAAGTAAGTTTAATGAGTCTTAAATTAATACAAAGTAAAAAATAATTAATGGCAAGTGACTCAAATTCAGCCACAAGGGCATCCTGTCGACGCGTTTTGCCTTAATTGGGGCTCATCAATACAGGAGTAGCAAAGTTGTAATATTTAAACATACACATAATGGGAAGTCCATCACCTAGCTCACAATTTGTGTCTTCGTGTCGAGTCACCTGACATTGCAGGTTTTAGCAACAGTCGGCATGGAGGAGATTCGGCTCAACTGCCTTTTTCCATAGCCGAAAGTTATAATTCAAAAGAGAAATAAATTTAATGAGTCCTAAATTAATACAAAGTAAAAAAGAATTAATGGCAAGTGACTCAAATTCAGCCATGAGGGAATCCTGTTGATGCGTTTTGCCCTAATTGGGGCTCATCAGGACAGGAGTAGCAAAGTTGTAATATTTAATACAGACACATTATGGGAAGTACAGCATCACCTAGCGTACAATTTGTGTCTTCATGTTGTTTCACCGGACATCACAGATTTTAGCAACAGTCGGCACGGAGGAGATTTGACTCCACTGCCTTTTTCCATAGCCAAAAGTTATAATTTAAAAGAGAAGTAAATTTAATGAGTCTTAAATTAATACAAAGTAAAAAAGAATTAATGGCAAGTTACTCAAATTAAGCCATGAGGGAATCCTGTTGACGCATTTTGCCCTAATTGGGGCTCATCAGGACAGGAGTAGCAAAGTTGTAATATTTAATACAGACACATTATGAGAAGTACAGCATCACCTTGCTCACAATTTGTGTCTTTATGTCGTTTCACCGGACATCACAGATTTTAGCAACAGTCGACACGGAGGAGATCTGGCTCCACTTCTTTTTTCCATAGTCAAAAGTTATAATTAACTACCTAAAATATTTATATATTTAATACTTGGTTTATAGCCATTACTTTGAGCATTGCTTTCTGTTTATAACTGATATGTCAAAAACTTAACAAAATCAGTCATAATTGACAAAAATGCCAAACGTAATTGAAAGTTAATTTTATGTATAGTTCTGTACACGATTTAGATTTGTAAATTTTTCAATTGTCCTCTTCAGTCTTGATGGCATAATTGGTAAACACATGGTCCTAGAAAGCCTAAGATACAGGTTCAAGTCCTGTCTAAGACCTTATATTTTTCATCTTTCAATTATTAGCTCGATTTGAAATTATCATTTGGGCTTTGCAAAAAGTCTAAGTTATTATTTCATTTTATTACTGTAATATGTTAGTATTTATCAACTTACCTTGTGTAAATAACTACCTAATATATATATATATATATATATATATATATATATTCTATGATAATAGGGTTATTTAATGTCATATAAAGTCATAAGGGAGGAATACTTCATGTAAATATCATAAAAACCACGAAAACCAAAAATTTAAATCATAAAATGTACATAATTCATTCATTATGCAAAAAGCAAATATAAATCACCCTGTATAAAATCCATAACGAGCTACAATTAATCAAAGGAAGCTCATTTCATAATATATTCACCACATTCGTTTAAATAAATAATTGCAGAAGCAATCAAATCATTTGTAGAACATTAAAATATTCATAAGCTTAAAACCATATTACAAATTTAACAGATTTGCAGAAAAAATAACCGTGAAATGAAATCTTTTTCAATCTAAACGCATTTGGGTAAAAAGGTTAGCAAACGCTTGTAAATCTATACCAGTTTGTATAGGCAAACATCTAAAAGCGGGCATATTTCATGTTTAAGCGCGACGGGTCTTATAAATTTTTATATCGACTTACCTCCGCGTTGTTTTATTGTTCTAAGATGTAGTTCCTACTCTTCAACTAAATGGACTGTATGCGAATTATAGTACATGTTACTTTGCACTTTCACTGAGTTTTTTAGGGGTTTATCGATAAATTCGGCGGCACTATTGGCTAACTCACTGAACGCACAACTGTTTCGTTCCGATATCGACGAGAGAGTATTTTGTCACTACCCCTTTTCTACTTAATTTTCACATGCATAAAGGAGGTTTTACGACAGGATGTAACGGGATAAGGGATGACAGCTTTAGGATGCGATTTACAACTAAGAATTTAAAATAAATTTGACCACGACAACGTGCGACAAAGAGACCGAACATCCTGCCCACCAAAATAAGTATGAAGTAACTTATTTTATATCTAAAAATAATTATAGCTATTAACTAAGAAACCTAGACTGACAAACTTATATAAGTGAATATATGTATACCTACCATTAAATATTAAGTAACTGGCAGTAAACATAGTTTCACTAGGGGGCGTTTAACTAACCCTTGGAATGTCTTGACTGTAGCTACCCGAATGATACCGTCCCTACCAGGATGAACATCCACTACTTTTCCTAAACGCCACTGTAGAGGGGGGTTATTTTCTTCCTTTAAAAGGACAAGTGAATCAATAGGTAGGGTAGCGGAATTCTTCAACCACTTACCTTTTTGTTGCAACGTGTGCAGGTATTCAGTACGCTATTTTTTTCAAAACCCTTGTTGCATTTGCTGCAACAGTTGCCAGCGATTCAAACGAGAAGGGTTTATGGACAACAAATCCGGATCTGGTAACACTGGTTCAACATTAAGAAACTAACTCGGGGTCAAATATGAAAAGTCATGTGGTTTGCAACTCAGTGCGCATAGTGGACGTGAGTTGAGAATTGCTTCGATTTGAATCAATACCGTCGAGAATTCTTCAAGCGACAAAATTTGTTCACCGATAATTCTTTTCAAATGGGATTTTACTGATTTAATCCCGGCCTCCCACAACCCACCAAAATGAGGAGCAGCAGGAGGATTAAACACAAATTCGATTCCCTCAACGCCTGCCGAATGGCGCATCAATTGAGAGATTTCACAAGAGGTCCCAACGAAATTAGTACCATTATCACAACGGATTTGAATACATTTGCCTCTTCGAGCAATAAATCGAAGTAAAGCACCCAAGAAAGCATTGGTCGACAAGTTAGGCACTAATTCCAAATGGATAGCTTTAGTGCTGAAACAAATAAATAGACAAATGTACGCTTTCAATGATTTTGCGCCACGACATCGATTCATCATGACAGAGAAAGGTCCACCAAAGTCGACTTCCGTATGTAAAAACGCCTTACCTGGAGTTAACCTAGAAGCTGGTAAATCCCCCATAGGGGGGCATAAAGCCACAGGGTTTACACGAAAACAACGAATGCAGGATGTCTTTCATGACAATCTAATATAATAATTTCAGTCAACCGATGCGACAGAGGAAGCAAAATTGTAAATTTTGCATCATACGATAACTCTGAGTTACGTAGGTGACCGCCCACCCTCAACAAATCATGACTGTCTAGAAACGGACTAAGGCTACGAAGTTGTTTACTAACAAGTTTTCCAGTTTTAATATTTGCAATGTCTTGGGCAAAAACATTTGTTTGAACTCTTTTAATCAACAAATATATAGCCTCTTGCTGCTGAGCTAGAGACAAACCATCAGAATATTTTCAACGCAAATCTGCCGGACATTGAACATTACGAATGAAATGATGAATACATGTAATAATCCTACAAATTTTCTGCAGTTTTGAAAATTTATCCAATAACAAATCTAAAAAATTCTCAGACATAACGACTGTTAATGACAGAGTACGATGTTCGACGACCATCTGAGATGAGTCGATAAGTTTTGGCAGCGACGTTTCTGGCCATTCTTTGCTACGACGCACTAACCAGGAAGGACCTGTCCACTATCATGGATGTTGAACCAACTCTGAAGCCAAAAGTCCACGTGAGGCACAATCCGCAAGGTTATCCTGAGACTTAACATGAAACCATGAAGATGGAGGAATACGTTCTTGAATATGCGAAATGCGATTGCTAACGAATGTCTTCCACTTATGCGAGGAAGACCAAATCCAAGATAAAACAACAGAAGAATCTGATCACGCGAAAATATTACTAAATGATAAACTATCTGTATAGGTATTTTTCATGAAATCTACTAAATCTGCCAAGAGTACGGCAGCACACAATTTGAGACGGCGCAATGAAACGCGATTAGTAGGAACAACCTTCGATTTTGCGCATACTAAGGACATGGTAATAGTACCTTCTAAATCGAACGAACGAAAGTAGATCACAGCTGCATATCCGGCTTCAGAAGCATCGCAGAACCCATGCAACTCTACCTTTTTAAATTATGACATACGATGCGACGCGAAATCTCAATATTTGAAACCGCCGGCAATACACCCAAAAAATGTTTCCATTTTTGTACGACTTCCAATGGCGGCTCTTGGTCCCAACCGAGACCTAAAAGCCAAATATCTTGAACTAAACGTTTAGCGAAAAGTACTAAAGGCGCTATCAAACCGAGAGATTAAAAATTTTTGCGATAGCCGACAAAATATTACGCTTAGTGCAAGTGCGCTCTTCAACGTCTAAGTTGTATAAAAATGCATCTGTAATAGCACGCCACGAAAGGCCCGAAATTTTTATTGAACCACTATCTTTATCTTGAAATGTAATTGCTTCCGAACTGGACAGGGGCTCTTTCAAGTTGAACATCACTTCCGGGCAATTACTACTCCATTTTCTTAATTGAAAACCACCACTAGTGCAAATACTATTCAACTCACCAATTAATTGATTTGCAGCTTCAATCGAATTGCATCCAGTGACTAAGTCATCAACATAGGTATTGTTCGCCAATACCGATGACGCGAAAGGAAAATTAATCGATTCTAACCTTGCCAATTCTTGAACAGTACGCAAGGCCAAAAAAGGCGACGACGAAACTCCATAAGTCACAGTATTTAATTTAAAGTCCATAATAGGATGTACGCAAGGCCAAAAAAGGCGACGACGAAACTCCATAAGTCACAGTATTTAATTTAAAGTCCATAATAGGATCTGACGGAAAAAATCTCCAGACGATACGTTGATAATCACAATGAGTATCTTTAACCAAAATCTGCCAATATCAGCTGTAATTACGATAGGATGTACACGAAAGTGCAATAACAAAACTGCAATGTCTTTTTGCAGAGCAGGGCCAATAGCCAAGCCATCATTAATTGAATTTTCAGATTGATCCGGACACGAAGCATCGAAAACCACACGCAATTTGGTAGTAGTGCTATCACGCTTTTGTACAGCATGATGGGGAATGTAATACATTTTCTCATGAACCGACGAATTTTCAGGCGATTCAACTTTAACCATGTGACCGCCTTTCAAATAATTCTCCATAAATTTTTTATAATCCGAATACAATTCAAGATTTTTTAGCAAACGACGTTCTAAAGACAAAAATCTTTTAATACAAATCGATCTCATATCCATGAATGAGGGTTCTGAAATTTTAAAGCGCAAGGACACTATAACACGGCCGTCTTTATTACGTTGACCCCTATCGACGACGAAGGTAATTGATTACAAATGTTAGGCAAAATATAACACTCAATTTCATATGCTGGAGACCTTGCTCCCGAGGGGCTGACTACACACGATAGTGCACCAGACACCAACGACGAATTCAAGCCAAGTCCTTGAACAGTGACATTGGCTCTCCGTTTCTTTAAACCTAATTTCTGACAGCACCTTTTAGTCATAAAACTTTCCATGGATCCGTTATCTAAAATTACACGAACAGGTTGCAATTTTCCTGTATAATCCAGCACCGACAGACACCATTGTCGTAGCTAACAGCGTGGTTGTATGTTCTAATGACGTCGAAATTAACGAGCTAGTGGCAGGTTGTTTATGCACAACTGCCGACGACAGATTGTCTTCAATGGGTCTACTAGTAGAAGTAAGTCTAGGCGCCGCTCTTCGAGGAGACGCTGAGCTTTGACTATGGGTTTGTCTGCGTGGAGACACCGATTTTTCTCGTTTATCGAAGTGAAGTAACAAATTGTGCAACTGTTGACATTTTCTACACGACCAATCTAACTTACAATTTTTCATTGAATGTGAAGTATTTAAACTTTTAATACAAAGGTTTTTAAGCTTTACCACCTCAAATCTTTCTTGAGGGGTTTTATCGAGAAACTGCTTACATCTATAAATAGGATGCACAGCTTGACATAAACTACAATTTTTACCATCATTGGTGGTACTAACTAAAGAAGTTTTAGCCGAAGTGCTAACAAACCTTCCTTTTTCTCTTTCTTTCACGGAATCTCGAGATTTTAAGCATGTTCCTGAAGCAATATCATTTATTTCCAACACTTTACATTGTTTTTCAATGTACGACTTTAAATCTTTGAACGAAGGAATCTCGTCACTATTTCCTAATTCGAAACGCTTTAAAATCTTTGTATCTAATTTTTTTGATAACAGATTAAACAACATGAAATCTAATAAATCTATTTCCATCTGCTTTAACGCGAATATATTTTTATCAAAACAACTAATTAATTGCCGGAGTTTCGTGTGAGAGTCTGAGGAACTGACCTTAGGGCATTTTTCGAGAGCATTAAAATATGTTGAAAGTAATAACCTCGTGGACTGAAAACGATTAGTAATGATTTTATGGGCTTCATCGTAATCTACGACACTAATTAATCTACGAAATTAAATTATTAATTGACAAATGCAACTAATTAAAGTGCTCGCCCTACAAAAACGTGTAACGTTCTCCACAAATTCCTACCCCTTTGTTATATACTAAGTGTGATGAACCTGATGATTCCTCGAACTTGAGGACGAAAAATAAGGCAAGGATTTACAATAC
This sequence comes from Platerodrilus igneus, assembly GCA_036346225.1. NCBI lineage: Eukaryota > Metazoa > Arthropoda > Insecta > Coleoptera > Lycidae > Platerodrilus > Platerodrilus igneus. The sequence continues at coordinate 268,535 of JARFIW010001354.1, read as the reverse complement.
AATAACCCTCGTAAATTTAGTTTACACAAAAGACATGGACGACCGACACTAATCTTTGCAACAAAGGACAAGGGATATATTGTAAAATCTACCGTTATAACCAAATGTTTCTACCATTAAATGTGTAAGCACGATGCTAGTCTATTTGTAACACGTTCAAACATCAAAAAACTACGACAATGATTAAATTAAAGTATAAGGAGCGAAAGGAATTGGAGCTAATTAATTAATTAATCCGGCTCGAAGGACCATTTGTTTAAGCGCGAGGGGTCTTATAAATTTTTATATCGACTTACCTTGGCGTTGTTTTATTGTTCTAAGCTGAGTTTTTAGGGTTTATCGATAAATTCGGCGGCACTATTGACAAACTCACCGAACGCACAACTGTTTTGTTCCGATATCAACGAGAGAGTACTTTGTCACTACACCCCTTTTCTGCTTAATTTTCACATGCACAAAGGAGGTTTTACGACAAAATGTTACGGGATAAGGGATGACAGCTTTAGGATTTGATTTACAACTAAGAATTTAAAATAAATTTAACCACGACAACGTGCGACAAAGAGACCGAACATTTCATAAAGTATAGATATTTGAAGCGATAGTGTACGTGCATTTTGAAACGTACATAAGGTGCCAGACTTGGTAAAATAAGCATATGTTAAGAAAACATGGGAATACAAAGTTCCGATGTACGTACAAATTTGAACGTATGTAAATGCAATATTTAATAAGTCTTTTTACAAAGTTGCGAGATACGTGACATTTAGGACGTATATAAAATGCAAGATTTAATAAAACTCAACAGGTTACAGATATAACATCTTATAAGGTGCCAGACTGGGTAAAGCAAGCATATGTAAAGAATGCATGGAAATACAAAGTTCCGATGTACGTGCAAATTTGAACGAACGTATGTAAATGCAATATTTAATAAGTCCCTTTACAAAGCTGCCAGACACATGACATTTAGGACATACATAAAATGCAATATTTAATAGAACCCAACAGGTTGCAGATATAACACCTTGCAGATAAACATAATTGAAACGCCTTTTCCCCAGACTAAAGGCCGATAGTGGGCTATCAGCCAATGAGGACACGTGCAACATCGGGAAGGAATTTGTCTATAAAACTAACCAAAGCAGATAAACGAGAGGCATTCCATAATTGACGCGCTGACTGTACTAGTTGAAAGAAGATTATTACGTAAATTTAGTGAACGTTAAATTGAAAGTAACATAAATCAATAATTTCAAGTGAAACAGTAAAGTGCATTGAAATAAGCGTGTATAAAATTCTGCCGTTGAGACAAACGTAAATCTAGAATTAATTAGTAAGTAGAATCTTTGCAATTTATTAATTAAGGGCTCCAAGTAATATATCCAAGTAACACATCCAAGTAATACTTCAAAATACTGGATAAATATTTCAAGTAATATAATTAAATCACGATGTTAATATTCTAAGTTACTGGTATAAAAAACCAAGCTACCGGATTAAAACACTAAAGGTTAATACTTCAACACGCTAAGCTACTGAACAGACGATCGATTAGGGCCAAGAAGCTCCAGCAAGAAAAACGAGAAATATAAGGTCAGGATTATCTTTTCAATTTATAGTATGTTTCATTTATAATTTTACATAATTGGTGTATTCATAAGTGAGCTTAAAAGTTGCATGTAATTTAAATATTTGTGTAAAAGGTTAACAAAAATTTGATTAGTACGCAAAGGTACGTTTAAAAAGAAAGGGGATATTTCTTTGATCGTTCAATGCACACATGCATCCCGTCATCAGTTGGGTGTTTGTATATTATTTTACATTACATTTGAAGTCCAGGTCCAATGCAATGTCCAATATGTGATTTAGAAACTGTGCCATGGCTGCAAAACAAATATTTATTTTAATTCAGCTTTTTAACAATAAGGCATGGTAGTGCACTCATTTAGTGTATACTCTGTTTGTATATTCAGCTTACATGTCATCTTCAAGTTTACATTGCAGGATTGGAGGTGCCTTATTACTAGCAGTTTGTCATTATTTAGGCCCACAACAATCAAGTTCTACTTGATTGGCTGGTATGTGAGATGGGCTTTTTTAATCCACTGTTTGCAGTGACACCTTTTATGAATTATGTGGTCAATATTAAGCAGATAACTGGCTTTAATAGTCATTGAAGAAATCAGTAATTATATAAATTTAAAATACATATATGTAAACATATATGTTTAACTATTCTAAGATTTCCGACTATATTGTAATTAGCATTTATTGTGCATTGCAAATGAAAAATAATTTTGCTTCTAAGTTTTTTATAATTTTCCAACAAAGAAAGACTTTAATTAAGGTAAATTGCCTTGCAGGAAAATATTGATTTTACTAATGTATCTTCTTTCTCATATAAGATACGCCAAAGTTTTAGTATTACACTTCTCATCTTTTAAATATTTTTGTTATAACATAATTTATAGACTAGAATCTTAACCCATCATCATTTTTTGTTTTTCTAGTTTGAAAGCTTCTAGGCTATTTTATTTCAATCTTTTATAAAAATATTGTTAAAGTTATTAGTAGAACTAAGTTTTATAAAGCAGCAAAAATGCTTAGTTTTATTAAATGTTATGTAAAATTAGTTCGACTAACATTTTTAAATTTTTAACATTATACAAAAATTGCAAAATATATTTACCCTTTAAAACATGAAAGCTTTTATATGTAAAAGCGAATCAGGTTGTTGTCTACAAAGATAACGAACAATTATTAATTGCCTTTTTAAATTTTTAATTCCTACGTAACTGAGCATTGGTCATAGATTATATTTCCTATTAGAAAAAAAATGTTGATATGATTGATATATATTCCTTTATATTTTATAAGTAATTATTTTCACTATTTTTTACTTGTCTTAAAATTTTGTTTTGAAAATATATTTATAGATTACCAACATTTTTGTATTCTAAATAATAATAAATAAGTAAATAAGTGCCCTTATTTTGAAAGATGTAGTGCATAAAAGAAAAAAAATTAGACATTTTATAAAAAGGACAAAGTTTAGCTCACAAAAGTCCAGCTGCCCCTCCACTTATCCCTAATCGTGGAAAAAAGAAACTTGACTATACTATACTAATTACAAATGTCATTATAATTGTGTAATTATAACTACACCTATAGGAGCAGAAGTATTAATGTAATTAAAAGAAACAAAATAGTCAAATTACAGTAGTAGTAATGCAAAGAACTAAGCAACACCTTGCAACAGCAAAATTAGCATAGAATCTTAATTCCATTAAGCAGAGTAATCCGGAAATAAGGTTGAAGTAGCATAGATGCACTTCATACACAGTGCACTTCATACACAGCGTCATCTTAGTCAGTACGACAGTATTAAAGTGTTACATAAAAAAGATTTCACGTTCAAAATGAAAAAAATGTCTATTTGTGAAAATCAGCTTTAGATTATAATAAGCACTTTTTAAACACTTAGAAATATGACCGATAAACCTTGAGTCATTGTCAAAGTGATCATCTATATTTTTAACTTTATCTGAGTGAGGTATAGTGGAGTTACCAATGTTATTACGATGCTGTCGATTAGTTTGCTTCTGTCACATTTTGACCCACAGATAGTTACGTAAGATTCATTAGAGTTGATAGGTTCGTGATTTTAAAAGAATTCAGAAATTTGTGTCAAATTGTTAATAATTTAGTATCATCTGCATAAGTGATATTTACAAGATAGTGTTACTTTAGGTAATTGAGATGTGTAAATAGAAAATAAGAGGGCCTAAAATGTAGCCTTGGAATATTGCAAAGGTAGCTAATCGAAACTTAGACATGTTGTTCTCATATTCTATTATCTGTAATAGATTTGAAAGAAATGAATTCATTAGTTGTAGAGCACTATCAGAAAATCCAATATAGTGTAATAAGACAGACATAATTTTATGAACAATATTGTCAAACGCCTTAATAAAGTCTAGTAACAGTAAGCATGTAACAGCGTCCAGGTAATATGCTTTTAAAAATCCTCAGATATTTTCAATAATGCAGTAGCACAACTGTAGCCACAACGAAACCCAGATTGCGTAGTTGGAATTATGTTGTTTAGCTGGAGACTCTGCAAAATTTGCTCCTCAAGCACCCTTTCTAAGATTTTGGACATGGCTGGGAGTATACTTACTGATTGGTCACAGATCTGCCAAGTTTTCAGGTTTGTTTTCTTTGGAAAAGGAAAAATTATTGTATTTTTCCACAAAGAGGGAAATATATTTTGTTCAATACAAGCGTTTATTATATGAGTAGTAAAAGGTAAAATGAATGACCTAAAGAGTTGGATTAATAAGATATTTATTCCATCAATCCCTGTTGCTTTATTTTTAATGCTCTGTTAATTTTGAAGACCTTATTTTCTTTGACAGGTTTGGTTTCAAACACAGCATGTAGGGAGTCACGCACTGCTGAATTATGTATGGGCAATAAATTGAAATAGATTTGACCTGTAGGAATGAAATCTAAAAAGTAGGTATTAATTTTGTCAACATCACGTAAATTGTCCAATATGTGATTCCTAGATTTGCATAAGTTAAGATTGCCTATTTTATTCCAAAAGACTCTACGAGTGGTATTCTGAAATTTAAAATTATTATATGCCCTTTTTTCTATTATGATAGCACAGTTTACCTCATTACGAAGTTGCTTGTAATTGTTTGAGTGTTTCTGTAGTTTAGAAGCTTTAAAATGTGTTAATACTTTATCTCTGGTTTTCATCATGTCAAGTATACAGTCTGTTAACCAAGGAGTGTAAGGTTTACAAATGCAAACAATAGTGAAAGATGCAAATAAATGCAATAGGAATAACATATCGTCGGCAAGGAATTGAACTTTCATATCAATTTCATCTAGGTTATAAATTATTTTCCAGGGCATCACCCTCATAAAGCTATTTAATTACTCATAATTACAATTTTAAAATTCCCAATACTTATCGTAAAGTTATTGGTGGAAAAGATTTAATCATATTTAAGATACAGTAATTCAACTCATGATTACTGATATGGGAGGCTGGGTAGGCTCTAGATTCTTTTACAATGTCATTACTGGAAATCAAAACAAAATCAATTAGGGTTGCACTGCTGACTAATATCCTTGTGGGCTGTTTAATTAGTTGAACAAGACCCAAACCATTGAACGTGGCATTAGCTAAACATGATTGAGGAATCACCACTAAATTACTGATGCATAGTATAATGTTGGACAGAATGGATTCAATGATATTTAAAAAAGATTTGTATAGTCCTTTTGATCGTTTATAACACATACATACAATTGTTCACTAGAATTTGTTTCAATAATAGAATATGGAAAATGAGATTTTAGATATAACCCAACTCAGACAAAACAGTGAACTCAAACATAATTGTTTGTATTACTAGTGGAACGCGGTACAATAATAACAAAATAAATTTTTTAAGATGGTGATTAGATGACAAATGACCTTTTGTATTTTTATCAAATTGAAATTTTTTTTGTTAAAATCCTAAATAGCATGTTATAGATGCCAGTTAGTCTGATATTTTGGTTATGTCACATTAGATACTAATAAGTATACGTTTCACCATTGTCATATGGAGTAGAATCAGGATAAGAAGTGGACTACTACTTCTGAACATGTAGACTCACATGTTGTATTAAACCGAAATGTGTCTTGTAGTAAAGTTACTTCTGGACGAGTAGACCTACACGCCTAATTAATAAATACTGTATTATAACAAAGTAGATGAAGAACAAAGTGAAAATCCTGGTTTATGTGCGCAAAATTATTTTCAGCATGAGTAAACAATGAACTCCGATTGGTTGTTATTTTTATGCTTAAATAAAAGTTACAGTTTGTATTTTGGTGCAAGCAGTACCACTTTCCATATAGAGGGAGTTGATAAATCTCATCTCTGTTAATATTGGTGTGATTCTTACTGATTTCCACCGATGCTCCAGTTCTGTTATGTTGAAAAATGGAATTTTGTTATTGTTTTTATTTTGTGTTGGTATATGGTCACTATTGAACGATTGTAGTAACTATTTTTGAAGTATTAATTATGTTTATTTATTCTGTTGCATGACGATCACACTCTTTTCTCGATGTATGGCATACAATTGCACGGTATGTTCCATACGCCTGTAGTTGCAAGGTTGTTTTCAGAATCTACAGGGGAGTGTAGTAATTGGAAGATCTTAGTAACAGGTTTATAAATAGTTTTAATGTGTTTCTATAAGACTTTACCATCTTAGTTAGTTATTATACATACATATGGAAGAAGTGATAAAAAAGAAAAATAGAAAAACCATTATACTTTCAAGTTGTGTGGACGAAGGTATGAATCGATCATATTAGTTATATACTATTTTGTATCATCAACCAATAGTTTAGTGACTTAACATTTGTCAAGTTAGATATTAATGTAAACAAAAATGAATTATTTGATGGGAAGAAAGGATGACTAAAACTGCCTACTAATTTCCTTATCACAAAATTTCTTAAATGCTTTCCTTATAATCACAAAATTTCCCAAATGTTGATGCACAATTTTGAATTAGCGGTGGCACAAAATAGTACAAAACTAATGAAATACATTTCAGGTGTTTCCATTTACAATTGTTTTTCAATTAAGAAGTCGTTGGACAATAAAGCCAGGACCATGTACAATGAGTCACTATATCGATGTTGTTACTGGTCACAAAATCGACAGCTTGTGCTATGTGCATGCTTGCATTATCGCGATAAACAATAATTTTCCTGGTTTAAGTTGTTTTTTCTAATTTTAGTGTTAACTTCTCCCAAATAAATTGTAGTATACCGTTTCACATTAACTGTCATTGGATCTTCGCATTTTTAAACTTCATATCCCTGCTGATGTGTACTGTGAATGTAGATTTAGAATTAAACTAAATTGTGAGGATTAATTATCAGTCTATGCCTGATATAGTTGGATCATATCTCCACATTAACAAGTAAATTGTCCCATGGCACTATTTCAGAAATTTTGTCTTAAGTGTGTCCTCTAAAAGTTTATTGTGCTATGTTTGAGTCAAGGTTGCATTCTGTTATCCCTTTTCGAGGAAACACTTCTAAGGGCAAAATGCAGGTAATGTTTAAATTATGAACCCGAGAAATTCACGTTATTTTGTTTATCAGCAAGAGGTATATAGTATTAACCCTTATTTAAAAGGCTTCATTCGCACTATTTAGTTTTGAAATTCTAATGCTTTTTTTTTACGAAAATAAACAAAATTCTGTTATTGTTAGTTGCACTCATACCCACAATAGGGGTTTTGCTGATAATGTTTATAAAATTAAAACATCATCCACAACTACTCAAAAATCTTCCCAATATGTGACCTATACACTGTACAATAAATTAGTTGACAAAATAAAAGTTTCAAAATCACTTTCACTTTTAAATCTGTCTTATTAGCCTTGTTTCAAAAACGTTGCTACTATTCAGTAGAGTTTTTGAATAATTTCTGAGGTCTGAACTGTGATGTAAAATACATATCATGTATTGTTGTAGATGCTTATACATTAGTATGAACTAATTGATATTTCTTAATACTTGTGACAATGAAAATTTTATAGTTGAAAAAATATTACCATATTGATTTATGGCTATAAATAATATACATACATATATGAACCACCACTATTAACTATTTTATCATAGTATGCAAGTACACTCATGAATATTACCAGAGTTCTTGTAGAGTGGCATGTTAAAATTATAGATTACAAATATATGATGTTCTGCAAAATCTTTTAGGAACTCGAACAAGGTTTTCAAATTACCGTATTTTCTTGAATCTAATGCGCCATCGAATGTAAAGCGCAGCTCGTTTTTGATGTGCAAGATTTTCAATTTTAATATTTTCTCGAATCTAATGCGCATCACCTACATCACAACAATAATTAGGTAATAGAAATCTAGGTACATGTACCTAAATAAAAGTCTAGCAAATTGAAAAATTTGCTTTATTTAAACTGTATGTGGAATATTCATTCATATCATTAAGTTTACTATACTGTCTTAAAATCGGAGATTAGGTATAAAGTTCTAGTCCATATTTAAAGAATGTTTTCAAATTAACTTGCGTACATACCAATTTTCAAGGTAACTGATCTTCTGAATCGGAAGAATCTGACGAAACGTTATCGGAATCGCTAGTACCTTCATTGTCTTCCTCATCTTCATTCCAAAGAACGTCATCTTCTGTCCCATCTAATGCATTTGAGATGGAGCATTTCTTAAAGGACTTTTCAATGAGATTGACCAGAATATTTTTCCAAGCTACTGAAATCCAATGCGAGACAGTATCAGGCGAGGCACGCTTGATTTTTCCGGTCGGGGTCAGCTCACGATTGGGATTGCATAACCACTTATCGTACTGTTCTCGAACTTTATTTTTAAATGATTTATTTACACTGACATACAGTGGTTGTAAAATGAACGTCATACCTCCTGGAATGACAACGAGTGTTGTGTTCATATCAGACATTTTTATTTTAACTTGGTCAGTCATATGGCCTCGGAAGGAGTCTAAGCAGAGCATCGATGGGATATTGAGAAGAGCGCCAGGTCGCTGACCCCACACATTCGTAAGCCATTCCAGCATTAGGTTTTCAGTCATCCACCCTTTCTCCTGGAATCACACAATTACATCACTGGGGTAGAGATGGCAAGTTGTTTTATTTTTTGGTGACGTTTTTCTTTAAAAAATTAAAATTGGAGGAAGCTTGTTGTCATCTGCCGTAATGCCCTGCATTACGGTAATCCACTGCGTTTGGCATCCACTCGTCCTTATTCGTACCTCTTTTGCGCCATTCTCTTCAATTGTGTAATTGTTGTCATATCAAACCAAATTTGTGTTTCATCCACATTACCGATCTGTGATAGTCGATAATTGACCTTTTGTCGAAGCTTAATTGCATGACGTTGAAAATTAAGTAATTTTTCTTCGAAATTGGAAGGGAGTTTCTGACATACAGTCGTTTGCCGCCTCAATGATAGTCCAGTTCTTCTCATGAAATGCTCAGCCCAACCACGACTATACTTAAATACATCACGTGGTATTTTCAGGTCGACAGCCACTTGGGAGCTTTACGTTGTATTGTTTTACTTGTCACGGGTAGTCCATTTCTTCTACTCTCAGTAACAAATTCCAGCACTTTGGTGTCAACTTGAGGATGTCTTCCTCGCTGAGGACCTGTTAGTTTTTTCTTGATGCCCAAAAACAAAAAATTGCTGTTTTATGCTGCCGCCATAACCTAATGTTGCTATCTGCTATGCTAAACTCTTTGGAGTTTGCCGGTTTCCATGTCGTTCAGCATGTAAAATAATCTTTCTCTTGAAACTGGCTTCATACGACACTCTTCTCTGTTTCCGGTCCATATTGAATGAAAACAATACCTAGTATAGGTCGTAAGTGCACTACAGCAGGCTACAGTCTACAATACGATACACGAATACGAATTACGCGTCTTCTACGGTACGTCTACTATAAAGGTTAAGTTATCGAACTCGCTGTTGGGAACAAACTGAAACTGAGGTAGCAGGTTGTCAGTTGTTCCCTCTTAAATTTAAATTCCATGAACAGTATGACTCATCAGTAAGATAGTGAATAGGCACTTTCTCCAATCTACTACAAACAGGATATAAACATCTTGTTGGGTCAATTACTCATATTTGTTGATTTTTACTAATACCAATAGGTATGTTATTCATTCTAACATGCGCATTAAATATGGTTTCAATCAAATCTGCAGAAAATATGCGATTTTAGTGCGTCATCGATTCTAATGCGCACCCTGAATTTTGAAACTAAAAATGGACAGAAAAGATGCGCATTAGATTCGAGAAAATACGGTAATAGCAGCTGTTGCTATGTAAATAACAAATATGTATAACATATTAGATTCATTGGAACAATTACAACATACGATATCAATCGTTAATATTGCAGTTGTGATTTTAATTAGATCAAGAGGTTTCACCACAAAAGAATTTTTAATAGCTAACAGTACTCCGCCTCCATGAGAGAGACCTATATTGTCATATTTACAATCACCATGCATTACAGTATACTGGTCAGCAAACAGCTCGGAACTTAAGATAGCGGTTTATAACCATGGAGGCGGCTCCATAGCGTAGTGGTATGTGTGTGACTACTACTCCCAAGATCCCGGGTTCGAATCCCGACACGGTCGCTTGAAAAATGTTAGAAGAGCATTTTTCACAAAAATACACCCTCGTTCGAATGAGAGGTAAAATGGAGGTCCCGTGTGTGAGTGTTGTCACGCACGTTAAAGATCCTTACCTTGCTTGGAACAGCAAGGGTTCGGCAAAATTCCAAATTTTCCAGGTAAAAGAAAACTCGCTTCCTGGCCAATGTATTACTTTTGGGTGGAGCATTAGAAAAGCACATGTAAGGTTTATAACCATGGGCGGCTCCATGGCATAGTTGGTATGCATGTGACTACTAAGCCCAAGGTCAAATCTTGACACGGTCCGCTTGAAAAATGTTAGGCGAGCATTTTTCACAAAAATACGCCCTTGTTTGGATGAGAGGTAAAATGGAGGTCTCGTGTGCATGTTGTCATGCACGTTAAAGATCCTTACCTTGCTTGGAACAGCAAGGGTTCAGAAAACTTCAAAATTCTCTGGGTAGAAAAACTCGCTTCCTGGCCAATGTAGTACCTTCGGGTGGAGCATTGGAATACCAAATGTAAGGTTTATAACCATGTTTCTGCTAACACTATTACTACATATTCACAATTTGAGCAGGCAGCATAGAATGATTGCTCTTTTGTTCTTAGTCCACACACATTTTGAAAGTAGCACTTTGTAATACTAGAAGCTTTATTTTTTACAGCATTAATGGTTGTTTGTTGCTATGATGAGGGTTGTATATAATTTGTATGGCTTTTCATTCTCTGCAGCACTGCAGCATATACTGGACAAGACGAATCAACTGCTGAGTGTGAGATACCACTGTTTTGATTATAAATATTGTATTGAATGCGGTTACCACATTTACGTTAATTTGCAGTGCGGAATCTGCAGTCATGGCCTTCTGTGCACTTAATACAAATAAAACTAAATTTTTGCATTCATTGGCTTTATGGCCCAAAGATACACATTTATAACATTTTGTGATGTGAAAAGATTCCTGTATCTTACAGCATCTCATATTCACATACAACTTATTTAAAAGCAGTATACTATTAAATGTTAATCCATCAACTTGTAGAACTATAATACCTAATGTCAAACGTTGGTTTTTCTTACAACCTTCAGCAAAAATTGTCTGTGAGAGTACTAATATTGAGAGAAATAGGATATTTACTCAGTTCAGCATTATCAATTAGAATTTCTTTCATATTACAACCCAAAATTTATTATTTTAGAGTTACTCTTTAGATGAAAATGTGTTATATTTTCAGGATATTGATTATTTATTAGCACTTTCAGGTTGTCAGCATTGGCCGTGTCAGCGCGATAAAAATATGCCGTTCCCTCAGCACCTCTTCTGATGAAGTTCACTTGCAAGTGTGTGTCTTAGTATTAGTAACTATTTCACATATAATCTTTACAGATGATTCAGTTGCTTGCGTTGTGTTGGATTTTATTATTATGAATGAATTTGTATATTAAAATTCTCCTTATTAGTTGAAATATTACTAACAACATCCTCTATAGCAAGCAGATGAATAGGATTTATTATAGCTTGCACTTTAGCAGAATGTGATGCTTTTCGAGCGGTTTATTAATATTTGCCTGCCATAGATCCTTGTAAACCACAGATAACTTCTTTTTAGCTATGTGAGAATATGACTGTTGTTTGTTGTTACTGTTGGTAGTATCATCTATATTATCAGTCTCAGTGGATTGTGCTGGCAGTTGAGAGCTAAGAGTTGCGTAAGTACTGTGAAATATTGTAATTTGTTCATCAGCAACTCAACTGACAGCTTTACTCTTAAGTAGGTTAATGCTTTCATCTAATAAAACACACTTATCACTAAGTTGTATAACAAGTTGTTTCAGATAAAAATTTTCTAATGCATCCCCATTTAAATTATCTTTTTCAGTGGCTTTATCCAGTGAACAGCAAATGACACGCATATGGCCAATGATTCGACAGACTTCATTTGTGCAGCACAACTTTGATGAAAAATATATCCACAGGTAACACAAAACAGCTCTTTACACCTCTTTTTGCAGCATTTACAATGAAATTCTTCCTCATATACGGATCCATCATTTGTATTTGCAGCCATGTTATTAATAAATATAAGCTTTCAGTATTTGAGTATACAATGATATATTATGTATTAATTAATATATTTTGTTTTGATCAATTATTGATAAACACTAGATTATTTATTCACACTAATGTTCAGCAGTTGTGTACTGATTATTTACTACTCGTCAACACTAAATGGTATTTTTACTGCATTAGTTAAATGTTTTGTATCAATGATGCACTTAAGTAGAAACAGTAAATTTTTCCACACAAATTGATATAACTTTTGTATTGTATTTTGCAATAAAGCCACAGAAATTATTTAATTATTAAAAGAGCACAAGTCGCTTAGAAGGTTTCAAGCAAATTACTAGCAATTCATTTAGTTAGTTTTTAATAGTAAATAAAACCAATATGGTTTTATCAAATTTTTACACTAGTGATTATACAGAGTGGAAATTTTAACTCAAACAAAATCTGTAACTTAATAAATACATGTTTGTCACAAAATTCTTGAAGTATGTCAATTTTTCATTAATGGGACATATTACAAAGAGGTTTGTATATGTTTTTAATTATCTGGGGGATTGAAGCAACCTCAAACTTTTTTTTAAATGGAAGGGTAGGTTGATTAATTTTTTATCTGAGCTTTTTCAATTGCAAATACAATGACATATTTTCTTGTTACTTTTATAAGTAATGTATCAGAAAAAATAAAATAAGGAAATGTTTTCTGAAACTCCATCAGTGCAAAAAGTGTTCAAAGTGCCTTCCACCTTGTTGCTGACAATACCCTAATCGTTAATAAAAAGTATTCAGAACATTAGTTGCACTTCCGGCTTTACTTGCCTAATTTCATGCCTGATTCTTTGTTGAAGCTCGGCGATGTTGTTAGGTTTGCTAGCAGAACATTGTTTTTTTTAGATATCCCCATAAAAATCTAATACGGTAAAATTGGGTGATCTTGCTTGCTACTCAATGGAACTCTTCTTCCAATTCATCTATCTGGAAACCCTTCATTGAGAGAGGTCCGAACATATTGAGCAAGATGTGGTGGTGCCCCGTCTTGTTGAAACCACATCTGTTGGTCAAATAAATCGGGATCCAAATTATTAGGGAATAAAATTGCTAAAGCAGGAATCAGTCATCTTGGAGCATAGTTAGGTATATTTTTCCAGTTTTTCTTTTATTCAAAAATACATTAAAGTGGTTTCAGAAAACATTTCCTTATTTTATTTTTTCAGACACATTGTTTATAAAAATTAACACAAATATGTAATTGTATTTGCAACCGTAAAAGCTTTAGGATAAAAAATTAATCAACCTATCCTTCCATTGAAAAAAAGTTGGGAGTTGTTGCAACCCCAGATAATTAAAAAAATAAACAAACCTTTTGGTGATATGCCCCATTGAAAATAAAGATTGACATGTTTCAGGAATGACGATCAAAATTACAGCTGTAAACCAACTAATAAATATACATATTAGGTAATTGCACAAGGCAAGTTGATAAATACTAAGGGTATTAGTTAATAAGATGAAATAATAACTTAAACTTTTATGCAAAACCTAAGTGATCATTTCAAATCGAACTAGTAATAGAAAGATAGAAAATATAAGGTCCCAGACAGGATTCATACCTGAAAAACACATCGGCCACGAAAGCCAAAGATACAGGTTTGAATTCTGTTTGGGACCTTATATTTTCCCTCTTTCAATTACTATCTCGATGTGAAATGATCACTTAAGGCTTTGCATAAAAGTTTAAGTTGTTATTTCATCTTGTTAACTAATGCTTTATATATATATATATACAACAATATTTACGTATTTTTACTTTTACCTTAAAACGAAACATTCATAACCACAAGTAGTTTTCAAACTCGTATTGATTACAGTGTATCAGTAATTAGAATATTTATCAATTCTATTTGTTAACACTATTTAAAATTATAAATAACTCATGCACATTACATGTTAAAATATTAATGCTTTTCATAATACCACCAATTTAGACAAATTTATTTGCATATAGGTAGGCTAGTATTGTTTGTCGCTAACATTAAACTAATATTCATTTTATCTGAAATGGTAGTTATAATTTTAGTAAGATAATCGTATGGTCATAATCTGTTTTAACCGGTTAATTACATTGAAATTTATTTCTTTCTATATGTAGAGATTATGAATCAATGTTTATTGCTCTGTTTTATTTAAGTATATTATGATATATTTTACTTAGTTTTAATATGTCTTTTCATTAACTGCAGTAGGGGTTTTGCTATATAAATCATTTCAAGTATTTCTCGTTTTTTTTGGTTTATTTCAGTTTTTATAATTTTTGTTTGGTTAAAATCAAAATTATGCTTTGCTGTTGTCTCATGCTTAGTAAGTGCTGTCTGATTTTTCTTATTGTATTTATGACCATTAAGGCGTTTTTCAAGATGTTGTAAGCTTTGTCCAATATATACATGTTTACAGTTTGTTTGACATGGAATTTTATATATGCTGTTTTTTTTTATTTTTCCGTACTTGATCTTTTAGTTTACTAAATAAATTTTTGGTCAAATTAAAACTTCTGTGTGCTATTGCTAGGTTGTATTTTTTTTTAACAGGTTTCGTAGTTTCTCCGAAAGCTCGAGTAAATATGGTAGTGATATGAATTTTAATTTTTTATTGTCTGTTGTCTCAGTTAAAATATTGTTCTAGAATTTATAAATGTAAATAACGAATTAATTTTGATATCGCTGTTGTTGTTGCAAATGTTGATTTTATACGAAGAATTAACTAGCACCTACATGGCTATTTGCTTGTAATTTTTTTATATTAACAATTTATGCCTCCTCATAATACATTAACAATTGCACGACTTTTAAACATTAATGCAATTCTCAGTGTGACTAAATGCGTTTCTTATTAACAATTTTCCTTGATAAATTAACGAAAGATATCCATTAAATGTACATCCATGTAACTAATACAAAGCATACTTTTATATACATAAGTCTTGTGAAAGTTGGGATTTAGCTCTTGATTAACCAAGTGGCATCATTTTCTCAGCAATATATAATTGCAAATATTGGTAATTGCACAGGCAAATTAATTTTTAATATTTTATTAGTTATTAAGATGAAATGATCATTTAGGTTTTGCATAAAAGTCTAAGTTATTATTTCATCTTATTAACTAATACATATGTATATACAAGGTAGGAATTATGTACCATATTTGCTAAAAGTGATAGAACAATTAAAAATAGGCGATCTTTTTTATGCTTTTTCCACAACTCAATAATAAGAGAGATACAACTCTGTAAAAGGGCTTAATGAATTTTTTTTTTATTTTTAAATATTTTTCAAACACTTGAATAACGTATTCATAGTTTAGGGGTGCATATATAATATTAGGATATAATTTATTTTACTACTTATTCCATTCCTTATGATTAAGGGATAATTTTGAGTGGTGTGTGTGAATTATCATATCTTTTTTTTAATTTGCAATTATTTCAACTGATTTTTTAAAACATGATTCTCCAGATTATTCTTATGCAAAAAAAGTTATATTCTTTCATTTTGATAAATATTACTATTTGTGAATAATTTAGGGTAATACTTAGCATGTATATTATTAAAACAAATGTTAGTGAAACAGTTCAATTGTTTTTAGATATCACTTGGACTTCATAGAAATCTTGATATTAAAGTGTTGTTGATAAAAGATGCTTTTATTCCTAAGCTTACTTGAATTATTAAAGGACTTTGTTCGGGTTATATAAAAAGACAATGCTTAGTTTTACTTTAAAGTATCTGATATTGTAAAATTTATCTAAGTGTAACAAGTACACCTTTTCTTTTTAGAATAGTTTAGAGAATCATGTTTATAGAAAATTTGTTGATATAATGCAAATTAAAAAAAGATTTGATAATTTACACGCACTGCCCAATATTACTCGTATTCATAAGGGATGAAATAAGATTATAAATTTAATTAACATAATGATTTACACACTCTTAAAATGTTAATCTGCTATCTAACAGCTTCTGGAAAATATTTAAAAAATGTCATTTTGCCTCTTCATAAGATTGTATCTCTATCTCCCTTATGAAAACTTGAAACTATATACTACATTACTTGACATAATTGGTTTTAATTCATCACATTTGTAATCAATTACTTTAGTTGCTAAAAAGCATTACCAAATAACATAAAAACATTTAAAACGAAATAGCCATTTTACATTGGAACAAAAGATTTGTTTTGGTGAACACTAATTCAACACATTTCCTAAATAGCCATCATTTGTTGCAATTCAAGTCCGGCAGCATTTTGTAATGTTGGTGGAAACCTTTGCAAGAACTGCCTGCTTCACTTTTATATCTTATTCAGCACCCATAATTCTAACGACTAGTTCTAACTCTGTATTCACCACTGCTGAGTATACCAAGGTTCTCCTTTGATCCCAGAAAAAGAAGTCTAGCAGAGATAGGTTGGTGCTTCTGGCTGGCCTAAGAAGATAAGGCCTGATTACATTTTCCCCTATGATTCTAGCCTATCTATTTACTACAAAACTCTGTTGATGTGTATAAATAAATGTTGTATGGGAATTCTCATCAGCTTACAAGCTCTTATTTTTATAATTAAATACCCCATCTCTTGTGAAGCAAGCCTCATCTGTAAACAAAATAAAAATTTTAAATTGCCTTTGAAGATTACATTGCTAAAGAAGCCAAAAATAGAATATGTCTGGAAACGCTTTGTTAGCGAGTTACGGCTAACAAAATATTTTGCCTGATTTTCTGGGAAAGGACGGAAATAAAGCCAAACTGATTTATTATGGCATTAAGTTAGGTGTTAAATTTATTAGATTTTATGTAAAATGAACTGAAAAATTGAATAAAACATATCCCAGACCTCTAGGATCACCCATATCTGAGATACCAGACAAAATACGCAAAATTTGGTCTCGAAAACCATGCTTTGTTTAGATTTGAACTACATTAACTTCATTAAATGGGTAATAAACACGCAAACTTTTTAAACAAAACTGTAGTGAATTTAATTCTGAAGAGATGTAAAATAGGCCAATAATAAACAAACACAAAGTTTAAAAAATAAATGTTTAATTAAATCAACATATGAAAAATAGACAGAAAATGCAATATCTGTTTATTAAATAAATGTTCTACGTAAAAACAAACCATTTTAATTGCTGATTCTTTTATTCCAATTTCCATACCTTATAAATGGTGTTTGCAATGATTTCCTTGATAATTTATGCATAATCTGGCGCGTTTAATGAAACCACATGTAGCCCTTTGGCTTTATTTCCGCCTTTTCCCAAAAAATCGGGCGAAATATTTCACTAGCCATAACTCGCTAACAAAGCATTTCCGGACATATGTTTATATGAACTTTTTTCATTATTTTCATGAGAGGAAACCACCTTAGAAGTTTGTCGGGTGCCTTGTGGGACATATATATATATATATATATATATATATATATATATATATATAATGATGATATTCTTGAGCTTTTATTATGATAATATAAGAATTTTAATTTTTTTTTTTGGTATTAAGGTCTAATTAACCATGTAGATATTCAATAGGATGATTTATTTTTTATTATACTCGAAACGTTTCGCTGAACATATTAGCCTTTTTCAATGGATATTCATGTCTGAAAGTAGAATTACATAACTAACCAAACTATTTTTATATATAATCATATTTTTGTTTGATGCAAACAGTTTCTCACCTCAAATATAAGATTACCAATAATTAAGTTGCCCACACAATCATTTGGTTTCAATAATGTCAATCCATATCTTGCTAGGATTATACAAAACTGTTTAAAATTTTTTATTTATGTAGACCATTTGATTTGTATACATTGAATGTTCTTATATATTTTTATAGTACAGCTATATGGCTGTTTGTCAAATGCTAAATTTTTTTTGTATTTATTTTGAATTTTAATACTGGGTAATATTTAAACATGTACACATCTGATTTCTAAATTATAAATTACTCTGTGTTAAGGAGTTGTATGATAACAAATGAGTTGAAATATTTAATTAATATTTGTCTTTATCAATTGCACATTGAGTTAACATTATTTATAGGTATACTTTTATGTGTGTTTATTTTTTATACAGGATATATTAATTTGAACCTTATATAAGGTAGAGTAATTTATAATTTAGAAATTAGAGGTGTACAAGTTTAAATATTACCCAGTATTAAAATTCAAAATAAATACAAAAAATTTTTAGCATTTGACAAACAGCCATATAGCTAGCTGTACTATAAAAATATATAAGAACATTCAATGTATACAAACCAAATGGTGTACACAAATAAAAAATTTTAAACTGTTTTGTATAATCCTAGCAAGATATGGATTGATATTATTGAAACCAAATGATTGTGTAGGCAACTTAATTATTAGTAATCTTATATTTGAGGTAAGAAACTGTTTGCATCAAACAAAAATATGATTATATATAAAAATAGTTTGGTTAGTTATGTAATTCTACTTTCAGACATGAATATCTATTGAAAAAGGCTAATATGTTCAGCCAAAACGTTTGGAGTATAATTAAAAATAAATCACCCTATTGAATATCTACATAGTTAATTAGACCTTAATACCCAAGAAAAATTTATATATATATATATATATATATATATATATATATATATATATAAACATTTTAGGTAGTTAATTACACAAGGTAAGTTGATAAATACTATTGTATTATAGTGAATAAGATGAAATAATAACTTAGACTTTTGTGCAAAGCCCAAATGATCAATTCAAATCGAGCTAGTAATTGAAAGATGCAAAATATAAGGTCTTGGACAGGACTTGACAAAATACCAAACGTAATTGAAAGTTAGGTTGATGTATCGTCGTGTACACGATTTAAATTTGTAAATTTCCCAATTATCGTCATTGGTCTCGGTGGCGTAATTGGTAAACGCATGGTTCCGGCAAAACCAGGATACAGGTTTGAGTCCTGTCCAAGACCTTATATTTTACATCTTTCAATTACTAGCTCGATTTGAATTGATCATTTGGGCTTTGCACAAAAGTCTAAGTTATTATTTCATCTTTTCACTATATATATATATATATATATATATATATATATATATTGCAGTGAAGTTACCTGATAATCATGCCCCGTAGATTGGGTACTCAAAATATGCAGTGAAGTTTCGCTTGAACAATCATATACGTCAAATTATGTCACACCAGCTCAATGCGTACAAAAATGGATACGAACATCTTCATAAATTTTCACAATATCAACAACTAAATCCTTTTAAATTTCCTAAATTTAATTTATTTCAACACTTCTTTAAATTCATTTCAAGTAGATGGGCCTATCTTGAAACCCTAAATTGAAATTTACCCTGAATGCATAAATAAATTGCATTTTGTTTTAAACTACTCTAAAGACCCGTTTACTCTTTACATCAACATTATTCTTCATGTATTTATACCTTCAAATATTAAATTCATATTGTCTTTTTCATATAACCTTCAAAATAAATTTTATGTTCATGATGTTACGGTTTAAATTTTCATTACACTTCAAATTAACTTTATTGCAAACACTTATCTTACATACATGTTATTTACAAGAACTTAATTCAAATTTATTACGTTATATTTTTTAATCACAATTTATCGTGCTTTTCCACACTGCTTTTATTATGCTATAATATTCAAATATAGACATGAGACTCAGTAACCTAATTTAATTCTTTATACACTTTGTATAGGGGATAAGACTTACCATGCCACCACAGAGTATGTAACTGAATCCAGCAAACTTACCCGTTGTGTTATAACTGAATGAATGTTGCCTCAATTATCCAATATACTCAACCAGTAAATATAGCAATGTATCCACAATCCTAAGTGTACGCTAATTAATGGCAAAAGATAATCCACAAATAAGGCAATCTAACACAATGATCTCTATTGTGAAATATTCCCAATTACTGTTTGTACATTTATAAAAAGGAAATAAAGGCATGACATAATTAAACGTAATTTTGTTTACGGGTCTTAACACAAATTTTAAGGAAGCCTTTTCTTGTTTCACTTTAAGCAATTGCTCGAAGCTCACAATTTACATACAAATCACCTTCTTCTCAGATAATCCAAATCAAAACAGGAATGCAATATAAAGAAATTAAATTTCAATAATTAAAAATCAATAAGACAGGGCAGCATTTCACATGCCAAACAATTATAACATTGAGTAACTCCCTTTTTAAAAACAAAAGAATTCTTGTTAGGTACATGTAACAATTCCATAAACATTTAAAATTAATTTCATGATATATCCTTTTTATTTTGAGATATATTTATTAAAATGTAATACATTCAAGTTCTAAATAACTATCAATTCCCTGAATGCAGACCTGTGTTTATTCTTTCAAATCAATCAACACATCAAAACTGCCAACTTATTTTCTTAATAAACAATAATCAATAATAGATATTATTTCAATTAAGATGAAGTTTCAAAACAACAAATTACTAGATGAATTCAATTGGTCAGAATGAAAGTTATTGTAATTAATGCTGTTTATAAACATTTTCAAATAAGAAATAGACAATTAAAAATTTATAATACCAAAGCCAAAATGAATTAAGTTCTTGTAAATAACATGTATGTAAGATAAGTGTTTTCAATAAAATTAATTTGAAGTGTAATGAAAATTTAAACCGTAACAATAAAATATTCACCAAATCCGTCAAATCACTCTAACACAGAATACCAGCACAAATGTCAAACAATAACAAAGAAAAAATAAATTTCTTTACCTGGTGTATGCTCTTGAACTATCACCTCTGTAGACGTCGTCCACCAAATTCTCGTCGTTGCATTCCATCAAACTTCCCTCTGCTACATGTACAGCAAATTCATTTCCACTCTTTCATCCAATTCTAAGTAGACGCCTTCAATACAGCTACCCATATAATTGTTCAAATATGTTAGTTGGCTTCTGAATATACCATACAACCAGCACCCTCGTTCCGAAAAATAACTAGGCTCGTTTACCTTTGTAACATTTTTTGTTCTTTATGCGTATTTAAACTTACAGCCCCGTTTATGACATAGCACCTATTCGTGCTTTTAAACACTTGTAATTTAAATTAAACGGACTGCACTTTCACCGATTTACAAATTTTCAACTTAGATGTTACACCATGTAGGTCTGAAGCGAACAGAAGAAATAAGAGAGCCTCGCTACGTCTTCTAGTGTATTTATAAGTGTCTAACCCTACCACCTGTAACCTATTTTCATCGAAATTCACCTCTACCTTCACCGATCTAAAAATTCAAAACAACGATCTTTGAAACTCAGAATTTTCTCATTCCACCGTAGCTTTAGTCCGAAACACTGATTAGCGTGCTCAATGGTCGCAATACTCTGAGAAAAGTTTCTCACCCCAATCGCAATCAACCAATCAAAAACATTTCCCCTGCTGCAATTCTATCTTCCAATTATATTATTCTTGTCTACCCTATATTTGCTGTCTTTGTTAAAATCTCACTATAGCAACTTAAAAAATCAATATTGTCGTTAGCCTCTACAAATTATCGCGTGCTTTAAATGGCTGTTTTGTACAACGTCTGTTATCTTTCATCCTCCTTTACCCTGTGCTATTTATATTGTCTCCGCTTTGTTTTAAAACCACCTGCTGTTTCTCAACCTTCGCTTCGGCGTTAGCTCAAATTTCTTAAGAATTATTTTTCAACGTACATTATGATTTCTTGAATTGTTTATTTGTCTGCAAGTCCTTTCTATGAACTGTTTGCCACTTTGAAATTGTATTTTCACAAGTTGTTTAGCCTGTAGCCTTCCTAGAGATTTGTTTCTAACGGACACTTTGTTAGTTAAATGAATATACGCGTTTACATTATCGATTTTATATACTCTGTACACAAAAGCTTTCCCTCTATTATTTGATGTGCCCAATTTACAACGTTAGAATATTAAAGTTAATTGTCATCGCATTATCTTTGAGTTTTTCTATGCACTGCAAAGCTTCCACACTATGCAACTTTATAATTACGATTTATTGATACACATGTGTGCTATTATACGTTTGTTTTAAGGTCAAAACTAATTAATTTGAAGCGTACCTAATATCTTCTTGTTTTTTATATACCAGGTTCTTACAAAATTACTTTCTTGACTTATCTATCCCTTTTTACATATAACCTACATGATATATATATATATATATATATATATATATATATATATATATACTGGAATTAATAAGATGAAATAATAACTTAGACTTTTATGCAAAGCCCAAATGATCATTTCAAATCGAGCTAGGAATTGAAAGCAGAAAAATATAAGGTCTTGGACAGGATTTGAACCTGCATATCAGTTTTGCCGGAACTGTGTGTTTACCAATTACACCACCGAGACCGATGATTATAATTGGGAAATTTACAATATATATATTTTGTATTTTCGTGTTTCTTCTATTAAATTCAGGATATCCTTTGTTATCCATGGTTTCTTAAGCAGAAAAATATAAGGTCTTGGATAGGATTTGAACCTGCATATCAGTTTTGCCGGAACTGTGTGTTTACCAATTACACCACCGAGACCGATGATTATAATTGGGAAATTTACAATATATATATTTTGTATTTTCGTGTTTCTTCTATTAAATTCAGGATATGCTTTGTTATCCATGGTTTCTTATTTTCTTTTTGTGTATATCCCAGAATATCTCTGGCCGCCATGTCTAAGCTGGATTTAATGTTATTCCATTCTGTTTGTACTTCCTTAGTATCAGAAATTTTCCCGATATCTTTCAGCAATTCATTTGACTTTTTTTCAAATCTTTCGTGGATATCTTTATCTTTTAGCTTCTCAATGTCAAAGTGTCTTTTTCCATTTCTCTTTTTCAGATTTTTAAATTTAAGTGCAGCCTTCATAATTACGATGTTGTGGTCAGTGTCTATATCTGCTTCTGGGTAGCTTCTACAAGTCTTTTACTTGATTCCTAAACCGTTGTCCAGCAAGAATGTAATCTATTTGATATCTTCCTATATCTCCTAGCATCTTCCACGTATATCGTCTTCTAGCATGATGTTGAAATAATGTGTTTGTGATGATTAAATTGTTCTTGTCGCAAAATTCTACCAGCCTATTTTCCCTGTCGTTTCTTGTGCCTAAACCAAATAAACCTACTATCGCTCCTTCCCTATCCTCACCTACCACTGCATTAAAATCTCCCGTAATTATTAAATTTTCATGTCCTTTTACGTATCTTAGTATGTCTTTGATATCGTTGTTGTTCGCCTCTACCTCTTCCTCACTGTAGCTAGGGGTGGGCATGTATACTTGTATTATTACTGTATTTACTGGTTTTAGCTTAAAATCTAACCATGAGTACTCTTTCGTTCTTTTGTAAGTAGTTTTCTATACGTCGTCCTATCTTTTTTTGCATAACTATTTTCACACCCGAATTTCCTTACTCTGATCCTGTATGAATGACCCTGAAATCTCCACTCCAAAAGTCCCCCGCCTCTGATCAGCGGACTTTGCTAATTCCTACTATGTCCAGTGCTAACCTACCCAATTCGAGTTTCAGATTCTCTAGCTTACAACTTGTTTCATGCTTCTGACATTCCACGTTCCGACTCGCAGAATGTTCACGGATTTTTTTTTTTTATACTTTCGGATCGCATCTTTTGAAGTAGTCCTCTCCCGGTGATCTAAATTGGGGACTATTTTACCTCCGGAATTTTTTACTTCAGAGGATGCCATCATGTTTAACAATTTCTGTACTCAGTGTACTTGGGAGGTAATGTGCTGGTTTTCCGTTGCCTTCCACATCGGCGTCGCCGTGGATCAATGTAGTAAGCGTAAGACTACGGGTTCAAATCTCGACACGGCCGACTGCTTGAAAAATGGCAGGCGAGCATTTTCACAAAAATTACGCTCTCGTTCGGATGAGAGGTTAAATGGAGGTCCAGTGTGTGAGTGTTGTCACGCACGTTAAAGATCCCTACCTTGCCTGGAACGGCAAGGGTTCGGTAAAATTCTAAATTTCCAGGCAACAAAAAACTCGCCTCCTGGCCAATGTAGTACCTACAGGTGGAGCATTGGAAATGTAAATGAACTGCCTTCCACATTGCAGTAGTGTTTCTTAGAATGTCATACCGACCCCTATGGTCTCTGCCACTCTAAGTATTGAAAATGCTGCTGCCCTCTTTCGGGGACCTGTCTTAGTCTGGTTCCGCACTAAAGACCCCACTAATTTGGTTAAACCTATAGTTCAGCTCTTTAGCTCATTGAAACGCGCAAGCCATTCTACCTGTTCTAGTATTTTAGAATGTCGTCAAAGTGCAGGTCCGTTCAGAATGGACGACTTACGTTACTTGCTTTACAATACGCCTATATCATACAGGGTGATTATTTATACATGCACAATTTACGTTTTTGGCTTGTACTTTAACAAATAAAGGTATGGTTGTAATATACAGGGCGTAATCATGAATTTACAGAAAATTCCATTTTTCCTGCATTCTATAGGTTTTATGATACACACATATAATCTTTTCATACTATGACTTTTCTCGTTTTAACAATCCTCCTATGTCTATCTTATAATCAACTAAACTGTTCTTGACTTCTATTCTAATATCATTTATGATCTAACATTTCTATCCTATATTTCTAACTTTTTCATATTTACACACGGTCTCATCAAGTTCCATTTCATACAGATTTATCTTCACTATCATACATAATTCATTATATTATCGCAATTTCTTCTTTAACATCATCCGTATCGTCTAAAATTTGTACTACTTTTTCTGTAACTTCAAATTTCATTTCTCCAATGGTTTTGTTAGTCTCCTCTAGACCCAAAGTTATTTTTTCGCTAATCTCTTTAAATTTCCTTTCATTCTTTTCACTTTCTACTCTTAAACTTTCCCTCAAGTTTGCTATGATCTCTTCAAATTTTGCTCTTAACTCCTGAGTATTTTTATCAGATCTCTCGCTCATTTTTTTATATTCTTTTTCATTACCTTCATATTCTCTTTCATATCTTGCATGCCTTTCTCATTTTTTTCAGTTATTGCTTTCATTCCTTTCCCATTCTTTTCACTAATTTCTTTCATGCCTTTCTCATTCTTTTCACTCATTTCTTTGATATTTTGATTTAGACTTAATAAAAGAGCCATCATATTTGATTCTCGAGTCTCTCCTACACTTTTGGCCTCTGGATTTTCCTTTTTCGCTCTCCTGAGAACCAATTTCCACTCTCGCAGTGCTGAAACTTTCACAAACTTCTTTCACTCTGTCATCGTACTGGAAATTAATCATATATCACAAAAGGAAAAATAAACTCCAAAAACATACTACGAGACAAAAAACAATAATTTACAGACGAATTAATCGTGCCACAGGTTGGGTCGCTGCTAAAAGAGTGCTGTGATAACGCCTCGCTTTGGGACGTTACTAAAAGAGTGATGTGAAAAGGCCGGCGTTGGTGTGCCTCTAAAAAGAGTGCTATGGTAAGGCCCACTTTGATGCACTGCTGAAAGAGTGCTGTGATACAGATACTGCAATTTGTAAAATTGAAATTGTTCTCTTATCTTTCTTTTTAACTTTGTCTGGCTAGCTCAACAGAATTGACAGAGTTTTCAAAATGAAATCAGACAGCAATATTACAAAGCATTTATACAGTATGAAATATTTTCTCTCATACAAAAGCATCTAGAACATTTACAACATTGTTTCTTTTATACATAAAATAATTCCTAAGAAGTATTTATTACACAAAAAAAAAGTTGCTTACCTTATTTTAAATTTACAGAATTAAACTTATTCTTTTGAGGATGGTTTACCTGTTTATAATTATTTCCACGTTTGGCGAAAAAAATCCTTCACAGACTATCTATTAAAAGGTCATAGTATTTCAATCTCTGAACACAGACTCCTGGTAAACAAATCCTTTACACAAAAAAAAATTATTAGGACTTACTTAAACTAGATACAAATACTCTAATGTCAGTTGAAAATATGTCTAAAATTAATACTTGCAGAATCCACAAAAACACTCCTTGTAATTAAAATCTTCTTATTTTTAAATTATGTCCAAATCCACTTACAAGATTAAAATATTCTTTTCAATTAGCAGTTACCAAAGTACATTTTTGGTTAAATTTTCCCTTCGATTATTTAATAAAATTTTTAAAATAGCTTTATAGTGAAGAATTTTGCCTTTTTATTGTAATTAATAAATCCATTTTTGTATGTAATTTGCGTTTAAAAAACATCAATTCTTTATTAATTGCAACCTCGCAACTATTAAATTACACTGTTTACTACATACTTCAATTACTATCTTCGCAACTGCTTGCGCTTTTGTTAAATAACATTTTGCAATCAAATAACAGAATTGATTGAATTTGAATCTAATTAATGAATGAGTCTTGTTTTGAATAAACGCTTTTTTATATATTCAAATTATCTATATCTAGAATGTCGTGGAATGTACGCGATTCCATTCTAAATAATTAAACACCTATCTTACATAATTATCTTGGAAATCCTCGTTAGCGTTTGAAATTGTCAAGTTTTATGACCTAGCTATCTGGTTCCAGTTATCTATGATGCCTGCTGTCGTTCTGCTCTCACATATACCATTATTGTGGCGTCGCATAGTAATGTAAAAGATAATTAATTGGTATGGGTTATTCCAGGAATTTTATGGTTTATTTTCAAGCTGCTTCTTAGAACAAATGTTTATTTATTAATGATATTTACGTAGTTTTAAATCTCAATGACTTACTGTGTTATATTCTAGAAACTTCTTTATTTAAAATAGATTGCTATAACCCACAGGTCAATTAATTTAAACTTTAATTGCTTTTTAATGCAAAAGGGGTTGCGTTTTTATAGAAAACACTTGCTTTGTATTTATCTTAAAATGATGAATTTTACGTTAGCATTTTATGCATTTTAAGGTATCTTACAATTAATTATTTTTATATATACGACTTACGTTACTAGCTATTTATTTACAATATGCCTATATCATACAGGGTGATTATTTATACACGCACAATTTACGTTTTTGGCTTATACTTTAATGAATTTACGAAAAAATCCATTTTTTTCTGATTCTATTATATTTTGTGAGATTTATTTTTAGAATTTGGGTTTCAATGACCTCTTGTGACCACTTATCACGTCAATATATATTACAGTTAATAAGATGAAACAATAGCTTAGAACTTTTATGCAATGCCCAAATGATCATTTCAAATCGAACTAGTAATTGAAAGATGGAAAATATAAGGTGGTGGACAGCACTTGAGCCCGTATCTTGGTCTTTCGCGCACCATGCGTTTTCCAATTATATTTTCTATCTTAGCTCTATATGAAATGATATTTGGGCTTTGTATAAAAGTTTAAGTTATTTCATCTTTTGAACTGTAATACGTTAGTATTTATCAACTTACCTTGTGTAATTAACTACGTATATATATATATATATATATATATATATATATATTGCTGTGATTTAGCCTTTTTGGATTTTAAGCCCTTACAATGGGTGCCATTTTTATTGCTATGAAATGCCCTTACGATCGGCGTTATTTTTGTTGCTGTGATATTATTATTTGATATGAATTTTTATTTCTTTTAAACCCTGATGTTGTACGTTATATTTTATTTGTTTAATTTACCACGACTAGCTCACTGAATGCTCGACTTTCTAATAATAAAAATCTTATTTTAACCTTTAAATGGATTCAAATAAAGCAGTTCAAAATCACACAATATAATAATTGATAATATGTACAATGTTGTGTAACCTCAAAATTTTCCTTTGTATAGAATATTTACATTTACCAAATTTATGCTTTCTTGAAAGCCAGCAAAAATATCTTTTAATTACTCTCAAGTATCTTCGAACGTTCTAAGATGATTTTCTCTGTTTTCATATTTTCAAATGATTTTTTTGATGACTCTTGCAAATACATAATGTATAGCAAATATTAAATTTGAAACAGTCTTTAAATAATAAAATGTTTAAAAATCGCTAACCTGGAATGGTCACTGGCGTTCCTTCATAGTGTCCGCTTTACTTATTGGCCAGAATTATCCACTTTTGATCTCTGGTGTTTTCCTTGAATTAACTTTGAGTACCCTTTTGATCTCACTTCCAGACATATTTTTCAGATTTGCATTAAGGCTTAGATCTCGACATGAAGATTGGCTCAACAAAAGCCATCTCAACAAAATGGTATTAACAAAATCCGTCCCAATAAAATGGCATCAGCAAAAGCCGTCCAAATAAAAGAAGCCTCAACAAAAGCCGTCCCAATAAAAGAAACCCTGTTTTGTTAAATATTAGAAATAAATTTAATTAATTGTTTAACTTAGGTCTATTTGTAGATTGGCTTATTTTTCGTCGCACAAATTTTTGCACTTTCAAATTTCATTTATACTGAATTTTAACGTTTTACTACTTATTTTCATTACTTAAATTTCTGCTGTATTTGAGCATAGTTGGTGCTTGGTTGAATATGGACTAAATGTTTATTCATTTTCTATTGTATTTATAAGCCTTTCTCACCAATAGTTTTCATTGGCGTGTTTATTTAAGTCTTGTACTTTGCCTTATCTGGCAGAACTCTGTATTTTCTCAAATTCCCTGGTTTAATTCCTCGACGAAAAGTTTTCTCAGTCACGTAAGCGTTCTGCTAAATTGCAGTATTTGTTAGGATTTCCGATTATTGCTTTTATCCAGTCATGTATTCAATGTTTGTCAATTAAAAGTCCACGATTATCATATAATTGAACCGCCTGGTGTGTATTTGTTTGTTATCGAATGTTGGTTTTCTGAATAAATGTGTTCTTTCGAGTCACATATTTAGTGACGTATTAAGATGCGTTTGCATATAGATGCGTTGATATTTTCGACGTAATTATTAAATATTTGGAATGCCAATTTATCTATGTTTCCCGATAATTTTATTTGTTGCAATTAGTTGCTTCTAAAATCTTATCTTTACTCGTAAATTATACACATATTTATAGGATGCACACATTACTATTCTAATTAAATGGTATCCGATTATTACTAAAGGAGCTTCTTTCTCATGCATTTAATCAAATATCTTTTATATACAGTGTTCTCGCAATTGACTTTTGTAGAATAGTCGATTTACTCTTATAATTGATGGAATTATTTGATTTTCTTAAAGTTAAAGTTATTTATATCTATCCTACGACCCCTATGACTTAATCTACCCTTAAACTACCCTCTTATCATAGCATTATTCCCCCAAATTAAAATAGAAAATTTTTAATCAATGCCCTTTTTGCCGCCCAACGTGAAATTAAATCTCCATTGCTTAAAGATTCCTATATTTGTATTTTATTGTTTACTATTTACATATCTCCTTTGTTTCAATTGTTCCCCAATATTATCTAGAAAATTTGATTGATCCTATCTCTAAACTCCTATCCTAAATCCTATCCACACCTATCTTAACTTATGATTATGTCCCTATTCTAATCCCTTATCTATACCTATCCTAATTTATACTTATGTCTCTATTTAACTTCCCTATTTACATTAATTTATGTTTCAGTTTTGTACACTTGTTTTAAATTTGCATTAAATTTTCCCCAGATCGCCTCTGAATCTACATCCTTTATTTTGTATGTGTTTTCCCTTATGATTTAATCTATTTTCATTCATAAATATGGCCTCATTGCTAATTTGGTATCCCAAAAATTTTATCTTTTGGAAGAATTCACACTTCTTCTTGTTTTCTTTTCTCCCTTCTAAACTGGATTCTCACAAAATTTGTTTAGTCTTCACTAAAATTTCCAAATTCTTCATATGGTCTTCATATCACATCCTTATTTACAAACATACCAAAAGGAACCACTTTGAACTTATAAATTTGCCCTTTTATATAAAAACCGGTATATTTTCTTGATTCGCGCTCTAGTGGAATTATGTTAAACGGTTCCATGTTCCCAACTTCTAATTTATTCACATACTTCGTTGCTATTCTGGATTCTGATGCTTTTAATTTGGAATTCTTCATTAATGATGCCTTTACCCTATCTTTCATTTCTTCTGGACATCTTATTTCATCATCTATATCTCCTTCTACATCAGCTTCACCCTCAAATTGATTAATATTTAGACAGTCTTCTTCGACTTCAACGCTTTCCTCATCATCCCATTTTATCCATTCTCCCTTTACATCTATTACCTTTCTTTTGGCATTTATTTTTAAATCCAACTTATCAATTATGTCCATACCAGATATTACTTCTACTCTTAACCCCAATACTACTATAAATTCATTCTCAAACTCGTCTTACCCATTTCACATTCCAGAATTATTATCTTGCAAATCTCTTGCTATTCGGTGCTATTAAATTAAACCTCCTAATAGGTATGATTCTCTTCATTAACTTTTCCGGTTTAACAAAATCTTCAGACACTAACGATGCTTCTGCTCTCATATCAATGAGTGTTTCACTTCTACTATTTCCAACTTTAAATTTAATTATTGGTAATAAGCTTTTATGCAAATCATTTTCCATTTCACATTTTATATATTTACGCTGGTGTTCATATCCATTAATTCTTAAGGGCTTACTTGGTTTGTCCTCATTCAAAAATCCTGATTTGACGTAGATGGTCTTTCCTGACTCGTAACTTCTGCATAGGTTTGGTTTGTTCTTATTGGTTGTGCTGATTGTTCCCTATGTTGTTGTTGTGTATACTGATCTATGTTCCTGTCGTGGTTCGTTTGTTCTGTTTCTCTTCTTAGCGTGTTTCTTGTATTCCAATTCCGTCTAAAATTATTATCGTTGCAGTTATTATAATTATTTCTATAAAAATTTACCCCATAATTTCCCCTATAATTTGGTCTATTATTATCAATGCTCCTTTGCATTCTAACTACGTTTTCTTGTTGCATTTGTATCCTACCTTCCGCCACACGACTTTGTCCCAACTCATCACAACATTGTAAATATTTCAGAAAGATCGCCCTATTTACTATATTTTGAATCATAACATAATGTCTTATCTCTTTTCTAAAATGTCCTGCTAAGTACTTTATAATTTGCGTTTCTTCCATAGGAGAATCTAATTGCTTCGCCATACTAAATTGTTGTATGGCGTATAACTCTCGTGTCATCCCTAAGTTTTGATTATATTTTCTTGTAATTAAATTATCTCTTGCCTTGTATTGTTGATCGTCTCCCAAAATTTTCTTAGAAATCTACTCTCAAATTCCTGAAATGTTCCCATCTCATTTTCTATCAAGTCAAACCATATTTTCGTGCATCCTTTTAACATTGACCTAACAAAATTTAAATTGTACCTTTCTTCCGTTGATCCCTGTATTAATTTTTTTATATTATTCAAAAATATGTTTGGATTCACCTTGTTGCCTCCGTAAAATTTTGAATATTGCTCAACTGATGTTTCCGGTCTATTTATCCTAGTGTATTGCCCTTGATTCCTACCAACATTTTCGAATTCTGATTTTAAATTACCTAATTCTCTTACATCATTAAGTCCTATCTCACAATTTCCCTGTTTTTTCTGCATCTTTATACCTATATCTGTAATCTTAGCATTAGTTTCCTTTTCACATGTTTCCTGATCTAATTTAATTTCCAAACTTCATCCCTAACTTTATCTACATCGTCCATGATTCTAATGAATTTATTTTCAAATTGTACCTGCATTTCCGTGATTGTTTGATTCGTTTCTTTTAATCCGTCGCTTATACTTTTTATTTCAGCGCCTAACTTTTCTGGATTTTTTTTAATCTGCATCTTGATGGCCTCTTCACTTTTGTCCATTTTTCTTGTTAACGCTAATAAAATTGACATCATTTCAGATTGTTGTGATATCTGTTGTTCTTCATTTTGACTTCGCGTTAATTCTCGCTTTTGCATTTCCGTTGATACATCCTGTAAAAGTACGCTTTTTTGAGACCCTATTTCTACCCCTTGATTCCTTAATGCTTCTCTAGTTTCCTTTATTCGTTTATCCATTTTTATTTAATTTCAAAATTTAAAAATTTTTAATATTTCAAAAATTCTTTGCCGATTTTAAATTTCCTAACCATTATGCTTTTTAAATTAAATTTTATTCGTGCCTCTACAATTTTTAAATTTCTAAATTTCTCGCTCCTACGATTTTTTAATTTCCTTTTGTGGTGTTTTCGCCCCTACGATTTTTTTGAATTTTTAATTTTCTTTTAGTGGTGTTCTCGCCTCTACGTTTTAAATTTTTTAATTTCTTTTTGTGGTGTTCTCGCCCTATGATTTGGGTTACCATTAAATTGCTGTGTTTTAGCCCCACGATTGGGTGTCATTAAAATGCTGTGATTTAGCTTTTTGGGATTTTAAGCCCTTACGATGGGTGCCATTTTTATTGCTATGAAATGCCCTTACGATCGGCGTTATTTTTATTGCTGTGATATTATTATTTGATATGAATATTTATTTCCTTTAAACTCCAATGTTGTATGTTATATTTTATTTGTTTGTTTACCACGACTAGCTCACTGAATGCTCGACTTTCTAATATTAAAAATCTTATTTTAACCTTTAAATGGATTCAAATAAAACAGTTCAAAATCACACAATATAATAATTGATAATATGTACAATGTTGTGTAACCTCAAAATTTTCCCTTATATAGAATATTTACATTTACTAAATTTATGCTTTCCTGAAAGCCAACAAAAATTCTTTTAATTACTCTCAAGTATCTTTGAACGTTCTAAGATGATTTTCCCTGTCTTCATATTTTTAAATGACCTTTTTGATGACTCTTACAAATACATAATGTATAGCAAATATTAAATTTGAAACAGTTTTTAAATAATAAAATATTTAAAAATTGTTAACCTGGAATGGTCACTGGAGTTCCCTCATAGTGCCCGCTTTACTTATTGGCCAGAATTATCCACTTTTGATCTCGTATTTTTCTTGAATTAACTTTGAGTACCCTTTTGATCTCACTTCCAGACGTATTTTTAGATTTGCGTTAAGGTTAGATCTCGGCATGAACATTGACTCAACAAAAGTCGTCTCAACAAAATGGTATTAACAAAATGCCGTCCCAATAAAATGGCATCAGCAAAAGCCGTCCCAGTAAAGAAGCCTCAACAAAAGCCGTCCCAATAAAAGAAGCCCTGTTTTGTTAAATATTAGAAATAAATTTAATTAATTGTTTAACTTACGTCTATTTGTAGATCGGCTTATCTTTCGTCTCACAAATTTTTGCTCTTTCAAATTTCATTTATACTGAATTTTAACGTTTCACTACTTATTTTCATTAAGTAACTTTCTGCTGCATTTGAGCATAGTTGGTGCTTGGTTGAAGATGGACTAAATGTTTATCCATTTTTTATTGTATTTATAAGCCCTTCCCACCAATAGTTTTCATTGGCATGTTTATTAATCAAGGCTTGTACTTTGCCTTATCTGGCAGAACTCTGTATTTTCTCAAACTCCGTGGTTTAATTCTTTGACGAAATTCTTTCTCAGTCACGTAAGCGCTCTGCTAAATTACAGTATTTGTTAGGATTTCCGATTATTGCTTTTATCCAGTCACGTATTCAATGTTTGTCAATTAAAAGTCCACGATTATCATATAATTGAACCACCTGGTGTTTATTTGTTTGTTACTGAATATTGGTTTTCTGAACAAATGTGTTCTTTCTAGTCACGTATTTAGTGACGTATTAAGATGCGTTTGCATATAGATGCGTTGATATTTTTGACGTAATTATTAAATATTTGAAATGCCAATTTATCTATGTTTCCCGATAATTTTATTTGCTGCAATTAGTTGCTTCTAAAATCTTATCTTTACTCGTAAATTATACTTAAACGTATTTATACGACGCACACATTACTATTCTAATTAAATGGTGTCGGATTATTACTAAAGGAGCTTCTTTCTCATGCATTTAATCAAATATCTTTTATATACAGTGTTCTCGCAATTGACTTTTTGTAAAATAGTCGATTTACTCGTATAATTGATGGAATTATTTGATTTTCTTAAAGTTAAAGTTATTTATATCTATTCTACTACCCCTATGACTTAATCTACCCTTAAACTACCCTCTTATCATAGCAATATATATGTATGTATTGAAAGAGATCACGAGAGGTCATTGAAACCTAAATTCCATAAATAAAACCCACCCAAATAGAAAGAATCCGGAATGAATTGAAATTTCCAAAGATTCATTGTTACACTATATAAAAATAAGTGTATTGTAAATGCCAGGCAAAGTATATTTCCCGTGTGTAAATATGAAAACAAATGCGATTAATTTTTCCATGTATTACTGAAAACGCGTTTTCATTTTTAAGATATAAATGTAATTAATTTTCTGCGCATAAAGATGCATTAGAGCATGCTTCGATTGCCATAAAAGCGAATCTAATTGCTTGTGATAAGACATTCTTTTATTATAAAAATACATTTTCTGTGCATAAAATAAATAATCTTGCATTAAAAAAAAGTTTTATTTGCAGTAAAAGCTGATCTTTTGTTACAATTATTAGAATGCAAATTAATTTTAAGATTTAAATAAAAATCCTTTTCAAATATTAACCTTATTAGTTTACAAATCAACCCTAAAGAAAGGAAAGGCGTACTTTAATTATTATCCTGTGGGTGTATATTTTTTAAATAAAGTTTTCTCGAATTTTTGGGATTAATAAAGAACGAATATGTCAAATTTCTAAAAATGCTTTGAACGTTATTAAATAAATAAACGTTTATTCAAGAAACTCACCCGACAATTATAAAACCGATAAAATCGATAGAAATTGTTTATTATCTTTCCATGTCACTAAAAGAAAGAGGGAAACAGCAAATTAACTTTGTACATTAGACAAGGATAAACAACGCGTTTTATGATAAAACAAATCATAGTTGATGTTAATTAGGCCATTAGAACTGTGGAATTCACGGAAATGTTGCATCATGTAAATGATACAGGTTCGAATTAAATCGTGAAAACTCTGGAAAATGTGACGTTAAATAATTTTATATAAAAGCCGGAACTTAATTAGAACGATTCATTCATAAATTCGCGATTCATTTAAGACATCGAGCATGTTACTTTGAGAAAAGTTATTTTA
Organism: Platerodrilus igneus; assembly: GCA_036346225.1. Taxonomy (NCBI): domain Eukaryota; kingdom Metazoa; phylum Arthropoda; class Insecta; order Coleoptera; family Lycidae; genus Platerodrilus; species Platerodrilus igneus. The sequence goes on along the minus strand of JARFIW010001354.1, from coordinate 233,000 downwards.
TTAACTATGCGGCATGCATACAGTATTCAACATTTAAGATGTAACTTTGAATAGAGAAGTAATTCTTAAAACGTAACTCTGCATAAATATGGAATATAATTACTTTTAAAACATTACGAGAATTGAACAATCTTTGACATAGATAATCCTGATGCAAAAGCACATGTGGAGTTAATTAATTGATAAATAGAAGATGCACTTTTGAAAAACATTCTAAATGAAGATTTAAAATAATCTGGACAAACTGGGATTTAACGTCAATATAAATGGAATGGAAAGTATTTATTACCGTAAATTACGAGTTGGATAAGTGCTATTTGATTTTGCAAGTATAAATTGTAGTTTTTTGTTTGTAACTGATAACAATATTTGCATATTAGTAAGCTAGAATGTCTTAATCAAATATAATTTTTTGTGTGAGTGGATGATTTGCAGAAAATTTTGAAGTCAAAGTTTGAGGCCTTTTGACCTTTAATGAATTATATGTGAAACATTTTTGGTCAAACACACTTACAAGCATGGTTATAAGAGATAGGCAAATTAACCAGCTATTAATTAAAGAAGATTTGTACCTTTTAACAAAGATTAAGTAATAAACATTTTAACAATTAAGTAACTTGTAGGAATTATTGTATGTATAAACTGAAACTGTAAATTGTTTTATAAATTCTTTTGTATGAAAGAAAAATATTTGTTTAATTTTTTTTTTGTGGAAATTGCTGTTTTATTTCATTTTGTAAATTCCATAACTTCTGAGGAACTAGCCAGGCAAAGAAAAGAAAAGGAAGGTATGATAATAATTAAAATTTCCCACTATTAGCACACGCTCCAAAGAGAGGGTTGTCACAGCAATATATATATATATATATATATATATATATATATATATATATATTATAGGTAGTTTTTTACACAAGGTAAGTTGATAAATACTAACGTATTGCAATTAATAAGATGAAATAATAACAACCTAGACTTTTTTTCAATTACTAGTTCGATTTGAAATGGTAATTCAACTTTAAATACAAAGTTGGGTTTTCATTTCATCTTAATAACTATTAATTTATATTAAGCATTCATTTGCATTCCAAATGTGGATTATTCTTCTCTATTAATAATAATATAATTACATGTTTGTATTATCCGAACGTTGCAAAAATGGGATGATCAAGTTATTAGTACATGAATTATGTATATAACTAGATTCAATTTCCTTAAATGCAAGACGTAATTGAAAATCGTTAACAAGAGCCAAGCTTCAGTAGTATTAAGTATAACATCATCTAAACAATTAGGCTAGATAGCTCAATTGGTTAGAGCGCTGATCCGGAAAATCAGAGGTTGTAGGTTCAAGTCCTGCTGTAGCCGTTCTTTTAGTGGTTTTCAATTACTAGTTCGATTTGAAATGGTAATTCAACTTTAAATACAAAGTTGGGTTTTCATTTCATCTTAATAACTATTAATATATATTAAGCATTCATTTGCATTCCAAATGTGGATTATTCTTCTCTATTAATAATTATATATATATATATATATATATATATATATATATATATATATATATATATATATATATATTGTCGGGTTATTAAAATGTGACTATGAGCTCATAGGAATCGTACGTCAACTTTCTACCATATCAAGCACATAAAATACTGTAAAATAATCAAACTATCAACTTACATTTATATTATTCACAATAAGATTCCAATGGTCAGTCTCTTACCTCTGTGATTGCTTCTTTAAAATATACGTTCTATTAAATATGTGTGTAAATTGTCCTTTGTTTTTAATAGTTACTTTAATAAATTTTTACATTAATTAACTCTTAAAGGCACTAAATCTCACGAAAATTATTAAATATACAATGCTTTTCTCAAAAAGTCCTTTACAGAGCAATGCAAATCCTTGTAACTAGTCTTACCTTTAAATTCAGGAGCCTTAAATTAACTCCAGATAGGAAGCCTCAAAACCAATTAGTACCGAACCCAATTTCAGCACCACAAACCAATTAGGTTAAACCCAAAATAATCAGCGAAGTGAAGATTTATAAACTTGAAACTGGTTTGCACTCTAATACTTGAAGTCGACCACTTGAAGTAATATTTGTAGAAATACTAGGCGTCTATTTGGAGTAATATTTTGGTCTTAAAACACCCCATTATCTAAATAATTTAAAGTATACTGATTTTCTTACGATTTTAATATCGGCGAAACTAAACTACACTTTTATAACACAATTTCTACTTTCACTTGTTAGTGGAACTTTGTTATTTTAAAATCAATTTACTGAGTCACAGAAAATATAGCAATCCTTTTCAAAATAAAATTTGCTTATATATAGGCTTTAATTCAGATTAGTTAATTCCAGGCGAAAACAATCGAAGATAAACAAAATCAGATATTTGTCAAATTTATTTTACTCAACCCTAAATTGGGATATACATTGCGATAATCTAAGCAAAATTCTTTGCAAATCTGTTTATTTTATTAAATCTTTAAAGAATTCTTTATCTTTCAATGTTTTAAAGTCTTGTTACTTTGCAATGTTTCAGTGTCATATGGCTTATGCAATTGAGGTCTGGGGTCATTGCTTCGAGAATAAACGTGTTTTTCAGTTACAACAACGTGTCATACGTATTTTGGCAAATATTGGGTATCGCCATGATTGTCGTAGTTACTTTATAAAATTCCAAATTGTTACTTTCCCATGTTTATATATTTTTCAATGCTTAATATACATAAAAAACATGTAAGTAGATATTCTATGCATACTGATTTTCACAGTTGTAAAAACAACTTGTAAAAACAAGAAGTAGATTTTGATATAAACTACTTTGGCCGTATATTCTTTAATGCTTTGCATTCTACTATTAAAGAGTTGCCTCTTAATAGATTTTAAAAGCTTTTTAAAAAATTCCTCTTGTAATGCGTTTTATTGTACCGAAGAATTCCTAAGTAATGCCAAAAAATTATGTGCCTAAGCTTTTTTTTTGGAATTTTAGTTTTATAATTACACTTGGATTTTTCTTGTATCTACCGTTTTTTAATTGATGTTGACTAAATGTGGATTCATATATGCTTTATACATGTTAAATAAACAATAAAGAACAGATAACACACGTCACGGATAAGGAATGATATTACGTGAAATAAACTCGACAATTTTAGATGTTAAATGGTTTTTACGAGAAACCTTACATCGTTATGTTCTACACTATTCAAGTAAGCTTCTGGAAACAGATAAATTTATGTATAAAAAAGCGCTTATCAAATAAAGAGTCATTCATTTGTTAGATTCCATTCATGCAAGTACGAAATGTTATTTAACCGCAAGCTGTTGGTACGCGGAAATAGTATCTGTATATGCAGTAAGCATATTGTATTTGAATAGTGGCGAGGTTGAAATGAATTAAGAACCAATGTTTTAAACATAGCTTACAACGAAAAAGGAAAATTATTAATCACAAGAGGGAAAGTTCTTCAAGATAAAGCCATTTTTAAAGATTTTATTAAATAATTGAAGAGGAAGATATAACCAGAAATGTACTCTGGTAACTACTGTTTTAAATGAAATTTTTTTTTTTAATATGGAAAAACTTGTGAGCTGATTTGACGTCAATGTAAAATAAGAAGATTTTTTTATTCCGAGGAACATTTTTCTCGATTCTGCAAGTATCACTTTCAGATATATTTTAACTGATTTATAGCTAACGCAAGGTATAATAATAAGGATTAATCATATAATATTTTTATGTAAAAGGATTTTACCAGGAGAATTTGTGATCAGGGTTCGGAATACTCTGACCGTTTAATACATTACTGTCAAGGATTTATTCTGGCTAAAACAAATCTTTCAAGCGTGGAAATAATTATAACCAGGTAAACCATTCTCAAAAGAATAAGTTTAATTCTGTAAATTTAAAATAAGATAAGGAACCTATTTTTTATATATCCTTGTTAGAAATTATTTTTGATTGAAAGAAACAATGTTGTAAAAGTTATAAATGCTTTTGTATGAGACAAAATATTTAATGCTGTATATATGCTTTGTGATATTGTTGTGTTTGATTTCATTCTGAAAAACTCCGTCGGTTTCGTTGAGCTAGCCAAGCAAAGCTAAAAAAGGAAAACAAGTAACTAATTCCAAGTTAAACAAATTGCAGTATCTGCATCACATCACTTTTTAGCGGCGACCCAACCTGTGGCTCGATTAATTTGTTTGTAAATTAGAGTTTCTTGTCCCGTAGTATTTGCTTTTGGAGTTAATTTTTTCTTTTGTGATATCTGATTAATTTCCAGTATGACTGATAGAATGAAAGAAGTTTGTGAAAATTTTAGAGCTTAGGAGTGGGAATTGGTTCTCAGAAAAGCGTTTATATGGAAGAAGCGAAAAAGGAAAATCCAGAGACCAAGAATGTAGGAGAGACCCAAGAATAAAAAATGATGGCTCTTTTATTAAGTCCAAAAGGGATTTCGAGAGGTCATTGAAACCCTAGTTCTAAAAATAAATCCCACCAAAATATAATAGAATCAGGAAAAAATAGACTTTTTCGTATATTCATGGTTACGCCCTGTATAATACAAGCGCACATTTATTCATTGATAAACAATACAAAAACGCAAATTGCACGTGTATAAATAATCACCCTGTATGATATAAGCATATTGTAAATAAATAGCAAGTAACGCAAGTCGTATATGTAAGAGTTATTAATTGTAAGATTACCATAAAACACATTCAAATGCGAACGTAAATATCGATCGTTTTATGATAAATAAAAAATCATTTATTTTATTTATTTTTGATATAAATGCATTTGATTTCTGTAAATAGCATAAAAGAGTACTAGCTTTATGCTTTTAGTTTAAGAAACTACAATCAACGTGTATTTAAAACAAAATTTTTATAATAATTTTGTGTATGTAAACACGAAAGCAAGGGTTTTCTATAATTTATTCTAAACAGAGAATTTTCTAGAACCTAAAAGGATGAGTCATTGGTATTTTAGAACGACGTAAATATCATTAATGAATAAATATTTTATTCTTTGAAGCCGCCGCAACAAAAAAAAACCTGCAAAATCCCTGGAAAATTCAAGAAAGTGAATATCTTTAGCATTAGTATGTGACACTACAACAATGGTATATGTGTTAAACAACAACAGATAACACACCTTACGGATAACTGGAACGATATTACGTGGAGTAAACTCGATAATTTTGTATGTTAAAAGGTTTTTTTGAGAAACCTTACATCGTTATGTTCTACACTATTTGAGTAAGCTTCTGGAAACAGATAAATTTGCATATAAAGAAGTGCTTTTCAAATAAAGAGTCATTCATTGATTAGATTTTATTCATGCAAGCACGAAATGTTATTTAACCGCAGACTGTTGCTACGTAGAAATGGTATCTGAGTATGCAGTAAGTATATTGTATTTGAATAGTGGCGAGGTTGAAATGAATTAAGAAGCAATGTTTTAAACGTAACTTACAATGAAAAAGGAAGATTATTAATTACAAGAGGGAAAGTTCTTTAAGATAAAGCCATGTTTAAAGATTTTATTAAATAATTGAAGAGAAAGATTTAACCAGAAATGTACTTTGGTAACTACTGTTTTAAATGAAGATTTTTTTAATATGGAAAAACTTGTGAGCTGATTTGACATCAATGTAAAATAAGATTTTTTATCACAAGGAACATTTTTGTGGAATCTGCAAGTATCACTTTCAAAATTTTTTTTTACTGATTTATAGTTAACGTAAGATATAATAATAATAAGGATTAATCATATAATATTTTTATGTAAAAGGAATTTACAAGGAGTATCTGTGATCAGGGTTTGAAATACTCTGACCTTTTAATACATTATCTGTCAAGGATTTATTCTGACTAAAACAAATCTTTCAAGCATGGAAATAATTATAACCAGGTAAACCATTCTCAATAGAATAAGTGTAATTATGTATATTTAAAATAAGCTAAGGAACCTACTTTTTTTTATATATCCTTCTTAGAAATTATTTTTGTTGGAAAGAAACAATGTTTTAAAAGTTCTAAATGCTTTTGTATGAGAGAAAATATTTAATACTGTATAAATGGTTTGTGATATTGTTGTGTTTGATTTCATTTTGAAATATTCTGTCAGTTTCGTTGAGCTAGCCAGGCAAAGCTAAAAAAGGAAAACAAGCAACCAATTCCAGGTTAAACAAATTGCAGTTTCTGTATCACATCAATATGTATGCAATTAAAAAATGAGTTTATATACCTACTTATCAGTAGACGTAAACCTCATAATAAAAACACTATATGATTATAGCAAGGTTGTTACTATAAAAGTTTTATATATATATATATATATATATATATATATATATATATATTACTGAAATTTAGACCAGGGTAGGAAAATTAATTAACGACATCAAATAATTTTAATCACCGTGTATAAGGACGCTTTCTATAAAAAGAAGCAGAATTAAAATGCTCAACGTGTATTTAATTTAATTGTTCCAAGAAACAAATAGAAATTACGTGCAAAATTTATATTAATTAATTCAATTTTTAAGTAATGGGTATTAAACAAAGTGTACAAATAATAAATTAATATTTAGTGCGTATTCGCTAAAAATTAAAGGGTAGAAGTCAATGCCATTCATTATTATTTTAGTTGGAGTTAATTGAACCATTATTAATAATATAATAAGCATAAAAGCCTGTGAAAATCCAAGGTTAAAATACCATGAAATAAAAGCTCTGAGAATTATATTAAAACGTTAATTAGGAGCACACGCCTGCGTATTTTTAAAAGTCAATTTCAGTTTAATTTGTTTGGATGAACATGAAAATTCTGCGTATATTGGAAACGGTCGGATAAACCGTAGCTTATATTAACGGGAAGGCTAGATACGGGGTTATTTAACTCAAATAAGAATACACGTGGACTGAAATAACCGATAGTAAAGAGTATCGATTTGCACCATTAGGAGCAAGTTAGAAAAAGACAGATAAAATACGCAAGGCAGAGACACAGATAATAAAAGGCGTCATTTGAGCAACGTCACGAGGAAATGATTGGTTGAAATAAGTTGCAGATATCAGAGGTGTAAACGTAACGATTTCTATACAAAATTAATTAGTGTTCTCGGACGTGTTTGCGAGCCGTGTGAAAATTCTTAGATTTTCAACTGGCGCGTGTGCAAATTTTTAGAATCGCTGTGCCGGACTGTCGAAAAGGGAACATAGTATGCGAAATTCTGAAAACTGGCCGTCGCGGGACAAAACCGACATGCAGGCGAGCTATTATATAAACCCGTGTTTATAGGAGTTTCTCTCTATTAGATTTTCGATTTTGATTCAATACTTTAAACAGTTTGCTCTTATATTTTGGTGATTATTGAATACTTTAAAACAGTTTGCTTTTTACGTGCTACGATACAAGTTATTATGCATTAGTGCACTTAGAAAAGAAGATACAAGGTAATAAAGTCTAATTATATTTGCGAGTATTACTGTACCAATTATTGAAATTAGTAACGATAAATGAATAAACAAAAGTAGGCAGTTTTGGGGTATAGCGTGAAAGAATTAGGAATTTCTTTGCTATTTTTCGGGGGTGTTAATAATCAAATGTTATTCGTAATCGTGATTGGATCCACAAAACAAGATTTTGATATACTTAGATGAGTTCCTGAGAAGCTCTGAAACAACTTTAGATGAATGGTGGTGTAGAAAATTTTAAAAGCGTTCAGAATCAGGAGCCATAAACATAACCCAGTTGGAATGGTGTGATTAACAAAGGACGATGTACATTGGAGCCACGAGTGCATTAACCTTCAGGTAACTTATGCTTTGTTGTTCGATTTTTGATGTTTTGGTGTGTGTTGAATAACTTTATTATTTGTTTGCTAAAAAATGGACAGTAGTGAATTTGTACAAACAACAAACTTTTAATTTTAAGGTAAAATTTGCTTGTTTAAGTAGAAAGGAGTATTTAGCAGTTTATGGTTTTGATTATGATGAATATTTGGGTCTGTCTTTGAGCTCAATTAGACTAACCTGTTTGATTAACGTAAAGGGGTGGGAGATGCTCCCTTTGTACTCAGACTCGGGTCTGCAAATATTGTTAAATTAATTAGTAGGCATCCCACAAGGACTTTAATTCTGGATGCAAATTAAAAATGATGACAAATTTAAACTTGAAATTTTATGATACTGAAATTTATGCTGAAATTTAATTTTGAAATTTTAATGTATTATGAATATTGATGTAAATTGTGTTAACGTTGATGTTTGTGGTAGGAATGTGTTTGTTTTTTTATGAATGAGGATGAAAGTTTTAACTAGGTGAGCAGCCGAGGCGGAAAGAGTAAAAAGGCGACTATCTGAAGAGATTCAACAGGGCGAGAATCACAGCAAATCTTGGTGCCCAATTCAAGAGGCTCGAATATTTTTCTTTTTACTCTGGTGAGGCTTTTTGTAGGTTTCACAGCATAATATGGCGACCCAAAAGTGAGGCTCGAGTTCCAAATAAAATTTTTGTGATTTTATTCCAGGAAACTGGCGTCTGAGAGAGAGAGTTTCTGTTTGTGTATAAATTTAAGAGTATTTTAGAGTGCGTGAGAGTGATTAGAACGTATGCAGAGAAAGGAGTGGTTAAGGAGTCAAGGAGTGGAAATTGGAAGTGACGATAGTGCATTGTGTGAAAAAAATTCGAAAATGGAAGAAGCTGGAGGCAGTAGAGATCAGTCGAGGACGGAATCAGGGGATCAAGGAAACGAGATGATAATGAGAATGCTAGAGAGGATGAACGAAGAATCCAATAGAAAATTAGAACAGCTAAGCGATGAAGCTAATAGAGCTAGGGAAGAATCGAATAAGAAATTTGACCAATTAAATCAGGAATTAGGGGATAAAATAGAAAAATCGACGAGAGAATTTACAGAATTTAAAAATAGTTTTACCGTAAAGATGGGGGAAGTTGAAAATAGGGTTGATAAAAATGAGCGTGATATTACAGGTCTTCGACAGGAAATGGGAAATTTAAGGTCCGAAGTACGCATTTTTTGTGAAGAAGAAATAAATATAAAAGTGACTGAAGTAACGGACTCATGTAGGGATCAGTTAGGCAGGGTAGAACGCGAAGTTAGTAGTATCAAATACAACATGTCAAGTTTAACGGAGGATGGTCCCAGATTTTATACAGGTGGCGTATCATTGGACCAACATATGAAATTTTATGGCGATAACAGGGTAAATCCACAAATTTTTATTAATAGTGTAAGAAATCTAGTGGGAAATTTATTTGACGAACAGACTAAACTCAATACGATAAAGGCTTTATTGAAAGACAATGCGGAAGCATGGTACAATTTAGTAGGACGGGACATAGACACATATCAGGACTTTGAAAACAAATTTTTACAACATTACTGGAGTGATCACAAACAGGATCAGATTAGGGACGACTTGATTACAGGAAAGTTTAAGGGAGAGTTTGCAGGTTCTAGGGAGCAATATGCCATCCGCAAATACAGTGTGGCCAAACAACTTCATCCACCATTGACGGACAGACAAATAATCAAGTACGTATCACGACATTTTGAACTGGAAATCAGACAACACGTGGCCTTGCAAAACATCACAGAACGGGAGACATTTTTGGAGTATTTACAGAGATATGACGATGTATGTGTAGGACGGACAAGAGAGATACTGGAACGGAACATTAACACGGTTAGGTTTGACAACAGGACACAGAATTATCCGAGACGGCCTGACTACAATAGGAATTTTCGACCGAATTGGGAACGACGAGGACAGGAATACAGAAGCAATAGTGCGACTAGGGGACCAACGCCAAGACCTAGTTACACAAGACAAAACAGTTTACCGGAAGTAAACAGGACAGTGACGAGCACGCCGAATAAAGACAGGGACACGGATATTAATACGAGGAGGACGTACGCACAGGTTGTAGAAGGACAACCAGGACCAAGCACGGAAAACAGGACGAGACAGGATTTTTAGAACGCGACAGACCACTAGATTTCTGTGTAAATGTGTATGAACATCCACTTGAATTTTTCAAAATTGAGGAGGAAATGGAGCCAGAAACTGTAGAAAAATTATGTTTGCCAATTGGTAATATAGGAATTTTTGAGAATAATGTAGAAGTATTACTTGATACAGGAACAGAGGCGAGTTTAATATCGGAGGAATTTGTCAGCAAAATTAGGGATAAGGTTTGTGATAGAATTATGCCTATAAAGCGTAGCCATTTAGTAGCTCCAAATAAAAAGAAGTTTGCTGTAGTAAATAGTGTTGTGGTGCTTAGGATAAATATAGGAGGTTTAAGCTGTGAACAGGAGTTTGTAATTGTACCTGGACTGAAGTTTCAGAGCATTTTAGGTGTTGACTGTATGATGCAGTTAGGGGTTTTGATAGATATGGAAAGGAAGGTAGTAAGGATTAAGGATAGGGTAGTGCCATGGAAGGGCAGTAATGAAGTCACAGAGGATGACACTGGGTTGAATATTAATGTAGTAGAGGTAGAGGATGATGGAGTAAAACAGATCAACACAATAAGATGTCCAGAGGATAGGAGAGTAGAGGTTCAAGCTTTAGTACAAAAACATGCAGAATTAGTGGAGGTAGAAGCAAGAGCAGCATATCGGGAGCAGGTGAAGACAGAATTAAATAAAGATGCACGAAAAACTAATCAACGAACCAAACCGCAATTCCATTGTCCACCATCCATGGACACACTTTTGACGAGGTTAAGTGGCAAGTTTGTTTTTAATAAAGTAGATTTAAGGAATTTATTCTGGCTGATTCCATTACACAAGGATTCTAGAAGGTACACAGGATTTTCCGTAGAGGGAAAAATCTATAATTGTAAGGTAGTATCGTTTGGTTTGTCGGCAGAAAAGGAAATAATGATAAATGAGAAACAGACAAGTATAGGGACTGAAGAAGAAGCAATATTTAAAAGTCAGGATAATAGGGATGATAAGTTTATTTTATGTGAGATGATAGGGATGATAAGTATAGATATAGAAGGGGGAGAAATAGGGATGAAGAGTATTAGGATGGTGAGAACAAAGACTTGGAGGGTCAAGAAGAGAGTTAGATTTAAATAACTTGATGAACAAAGGATAGAGATAGGTGAATTTTATTATAGATATAGAATAGAGAGTAGATAGGTGTATAATAGAGTAAAATTTAAATAGGATAGGGATAGAATAGGTGTATATAGAAGAGTAGAAGTAAGTGTTTATGGAAAATAAAGCTAGGTATAGGATAAATAGGGGAGATAGTTAGAAATAGGTATATAGGATTAGTTAGGGGGAAGTGAGTATAGTGAAGATTAATTAGAATTTAGGAATAGGATAGGTATATAGGATGTTTATAAAATTAGGTGAGAGTTAGGAATAGGATAGGGATATAGGATAGGTGTAAATATTTTTAGGATTGGATATAAGTTAGGTAAGTTAGAAAGATAAGGGTAGAGTGAGATAGACAATTTGTTTTGGTAAATTTTTTTTTTGCAGTCTAAATGTTTTATATTTGAATTCAAATAAGTGGGATTATTTGTATTCAAATAGGGGGAAAATACTCAAATTTAGACCAGGGTAGGAAAATTAATTAACGACATCAAATAATTTTAATCACCGTGTATAAGGACGCTTTCTATAAAAAGAAGCAGAATTAAAATGCTCAACGTGTATTTAATTTAATTGTTCCAAGAAACAAATAGAAATTACGTGCAAAATTTATATTAATTAATTCAATTTTTAAGTAATGGGTATTAAACAAAGTGTACAAATAATAAATTAATATTTAGTGCGTATTCGCTAAAAATTAAAGGGTAGAAGTCAATGCCATTCATTATTATTTTAGTTGGAGTTAATTGAACCATTATTAATAATATAATAAGCATAAAAGCCTGTGAAAATCCAAGGTTAAAATACCATGAAATAAAAGCTCTGAGAATTATATTAAAACGTTAATTAGGAGCACACACCTGCGTATTTTTAAAAGTCAATTTCAGTTTAATTTGTTTGGATGAACATGAAAATTCTGCGTATATTGGAAACGGTCGGATAAACCGTAGCTTATATTAACGGGAAGGCTAGATACGGGGTTATTTAACTCAAATAAGAATACACGTGGACTGAAATAACCGATAGTAAAGAGTATCGATTTGCACCATTAGGAGCAAGTTAGAAAAAGACAGATAAAATACGCAAGGCAGAGACACAGATAATAAAAGGCGTCATTTGAGCAACGTCACGAGGAAATGATTGGTTGAAATAAGTTGCAGATATGAGAGGTGTAAACGTAACGATTTCTATACAAAATTAATTAGTGTTCTCGGACGTGTTTGCGAGCCGTGTGAAAATTCTTAGATTTTCAACTGGCGCGTGTGCAAATTTTTAGAATCGCTGTGCCGGACTGTCGAAAAGGGAACATAGTATGCGAAATTCTGAAAACTGGCCGTCGCGGGACAAAACCGACATGCAGGCGAGCTATTATATAAACCCGTGTTTATAGGAGTTTCTCTCTCTTAGATTTTCGATTTTGATTCAATACTTTAAACAGTTTGCTCTTATATTTTGGTGATTATTGAATACTTTAAAACAGTTTGCTCTTTACGTGCTACGATACAAGTTATTATGCATTAGTGCACTTAGAAAAGAAGATACAAGGTAATAAAGTCTAGTTATATTTGCGAGTATTACTGTACCAATTATCGAAATTAGTAACGATAAATGAATAAACAAAAGTAGGCAGTTTTGGGGTATAGCGTGAAAGAATTAGGAATTTCTTTGCTATTTTTCGGGGGTGTTAATAATCAAATGTTATTCGTAATCGTGATTGGATCCACAAAACAAGATTTTGATATACTTAGATAAGTTCCTGAGAAGCTCTGAAACAACTTTAGATGAATGGTGGTGTAGAAAATTTTAAAAGCGTTCAGAATCAGAAGCCGTAAACATAACCCAGTTGGAATGGCGTGATTAACAAAGGACGATGTACATTGGAGCCACGAGTGCATTAACCTTCAGGTAACTTATGCTTTGTTGTTCGATTTTTGATGTTTTGGTGTGTGTTGAATAACTTTATAATTTGTTTGCTAAAAAATGGACAGTAGTGAATTTGTACAAACAACAAACTTTTAATTTTAAGGTAAAATTTGCTTGTTTAAGTAGAAAGGAGTATTTAGCAGTTTATGGTTTTGATTATGATGAAAATTTGGGTCTGTCTTTGAGGTCAATTAGACTAACCTGTTTGATTAACGTAAAGGGGTGGGAGATGCTCCCTTTGTACTCAGACTCAGGTCTGCAAATATTGTTAAATTAATTAGTAGGCATCCCACAAGGACTTTAATTCTGGATGCAAATTAAAAATGATGACAAATTTAATCTTGAAATTTTATGATACTGAAATTTATGCTGAAATTTAATTTAAAAATTTTAATGTATTATGAATATTGATGTAAATTGTGTTAACGTTGATGTTTGTGGTAGGAATGTGTTTGTTTTTTTATGAATGAGGATGAAAGTTTTAACTAGGTGAGCAGCCGAGGCGGAAAGAGTAAAAAGGCGACTATCTGAAGAGATTCAACAGGGCGAGAATCACAGCAAATCTTGGTGCTCGAATATTTTTCTTTTTACTCTGGTGAGGCTTTTTGTAGGTTTCACAGCAATATATATATATATATATATATATATATATATATATATATATATATATGTTACGTAGATTTATTACCTGGAACAAAAGAAACGTTGCTTGTTTGTACCTCGGCTAGTCAGAAGCATAATGGGTCGGGTTCTGAAAGCGAGATGGTACTAATATTTTGTTGAGCGCCAAGGCGGGCTCCGCGCAAAAAGGCAACTATAATATAAAACCAACCTTACCTGCCTAATTGTTTGATCCAGGATCCAGGACTAATATTACTGTAGATATTGTGTGAACTTCAGGTTTATGAGAACTACGATTAATATTTGCACACGTTATGTAAATATGTATATATTGTAAACATTCAAATTAACACTGATTGAAGGGAAACAGCTGATTGCACCTGTAACTCCTAATAAGTCGCATAAAGTTAAAAACCAGTACTAGGGGTTGGTTTGCGCAAAACAGCACTTTATATATAGCAAAATGTATATAGGAAAATTACCACTATAGGCCCTTTCAACTGCTTTAACAGTGATAATGGAACAAAGTGAAATTATTATTTTTATATATGAATAATCTAGTAAGTTGCAAAGTAAGCAACTAAGTCTGTCGGAGTATTCTTTATTCTTCCCAGGTCACTTACGTAAAAAAGGATACGTTAATACATCCTGTGTAGTGTTTTGCATTCTGCATGTAGCACTTGTCCCTCGCTGTAGATATGTAACTAAACGATCAATGTACAAATGAATAACAAGAAATGTAACATCTGGATAAAACTTGTTTCTGCTGAACGTGCACCAAAAATACAATAAGGCAATTCCAATAAAGGAAAACCAAAACGAGAACCATAACCAAGAAGATACCAGAGAAGAGAATAAACAAATAAATGAACCAGTGGATAAAAAAAAAAAAACCCTAAAAGCATAAAATTGATTAATGCTCAAGCAATTGTACCAGCAAACCTTCAACGCTAACCAGCGTAAGGGTTTAATAATATTTTTATAGCGACGCTATCTTCAAACAGGTAGCAACTTCAAACAATTCCTAAAAATACAGATTATAGTAATTGCACGCGGTGCAATCTTACTTACAATGAATGTGAATCATTGACCTATAACATTCAAATACTTGAACCAAAGTTGCAGAAACTTCCAAATAAGCACAGCCCACGCTATATGCAACTCCAGAAAATTAACGTTTTGTTATATTTATATCCTGCAACGCAGCTAGGGAAATATATTTTAGCACACGCTAACCCTTGGATAACGAAAACGTGTAGGTCACTTCACGAAGCGCATTCAAGACGAACAACCTCTAATCAAGAATGTATTAATTCGTATTTCTATTTATCAACAATTATCACACACCTGTCGGACAGATAAAGTCGCGTTGTATTTAATATTAAATGCTTGGCCCTGAATCAATATTTTACAAATAAATTGTTACTTTTAATCTAATTAAGTTATATACAGTGAGAGTCAATGTAACGTAACAAAGTGACCGTTACAATATATATATATATATATATATATATATATATATATATATATTGATAGTTATTAAGGTAAAATGAAAACCCAACTTTGTATTTAAAGTTGAATCACCATTTCAAATCGAACTAGTAATTGAAAACCACTAAAAGAACAGCTACAGCAGGACTTGAACCTGCAACCTCTGATTTTCCGGATCAGTGCTCTAACCAATTGAGCTATCTAGCCTAATTGTTTAGATGATGTTATACTTAATACTACTGAAGCTTGGCTCTTGTTAACGATTTTCAATTACGTCTTGCATTTAAGGAAATTGAATCTAGTTATATACATAATTTATGTACTTGATCATCCCATTTTTGCAACGTTCGGAATAATACAAACATGTAATTATATTATTATTAATAGAGAAGAATAATCCACATTTGGAATGCAAATGAATGCTTAATATATATTGATAGTTATTAAGATGAAATACTTTAAATACAAAGTTTGGTTTTCATTTCATCTTAATAACTATCAATATATATTAAGCATTCATTTGCATTCCAAATGTGGATTATTCTTCTCTATATATATATATATATATATATATATATATATATATATATATATCTATGGATTGTTAGGTTATGACTGATGATAGACAGGTCAGTTAAATATCTTAACAGGATTCACCATGTATATAAAGTGCCAGTAATAATTTATAACAATTTTCAAAGCTAGAACATAGGAATTTATTATTTAAGATAAGCTTCAAGTTTAATTTTACTTCATTTTAGAATTAGGGTAGAGATTAGGTACAATTTTTAGATACAGCAAGCATAAGTCTGTGCGTTTAAATGTGTAATTATCATGTAAAGTTAGTGATAGGAAAGCTTTTCATGTTGTAGCATAAAAATCGATAATTGAAGAGGGTGAATTCAAGTAAGGGATATTTAAAGTGTAATTATTTTATTTGTGTATATAACTTAGTGTATGGTAATATGAAGTTGGATCATGTATAATTTTTCAAAGGTTCAGCATAAAATATGAAAGTGTAGTCAATAAACAAGTTAACTATTAGGAGTTTCTACGATCAAAATATTTCCAGTAAGGTTTAGTAGTGTAAATACGTTCTTGGTATTGATTTAAAAGCCTGTCAACAAGGATCAAGGTTTGTTAGGAAAAGATCGTTAAAAACAAACAGCAGGTGTATGTTAGATAAGGTGTTGAATGTTACAAACAAAAATGGATCGATAATATAAAGAGAAAGATTGTGTTTTATATGAGGTAGCAAGGAATGGAAGATATCGTATGGTTAGTTGTTATTGACTTTGAAACATCTGTAAGACAAAGAAAATCTTAAAAGTAAATAAGTTATACAGATAAATAGAAATGTTCTCTTTTAGAAATTTCAAAACAATGTGATTTTTATTTTACCGTATATATTATGCTGGTCGTTCTTATTGCCTCAGGTTGGCCCATAGTCATCCATCCAAGTTCAAATCGTTAATATTTTTTTATTAAATACTATTAAACATCAAAATTGCATTTCAAATCTATATATACATATTCAAATTAAATCTTTATCTCGCAGTAGTTGATTATTATTTATTTTTCATTTTTGAAACCATTTGAATATACTTCAAATAATAATCTTATTTAGTTCTATACATTTAAAACACTTTTCTGTCACTCGATAAATAATTTTTACTACATGATGTACTGCAACGTGACATTTTAACAACTGACCATTAACGGCCTACAACTGCTTCCGTGATATGCTTTTACTTGGTGATATAGTTGAACTTTTTAGAATACTCACGTTGAGTCTGGTTGTTACTCCTACGTTTGAATTGTTTGATGATATAGTCTACTTACCTACATTAGCATCGAGAATAATCATGAGTGATGCAACCTTCTGTCGTTTTAATAGCCTGAAGTTATGTTTTTATTGCTTGAAGATATAGTTTACTCACCTACGTTAGCATTGAGAAAAATCATGAATGATGCAACCTTCTGTCATTTTAATAGTCTGAAGCTATTAATTAGTTCCATTTAATTACACGTTTTCTTATCTTCAAGATTTATGGCCGCAGTTAATTTCATTTTATGACTTTTAACTTCCTAATTGGATGTACATTTACATTCCTATGTTATTACTGGATTTTTATAGAAGTTTAATGAATGTGTTTTTAAGTTCAAATACACTGCTCTAATTTCTTTGAAGATTGACATTTTAAATGAATACATTTAAATACCAACGCAACTAAGTATTATACACGTTCTTACATCTTTTGAAAATGCTTAATTTTCTTTGAACATAAACATGATCAAATGAAATATTTTATAATAATTGCATTCACTCATAATCCATACCAAATGAGCTTGAAAAAACTTCTTTTATGCGTGGAATAATTCATTATTCTTATCTAAAAAACAGTATTAAGTTATGTAATAAGAATTAAACTTGCTCAATCACGGGTTTTATGCATTTTTACGTAATTTATACTTTTTTTTTAAACAAACACGCTTTGCTATGAAAATGAATATCTACAAAATTCAAGTTTTTTTTAAATTGTTTTCCACTTTTCTTAATCTGCTCAGGTTTGCGACGTTGTATCTTTAAAAAATGATACTAGATGATTTTTTTATTACCTCTAATCACATAATTTTCCCATAAATTAAGATATAAAGTTTGAAGTCAATCCCTCTAAGTTCACATTGAGTGTCATATTTTTACACTTGTGAAAATTTTCTATTTTTATTTTTAATTATGTACTATATAATATTATTTACGTTAGACTAATATTACACAGGCATAAGTTTCTACTTACAAATACTTCGCTTTTACTTCATATACTCAGAATATAAAAATCCCAATTTAAAATCAGTCTCCCCCCAATTTCATCCTTTATTACTTGAAATCTTTAATTATATTCCTTAGTCTTCTAATTCTGTAATATTAATACAAAGTTTTATCAGATACCAAGTTACATTTCAAGAAAAATTTTTTTGTTATACATCATATTCACCAAATATTGTTGAAAAACCTTCACTAAATATGACAATCTCAATAACATGTTTCCCCTCTTTAAAAACAAATTCTTCAAATTAATCTTCGGAAAACTTTCATATTGCCTAATCTTGCCAAGATATTATCTATTGCCGTTGGACAATTATATTGTTTATTATTACGCTGCGTTGTACTTTTCACATTTAAACATAATTTCATAATGAAATCGCTTCTTTCTACTATAATTAAATGATTCATAAAATACGTACTTAATTTCTCACTGATACTCACGCTTAAATTTTTCTCACCGTTTAGCTTTTCCTCAACCTCATCTGCCTTATCTTCATAACTTGTAGGAATTCCCAAATCTTCATTCTCTAAGTTTATCTTCTACTTTGGAGTATTTATTTAACGATGATTTTACTTCATTCTTTACCTCACCTGGATCCTCAATACTCTTTACCTGTACTTCATTTACTTTCTTCTCGTCTTTTTCTAATTCACACTGATTCAAATTAAGTCTTTCTTGACTTCAACATTTACTTCATCATCCCACCTCATATACTCATTCCCATATATAGTCATTTTTTTCCCTGCCTATTTCAACTTCATGTAAATTATCTGCATAGTCATCCATCCATGTCCAAATCGTTAAAATTTTTCTTTTAAACACCATTAAATTTCAAAATTACATTTCAAATCCATATAGACTTGTATTCAAATTAATTATGTATTCTCTATTTTTGAAACCATTTCAACGTACTTCAAATAATTTTATTTAGTTCTATACATTTAAAGCACTTTTTTGTCTCAATAAATATTTTCACGACTAACAACTGTAGTATCTTTACTACATGATGTATTGCAACATGACGTTTTAACAACTGACCATCAGCTACTTATTAACTGCCTCTGTGATACGCTTTTAATTAGTTATATAGTCGAGCCTTCATATTACGTCACACATCTAGAATAATCACATTAATTCTGGTTGATACTTCTACGTTTACATTGGTTGAAAGTATAGCCAAGTCTCCTAGATCTGCATCAAGAAAAGTCATGACTGATGCAACCTTAAAAACTGCCATTTCAATAGCTTGAAGCTACCAATTAGTTCTATTTACTTACACGTTATATTATCTTCAAGATTTATGGTCACAATTAATCTAATTTTATGACTTTTAACTCCCTAATTGGATGTATTTACATTTCTTTCTGTTCCATGTTATTACTAATTTTTCTAGAAGTTTCATGAACGTGTTCTCAAGTTGAAATACACTGCCCTAATTTCTTTGAATATTGACATATTTTAAATGAATACATCTAAATACCAATGCAACTAACGTATACACGTTCATACATTATTTGAAAACGTTTGATTTCCTGTGAACATAAACACTATCAAATGAAATTTTATGTAATAATCGCATTCACTCTTTTTTGGTACCAAATGAGTACTTGGAAGAACGTCTTTTATGCGCGAATATATTATTATTGTTATTTAAAAACACTATTCAGTTATGTAATAAGAATGAAACTTCTCAATCACGGGTTTATGCATTTATACTTAATATACTGAGTGTTTTTTTAACAAACACGATTTGCTATGAAAATGCATATGTGCATAGTTCAACTTTTTCTAAATTTTATTACATTTTCTTAATCTGCTCTGGTTTGCAGCATCGTATCTTTACAAAATAATGCTAGATGACTTTTTGATAACCTATAATCACATAAATATATTAAAATGCACCTGTACACATGCATGCATACACCCATGCACACACACACACACACACACACACACACACACACACCACACATGTGTATATGCATATTCATATCAACATTATACTCAAGATTATTATAGCTTTATTTTTTTTTCCAGTGATCCATCCTGACTTGTGCCATAGCCATATCTACGTGTATTAAATGCTATTGTCCTAACCTATGTGTTAAGTTTTTGACTAGGTAGTAGTTACATTTTTCTGAATGTTATCGTAATATTAACCTACCGCTATTGAATCTTTTATTAGAGTTTTTAGTTTACTTAGGGGTTTCTATGCATTTATTAAATGCATCTGTATTATTCTACATAAACATGCATGATGAATATTTACTGTAATTGTGATTGATGTTTAATAATTGTACTACTTATTGTACCACTTGGTAGTAGTTTTATTTTCTTTTTTTATTTTGAATTGTATAACTAGTAGCTCTACAGTTACTATATCCATGTACATTATCAACTAAACCTGCATGATACATTTTTTTATTATTTAAGTGTGGTTATAATAGATACTACATAATAATTGAAATGCTGAAAGTTACTAATACTGGATGTGCAGTATATTTGAATTCCTATTAAATGTGTGTATTTTGAAAGTGTTTGAGATATTAATGTCCAGTATACTGGATGCCTTTAAAAATTAATACTTTTTTATGTCACTTGTATACAATTTCCATCTACACCATTAATGAATGTGATCTTTTTCATATATAATGCAACTTTGTAATTTCATATAGACCACCTTGTATATTTTTTGTTCAGAAAATTTAATCTTTCCATATTTTTAGAAAGGCGGCATTTATAAGGGGTTTTTATTTCACATTGAAACTAGAGATTTTAAATAATAGTTACATTTCTTTGGAGTAAATCCTGAACTTCAATGGTTCTATTTAAATCATCGTACGTTAAAACGCATTTATCTTTTTTTGTTTAAAAAACAAACGATTTGAAATGGCGATGATAATACTAACACTTTGATTATTTTTTGACACACAAAAGATTTTTTGTGGTAGATAATTAGATATGAAAGTTTAAATAAATAAATTGTTTGTATACAGAATAAAAGAAAGCTTTATAAATGCCACTATTTTGAAGAGAGAAAATTGAATTCTTTTGAATAATATAAAGTATACACAACACACCATTCAAAACAAAAAACTTGCCTTATATTTAAAAAGAAATTATATTCATTTCTTGTGTAACCAGAAGTTACAGTAAAAATGTAATCTATGCAAAAAAATAACTAATTTTTAAGGATGGCCAATGAAAACCGAACATTGATATCTAAAGTACTTTTTGAGTACAGAACATAGTGAAATATACTTAAGCACTTAATATTAGCAACTCATTATATTATTTTCTTCTTTTTTTTTAAGGTGTGTATATATATATATATATATATGTTTATATATATATATATATATATATATATATATGTTTATATATATATATATATATATATATATATACACACCTATAGTTTCCATACTTCTATTACATACATTGTATTATCTAGATATACATGGATGATAAACTTGATTTTTGGTAGATGTAATTGGTGTTGTTTAATAATTCAACTTTAAAATTATCATAATATTAGCTACTAGTTTCATTTGATCTTTTTTTATTTTGTGTTTTTATATTACTCATTAATATCAATACAGTTAACTATGCATATATTTCTATTATCTATATAATCATGCATGATAAATTACTCACCAAATGTAGTTGTAATTGATGTTTAATAATAGTATTTCATAAAACTGTTATATTACCAAGGTTAATTTTTCTTTTTTTACTTTAGGTACTTTATTCACAAGTTTGTATCTGTTTATATACATTTGTATTATGTACATAAAAACGTTTGATAAATTTTCGATTCTTTAACATGTGTATTTTATAAATCATGTTTAATAATTTGACTGCTTACAAGTATATTGTATTAATACAGTAATTATTTTGTTTCCTTTTATTTTGAGTTTTTGTATTACCTATAAGTATATAAATATTTATTATATACATTTATATTATCTACTTGATCATGCTTGATACATTTTTTTATTATTTTGTAGATGTAGTTTAATTTGATGTTTAATAATTGGACTGTTTAGAGTATAATATTAGCATTTAATTATTTTTGATTACTTTACTTTGTGTTTTATATTACTCATTATTTTCTACGCATGTCTGCATAAACATGCATGATACATTTTTTATTAATCAAGTAGATGTAGTTGCAGTTGATGTTGCTTAATAATTGGACTGCTTAAAACTATTGTAATATTAGCCAGAAGTTTTTTATTTTAGGTTTATTTATAAACCCATCGGTTTCTGTACATTTATTATATTTGTATTATCTACATAAATTTATGATAAACTTTTGATGATTAACCAGTTCTGATTAAAATTGATGTTTTAATAATTCGATTGTTTAACCCCTTGAGCTCGGTGCTTGAAATTATCAAGCGATGTTATAATTTTATATTGAAAGTTACATTTTACACACTATTTTTTTGTGTGAATGCTTTTATTTTTGTATAACAGTCCAGCATGTATTTCTACTTTCTGTAGAAGTAAGATGCTCTTAACAGACTAGATTGACTAATTTGTACTACTATTACACACCAATTTGAAAAATTACTATCCAAACTAATAATATATAAGGAGGGTGAGAACAAGTGATTCTCATTACTTACAATAGTAATAAATTATCTTCTACGTCTCAAGATTCTAAATGCAGCATTGCAAATAAATCTTGATTTGTCATCCACAACAGCTATTGCAAAAATATAGTGTTGCAGATGGCTGTGGTATGGAATATAACCTACCTTACAAGTCTGTACATATGTAGCAACTGTTTACACCATGGTTTAAGGGGTTAAAGTTATCGTAATATTAGACACTAATTTTATTTTTTGATTTTTGTTTTATTATTTTCTATGCATTAGTATTATCTATATAAACATTAATTATATATCATTGATTATTTAAGTGATGTTTATTAATTTGACTGTTTAACATTATGTATTATTATTAACAGCTAGTTTTACTTTTTACTGTGTTTTTATATCCACTAGTTTCTTATAGCATTATTACATACATTATGTATTGTATTTTTTTTTGTATAAAAGGAAAGTTTACCGTGAACTATTGCAGGAAGACAGTTTTTGCAAATTGGTGTTCCATAATTAGATTTCTTTCCAATTAAAATCTTTTAATTTCCTGATTTTGTTTACAACAAACCCCTGGTGATATTAAGAATAAGGCGTGTGAATCTGGAAAAAATAATTTCCCAATACCTTTATCTAGTGCCATTTTATTGGTAGAACACATGTATGTTTAACTATCCATGAAATAACAAGACAGGATTTTGAAACATAGAAATCAGATCATTATAGCTTTTATTGGCAAAATTTAAAAACTTGATTTTTAGAAAGCTAGGAGCGATTCACAGTGAACTTATATTTTTATTTGTATGTATTAAACAAAATTAAAGTAAATATTGTAAAAAAAAATGTTCATTTATTAATACCCTTAATCCAATAATAGAAAGATTTTACAATACTAATAAGTTTGCTAACTTAAATTACAAAATAAAGCATGATGGATTTCTTTTGTAATTTCAAATGTTCTATAAAAATTGAATACTATTTTATTAAAGCAATGTCCATAATTAGGAAGGGCACATCTATAATAGTTCAGAAATTAATTTACCTCTTAAAGCCTAAATTAGAACATTGTTTTTATGTTTATCTATGTAGGTTGCACCATAGGATAGATGATTTTTACGTGACTACTAAACTCATAACCACAGGTTTGATTTTAGACATGAACTGTTTGAAAAATGTTAGGTTAGCAATTTTTCACAAAAATACACTCTCGTTCAGATGAGAGGTATAACCCACATAATACAAAAATATCCTATGTACATACAACGTATATTTGATCTGTATATTGGCATATACATAGGATATGCAAGCTTCGTCTAATGAGATTCAATGGATATTGTATGTATGTTCATTTGTCATAATTGACATGATACATGGGATATATCTAACATATATTGTATATATATATATATATATATATATATATATATATATATATATAAGCAAAATAAATATTGGGGATACAGTCAGATTGGGCATGGATTTAATATAAACTTGTTATAACCATTTCAAGCTTTCGAAAATGTTTATTTTCTTCATCAGGATACTAAAAGTTTATAATTTAACATTTATATGATAAAATTCTATAGGTTACTTACGATTATAAAGTTTACAATTATATAAACATTAAATGACATCTATATGACATGGACAGGTTTTTGTTCATACGCGTACATTTAAAAGTTTCTTATAAGTATATGCAAAATTAAAGTTAAAGTTAATGTAGTAAAGATATTAATTAAATAAAGTAACATAGTTATTATAGGTCTTGATAAAAATAAAAATAGAAACTAAAAGTGTTATACTAGTTTTTAAAATTAAAGCTAATCGTATTGTACCAAAGGTGTTATAAATTTGTATAGTGTGATAGTTTTATATAAATTTGGAATTATTTTTATTCTTTATTATTGTTATAAGATATGAATAAATATTGTTTAAATTTTGTGTGTCTGTTTTTTATTTATAGGATTTTCTTCGAGAGCAATCGTGATCATTTCAAGAAATAAGCGTTTTTTATAGCTAGTTTCTCTGAATATAATTCTGGTGTCATCATAATTCATAGTGTGACCTGTATCAATTACATGGGAAGCTAGCGCGCATGTTTTTTGTTCAGATTGCAATCACTTTTGTGTGAGGTTAGTCTTGTAGATAACCAATTTGATGTCTGTCCAACATACCTACCATTACAGTTACGACAGGGTATACTGTAGACTATTCCTGACTGTCGGGGTGTAGGTGTGTGGTCTTTAAGACTACTATATAATACCCTATCTAAAGTTATAATTGGTTTTTTGATAAGTTTGATGTTTTGAAGATCCTTAAAAAGATGTTTTAATTTATCTGTAAGTTTATCAATGTACGGAAGTGGAATAAACATTGTAGGAGACGTGGAGCTGGTATTAGTGTCTGTAGTATTGTTGGAGTAAGTGTTGATTAATGTGGTATTTTTTCTTGTGGTGGTGTTGAAAATTAGTTTGTTGATTAGAGGTTTCGGATATGAATTAGTAAGTAGTAGGTTTCTGAGTATTAAAAGATTTTTGTATCGTAGGGTAGGGTGTGTAACAGATTCAATTTTTCGTTTTAGGCCTAGAACTGTGTTTATTTTCATGTTTAACGGATGAAATGAGTAATAATTCAAATACCTACCAGAAGATATAGGTTTGCGATACCAGTCTGTGATTAATACATTATCAGAACGTAACACTTTCATATCTAAAAAAGGTACTGAGTAATTGGATTCTTTTTCTATGGTAAATTGTATGGCAGGATTGTAACTATTAAATACTTGAAGTATGTATTCTTCGCTATCAGAAGGTACACAACAAATCAAATCATCGACGTACTTTTTGATAAATGGAAATTGGAAATGAAATTTGGTGATGCGGTCGTTTAGTAGATTATCCATAACATATTGTGCGATTATGGGAGACATGCTGGCTCCCATGGGAGTACCTAATATTTGTTTATAAAATTGGTTATTGAATGAAAAATATGTTGTATCAAATAAAAAATCTATTAGCTTAAGAAAATTTGTTTTTGTAATTTTACAATTATTTTGAATATTCTCCCAATGTAATTCAATGCTGCCTTTGGCCAAGTCTACTGAAATATTGCTGAATAACGAAATAACATCTAAACTAATGATAACAAAACCTTGGGGTATCTCAAAGTTATTGATGAAAGTTGCAAACTGAAAAGAGTCTTGGACATAATACGGATTAGAGGTATTGTATGATGCTGTAAGGATATTAGTGACTATTTCAGATATTTTAGAATTGGGTGCAGATATGGTACAATACGATTAGCTTTAATTTTTAAAAACTAGTATAACACTTTTTAGTTTCTATTTTTATTTTTATCAAGACCTATAATAACTATGTTACTTTATTTAATTAATATCTTTACTACATTAACTTTAACTTTAATTTTGCATATACTTATAAGAAACTTTTAAATGTACGCGTATGAACAAAAACCTGTCCATGTCATATAGATGTCATTTAATGTTTATATAATTGTAAACTTTATAATCGTAAGTAACCTATAGAATTTTATCATATAAATGTTAAATTATAAACTTTTAGTATCCTGATGAAGAAAATAAACATTTTCGAAAGCTTGAAATGGTTATAAGAAGTTTATATTAAATCCATGCCCAATCTAACTGTATCCCCAATATTTATTTTGCTTATACATTAAAAAAACAGTCAATATTACTAATTTTATATATATATATATATATATATATATATATATATATATATATCAATGAAAATTTATAGAATGTACACTATATACATAATACATACATAAAATATATTGTATATATATATTTATATATATATATATATATATATACTGTGCATGTATGTGCAATGAATTAGTCGGTTATGTTGAAAGAACGTACACTGAATATGCAGTGTATCTCAATTCTATTTATGATGTACAATACATGCAAATGAAGTACATTTGCACATTATATGAATATCACATGTATATTATATATTGAATATTCCTTCTCGGTTTCTGGTGTGATACTGGGTGAGCACTCTAATTACAAACCATAACAATGTGAATCCAATTTTTTAAAAATTGTTAATTCTGATTCCTTTATCAAATTTACCATAAACATTGACCATACATTTGTGCTGTGTAGGACTACTTCTAGCAGGTTTTCTCAGATAAATAGGTTCTAAAAAAATATCACCTTACATAATGGTTTAAATACTCATTTTACAGAATGTGAGCAAAGAGAATATCTGCATTATCATCAGTGGCTGCTTAGTACAGGTTTGTCGAAACTCGTGATACTAAACTATTGGAAAAATATCAAGGTACTCATATCGTATAATATTTAAGCTCCTGGTATGTTATTGCAGGTCAAATTAAGGCGAAAAACCACTATGTTTAGAAAGTCAATATGTTCAAAACAAAGTAAGTTTGTCGCAATAATTATTACCATGACAAAACTTTATTTTGAACACATTGGTTTTATTTCTGAATTAATACTGCCTGTAAAAGGAATAAATTTTTAATTGTTTGTCATTGAACACACGTACTAAGTTTAATAAATAAAATGAAATAAAATCAGGTTTTAGTCTTTTTTTTCTTTAATTATTTTATCTAATAATTGTAACAGAAAAAGGTGATATTATAAAATGTAAAATTCAATCTGCTTCATTCTTGTTCAATACCAGGGACATTCCCATCAATATTGTTCTGTCTAAAGCAAAACTACGATAAATATTACTTGAAAAAATTAATGCCGTTTCTTATTGATTAGTTCTATGCAATCCTTACATCGAAATAACCATTATGATTCCAGATTCTGTGCAGAGTTTAGATACCTTGTTTGCACAAACGGCATCTATAAAAAATTAACTAAATTTAGGTATATCAATTGAAGAAGTAATACTACAAAAATAAACCACTTATATGCGGCGATTTTGTGGTGCGAACAGGATTTGTAGAAGAATATGATCTTGACCGTATTCGTCGCTGTGTGGTTTTAGCTTTCACAGTCTCAGAGATTATTAAAATTCACGCGAAGAGAGTATATTAATATTGCTTGGAGGATAATAAAACTTACTTTTGACTAAATTGATGAGGCGGTGGTACTTTTGGATATGTTAATGGACCATTCTGATCATCAGATTCTAGGCTTGAACAGTTTTCTTCATCTGAATCACATGCATATTTTGGATTAAATGTTTTTCTTCTGTTTCCTTTTCCAACAAGCTCATCATCAGTTGTTGACAGACTGTCTTTGGTATGAGCCTTTATTTGCATTTTGCTGGCTTCTTTGTAAGTATCTAACAAACATTTTCTGCTATAAGAAACATTTTTTAAACATAGATACATACTATATTTATCCAGAATTTTAACCTTATGTGGTTTCCAATTGAATTGTGGTAAAGTTTTATCCTTTATAAACTTGGTTATTGAAAATGTAGATGAAGTTGATGAAGGCCAAAAACACTCTTTTGTTTCCTCCACATACCAAACAAATGGGTATATAGCAACAGAGTCTTTTTTTGAAAATACTATTACAAACCGCATGATAAAAATACCTGCAATATATGTTTTGAAATTTTTATTTTATGTTTGTTTGGTGTTACCATTAAATAAATATAAAATGTCAAATAGTGAAGGTTTCATTGCAAGTGCAATAACATAAAGTTAGCCAAGAGCGAGTCGAGCTCGCACTATTAGGCTTCCGTGCCAATACTACAGTGAGCAATCAATAAACCAAATTAAGCTGTTTTAATTTTTTATGTATATTTAAATCTTATCCAAATTTGATTGTGATAACTAGAAAATGAATATATTGTCCCACATTGTACTGGTACATTAGTAAATACGTGGTCTATTACTGTGTTTAAAAAAATTTTCCCAGTAACTATTACACTGTCAAAAAAACTTGCGGTTTTTTGATAATCTGACTTAATTGCTACTGTCTCTACTAAAATCAAAATTTTAGCTTTGGAAATGTTGGTGAACAGGGGGGGGGTGCATTTTTGGCACATTTTGAGCTATATCATGACTACTGAACCGAAAATTATAACAAAATATTTTTAGAAGCCTTTTAGAGTCTTCTTTAAAATGATACCTCACACGATATGTTTATTAAAACTTTTTTTTTGACCGAATTAACCCCTGCCATTTTAATCTAAAAATATTTTTTTCTATTTTCTGACTGTTGATATGTGTGCGCCATAAAGACCTAGCATTGTGCTAAATTTCAAATTCCTACGTTACATAGTTTTCGAGAAAAACCTCTGTGACAAACGGATGGACGGACACGAGAATGATCTTATAAAGGTTTTGTTATACCTTATAAGGTACGGAACCCTAAAAATAATGCAAAATTGCCTTGATATTGAAGAACTACAACATTTCTCTTAATGTATTCAACATTCCATGAATAAATTGTATCCAGCAAAGGTTTTTTAATTAAGTAAATGTTTATAAAATTTGAAGAGCATGGTTTCTTAAACATTATATCTGCATAATCATTTTGAACTCAGAATTTTCATAAGCATAATCTTTTAGAAGTATTATAGTATCATTTTATTTGTGCAAACTGCCTGCAAGTTTTCTAGTATTTATTGTGAAAGAATTTTGCATCATTTTGTAAGAGTAAATAAAATAAACGGCTTTGTATTAAAACGATCGATTTTTACGTTCGCATTTAAATGCGCTTTACAGTAATCTTACTGTTATATATACGACTTGCGTTACTTGTTATTTATTTACAATATGCTTATATAATACATCAATGAATAATGGTACGCTTGTATTATACAAGGCATAACCATAAATTTACGGACACTTTCGTTTTTTCCCGAATTCTATTATATTTTGGTGGGATTTATTTTTAGAATTAAAGTTTCAATGACCTCTCGTGACCCCTTATCACGTCAATATATATATATATATATATATATATATATATATATAATTTAAATTTTCGAATATTCATTGCTCCACCCTGTATAATACATGTGATTAAATTTCCGGTGTGTAGAAATAAAACGCAAAACACACTTCCCGTGTATGTAAATAATCATTTTAAGTATATTACAAAAAAAGCCATTTAATCCGCATAAGAACAACATTGCCTTTATTAATTAACTAAATAATATAGTGTATAGAAGCGCGTTTATTTACCGTAAAACCAATCTTTTTTCAATTATTACGATGTAAAACTTTTTGTATTTGCAAAACTTTTAAGAAAGCAATTGAAGTTTTAATTAATTATGTAATTACTGAAATCCGTGCTTTTTTTAGTATGTAAATTAATTTGATAATATAAATAAAAAGCGTTGTCAAATACTAACTTTGTTAGTTTACAAATCAACCATAAAAAAACAAACACGTACTTTAATTATTTTTTCCATGTGTGTATAATAAAACATTCATTTAAGAGCTTTAAATAAAAAGTTTTTCCAGAACCCTCGTAATTAAGAAATGAAAATACGTCATCTTTACTAGAAATGTTTTAAAAATCCATTAAATTAATGAATATTCCGATTCTAAGAGCGCGAACATTAAATGGCAATAAAAATCGATAAGAATTATGTTATAGTTTCCGTATCTCAATAAGATAGAACGCCACGCGACAATTAACTTTGTTTATTAGAAAGGGATAAATAGCACGTTTTACTGCATACATAAATCATAGTTTGACACTGATTAGACCAAAAAG
Organism: Platerodrilus igneus; assembly: GCA_036346225.1. NCBI lineage: Eukaryota > Metazoa > Arthropoda > Insecta > Coleoptera > Lycidae > Platerodrilus > Platerodrilus igneus. The sequence goes on along the minus strand of JARFIW010001354.1, from coordinate 202,650 downwards.
CGCGCCATTCTTGTTAAATATACATTACCCAGGTGACTGGAATCTGGAATCGTATGAAAAAGTGACGTAGTCAACATTTGTATATCAGGCAGAACTTTATTAGAGAGATTCATTCATTAATTTGCGATTCGTCACCAAGTAATATATAAGATTCATTTCAATTTACGAGATCAACCATGTTACTTTGAGTAAAGTTATTCATCAAGTATGGAATATGCATACAAACGTAACTCTGCATAATATGGAACATAATTATTTTATAAAACACTACGAGAATTGAACAATCTTTGACATAGATTATCTTGATACAAGAGCTACTCTGAAGTTAATTAACTAAAAATAAGGGAAGATGCACTTTTGATAACTAATGCTCTAAATGGGAATTTGAAATAATATGAACAATCAGAAGCTTTTAATACCGTTAATTACGAGCTAGATAAGCGGTATTTTTAATTTCGCAAGTATACATTTATATTTCTTTGTTTGTAAGTGATAAAAATATTCGACTATTTCATCATTTGTAAGTTAGAATAAGTTTTAGTCCTATAATATTTTTTGTTTTGTAAGCGGATATTTACCAAAAAGTTTTGTTGCCGAAATTCAAAACATTCTGATCTTTAATTGATTATCTGTCAGGGGTTATTGCCCAGTCACCGTTACAAGCGTGTTAATAAAAGATAGGTAGATTATCCACAAGAGAAAAGATTTGAATTCTGTAAATGTTTACGAAAATTAGGTAAAAATCGTTTAGTAATAATTTAGGAATAATTTTATGTATGAACTGTTTTATATTCTTTTGTATGAAGAAAACTGTTTTTGAATGTGTAGATGTTGTCTTAAGATTGCTGTGTTTTATTTCAATTTATAAATTCCATAGTAAACATTTTCGTTGAGCTAGCCAGGCGAAGTAAAGAAAAGGAAGGTAAGATAATTATTTCAAATTTACAATTGCTGTACCGTTTACAGCATTCTTTTAGCGACGCCCAACGCGGCTGCTGTCATATCAATATATATATATATATATATATATATATATAAAAGAATGCTGTGAACGGTACAGCAATTGTTAATTTGAAATAATTATCTTACCTTCCTTTTCTTTACTTCGCCTGGCTAGCTCAACGAAAATGTTTACTATGGAATTTATAAATTGAAATAAAACACAGCAATCTTAAGACAACATCTACACATTCAAAAACAGTTTTCTTTCATACAAAAGAATATAAAATAGTTCATACATAAAATTATTCCTAAATTATTACTAAACGATTTTTACCTAATTTTCGTAAACATTTACAGAATTCAAATCTTTTCTCTTGTGGATAATCTACCTATCTTTTATTAACACGCTTGTAACGGTGACTGGGCAATAACCCCTGACAGATAATCAATTAAAGATCAGAATGTTTTGAATTTCGACAACAAAAAAAAGTTTTTGGTAAATATCCGCTTACAAAACAAAAAAATATTATAGGACTAAAACTTATTCTAACTTACAAATGATGAAATAGTCGAATATTTTTATCACTTACTAACAAAGCAATATAAATGTATACTTGCGAAATTAAAAATACCGCTTATCTAGCTCGTAATTAACGGTTTGTAAGGTTTGTAAGAGCTCAGTTAGGTAACCAACTTTGCTAGTCTTTTGATTTAATTTATGAGTCCGCATTTGATATGTTATACTTTCAGGTTCCTTATCTAGGCATGTCTTGGATATTCAAGAATTCCCTGAATTGGAAATCACTTTCTGTATCTTTGTCATTATACTTTCGAGTGGTAGGTAATTGAAGGACGATATTTTTTTAAATAAAAATTTGAACATCTTTTAGCCAGGATTTTAACTTACCCTTAGTCGGATATTTTACTCCCACATTCTTAGCTTCTTTGAACCAATGCTTACTTGGAGTAAACAAGAACTTTCACATGGCCGTTACCACACACTTTGTTTGGTTGCCGTTGTATGTAGATGAAGCTATGATGAGATAAGAAAGTTGAAGTTATATAAGACCCTCAAAAGTGTACGTGAAGGAACATCTTTATATGCCAAAAGATACGATTGCTTCACTTACTTAAGATATGTGGATTTGTTTGTAATAGGTAATTATTTTAAAATTAATGAACAACACATTGTTGTCTATTTAATGCTGTCATTATTTAAATAAGGATGTATGTATGTTCGACTTTATTAATAATAAATAACTTAACTAAAAGAAATTGAGACTAACTTAAAATAAATTAAATTAAGTTCATAATACACTGACATCCTCAAGCAATATTGAAGCCATTAGGCTCCGTCAACCATCTAACTTGAGAGTGACTGCACAAAGTAAATCTTATAACATAAACACAATAATTTGTAATATGAAGACACAAAATTTCAATCACTCAATCAGACATACAGTGAGTAAAGCCAATGATAGAAGTTAAGGCTGTAGCAAAATATAAGTTTTATTACACATTGATTGATAAAATATGTTCAAGAAAGGGTCTACAAAAACTAAAATTTGTGGGGGCATGTCGAAAGTTTAGTGGTACTGAGTTCCAAAGGAAAGTGCCAGCAACTTGAAAAGGTTGGTGAAAAATATGGATATGATGCATAGGAATGACCAACAGATTATCATGTCTCGTATTATGACTCCGGTTAGATAGAGAAGATTACTTAGTAAATAAGTAACGTGGATTTTTAGTAGAGAAGAGTTTGCAAACAAAAACAACCATATAGAGTTTTCTTCTATCACCAAGCTTAAGCCATCGCATGTCTATGTAGATTGGAGTTACATGATCGCGCTCTTCTAAACGATGGATGAAACAAACACAACTATTTTGTGCTATCTGAAGTCTTTCACTAGTCTCAGTTGTTGCAATAAAGTCACAATAGTCGAAATGCGGCATAATCAAGCTTTGTACTAGTTGTACCTTAAGTTTAATAGGCAAAATCCTTTTTAGATGATTCAACAAATGTAGTGCACCAAATACCATACAGCACTCTGCGTTACTTGATTTTTCAGACTTAATTGCTGGTCAATAACAAACTCAAGGTCCTTAACACAATCTGAAAGTTCTATAGTATCCATATCAAGACTCAGCGACGGAGCGATATTTAAATCAATTTTTCGAAGCATTTTCGGGGATCCGACAAAGATAGGCTTTACACTTGAATCTGTTAATTGCAAGTCCGTTATTTTTACTCCAACTGAAAATGTTTGAGAGATCTTCATTTACTTTATTAAACGCGGAGGTGATGTTATCTGATTGAAAATGTAAGTATAATTAAACATCATCTGCAAAACGGTGGTAGCGAGATGAAGAAGGAACTGTGATGTCTTGGATATATAAACTAAATAAGAGAGCACCTAAAGCACTTCCCTGTGGGACACCTGCTTTTAGTTCCGCCCAATTGAAGAAGGACTTTGCACCAGCAGAGATAACTTGTTGCCTGCCGCCACCAAGGTATAAGAGAAACCATCACTGTAGAAAGAGATAAGTTGCTAAGTTTGTATAGTATAGCACAGAGAATGTCAAAACTGACACTATTAAGAGCTAAGCTAAAATCAATTAAAAACAAGATGAAAATGCAAGGCATTGTCGCAACGAACTTCCAAATGTAGACTTACTTTAAAACAATTTAAAGAAATTAAAATTATTATGTTGTAATAATTATAAGTATTCAGATAAAATACAAAAATTTATAAACAACAAAAGAGACATTTTAATATATTTTATTTTATTGAATAAATATTTTAAAAGCTATATATTAGTTCTCATCAATAAGATAAGAATTTTTTTTTTTTAATATGAATCTAATTATTTTCGGTAATCAAAATTTAAGTTTAAACAATGTTTATAATATTGGAATAATTGGCATGAAATGCCATAAATTGTTCAAATATGTGTCGCATATTGATTTTAAACTTATTTAAAATTTTAATTATCCCTGTGGATTTTCCCGGGGGCTCGGCGTCCCCGTGGCCCGATTTTAACTGACATCAAAACTTAAGCTCTGGACACCGAGCTGGATCGATTGATGTATCACACAGACAGACAGACACACAGACAAATAGATTTCATAAACGAACGAAGTTCGTTGATAAGAATAGTAATATGTTTATTGTCCATAGCATCTCTCATATCTTCAACTACCCGGAGCAATACTGAGCAGGCACTATTCCCTTTACGAAAACCTGATTGAGAAGTATCAAAGAGAGAGTTTTCTTGCCAGTATGTAGTAACCTGGTGTGCTGCAATATATTCAAGCGACTTTGACGGAGTAGGTAGAATACTTATTGATCGGTAATCACTAGGAGTAGACGGACACGGTTTCTTGGGTCAAGGACAAACGAAAGCCTGCTTCCAAATATTAGGAAAAGTGATGGTGCGAAAGGAAGTATTTACAATGGAAATGAAGCCAGCAAGAAAAGAAGAGGATATGTAGTTCAACATACGGAGTGAAATATAATCTGGTCCAAAGGCATTAGACTTTATGCTAAGAATAGAATACAAGACAACATCAAACGAGACTTCTAGGAAATTAAGTCTAGGAACATGTGGATTTGGAGAATCAGGAATACTAGCAATAGCTTTACGGACAAGTGCAGGATCTAATAGTGGACATTGAGCAAAAAATGTATTTAAAGATTCTAAACAGAAATTAACAGAGACAGCATTATTTGCCTTGCCAAAGCCTAAGAATTTCAATTCTCTCCATGTCCGGATGAATTTGGTTGTGACGAAATAGTATAAAAATGACGCATTTTTGCATGCTTAATTGATTATTTGTAGTTCGATTTCTAAAGAATTTATAAAGCGCCCAAGTTTGTTCAGCTCTAGATCGCTTAAAGTAAGAGTGAGCAGCGCCTCTAAGACGCATAAGAGTCTTTATGTGTTTGGTCATCCATGGGGACTTTGGTCTAGTGATTCTGGCGGTTCTATATGGGGCGTTCGTATCATAAACTGTATTAACTAAAGGATTAAACCTTTCTATGCTCATTTACCGTGTGAAAGTTACCGATTTCATCCTAAGGTAAAAGATGAGCATCAGATTTAAGAGTCTCGAGATCAACACTTTTAAAGTTACGATATCTAATCAGGGTCGAAACAAATTTGAGGAAATTTAATAGAGTAAGAGACAAATAAAAGATCATCATCATCATCATTAGGTCTTCAGTCCTAGAACTGGTTAGACGCGTACCATCATTGTTTCCTATTCTGAACTAACCTACACATTTCCCTGAAATTTGCACAGTCTGCATCTATAACTATCTGATCAAGGTCTACATCTACCTCTTTTTTCCTATATCTGCTTGTAATATATCCCATACTATTCCCTAAAAATGCCTTAGAACGTATTCTGCCCTTCTATTTCTCTTATCTTTTTCCCCAGATATCCTTGTTCCCCTACTATTTCTATAACCTATTTGTTATTATATTTGTCTGTTCATGCTATCTGAAACACAGCATTTCAAAAGGCTGCTACCGTTTTTCTGTCTGCGTTTCAGACTGCCCGTATTTCATAGGCATACTGTGCTGTGCTCCACACATATGCTTTCAACAATTTTCTTCTTGTTCTATGTTTGTTGTCTTTCCTCATAGCCGCTGTTTTTTCTTCTTAGATGCAGTTCGGTCACCTTCTATTGTTTTACAATTATATACCCTATTTCTCCGATCTTCAGTGGTTGTGAAGGGAGGTAAGCAGCCTGTGGCTGCCAAGTTCACCCAACACTTAACCGTTTACCGATTTAATATATTTTCCAATATATCTTTTCGCACAGTCATCATTAGTTGTAGATATTTCGCAACCAACAATTAGTTGTTTATACAAATCATCACATTTATCTGCGCTTATTTTTTCGTCATTTCCATATCAAAACTGGTTGGACACGTACCTGCACTTATTTATATTCTGAGCTAGCCTACATAGTTCCCTGAAATTCTCATATAGCATGTGTATACAGCTCGTTCCCCTTCTATTGTTTTCTAATTTTATGCCCTATTTTACCGAGATTCAGGGAAGGGGGTTAAGCAACCTGTGGCTACCAAGATTCCCCAACACTTAGACATTTGCTGAAGTAATGGTTTTCCAGTAAATCCTTCCACACACTTAACATTATTCGAGAATATTGCCCAACCAATTCTTGTAGTTACTTATACTAATGATCATGTTTAAGTACAGTTATTTTTTCGTCATTAGTTTATCCATCTTGGGATTGGTTGGATGCGTACCTCCATTGATTTCTATTCTGGGCTAGCCTACACATCTCCCTGAAACTCCTACAGCCTACATCTTTTACTATCTGTGTGCAGTAGTCTAACCTAGGTCTGCCTCTTCTTCTCTTTTTTCCTATCTCTGCTTCTAATATATTCCGCACTATTCCCTCATGCCGTAGTATGTGGCCTATCATCCTATCTCTCCTATTTTTTAAAGTTTTCCACATATTTCTTTCTTCCCCTACCATTTTTAGTACCTCTTTGTTCTTAACTTTGTCCGTCCATGATATCTTCATCATACGTCTGTAGCACCACATTTCAAAGGCTTCTACCTTTATCTTGTCTGCCTCTCCTACTGTCCAGGCTTCACAGCCGTACAGTGCTGTGCTCCACACATGTTTTAAGCAATCTTTTCCTTGTTTCTATGTTTGTGGTCTTTGAGCACAGTAGTTGCTTTTTCTTGTTAAATGTAGCACGACCTTGTGCTAATCTTTGTTTTATATCTTTTGTGCTTTTCCCATCTTGCGTTATTTGACTTCCTAGGTAACAGAAATCCTTAACCTCTTGTAAGTTCGTGTTACATACTTGTATTCTTGTTTTTGATTTATTTTCGCCACCTTTGCATACTAGAACTTTAGTTTTAGTTTTGTTAATTTTCATACCGTATCTCTCTGTTAGAACCGTTTCCATTTCATTAAGAGCAGCTTCTAACTCTTTCTTGCTAGACGCTAATACCGCTATATCATCTGCAAATCTAAGCATATCAATTTTCTGTCCTTGCATAGTAATTCCAAATGTCTTTCTGCTTTTGACAGTATTCATTGCATCTTCTATGTACAAGTTAAAAATCAATGGGGATAGGGCACATCCCTGTCTCACCCCTTTCCTAATGTTTACTTCTCTACGTTCCTGCTCTAATTCTATTACTGCTGTTTGCTCTTTGTATAAGCTATGTACTATTCGTCTATCCCTATAACTCATTCCAATCTTTTTGAATATTTCAAAAATTTTTTTCCATTTTACATTGTCGAATGCTTTTTCCAGATCTACAAACCCTATATACATGCTTTCCCCTTTTTCTATTGTTTTCTCCATTATCACTCTCAGAGCTAAAATAGCCTCCCGTGTTCCCCTGTTTCGCCTAAACCCAAATTGGTCTTGTCCTAGTATTTCTTCCGCCCGTTTTTCCATTCGTCTTTGCACAATTCTAGTTAATATTTTTGACACGTGTGCTGTCAAACTTATTGTTCGAAAATTTTCACATCTATCCGCGCCTTTCTTCTTTGGTATAGTTACTATGATGCTACGTTTAAAATCTTTGGGTATCTCGCCTGTCTCATACATATAGCTTACAAGTTGGAAGAGACGTTCTGTTACTGCTTGTCCAGCGGTTTTTAGAGTTTCTGCTTGCACCTTATCGGTACCCGGCGCCTTACCATTTTTCAGACTCTTTAATGCTAATTCAAACTCATCTCTAAGTATAGGATATCCCAAGTTATCATTTTCAATGTCTGATTTCTGTTCTAATGCCGTTAGTTCCTCTCCTGCATATAAATTCCCTATATATTCTTGCCATCTACCCACTTTCTCTACGTTTTCTATGATGACGTTTCCTTGTGCGTCCCTTATATTTTTGCTATACGGTTTTATATCCCTAAAATTCATTCTAATTAATTTGTATGCTTCGTCTGTCTTTCCTATTTCCATCTTCGTTTGTATCTCTTTGCACTTTTCGTCAATCCATTGTTCTTTAGCTTTCCTGCATTTGCGAATAATTTCCCATTTTATGGCTTTGTATCTCTGTTTTCCTGTTTCGTCTGATTTATTTTTGTATTTTCGTCTTTCTTCTATTAAATTCAGGATATCCTTTGTTATCCATGGTTTCTTATTTTTTTTTGGTGTATACCCCAGAATATCTCTGGCCGCCATGTCTAGGCTGGATTTAATGTTATTCCATCCTGTTTCTACTTCCTTAGTATCAGATATTTTCCCGATATCTTTGAGCAATTCATTTGACTTTTTTTCGAATCTTTCTTGAATATCTTTATCTTTTAGTTTTTCTAAGTCCAAGTGCCTTTTTCCGTTTTTTTTTTCAAATTTTTAAATTTAAGTGCGGCCTTCATAATTACGATGTTGTGATCAGTGTCTATATCTGCATCTGGGTAGCTTCTACAGTCTTTTACTTGATTCCTAAATCGTTGTCTAACAAGAATGTAATCTATTTGATATCTTCCTATATCTCTTGGCATCTTCCACGTATATCGTCTTCTAGCATGATGTTGAAATAATGTGTTTGTGATGATTAAATTGTTCTTGTCGCAAAATTCTACCAGCCTATTTCCCCTGTCGTTTCCCGTGCCTAAACCAAATAAACCTACTACCGCTCCTTCCCTACCTTCACCTACCACGGCATTGAAATCCCCTGTAATTATTAAATTTTCATGTCCTTTTACGTATTTTAGTATGTCTTTGATATCGTTGTTGTTCGCCTCTACCTCTTCCTCACTGTAGCTAGGGGTGGGCATGTATACTTGTATTATTACTGTGTTTACCGGTTTAGATTCTAATCTAACCATGAGTACTCTTTCGTTCTTTTGTAAGTAGTTTTCTATACGTCATCCTATCTTTTTCCGCATAACTATCCCCACACCCAAATTTCCTTCCTCTGCTCCTGTATGAATTACCCTGAAGTCTCCACTCCAAAAATCCCCCGCATGTGACCACCGAACTTCGCTGATCCCTACTATGTCTAGTGATAACCTATTCATTTCAATTTTTAGGCTCTCTAGCTTACCTACTTGCTTCATACTTCTAACATTCCACGCTCCGACTCGCAGAATGTTCCCGACTCTTATTTTTAACTTTCCGATCGCATCCTCCGAAGTAGTCCCCTCCCGGAGATCCGAATGGGGGACTATTTTAACTCCGGAATCTTTTACCCCAGAGAATGTCATCATGTTTGTTACAATTTAAGTACGCTTAATTTTTAATAGGTTTGTCCTATTGGTCAACTAATCGAATATTCGATTATTCGAATATTCGATTAATCAAATATTCGATTAATCGAATAATCGATTTGTTAAAATTTAAAAACCGCGATTTTCGATTAATCGATTAATCGAATAATCGATTAATCGAATTTTATTGCCAGCACTAGGGTATATATGCGTAGTTCTTTTATTTACAAAACACCCTTTAGTTTGATTGTTACTCAGATATAATTAATTAATGGTCAATATTAGTACGTGAAGAGAGAAGAAATCAGATGTTCGTCTTTAAATCAGCAGGTTAATATTGTTTGCTATCTAAATTCATAGAAGTTACTTTTATTAGGGTTACATTTTACATGTGTTTTGTGTTTAATTATTATTTCAGGAACAGGTGTTTTAAAAAGGACGCATCGGTTTGTGTACTCTCTTGTTTTGTTCTTTATACTCCCAATCTTCGACTATGGTAGCGTGGTATTCGTTTCCTTTCTTTCTCTTCCCTTGTTACACGTAATTCGGGCGATCATTCCGTTACTAATTTCGTTCTTTTCTTATTGGCCGGCTCGTTTTATGGATAACAAATATTAGCCGTATCATTAAAGGGCGTTTGATGCACTCACAAATATAGATTTACATAAATAACTTTTCAGTTATGGATGCTCCTAATCATTAACCATACACCTTGTAGTTTGTAAAACGTTCAACGTATCTTAAAATTTATAAAGAACTAATTGTAAATAACTATATCATACGAGCAGTTAATGTAACTACATAATGCATATCATAAAAACAGTTTTTGTGCCTAATCAGCTAATTGCAATCACTAGCACACGTGAGGGGACATACTTTTGTAATTCAACGTTCTAAAAATAGATTAGCGACTTTAACTTTTACCACACGCACAATAACGTCTTTCCCCGGATGTGTGTCTATAATTCTACCGAGTAACCATTTATACGGCAGCAAATTGTTGTTTTTGAGCAGCACCATTGTCCCTATGCTCAAACCAGTGGAAGGACTTTTTCATTTATGGCGCTGTTGCAGTTGTAATCATCTTTTCCAAAAGCTGTGGTTTAATTGTTGCAGTAAGTGTATTTTTTGCAAGGTGGTGAGGAAGTTGGATCAGACTGGGTCCAATGTGACAGCGATGAGTAGGCACATCAGATGTGTGTTTCACCTAATGCCGGACGTACATTAAGCGGAAAATTTGTGAAACGCGTCAGGTTAACATTAATGAAACTCGATGTTTCTACTGTGATTTAAGCAAAGACATTAGTTCTGATAAGGTGCAATGTAATAGTTGTGAGGGTTGGGCGTATCAGCAGTGCATTTCTACTGACATGGAACGCACATATAGTGCTAAATTTCAGTGCGTTTCATGTAAAAATAAAGACAGCGTAGCTTTCTTTCCTACACAAAAGTTGAAAATAAAGTGCGACGCATATCTATCCAGCTTAAATTTAGTAAATGCTGTAGATATTGAAAGAGAAACTAAGAAACAATCGTAGTATTTGTAACGGCTCAAACAAACATTAATACTATTCACAGCTTCAAGTGTTGATAATGACTGTAAGGCAAAAAATGCAGCATCTTTATCTAAGATAGTTTACCGTGAATTGAATCCCACCATCATAGGACACAGACCACAAATCGCTCATGGTAAACAATATGAATTAATTGCAATAAAAAACTATGAAATTCTAAGTATGTGTTCGGTGACACAATGTGGTCGTTTTGTGCATAAACAAATTCCGTTCTTAGCAATCTCGCCTGATATTATTGTTGATGATCTAGGTTTACCTGAAGTAAAGTGTCCGCTCAAAGCCAGAAAACTGGATTCCGTAGTAGCAATCAAATTAGGAAGATTAGATTACGTTAACAAAGACGTTAGCAACAAAGGTAAGCATAATCATTATTACAAAATTGAAGGTGAGCTTGAAATTGATGGTAAGAGTTGATGCGATCTGACCGTTTATACATATAAGAGAATATACGCAATAAAAATTGATAGGAACAGACCGTTTTGGGCTGCCATTCAACCTCTGGTACAAAATCCGATCGAAGTAAATGACTAAATGTTGTGAAATAATTTTGAAACGCTAGTGGTTTAAGAATTGATAAAAATATGAGTCCTAATAATAAAATGAAAACATTATTATTTTTTGAAGATGGTCTTGCGAAAAACACATCCTACTATTGTTACATTCCAAATTTGGAAATGTACATTGTTAAATTATGTGAGTAAATTTCCGCGAATATTTTCAAATAAACTTGTTAATTTTCGTTATTCCGGACAGTTGCGTTTGCGCAAAAGAATGCGCAGGCGCGGAGTAAATGGCGTAAGTTCGCGGTGTGTAATACGACGTCATTATACTACGAGGCCTGAAGCCGAAAACAGCTACCTGTGTTGCGTGTCTGTCTTTTCTCTTTTCAGGTGGTAGGTTCCTTATCTTTTACAATCTGTCGTTCCTTCTACCTGGTCATCCTTGCCGCCCCCCCTACAAACAAAGAGGGGGACAAATAAATTTGGCTTAATAACGGCGTGATGTAACCCACACCCAAAAAACAAGGAGATGGCCCTGGGATTTAACTGCGAGGCGCGATTTAAGTGAGTATATTGCTTTATTTATAGTGTAAATTGAGAATTGTATCACTTTTAAACGTCTTTGGTATTTGATACAATTTGCAGCGTAATCATGTCATATTAAACGATTGCGAAATATTATGAAACGCGGGAACCGTATCACTATAAACCTTTGAGTAACAAAAATGGTCACAGCATTGACTATAAGTTAGAATTTTCGAAATTATTGTAAAAGCTTTCAAATAACTGTAAATTAAAGCATGATGAATGGCTCTCAAATTAAATTATTGACATTGTATTTCAACTGTATAACAACTTTGAGAAATATCAAATAATTAAATGTGAGTTATTTTATTATAAGTTGGAAACACCGTTATCAAAAACGCTTAATTTAAAATTTGATACAACGAAATCCTTATTATGCCCGTGAACGTATCAGGAAACCATTGGTGTTTTGCTATAGCAAATTTACAAACAAAACAGTTCACCTAGTAAAATCCGTTTGGAAATAGACAAATCGACATGAATAAATACTTTAATAAGTTTATATTTTACTTAAGTACCAAATCGCATTTAGACGTAGGTCAATGGTCACAGGAAATAATACCGCACATAAGCTAGACAAATGACAACAATTGTGGTCTATTTGTAATATATTTCTTCCAACAAATGCTCAAAAATCTTCTACTAACTGATACTGGTAATAAGTGGAAAAGTATACCAAAGGATTGTAACAGTATCTGTAACTAGTTTGAGAAGCTAGGCAACTTTATGTGATTGCTTTATTATTTTTGTAAGAGAGAGAAGCGACTGTTCTTTGTCGTTCTATCATGTGAGATTGAGAAGGGATCTGGAGTTCAGCTAGTTAATGCAAAGCGCAGTTCCACGCATCGTCCTGCTTGCCTTTCTGGTGCACATTATATTGCCATCACCATGTCTTGTAATTTTTGGTATTCCAACAAGGTTGTGACGAGTTTGTTCAGCTGGCATTTGTAGTAATTCAGTTCCTGTACGGGATAAGATTTTTCTTGTGCTACTAATTGATTTTCATTCATGATGCACATTTTTTAGCAACTAGGAAGGAATATGCTTTCAAAGCTTTTTATTTTACTGAAAGCGCCATGATGTCGCAAGGGCGGGATTCTCAGCATTAAATAGTTGAAGCCTCCTAATAAATTTGGCCGGGAAATACTAATCATTCTTTAACCTGAAGTGATGCATTGTATTATAACCATCTGTTTATTACAATACTTTTTAGTTTGGTATGTTAAAAATTTTACCCTAGAAATATTTGGGTACCGGAACGTTCGACACCTGGGATCAACAAGTGTTAAGGACACTTACATCAACAACGTATTCATCAATCACCATTACTTTAATACAACGGGTTTGTTTTGAAGTATTTATATTCGTTAACACTTTGCTCGCAAGAAAAGAAATATAAAAAACAACAGTACATTTAAATTGGTTTATTGAATAAATTATGCATTCGTCTAAGATATTTAACAAGCAATTCTAACTAGTACTTTTTAAATTATGGCATTGTTGTTGACTGTAACACAGTGATACTCTGAGCTCAAAGTGTTAGTAAGTGATTCTTAACTTTTGTTGTCAAATTTTTTTTATTATTTGATTTTTAACGAACTGCCTTATTGCACACTGACGGTAAATACTTATTGTTCTATACCTGATGTGGAACCTGTAAAACTGTAATTATTGATTTAATTTTTTGTTTAGCATAATTGAACTTGGCAGTAACCACTGAGCTGTTTTATTTAGTAAACTTACTTAACGAGATGCTGTATTAATTTTACGGTGTTCTTAAGGTATTTACCTCTTAATAGCTCCTGCAGCGACAAAGAAAGAATTCACTAGATGATTCAGAGGTAAAGTTTTATTGCGGTGCCCTTGTTTAACTATTTTAAATAGTGCGTTTGCATTAAAAAAAGGATTACTGTTTAGTGTTTCAAGCAAGTACGAAACAGGTTGCGACTGCTACAGGATTTAAAAAGTTTCATTTTAACTAAATCAACGTTGATTGTTGGCTATTGTTATGTATGTGAAATAAATATTCGGTTATGTAAAAAAACGCCAAAATGTGATTCGTGCAGAAGATATTTTCATACAGTGTGTATTGTATCTTAAGGCTATTCTTAAAGTCTTCCTTATTTTCTGCATTTCATGTCACATTTACACCTATCCCCATTAACTCAACGGGGTGTTCTAAAAATGTGTATGTTGTATTATAAAATGACTTTTTGCTAGGTTTGTACCTAGTTTGGATTTTATCGATCCTTAATATTTTAGCTTGATTTTCGAAAACGAGACAGTCGTCCTATACAAATAGCAATAATGTAGATTAGCTGACCAAAAATACTTTCTTGTTTAGCCACTAATTGCAGCTGATCATCTCACTTGCGCACACCAATGGAGATTTTGAAATGGAACGAGTTAGATTTTGGGCCTTTTGGAGCAGCTTTTTAAAAAGGCTTCTTCCAAAAACTCTTCTAACAAATTTATTAAAACAGAAATTACAATGGAAATTAACAAATGGATGCGTTATATTCATTAATGCTTTTAACAATCAAAATATATCTCGGTATTCGAAATATAAGTCTTTAATTGCTCTCTCCTCTTCGTTACTAAAATCTTCATTAAAACGAATGGTAATTAAATTTCCTTTTAACATTCTATCGTGTCTTGTAGGGTTGAAATCGCTTTCATATTTTTCGTCGATTTCCATCTCGCTGAAATTTACTTCATCTACGTCTATTGAATTTGTCAATGATATTTCTATGGGGTAATCGTTTGAGTTTAAAATTCTTGTGTTGGTGTAACTGTCTTTTATTTGTACTAATGCGGTGGGTGTTTCTAACCCTTGTTGAAATGTCATGTGATTTATGATGCCAATGTCGTTCTTTGAGTTTACTAAAACTTTTATTTGTTTTTCTGTCCTGGGTTCAATTGTTTATTTTTGATCGGTTTGAATATTACTGTTTTGGAATTTAATGTGAATTTGTCCGTGTTTCGTTCTCAGTAATCGGTTTTTTATGTCAATATTTGCTCCTAATTTTCTTAGAAGATCCATGCCTATTAATCCGTCGTATTTGTTTTTAAATTCAAAGATGCAAAATTTGTGTTTCATTTATACGTTAAAAGTTTTTGGTAGAGGTACGTTTGCTATAAATTGGTATATTAACGTTTTTGGACTGTCTTAATTTTGAAGGTTTCTCTTTCTACAAAATCTAAATAGTGTTTTTGTACAGTTCTGGGGCTAATTAAAGTTTTTGAAGATCCGGTATCGATTAGTAAGTTGAGTTTTGCGTGAGGTATTTTTATGTAGGGTAAAAATTCAGAGTTGCGTCATTATTCGCGTCCGGGTTGTCAAAATCTTCTATTTCTTGATGGAATAGTTCTTCGGAAGTGAAGTTTCATTGTTGGTTATAGTTTGGTCTGATTTGCGATATTTTTATGTTTTGTCTAGTGTTACCAGATGAAGTGTCCATAGGAGTTGGTTTGTAATAACTGTTGGGGTTGTTATTGTTATTTGTGATAGGTGTGTTTCTGTTGAAATTTGCGCGAAATGTTTGCCTTGGTTGGTTTACGTTTTGATTAAATCTTGGTGTAAATACGAGTTTTGAAAAGTTTGAGTTAAATGTGGGTTTGGGGAATTGTCTGAATTGGTTGTGAAAAGTTGTGTTATTAAAGTTTGAATTGTTCGTTTGAGATCGATTCGTTGGTGCGTTAGGAGATGTAAATTTCTGTTGTGTTGGAAGTTGTCTCGCTGCTTGTATTGTTTTCATAGGTGAGTAATTTTTATTCGCATTAAGGTTATATATCCTATTTCTGTAGTACATAACGTTTTCTTCCTCCACTATCATATTTATTGCTTCCTCTAAATTTTGGGAATGTTAAAATCTTATTTTGTCCGATAGCCGTTCAGGTAGTGCATTGATGTATGTGTGTAAAACCATTTCGTCGTACATTTTCGTCCTTAATAAACGTATATTCTTGTCAGTTTGGTTAAGATTAAGCTCCTCACATCCTGGCATCTCATACCAAATTGGTGGGGTGATTGATTGGGTTCCATCCGGAGGTTTATTAAGTCTCTCACCAGACATTTGATATTTTTCTGGTCGCCGAAATACGCTGTCTACAACCGTTTGAAGTCCTTCCATTGATCAAGGTCATTGCGGCTTAAAATTAGTGTTAGTGCTCTTCCGGTTAGTTTGCTAAGAATCAGGCGTAGAAGCATGACGTTACAGTCAATGTCGCCTTCTTTGTAAAAGGATTTTAAAAATGTCTCACACGCGGTGATAAAGATACCTAATATTGTTTGGTTTCCGTCGTATGCCGGGATTGAATCGAGATGCAACCGCATATTCTCCATGTTTGTTGTTATTATATAAATTACTTCTATAATTATTTTTAGGTCGAGTTTGTATTGTGTTTAGATTGTATTAAAGTTGGTATTTAAAGAATCACTTCTTTTTTATGTATATTTCATATGTATTTATCAAGTGCTATAATTACATTGAAGAGTGCTGCTGATTAAGTGTCTCAGCAGTTGCGTTAAGTGTATAATTATAACCTTTTGTAGAGCTTGCAAATTGATCAAAAATAATTTTATTTCTGTAATAGTTTCCTGTAATAAATTGTATAAGAACTGTGTTATAATTACACGCTATTGTTTCAGACTTTCGCTGAGTAAATCGTTTCAATAATAAAGTACATAGAATGCTTCTATAATTATACATCTTTAATTTGTTATGAATAAATCGTTTCCGTAATAATTACTGTAATAAACTATACATAAACTTGTGTTCTAATTATAATCTAAGCTCAGACTTTGCTGAAATTGTTTTATTTATTATAAATCGTAATAAATTGTAATACTCGTGCATAAATGCGTAATATGAGTTTGCTGAGTAAATTTTTTTCGTTAATAAATTGCGATAAAATGTAATAATAAATTGTGCAAAAATGCGTATATAAATTCTTTCGTTGCTTTACTAGCTAATATCAATGATTGAAAATAGTTAGGATAAATAAACTTACATAATTTTCATTGCCAGTTTCATCAGTTGTCTTTCCTTGGGCTTGGTCAATTTTGTACCTTGTCCAATTTTTTGTTTGTGCTTCCAGATGAAGAATAAATATTCAAGACCATCAGTTCCTCGATTTTGGATTCGCAAGTGCCCTTCTGGATTCCTACCGACTGCGCCAGCTAGACTTTGGGCCTCTTGGAGTGGCTTTTCAAAAAGGCTTCTTCCAAAAACTCTTCTAACAAATTTATTAAAACAGAAATTACAATGGAAATTAACAAATGGTCGCGTTATATTCATTAACTCTTTTAACAATCAAAATTACTTTTACCAATTAAATTAATTAAACAAAATTAAGTAGCTTCAACAACCAACAATGTTAAAGTTGTGAAGTTCGAGACTGACTGGCCATCTTGGGCTCCTGAGGATATTTATGCTATCCCTGCCCCTCACATTGCTTGTGGGAACGGCAAAGCTCATGTCTGCTATTTTCTTTATTCATTTATACAATACAAAGTAACAATCTTAATTCTGATAATTGCTGTCTTATAACCTACTGTGACCTGCACCTGCAGTATCACGTTGCGTCTGGAATACAATGTCTGTTTCCGTTCTCACTGTCTGGCTTGTAAACGTTCATTAACCTTTTATTATAACCTTCAATTATACATTGTTGCATCTAACTTAGGTTTTAATGATTGTATTTAATTGTATATATATATATATATATATATATATATATTTGGGGGATATGTAACTAACGTCTTTCATAAAATTCTCAAATAAATTTTCAAAAATCAATAGTCTCATTTTTTTAAGGATCTCTCCTGGTCATAGTAAAAACTACAGTCTAATTTAAATTTCAAAATAATGGACTATATCAATTGTTGGATATGTAATCAAAGATTTTATAAAAGAAATCGCCATACAAAATTCTCGGAAATATTTTAACACAAGTCATCATTTTACTGTGTAGTTTCTGTGGAGATGAGTTTTCAGACTTAAAATCTGCAAAGAAACCCAATTTTTGAAGGTGTTCGTCACTGGTTAAATATGATGTATAATAACCGTTAAATGCTGGTCAAATGTTGTCAAATATGTCGAACGTCTTTAAATGTGGTCAAATGTTGCAATTTATTACCAATATTTCACAAAAATTTTCAATTGTTACAAATCGAGTCAAATGCAAGTATCGTGCAAATGGTTTTTGTTGTTACAGTAATATCTTTCAATGTTACAATTACTAAAATTTCACAAACGATAGGGGTGAAATGCCCACTAAAATATTCCAACGGTGAATTTAGCAATATGTCTCGTTTTTAGATCAAGATCAAACAATACAATATATCTTAAAAAATATTAGAGATTGGAATAGTGAGTTATGGATACAAGTTGTTCAAAAAGAAACGTATATTGAACTGCCTAAAAATTAGAGGGTGTTTCATTTAAAATAAAAAAATCTCATTTTACAAAAAAAGTTGGTAGCAATACTGATAAGAAAATTAAACGTTTCAATTCACTTCTAACCATTGTCGAATAATATATTCGTAGGTGTTGGATCCAGATTCAGCGCCTAATAATTATTAATAAAGACGTAAAAATTAATAGTAATGATTATAATAGCAAAGATAAATAGTTATAAAATGCTCTGAAAGTCGACTAGGCCTATTGGGGACACTACATAAAAAATAAATGTGCCACGTATTTTACCTATAAGGTGGTGTGGGAATTGCACATAGCGGGTGCCGACCTACAGTTGAGGACTTTGAAGTAATTTTTTCAACTCCTACTCTTCCGTTACTTAAAATTTTGTATTTAGGTAGAACGAAATGTTATTTACTAATTTGCAAAGTATGATTAATTGCAAACGAAAGGAAGTAGGTTCCCCGAGTTAACAGCGATGAGCTTTAAGGCAATTCCTTCACCGCGTACAAAAGGGTGCGCTCCCTTTGTTTCGGCCGGTCTGAAGGTAGCAGCCACTTTTTAGCAGCCTTTTTTTTTAAGTAGCCTTTTTTAAATAAACGTAAAAACACACTTTCACAACTGGAGTTACAGCCTCACTCTCAGCATAACTATTGTTAAAGCTCCCCTTAATGAATCTGTAAAACAAAAGTTATTGCGGCCCGTATCGGTTTTAGAAACATCCCTTGAAGAATAAGAATATAAAAGTCAGAAATAATAGAGGCAATCGAGTTACACCAGACATATTGGCACAAGTATTGCTAAAATCACCCTTTATGCGTGTGTTTCGGTATTCCGTGAGATAGATTTTGAGTCGTTGGGAGCTTCTCTTTAAAAAGTTTATTTCCAAAAACGCTTATGTCAAATTTATTTTTAATTCTATAATTTCAAAAATTGCTTATTTCTTTTAACAACAACTTGAGCGCTTGTATTCATTAAACGTAAGTGATTGAAAAAATACTCTAACTTAATATTTAAATAAATGAGTAGCTTGAACAACCTACAATGTTAAAGTTATGAAGTTCGAAGACTGATTGGCGATCAGGGCTTCTTACATTTATTATGAAGCCTCTGGTCTCACATCATTTTGTGGGAAAGTGCAGATCTTGCCGTCTGCTATTTCTAGATAATCATACATTGTCTTATTCTAAGTAATTATAAATAAGTCTGTTCGATTGCAGTTCATTGTTTCTGCACCTGTGGTATCAGGTTGCGTCTGGAATACAAAGTAGTCTTTTTCTTTCTTATTTCTGATATGAACTCTGATAACACTTAAATTATAACCTTCATTTAATACAATGTAACATGTTATTACTAAGACATAATAATTACGTTTATTTTATATACATTTTAATATGGGGGATATGTAACTCGTGCAAACAAGAAAGAAAGTAGTAAGGTAAGTAAAGGAAGTCGCCCACACCGAATACCGCAACGGAACAGAATGGTAGAATAGAAATCTAAAAGAATTAGATTCCGTGATAGCTTAAAATGTCGTAAAATGGGGTGGGTCACAGAAAGAAAAATTGGACCCCTTAGTAAATATATTTATTTGCAAACGGTTAGTTAACAAACATAGTATCAAAAGGAATATTTACAAAAACCAAATCGAACATTTTCGGAATGGTTCTGTTACATGATGTAAACAAAACCGTCAACTCGCATACAACACAACATAAAAATATACATTTAAGCAAATATAGATTAGGAATTATTTACCAGCCAGATAAAATCTTAAAATCTAAATAACACATATCAGAATACTTACATAGAGTTTCCAGCCCTAAATAAATACAATAAAAGAATTAAACTAATATATACAGTACTAGAACGCTGTTTTACCTGCTACTCGAAGTGCACTTTCTAAAAGTAATAACGCAGACGTAAATTTAAGTAGCCTAACCCTAAATTGAAATAAACCAAGTGTTAGACTTAATCTAGATTGTAATTTAGTAAACAAGTTGTTGACGTTAGCATTTTCTAATATTAATTTATAATAAGTAAAATTTGCTCTAACATGAACTTTGGTTTATAATTCTGACTCAAAAAAAATTGCATTATCACATGTGCATTAACATGTGAAAGTAAATTTTTAGCACACAGTCTGTAATTTATTGTGCTATAATCACGAGTAAGAAAAAAACTCAAGCACATACATGGTTATCAACAAGCAAAGGAAATAGCTAGATTTCATAGAAGCGCCTAGAAAAAAACAAAGTAATTGTAAATTAAGAAGAATAGGCTTGCCTCTGGTACAATCGTAGCAGATCTGGAAGTGTGTACTTGCATTTGCCGCCGAACTGGATACTCTATGAAACTATGTCGCTGGACTAAGTTATTTAGTAAACTTTGAAGTAAAACAATACCTCTTAAAAGAAAGGGTCTCAAGTAGCACTGCAATTTATAGAGTTCCTTCACGGAAACGGACGTTGTATATAATAGGATAGCTTACAAAGCTCAGTCTGTATTTATAGAGAGAGAAAGTAACGCATTTTTGTTTCAAAAACAATTTCCAATGATAAAATATAAAGTATTCCAAGTACAACACCTGCAACATATTTTGAATATAACAACTGTAAAATATTCTTAGAACACAGCTTGTAAACAAAAGCCAATTAATGAAAGCCAAAGACTTCAAAATACTTTAATCACTTCCATGAATTTCTCCGCATGAGAAAACAACGTTTGTTCAAACTTTTAGGTAAGTTTGCAACCCTCCTTGCAGCATTATGGAGTAAAGTGCATGACAGGTCGCCTATTTGATATAAAAATGATAGAGGTTGACTATTTCTAATTACAATACCGAGAACTAAATAATAAGGAGACAGTTTTATTGTTCGCAAAACTGAGTGAGTTGAACACCTGCGTGATAACGAAATACCGCGTTTATTATTTAGCAGTAAGAATATAGATTATAAACTCATTAAAGGTTTTTAAACGATAAGAAGGTGTTTGTTTATTTCAAGAAATTTATAATGGGCCCCTTTTAACCATTGCTAAGCAAAGCAAATTATTATGGAATAAACTTCAAGTATTTACCGGTATACAAAAAAATTAATGAAATTTTATAGGACGTTTCTAAATAACTGTAAAACGAAGGAGTTGAAAATTAGTATTTATATACAGCATATAGAAAACAATCAATTTAGGAAATTTAATGTGTAGGAGCAAATATTTACTGGCAACGCGGAGAGGCTTCAAAAACCACTCTTATAAGCTGTTTGTGAATATTTTTACCACTTAAGGATACGAAGGATGTCCTTCTCTGTTGTTGCTGTATAAATACGGCGATAGTGTAGCTATCACAAACTGATCAGATTTAAAAATATTCATATTAGCGAAAAAGTGCATAAGAAACATAAAGCATTTATGTATTCTGGAAAATAGGTGTTTGCTCTAAATCAAAGGGTGTCAAAATAAGAGGGGTAAAATAATGTGTTCTTGTAGTTTAATAGGAAAACAAAATCTAAGCATTTGTGCGCTACTAGGCTAATTACCAATAGAAATTATTGTATTTGTATTGTATTTGTATTTCAGTATATTGTATTGTATTTTAGTCATAAAGATGACTTCATTTTTGAAACACAGAAGTATAAGGAAAGGTTCGAGTGTAGAATTTTGATTTAGGTACTGAACACTTCTCAGTCCTTTTTAATTGTAACAAAGGCTCTGAAATGTCTAGAATCGAAAAGGATATAGCGATTAAATCAACACTAGATTAATGTAAAATCATAGGGATGCATCTTGAAGACTAATATAAAACATACGAAGGCGAATAATCTAGAAAATGCTTAATAATTCTGGTAGTATGTAGGTTTAAAATTACTGTAGAAACAGCAAAACCCGCAGAGCAATCACTTTCAATCGAAGTATAAATTCGCGAGTATTTTTATATGTTACCGCATAAAGCGTGAAGATAAACACATTTAATACGAATATAAATAAGTGTCTCTCTAGATAAATTACATAGCAATAAATAGTTAATTGAAGTGTTGAGAACTAAATTAGTACAGTAAATATTGTAATAATTAACATCAGTTACATTAAGGTTCTCTGTTTGCGAGTAAACAAGCTTATATTAAACAGAATAGGAAAAAGATGTTCGTTACAATAGTGTTGTATAACAAAGTCAACGAACTTTGAAACTAGGTTTGTCAAGCCCCGCCTTTCCTCTTCACGACCTCTGTGGAGTAATTTGATTCAAACCGTAGCAACTCATTGCTTATAGCTAGCACCAGCTAGTACCGAAGTCTGAAAGATAGCACCAATATCGTTTCAGAAATATGGCCTATTTTATGGGAGTGGGACTTAACTTGTTTCAATGCCTATCACTAACTAGCTCAAACCTAGCATTAGTTGGCACCCAACTAAAACGCTAGCATTTCAAAGCGATAATATAAAATACGATTAAATAATCAGCCTTTTACTCCAGCTGTTTAAAAAGTTTCGATCAATTTACATGCGAGAAATGAATCAACGACTTGCTTCAAGGAGGTTTTGACTAACACATTGTTACATACTAAATTCCTCAAAAGGTAAATAGTGTGTCTACTCTACCTTATAGGCGGCAGAGCCTTGATAGATTATGAGGGGTTCCTGTTTAACGTTTAAGCCCAGGGTAAAAAAGATGTTAAATGGCTTTGAGAGAAATAGGTCCCTCTAATGAGATCTTCCAGCCAGCTAAGCTTCTTCAACTTAGGGCAGAGCTATGAGCTAGGGTCGTAGAATGGTATACGAAAAAAAGAGATTTTATTGGACGCCACCGTATCTTGATGAATGTTATAAAGAGAAACTATCCGGTGATCAGATACGGAAATCTTCGAAAAAAATCCTTAAGACGAGCAACATATAAAAAAATAATACTTACTTTTGACTCTGCAATCTGGAATGGGAACGACTTCCTCGTACAACCTGAAAATTTAATTACTTCTAAATAATTTTAGACTAGGGCTACGTTAAAGCCTAGTCACTTTATCACAAAAAAAAATTAAAGTAAAGAAAGATCAAAATGCGAAAATTATGCTTCAAAAAAAAATTTAAACCAACACCAATAATATAACTCTCTTCTCTACAAAAAATTTATAAATGTGGTTGGTTGCTTCTATGGAATAATTACTGCTGACTTCAATGAAAGATAGCTTTACGACAACTTATTATTCTTTCTATTAATATTAAATATATATATATATATATATATATATATATATATATATTACTCATATTTAGACCAGGGTAGAAAATTAAATAATCACATCAAATAATTTTAATCACCGTGTAGAAGCTTTGGGAAAAGGTACGCGTTATTAAAAACGTGAAGCATAAAAATTTAGTCGTTTAATTAAAAATAAGGGAGTTAAATTATTTACAAGACGCTTGCTATAAAAAAGGAAGCAGTATTAAAATGCTCTACGTGTAATTTAATTATTCCGAGTAAAAAGACAAATAGAAATTACGTGCAAAATTTATATTAATTAATTCAATTTTAAGTAACCGGTATTAAACAAAATGTACAGATAATAATTAATATTTGATTAGGAGTCACTAAAAATTAAAGGGTATTATTTTTAATTGAAGTTAATTGAACCATTAGTAACATATAATATGTATAAAAGCTAGTAAAAACTCAATAATATTCAGATCGTAGAAGTATTATGTTTGAACACCTGCGTATTTTTAAATGTTTTATGTTCTGCGTAAAATTTGCAGATAACAAATGGTTACAGAGAATGTTGGAGAAACCGTTGCTTAATATTTACGGGAAATGCTAATAAGGTGGGTTATTTCACAAGTCCACATGGATTGAAAATAACCGATACTAAAGAATATAGATTTGTACCACTCGGAACAGGGTAGATAGAGACAGATAATATGCGCAAGACAGAGACACATATAGTAAAAGGCGTGAGTTGAGCAACGTCACTGGGTTGCGATTGGTTGAAAATAAGAGGCAAACTTGAGAGGTAAAAATAACATTTCTGTATAAAAATTAATTAGTTATTCCCAGACATTGCAAGCCGTGTCGAAATTTCTAAGATTTAACTGGTGCGAGTGCAAATTTAATAAGAACCGACGCACAGGCGGTCGAGATGGGAACATAGTATACGAAATTCTAGAAACTGGCCGTTTTGAGGACAAAACCGACAGACAGGCTAACCACTATATATACCCAGGTTAATATGAGTTTCTCTCTCTTAGATTTTCGAATTGATTCAATGCGTTAAACAGTGCTTTTTAGTTTTCCGATTTTGATAGAATAATTTAAACAGTTTGCTCGTATATTTTGGTGATTTAAAACAGTTTGTTCTTTACGTGCTACAATGAATGTAATTTAGTGCACTTAGAAAAGAAGATACAAGGTAATAAAGTTTAGTATCACTGTACCAATTAGTCAAATTTGCAACGACAAATGAATACACAAAAGTAGGCAGTTTTGGCGTATATTTGTGAAAGAAGTATGAATTTCTTTGCTATTTTTCGGGGGTGTTAATAATTAAATGATTCGTAAACGTGTCTGGATCCACAAAACAAGCTTCAGATATACACAAATGAGTTCCGGAAGAGCACTGAAACAACTTTAGATGAATGGTGGTGTAGAAAATTTTAAAGGCGACCAGCAATACGAGGACCTAAACATAACCCAGTTGGATTGGTGTGATTAACAGAGGACGATATACATTAGGCCACGAGTGCATTAACCTTCAGGTAACTTATGCTTTGTTGTTCGATTTTGATGTTTTGGTGTGTGTTGAATAACTTTATAATTGATTTACTTAAAATGGACAGTAGTGAAATTGTACTAACAACAAATTTTTAATTTTAAGGTGAAATTTTCTTGTTTAAGTAGAAAGGGGTATTTAGTATTTATGTTCTGGATTATGATGAAAATTTGGGTATGTCTTTGAGCTCAATTAGACGAACCTGGTTAATTAACGTAAAGGGTGGTAGATGCTCCCTTTGTACTCAGACTCAGGTCTGCATATATTGTTATATTAATTAGTAGGCATCCTACAAGGACTTTAATTCTGGATGCACATTAAAATGATAACGAATTTAATCTTGAAATTTTCTGATACTGAAATTTATGCTGAATTTTAATTTTGAAATTTTAATGTATTGTGAATATTGATGTAAATAGAGTTAACGTTGATGTTTGAGGTAGGAATGTGTTTGTTTTTTTTTTATAAATGAGGATGAAGGTTTAACTAGGTGAGCAGCCGAGGCGGAAAAGAGAAAAGAGGCGATTAACAGAAGAAAGTCGACGGACCAGTTAATTTAGGAGGTTTCACAGCATACATGGCGACCCAAAAGTGAGGCTCGAGTTCCAAATAAAATTTTTGTGATTTTATTCCAGGAAACTGGCGATCTGAGAGAGAGAATTTCTGTGTGTATATAAATTTAAGAGTATTTTGAGAGTGTGTGTGAGTGATTAGAACGTATGCAGAGAAAAGAGTGGTTAAGGAGTCAAGAAATGGAAATTGGAAGTGACGATAGTGCATGGTGTGAGAAAAATTCTAAAATGGAAGAAGCTGAAGGCAGTAGAGATCAATCGAGGACGGAATCAGGGGATCAAGGAAACGAAATGATAATGAGGATGCTTGAAAGAATGAATGAGACGTTAAGCGGGGTTAGAGAGGACTCAAATCGAAAATTTGAGCAAATGAGTGAAGAATCGAATAAGAAATTTGACCAATTAAATTAGGAATTAGGGGATAAAATAGAAAAATCGACGAAAGAATTTACAGAATTTAAAAATAGTCTTACCGTGAAAATGGGGGAAGTAGAAGGTAGGGTTGATAGAAATGAGAAAGCATTACAGGTCTTCGACAGGAAATGGGACATTTAAGGTCCGAAGTACGCAATTTTTGTGAAGAAGAAATAAATGTAAAAATGACTGAAGTAACGGACTCATGTAGAGATCAGTTAGGCAGGGTAGAACGTGAAGTTAGTAGTATCAAATACAACATGTCAAGTTTAACGGGGGATGGTCCCAGATTTTCTACAGGTGGAGTATCATTGGACCAACACATGAAGTTTTATGGCGATAACAGGGTAAATCCACAAATTTTTATTAATAGTGTAAGAAATCTAGTGGGAAATTTATCTGACGAACAGACTAAACTGAATACGATAAAGGCTTTATTGAAAGACAATGCGGAAGCATGGTACAATTTAGTAGGACAGGAAATTGACACCTACACGGACTTTGAAGACAGATTTTAAAGCACTACTGGAGTGACCACAGACAAGACCAGGTACGAGACGACTTAATCACAGGAAATTTAAGGGAGAATTTTCAGGAAGTAGGAGCAATATGCTATACGCAAGTATAGCATAGCAAAGCAACTGAACCCACCACTGACGGACCGACAAATTATCAAGTATTTATCACGACACTTCGAGGTAGAAGTAAGACAACACGTAGCACTACAGAACATAGTGGACAGAGAAATGTTTTAGAATACCTGCAGAGGTACGACGACGTAAGTAGTGGACGACCTCGGGATAATAGGGAAAGACAGATCAACACAGTTAGGTTTGACAATAGACGGGACAACTATGCTAGAAGGGGAATAGTTACGGATACCAGCGACAGAATTGGGAACAGCGACGACCATACTTTAGAAGTAATAGTTTAGGAGGGGACCTGCACCGAGACCGGAACCTACCAGAAGGAATAGTTCACCGGACATGAGGGGACTGCTAATACAGACACGGAACGAGTGGAAACGCCTAGGACATACGCTGAGGTGACGGCTAGACCAGGACCAAGTAGGAAAACAGACCTGGACAGAATTTTTAGAACGCGACAAACCACTAGATTTCAGTGTAAATGTATATGAACATCCACGTGAATTTTTCAAAATTGAGGAGGAAGTAGAGCCAGAAACTGAGGAAAAATTATGTTTGCCAATTATTAATATAGAAATTTTTGAGAATAATGTAGAAGGATTACTTGATACAGGGGCAGAGGCGAGTTTAATATCGGAGGAATTCGTCAGCAAAATTAGGGATAAGGTTTGTGATAGAATTATGCCTATAAAGCGTAGCCATTTAGTAGCTCCAAATAAAAAGAAGTTTGCTGTAGTGAATAGTGTTGTGGTGCTTAGGATAAATATAGGAGGTTTAAGCTGTGAACAGGAGTTTGTAATTGTACCTGGACTGAAGTTTCAGAGCATTTTAGGTGTTGACTGTATGATGCAGTTAGGGGTTTTGATAGAT
Organism: Platerodrilus igneus; assembly: GCA_036346225.1. Classification (NCBI taxonomy): domain Eukaryota; kingdom Metazoa; phylum Arthropoda; class Insecta; order Coleoptera; family Lycidae; genus Platerodrilus; species Platerodrilus igneus. Next base: position 175,147 of record JARFIW010001354.1, on the reverse strand, counting down.
ATGGAAAGGAAGGTAGTAAGGATTGAGGATAGGGTAGTGCCATGGAAAGGCAGTTATGAAGTCACAGAGGATGACACGGGGTTTAGTATTAATGTAGTAGAGGTAGAGGATGATGAAGTTAAACAGATCAACACGATAAGATGTCCAGAGGATAGGATAGTAGAGGTTCAAGCTTTAGTACAAAAACATGCAGAATTAGTGGGGGTAGAAGCAACAGCAGCATATCGGGAGCAGGTGAAGGCAGAATTAAATAAAGATGCACGAAAAATTAACCAATGGACCAAACCGCAATTCCATTGTCCAACATCCATGGACACACTTTTGACGAGGTTAATTGGCAAGTTTGTTTTTAATAAAGTAGATTTAAGGAATGTATTCTGGCTGATGCCATTACACAAGAATTCTAGAAGGTACATAGGATTTTCCGTAGAGGGAAAAATCTATAATTTTAAGGTAGTATCGTTTGGTTTGTCGGCAGAAAAGAAAATAATAATAAATAAGAAACAGACAAGTATAGGGCATGACGAAGAAGCAGTATTTAAGAGTCAGGATAATAGGGATGATAAGTTTATTTTATGTGAGATAACAGGGATGTTCAGTATAGATATAGAAGGGGGAGAAATAGGGATGAAGAGTATTAGGATGGTAAGAAGAAAGACGTGGAGGGTCAAGAAGAGAGTTAGATTTAAATAACTTAATGAACAGAGGATAGAGATAGGTGAATTTTAGTATAGATATAGAATAGAGAGTAGATAGGTGTATAATAGAGTAAAATTTAAATATATAGGAATAGATATAGGTGTATAGAGAAGAGTATAAGTAAGTGTTTAGGGAAAATAAAGCTAGGTATAGGAAGAAAATAAGAATAGGATAGGTATATAGGATTAGGTAGGGGGAAGTGAAGTATAGTGAAGATTAGTTAAAAGGTTAGGAATAGGATAGGTATATAGAATGTATAGAGGATTAGATGGATAAGTAGGATGAAGTTAGGGATAATTTCAGTTTAAAAAAAAAACTTAGGTGAGAGTTAGGAATAGGATAGGGATATAGGATAGGTGTAAATATTTTTTTTGGATTGGATATAAGTTAGGTAAGATAGATAGATAAGGGTAGAGAGAGATAGGCAATTTTTTTTGTAAATTTTGTTTGCGGTTTAAATGTTTTATATTTGAATTCAAATAAGTGGGATTATTTGTATTCAAATAGGGGGAAAATACTCATATTTAGACCAGGGTAGAAAATTAAATAATCACATCAAATAATTTTAATCACCGTGTAGAAGCTTTGGGAAAAGGTACGCGTTATTAAAACCGTGAAGCATAAAAATTCAGTCGTTTAATTAAAAATAAGGGAGTTAAATTATTTACAAGACGCTTGCTATAAAAAAGGAAGCAGTATTAAAATGCTCTACGTGTAATTTAATTATTCCGAGTAAAGAGACAAATAGAAATTACGTGCAAAATTTATATTAATTAATTCAATTTTAAGTAACCGGTATTAAACAAAATGTACAGATAATAATTAATATTTGATTAGGAGTCACTAAAAATTAAAGGGTATTATTTTTAATTGAAGTTAATTGAACCATTAGTAACATATAATATGTATAAAAGCTAGTAAAAACCCAATAATATTCAGATCGTAGAAGTATTATGTTTGAACAACTGCGTATTTTTAAATGTTTTATGTTCTGCGTAAAATTTGCAGATAACAAATGGTTACAGAGAATGTTGGAAAAACCGTTGCTTAATATTTACGGGAAATGCTAATAAGGTGGGTTATTTCACAAGTCCACATGGATTGAAAATAACCGATACTAAAGAATATAGATTTGTACCACTCGGAACAGGGTAGATAGAGACAGATAATATGCGCAAGACAGAGACACATATAGTAAAAGGCGTGAGTTGAGCAACGTCACTGGGTTGCGATTGGTTGAAAATAAGAAGCAAACTTGAGAGGTAAAAATAACATTTCTGTATAAAAATTAATTAGTTATTCCCAGACGTTGCGAGCCGTGTCGAAATTTTTAAGATTTAACTGGTGCGAGTGCAAATTTAATAAGAACCGACGCACAGGCGGTCGAGATGGGAACATAGTATACGAAATTCTAGAAACTGGCCGTTTTGAGGACAAAACCGACAGACAGGCTAACCACTATATATACCCAGGTTAATATGAGCTTCTCTCTCTTAGATTTTCGAATTGATTCAATGCGTTAAACAGTGCTTTTTAGTTTTCCGATTTTGATAGAATAATTTAAACAGTTTGCTCGTATATTTTGGTGATTTAAAACAGTTTGTTCTTTACGTGCTACAATGAATGTAATTTAGTGCACTTAGAAAAGAAGATACAAGGTAATAAAGTTTAGTATCACTGTACCAATTAGTCAAATTTGCAACGACAAATGAATACACAAAAGTAGGCAGTTTTGGCGTATATTTGTGAAAGAAGTATGAATTTCTTTGCTATTTTTCGGGGGTGTTAATAATTAAATGATTCGTAAACGTGTCTGGATCCACAAAACAAGCTTCAGATATACACAAATGAGTTCCGGAAGAGCACTGAAACAACTTTAGATGAATGGTGGTGTAGAAAATTTTAAAGGCGACCAGCAATACGAGGACCTAAACATAACCCAGTTGGATTGGTGTGATTAACAGAGGACGATATACATTGGGGCCACGAGTGCATTAACCTTCAGGTAACTTATGCTTTGTTGTTCGATTTTGATGTTTTGTGTGTGTTGAATAACTTTATAATTGATTTACTTAAAATGGACAGTAGTGAAATTGTACTAACAACAAATTTTTAATTTTAAGGTGAAATTTTCTTGTTTAAGTAGAAAGGGTATTTAGTATTTATGTTCTGGATTATGATGAAAATTTGGGTATGTCTTTGAGCTCAATTAGACGAACCTGGTTAATTAACGTAAAGGGTGGTAGATGCTCCTTTGTACTCAGACTCAGGTCTGCATATATTGTTATATTAATTAGTAGGCATCCTACAAGGACTTTAATTCTGGATGCACATTAAAATGATAACAAATTTAATCTTGAAATTTTCTGATACTGAAATTTATGCTGAATTTTAATTTTGAAATTTTAATGTATTGTGAATATTGATGTAAATAGAGTTAACGTTGATGTTTGTGGTAGGAATGTGTTTGTTTTTTTTTATGAATGAGGATGAAGGTTTAACTAGGTGAGCAGCCGAGGCGGAAAAGAGAAAAGAGGCGATTAACAGAAGAAAGTCGACGGACCAGTTAATTTAGGAGGTTTCACAGCAATATATATAAAAAATTATGAAAAATTATTGCTTATAGCAATTTGAATAAATAAAACAAGTAAATACGATGTATAAATAATCACAACCTTTACGAAAAATCGAAAGGAAGTTATTAATTATACAAAGCAAGCTAGTAATTTGCATAGCCATATATGAAAGAATTTGTTTGTTTCATAAAAGGAATAAACATTCATCAACTAGTTTTGATCTTAGTGGATCTCATCAGGATGAAGTGGTTTATAAACCTTATGAAACAACCAAAAACAATAAACAGAAATAACTTCGAAAGAACTTCTATAAGATGGCAAGAGTAAAGCAAGAACGCCATCAGGTAAGTAATAACTAGTACTTGACTAGTCAAATACAGAAGTAATTTCGAAATTAAGTCGAAAATTCATAGATGGCTATAACAAATACGTTTCACCTTTTGGGTTGTTAGGTGTGTTAATTGCATGAATTTTTGCAAACAAATTCTTTCATTTATGGCTATGCAAATTACTAGCTTGCTTTGTATAATTAATAACTTCCCTTCGATTTTTCGTAAAGGTTGTGATTATTTATACATCGTATTTACTTGTTATATATATATATATATATATATATATATATATATATATATATATATATACATCGCTTGTACAAAGTTATCTGTACGGAGACTTTCGAAACAATTACTTTATTAAGATCTAGCATTAATCTCTGAATACTTATAGGATATTTATAATTGAATAAGTTACGTTAATTCTCTATAAGAAATATATGGTTTAATCATGATACTTGAATAGGATCCTGTTCGAGTTTACAAGAATTAAGTTAAAAGCTCAGCTTTTTTTTATAGATTACAGAACGATATTTTTAACTGATATAATTGAAAGAATCAAAGGTTAACGAACACTTATTGTCTGTATTAAGCTGTACTCTAAGTGTACTGTCAAAATATGTTATATACTATAATGTGGCAAACAAATATCAACCTATCATATGTTTAGTTATGCGAATATTTTCGTATAACCTTGTAACTACAAAATTATTTTATAGAAATGCCTTGTAAATAATAAGAACATTTATGCACTATTTGATTATTAAATTTTGAATAAAATTATAGGTATATCAAATTAAATGATCATAAAGCTTTCACAAAAATTTCGTGTATCAAATTTAAGTAAACATATATAGAATTTTTAAAAATTATTTGTAAATCGTAAATGATTGTTCCTTGAAATGAATATAGCCATAAAATTGAGGATGACTCACCGCTATATATCTGCTAGGCAACCAAATTCTTTAAACATTTACGTACTTACAATGGTAGGTGCGCGCAGCTGATACATGTGTCCGAGCTTGACCTCTATACTAACCAAGCATATGTGGAAATTTTCACTCTCTCGCATAGCAACATTTAAAACTGCATTTACAGCACAACCAATATCCAAAAAGCTTATTACGCGTTTGCGAATCCATATGTTTTTACTTTATTTCAATTTTAATTCATACTTGAGTACCTCGTTGCGTTACTTTACTTCGATATAATTCTGTACCTCATTATAAGTTCGTACTTGCGTACTTTCATACTTTAGTACTTTCGTACTTTAGTACTTTTTTACTTTTGTACTTGCGCGTAGATATGTATTCTTGACTATCTTAGGTCGATACTACAACTAAAGATGAAGCCATGGTACTCGTCGACTCCACTTCACTACTTTCTAGGACGGCATGTTTTATCGAAAACTTGCAGGCCCACGTTAACACTTGTATTCTGATTACATCCCGATATCAAAATGGAGCTTGACCACGAGGCTACGTTGCTTATCCGATCACGCGCAGGAAAGGGGATATTGCATCAAGATACATATTGTTTTTATTGGAATTTAATATTTATTGAATAGGTAAATGGAACAAAAGCGTATATTTAAGAAGCAGATAATCGTATTCGTTACAACATCCTTTAAACACATTGAACATTATTACCAATTTTAAAATATAATGTATTTTGCAAGACCATACGAACGGTATCTCATACTAATAGACAACGTGCGCGAGCTTCAATTCTTTTGAGCAATCGTTAGAGGAGATGCGACATCTAATCTTTGAAAAATCGCTGCCAATTTGTTTTTGAAGTGCCAAGTTTTTTAGTTGCGTGGCAGCTGATGCTACTTCTGAGCTACCAAGTGCTATTTTTTGAGCAAATATGGGCAAGAGATGGAGGGTAGTGTCAAGTTGATCGCTCCTCAATTAAAATAGGCCATATTTTTGAAACGGCTTTGGGGCTAGCTTTCTAACTTGGATAGTGCTCGTTATAAGCAACGGTTGTTACATTCTATTTTATATTAAAAGAATTTTATGCCTCATTACTGTTGTTGTATGCAGTGAAAGTTTAAAATAATAACTTTCTACTTACAGTACGTTCGACCACGCTGGTAACGCCAAATTGTGTAACGAATAAATCTTCTTTTGTTTAGGACTGTATTTTATAGGTTGATTGCCATTCCATGTTATACCAATATATCACCAGTGTTGTAAAATGTCGACAAGCGAATGTTTTATAGTCACAAAAAACAATGCATGTTATGACCACTGATTTAATATTGTTCACTGCGATAATTCAGTCTACGCACTTGAGCAGCTGTGTGCTTTGTTTTTAAGTGCAACGTGCATTGTGATATACACGATGTTTTAAGAACGAACGACGAACACGTAGTGACCATAAATTAACGCTTGTTATTTGTATGGTTAAAACAGGAATACAAGGGATATGTTCGACGACTTGGTTTGGGTTGAATCGTTTTGGCTAATGATAAATGTGTAAAAGCCAAGGTGGCACTTAGCAATTTATGCAAAATGTGATATTTGATTTGTTACAAATTAAACTAAATGTAAAAAGCATTAACCACTGTAAAAACACCATTCACACTTAATCATTTAATTCACGTTTGCTATACTTCTATAAATTCAAGACGCGTAGATATGCAACCAACTATACTCGTCTTTCATTAAATACACAGTTTGGTTGCCTGCATTTCTTATCTTTTACCTATAGAGGTCCATTTGCATACCCTTTTTAGTTCCTGATCTAACACGTAAACTTGGATACGCGTGCTTCGAGTGTGAAATAGATTTTCCTCGCATTTATATAGTGTCGAATTTTAAAAGTAGTTTGTGGCATAACAATGTAATTTCTGTTCGAATTGTAATTTAAAACTTTGTATGAGTTTTGGTGTTGTTAGAAGTTTTTGTTGTGCGAAATAGTATGCGTATACATTTTAGTAAAGTTATCTTTCACATTTAACAATAAAAGTAATATTTTCCTTCATGGGTTTGTTTATTTTATGTGAAACCTCCAATTCTAGTGATCTTTCGATAAACAAGTGTTCGTTTGGTATTAAATCCAATTTCAGTGAGATATAATATGATGACCAATGTTACTAAGCAGATGTTAATCCTACAATAATAGACGTGACATGAAGTAAAGGACAACTTTTAAAATGGTAAGAAATTGATTGTTTTGTTTACACTTATATGCTTGACATTTATTTTATTACAACGGATAAAGATATTGTAATTTTCCTTTTTTATAAACATATTCTTTTAACGTAAGACTGTATTGAAGACTGATAAACCGCAAAATGATATAATTAAAAAGGTTGAACATTAGGGTAGGTATTCGAAGACGAAGAGTATGGCAAACTTCAACTTGAACTACTATGTAAAATGCTCCAGGGAAATTGGTATTGAGTTTTTAATTTTTAGACACCTCCCACTCTACGACTAGTTGGATAATACGGAATTCTTCCGTTCCTTTTTTTGCTGTGGTAATCGGTGCGAACTATTTACGTACTGTAACACAGTTTACGGTGAGAGAGGAGGGGGAGGGGGTGTAAATTGCGGGCCATGCTATCTATGTCCTGAAAACTATTGCCATCTAAGTGCAATCAGCATAAAATTTATCGAACTCAGATATAAATTGAGAGGTTAGTTTCATGCAAATGACAATTTCCGGATTACTGGGTCTTAACCGGACAACGAATGTTATATTAGGGTAAATTTTACTAAAAAGGACAATTGATGTCCCATACTGTCATGTGAGGCACTTGGGATTTGATTTTTTTTATATTATGTAAGTTTAACCAGAGGCAAGTTGTTCCAGCATTTAGAAGCAGGATATTGCCGTACTTGATAGTACACAAACTATTGAAGGCGCCTTAAAACGTCATTTCGGTAAGCGTCCTAATCTATAATTTCAAAGTTCAAGTTAATCCTAAAATCGATAGGTAAATAATTTCAGCCTTAGCCAGGGTCTAATATATCTATCAAAAACTGTGTTAACACCTTGTTAATAATGGCCAGTTATGGAATTTGAATGATTATAGAATCGACATAGTTATCTCGTTCCAAGCTTTTTGCGTCAGATCGGTAATGCTACGTGATTCATCACACGACCAAAAAACGCCCTGAGCTGACGCGCAAACGCAATTAGAGCGTTCATTGTGATTGTTTAGTGGTGTCAAACAACAGATAAGTCCCTCTATTTTTTCATAGTTTAGCACTGTATTGCAATTAAATAGGATTAAACACTAGCGTACCTTTATTAGTAACCAATTCGGTAACTTAGGATTACTGAGATTTAAGCGAGCTGCGTTTATGAATGTGATTTCTTATAAACGCAACTTGAGTACGTAAATCATAACATAAAAACTAAAATCACAAGTTGTTTGTTGCCCTAGATGGTTTACATTTGAAAGTGTTTCATCATTTCGATAACCGTCATTTCGGTACCTTTGATAAAATTGTAAAGTGTTACCGAAATGATAATTTTTTTAATTTCTGCCTTGCGTTATATGTAAATCTCGTTTAAAATGTTTTATAATACATTTTTAGTACATACAAATGAATGAGCCGACGATTCAGAAGTTAAATGATAAATTGAAGAATGGTAAAGAGACCTATTTGCAAAAACGAAAACCGCAAAATCAGGAGGAGAAACAGTGTTCTAAAATTAAATTACGCAAAGAAAATGAAGTACGATTGAAGGATAAGATCCACAATACAAATCAAGACGTAAATAATACGAACAATGGATTGATGAAAAAATTGAACGAAATTCAAAATATCATATTGCCTAGCATATCAGCCCGGACAAATAAAATTCCTAATACTAATAAAAAAAATAAGCGAACGCCTAAATCTAAGAGAAAGGCAAACACAAAATCTGATGATCACAAACGAAAATGTATCTGAGATAGAGTAAAAAAGTTTAGAGCAACAATGACTGCCAATCAATTAGAAGAGAAAAGGCGAAAGGACAGAGAAAGATACAGATTGAAAAAAGAACTGGGTGCAATAAAAAATACAAGCTCAGTTAGTGAACGAGAACAAAAGTAAAAAAGAAAAGCGTGAAGAGAAGCAAGCTTGAGGTACAGAAAGAAGTTAAGAACAATGTGTGCAATAAAGACATATTTGGACGAAAATTCTCCACCTGAAAGTGATGTTGAAAAGATTCCCGAAAATATCAAGAGGGAAATGCACCAAACGATCAACTAAATTTAAATTTGTCAAGGAGAAAAGTCAAACGAGATAGGACAGCATGTTACCGAAAATTGAAGAAAGCACAAGAAAAAATTTCAGAACTTGAAAGAAAAGTTGATAAGTACCGAAAACAAATTTATAGGTCTAGAACTGTTTCTGCAAAGAGAAGTCCGGTTTCTAGAGTAAAGGAGTTGACACGTGAATTGAAAATTTCACCAGAAGTAAGAAAACGTTTAATATTCAGTGAAGTAATAGAAGATCAAATGTCGGAGAACGTACAGCAAGCTAAAGGACACAAACAGAAAAATTTAGTTTCGATGATTACATGCGGTAAAATCATACGAAAATATAGAATGATAGGAGATGCCAGAAGAATTATTTTATATAAGTTGCACAGAAAAAATTACTCAAGTATGAATTTATCTCAATATGAAAGAAAAGTAAGAAATAGCTTTAAAAGACAAGCAATCAGAAATTCAGTAACAGAATTTTTAGAAAGAGCTACAAATTCAAAAATGTCCTGGAAAAAAGGACTTCATACGAAAAGCAATAATTAAGAAACAAAAGTTTTATTAGATTTTTATAAAAATACGTACAACAAATATATTGAAAGCGGTGGACATAAGATTTCTTACAGTACTTTTTGGAGAAATAAACCATTTTGGGTAGTTAATCCATGCATTAAACATGAAAACATTGACTTGATTGTTAAAAAATGTACAATGCCCACCTAATAAAACAAAAACGTGCGGAAGATATTATTTCAGAGCTTGTTTGTAACCCCGCAAACATGAAATGCATGTTAAGAACTTGTCTGAAGTGCAATAAAAACACCTTCAGACTAATTGCAGAAGATCAAAGTCACTTAGAGCAAAAACTTAATTATTTCCAGTGGGAGACTGCATCTGAAGAAAGGAACATTAAGGGCAAAGCTAGAAAAATACGAAAAACAACAAAAGGGGAAAATGTGCAACAATAAACGAGTTATTGATTCTTTTAAATAAACAATTGGTACAATTCTAAAGACACGTTTTTACCAGAATTATCAAATGAATACAATGCAAGACAAAAAGAAAAATATAGCTTCTGACAAGATCATTATTCAGATTGATTTTTCTCAGAATTATTTAACAAAATATGCGACAGAAATACAGTTCATGCACTTTGGTGCATCAAAACACCAAATTGCCCTTCATACTGGAATTTATTATATTCGAGATCCATACAATAATAAGATTCAAAGTCGATACTTCTGTTCGGTTAGTGACAATGTGGATCATCAGTCTTATGCAGTTTGGGCACATCTACATCTATTTTACTGGATTTTAGTACGAATTATCCAAACACAACGACACTTACATTTTTCTCTGATGGCCCAACATCGCAGTACAGAAACAGAAACAACTGCTATCTTTGTATGACAAAAATTCAGTACTATTTCAAAAATATTACGAAGCTATCATGAAATTTCAGTGAAAGTGGCTACAGCAAAGGTCCAGTGGATGGAGTAGGAGGGAACTTGAAGCGAAGAACTGATAGTATGGTGCTTCAGGGCAATGATATCTCGTCAGCAAAGACTTTTGTTGAAAAACTGAAAGGTGCTTCCATAGACTTTTGGGAACTTCAAAGTAATGAAATTGAGAAAGTGAAAAAACAAGTCCCAAAAAAATTGCCTTCGGTTACAAATATAATGTCCATCCGTCAGCTGACCTGGAGCTAAGAAGACGATACAAAGTTGTTCCTGAGAAAACTAACATGTCTCCAGTGTGGCTAGGGGAAAAAATGTCGACATTTCAGTTCGCAGCCCGCTTAGGTAGAACTTTTTAAGTCAAAACAAAAACTAAAAACAGACCCACATGGTGCAAATATGATTAGTAGATACCATTACAAATCTGAATCTCAGCAATGAGCAAACGGTACAATTAGATCAAACTGCCAATGATTATCGTATCCTTTTTATAGTTTTAAGAAGTAAGTATTTAAATCTTCTTGAGCAGATGTTATTAACATAACCCTAGATATTGAAAGTAATCCAACAATGTTACGTGGTAAACCAAAAATAAGAGTGATCTCAGATATTATGTTTACACTTGCAAAAATATTTTACAGAATATTCAATATACTGGTAGTAGTATTCTTTTAAAATATTTGACAATCATTTTGTATATTTAGTACCGTTTTAAAATGTTCCTTAATAAATTGTAAGGTACTAACCAAACTACAACGATGATATCTTATGCAAAGATTAACGCTGTGGAAGATGATTCTTTTCCAAAAGACAAAATGGCGCTAAACAAAATTCAGATTTTTGGGGCATTATGTTTCGCGTGTAGTAACAACATAACAAAGGATACAATCGGCTGTAAATGCAATAGTTGTAGAAGGACGTACCACTTACAATGCATTTTGAACCATAACTTTTCGATAGGCACCATTATAACCAATAATAATCAAATTAAATGTAAATCTTGCCTTGAAAAACTTTTGTAATTTTCAAAACAATATATTTTTATAACGTGATATGAATTTTTAATCACAAAACATTTAACTGTGAAGTATTTCTGTTCGTCGTGGTGGTTATAAAAACTATAGTATCTCATGTTAAAATTATATTATGCATGTGTTTGATACCACAGCACTATCACATATTAATTTGTAGGAATTAAGAATTTGACGTTTTGTTATCAGTTACAGTTTGGGTTTTGCAATAAACACACCTCTAAATAGAGTGATTATTTTACAGTGTTAGTCACCTGGCCCCGGTTACCACAATGGCGACGATAATAAAAAAATTAAAATTAACCCTCAATAGCCAGTTTGTTTTACATTATATATATATATATATATATATATATATATATATATATTTGCTGTAATATACATATTAGAATCAACGCGCCCCTACGATGGGCATCATAAAATGCAGTGATATTACCCTTTACATTAGGCCCCACGATTTGGGCGTATATAAAATACTGTGATATTAATCCCAGCGTTGAGCCATCATAAATTTTGTTACGAAATTTACCCCTAATAATCAAGCACCTATGATGTGGAATGTTAGGTTATGGTTTTTGCCCCGACTAGCTTGTTTAATTAAATAAAGCATTTCTACAATACATAATATAATGATTAAATATTTACAACTCTCAAAATTTTTCCCTTTTTAGAATATTTACATATACCAGATTTATGATATTTGAAGCCAGCAAAACTATCTTTTTACTTATTTTTAGGGACCTTTGAACGTTCCAAGTGCCTATTACCTTTGTCATAAATTGATCAATAAACCTACTATGTTTTGTTGACTCTTGACTCTTACAGATACAAAAATGATAAATATTGATTTAAAAACAGTTTTCATTAATAAATTGTATCAAGATTGCTAACCTGGAATGGTTCTGTAGTTCCTTCCCAGCCTGTGATCTGCATCACCATGAGTTGTTTCGTTGAAAGTCAAATTTAGAAGTCGACATCAAAACCAAAATTACAATCCAGATCCAAATTACATGTAGGTATTAAAAATCCAATTTTAACTATCGGTGTGAGAACAACTTCGATGTAGATATAAACATTCCATTTAAATGTAGGCATTTAAGACAATTTCAATCTTGGTATTAAAACATTTTTCATATCGGCATTAAAATAATTTAAAATCCAATTTAATTACCAGTATTAAAATCCCAGTATTAAATATCAGTATTAAAAGCCCATTTAAATATCAGTATTAGAAGCCGTCTATAATAGATCGGCTTATTCGTTACACAAATTTGTACACTTTTCAAAATGATTTTACTTTAATTTTTGTTTCACTGGTTACGTAAAATAATTAGTGCTTTCGAACATAGTCGTAGCCCAGTTTGAATGTATACTCACTCGTCGCTTCATCCTTATTGTATTTAAAACTTTGCCTCTACCTGCTTTTCATTGGCTCATTCACGTGCTGGAACGACACTTTTACCTTTATCTGGTATACTTCGGTATTTTCACCAATTATTTAGTTTAAATATTCGAATGCATGCCTGGTTCGTCACGTAATACTCTCACATATCATGGTATTATTTAAGAAATTCCAACAATTTCCTTTTATTAAGTCACGTATTCAATGTTTGTTATTTATTATTATCTAAACTGAATAATCTAGCGCTTGTTTATTTCTACATAATATTGGATTTTTGAACAAATGTGAACTCTTCCTGTTACGTACGATTTTCTAATAATGCATAATTTAGATTGCGTGTACGATGATATTTTTAACGCAATTGTTAAATATTTGTAATGCCAATTCATATAGGTTTTTCGTTGATTTAATTTTGACGCATTTTGTTGCGTTTTCAAATCTTATCTTAACTTGTAAGCTACTTTAGGACATTTCTATGTTCTTATGCATTTAATCCTATGTATTTTATATACAGTGTTCTTTCAATTAACAATATATATAGTGACCGATTTACTCTTATAATATTTGGAATTATGTGTTTTTATTAAACTGAATGTTGTTTTTATTTATTCTACGACCCCTATGACTTAACTTACCCCTAAACTACCCTATAATTATAGCATTATTTCCCCAAATTAAAACAAACTTTTTTTTAAAAAATGTTAATTTTTGGCGCCCAACACAAAATTCACATTGGCCCAAAATTATTTTGTTTTTATTTTTTTACTATGTACACAACTCCTACATTATTTTTACATTCCTATTCCTATTTTAATCTATTCTATACCTATACACCTATTCATTCTAAATATTTCATTATGTTTTATGAATAACTACTATTTACACATGCCTCTGTGAATGTATAGCAAACATTCTCTCCCTGTTTCCTATCTATCCATATTTTTCTTATCTTTTCTAAATTTATACTACATATTATAATCTACTAATATTTCAATTCCTCTTTGTCTATACTTTTCCTATTTTCACTCTACCTATTATGATCTACTAATATTTTACTCCCTATTTATCCATACTTCTCCTATTTACATAAACTTTTCCTATTTATCATATACTTTTCTTATTTTCCTTACTTCATCATCATCTTTTCCTACATCTAATGAACCATTCCTATTTACATCAACCTGTGCTACTTCTACTTTTCCTAAACCTATCCTAATTTATTGCTATCCCTATTTAACTAATTGTTTTTACAATTTGTACAATTTTCTATTCCTAAACCTATCCTAATTTATGATGATATCCCTATTTAAGTCTCCTATCCTAATTTATATTGATATCCCTATTTAACTAATTGTTTTAACAAATTTTACAATTTGCTATTCCTAAACCTATTGTAATTGATGATGATATCCCTATTTAACTCTCCTATCCTAATTTATTAATATCCCTATTTAATTCTCCTATTTGTCTATACCTATCCTAATTTATGATTATATCCCTATTTAACTAATTGTTTTTCCAATTTGTACAATTCTTTATTTCTTGCATGGGTACATTAACTTCACATGAAATTTTCCTCTGATCACCTCTGAATCTACCTCCTTTAGTTCGTACGTGTTTTCACATATGACCTTATTTACCAGAAATGGACCTATGTAGGGTAAGTTTAGCTTGGCACATGTATGCAGGTGACTTCTTCCTACTTTTAGGTTTTTGATAATTACCTTGTCTCCTATTTGGAAGGTAATTCTCCTCTTTATCTTCTTGTTCATTTTATCCACGTACTTTCGTGCTCTTTCCTGTAGCCTTCTCTTGACTCTATGCAGTTTTCTCTCTAAGTCTTCTTCTCTTGGTGTATTTTCCCATGGCCTATCCGGGTACACTCTTCTCATTAAAGTTATGGGGGATTTTTCTGTGACTGTATGAGGCGTATGATTTATAAACCTTTCTACTTTTGGCAGATTTATCTTCCAACTTCAATGATTCTGATATGCTATCATGCGCAAAAACTTACAGGTCTCCTGAATGTATCTTTCTGCAGGATTGCCCTGAGGATGACAGATGCTACAGAAAACAGCTTCTATTTGTTGGTTTTCCCAGTGTTACACAAACCTAGCATTGTTAAAGTATGTTGCGTTGTCCGCCGGTATCCTTTTGAACTTTCCTTCTTCTGTGATGAATTGCTCTAGTTTTCTGATCGTCTCTACTGTGTTGCAATCCCTAGTAAGGAATAACCTTGTGTACTTTGAGAATACATCCACTATCGCTAGGACATGTTTATTTTTCTTTCTACTGGGTACCAAATTACTTAGGCAGTCTACTACAATTAGGTCTAAGGGATTGTCTACCTGAATGCTTTGAATGATGTTCTGACTGATATGGTTCTTGTATTTACCCAGCGTGCAGAGATGCCACATGCTCACTGTTTCTTTGATGTGTCCCAGGTCCCTCTGAGCATAGAAATTTTCTCGAAACAGCAACCACAGTTCTTTAATCCCCAAATGTCCATATGAGATATGTAATTCTTTTAAGATTGATACAGCCAATTCTTTGTTAAGCACATACAGGTCTTCACGATTTAAGTGTTTTATGAGAAAATCATTAATACTTTTAAACTGCTTATAATTTGGGTCTACTTTTAACCTATCTTTTATATTTCGTATCCATTCATCATTTTCCTGCATTGCCAAAATTCCCCCATGTGAGAGTATCGACTCATCTCTCACCAAATTATGCATTGCTACAAATATGTCATTTGATTTTAAATTATTGTTCACCTTGTTTCTGCTAAGAGCATCTGGTACTATATTATTTTTACCTTTTATGTATCTGATCTCAAAATCAAAGTCCTGCAGTAGAAGACCCCATCTGTATATTCTATCGTTTGTAAATCTTGTGTTGAGAAGTGAACACAAAGTGGAATGGTCTGTTTCAACTATAAAATGTCTTCCCATCAGGTAGAATTTTAATCTCGTGATCGCGAAAACCACTCCTGCCATTTCCTACTCACTAATTGTATAGTTTAGTTCATGCTTTTTGAGAGTTCTGGATATGAACGAGATGGGTACTTCTATACCATCCTGGATTTGATATAATTCCGCGGCTAAAGATTATCCGAAGTATCCGTGCGTACCAGAAATTCCTTTGAGAAGTCTGGGTGTCTCAAAATAACCTGCTCATGAAATTGATTAGTTAGGCTCCGATATGCCTCTTCATGAGCCTCACTCCACGACCATTTAACCTTTTTCTTCAACAAAGCAAATAATGGAATAGCTTTCCGTGAAAATGTCGGGATAAACTTTTTATAAAAGTTTATTACTCCCAAAAAGGCTCTTAGCGTATATTTCTTGGTCTACGATATTCTAGTATTTCTGATAGTCTATTTTTGTCCATGAATATGCCCTCATTACTAATTTGATATCCTAAAAATTTTATCTTTTGCTGGAAAAATTCACACATAGCAAATATTACCAATATCTGTCACCAGATTATTGTCGCACATATCTTCTGCCAGCAGCCACAATCCAAATCGCTCAGTTGTTGGTTTCACTTTATTCCCAAGAAGTTGGGGAACGTTAATCACCTTGGAGACGCTCATGTTTACAGTTCTAGCTACTGCCGAATACTAAATTGAATACGAAACATTGTTCCGTATGTACCCTACAGAGTGGGGGCGTATATTGCCGAAGATACCCAAATACACCCGACGAAATGCGCAACCGCTAATCCGACCTAGGTCGGATTTAATCCGACTTAGGTCGGATAGGTCGGAAGTAGATGGTTGACAGGCGAATCACCGCCACATTTGCTCAAGCATCCACATTTGCTCCTTCATCTGGACCAATTTACATGTAAATTCCCATAAGGAGGAAATGAGGGAGATGAATCTCCTCCTGCTCTCTCCCTGTGGAACTCCTTGTGAAATTTTTTACCCCAACCATTTTGATTACGTCACACCCGCATTCTTTCCACCCGCGAGATAAATCTTTCTCCACATTTCCACCCACGAGATAAACCTATCTTGTTTGGTATCAATTAATATTAAAATTTTCTCAGCTACCCGAGTCTTTAGGAATTTTTCAGATAGCATCACCCCCAAGGGAGCTACCCTCATTTTAAGATTTTTTTACCGCTAACATTCTGAACCAAATAGTTTTCTTCGTCTAACCAATGCATCTTTCGAGATAAACCTATCTTGTTTGGTATCAATTAATATTAGATTTTTCTCAGCTACCCGAATCTCTTTAAATTTTTTAGATTGCATTACCCTCCAGAGAGCTACCCCAATTTTAAGATTTCTTACCTGTTGCGATTTCTGAGCGTTCTTATAAATTTTGTTAGTCATGCAATACATTAAATTAGTCTAAAATTTTACGCACAACCCGAATCTGCAAACAGATTTAAAATCGGACCACGCCCTGCAAAGTTACACTTTAAAGCTCTCAAACCTCTAAATTTTGCTCTTTGCTCTATAAGCAAAACTAACAAATAGTTTTCTTCGTCTAACCAATGCATCTTTCGAGATAAACCTATCTTGTTTGGTATTAATTAACATTAGATTTTTCTCAGCTATCCGAATCTCTAAGAAATTTTTGGATTGCATCACCCCCAAGGGAGCTACCCTCATTTTAAGATTTCTTACCTGTAGAGACTTTTGAGCGTTCTTATAAATTTTTTTATACATGCGATACATTAAATTAGTCTAAAATTTTACGCAGAATTCGAATCTGTAAATAGATTTGCAATAGGACCACGCCCTGCAAAATTACACACATACCCTCTGCGAGATAAATCTTTCTCCACACTTCCACCCACGAGATAAATGTACATTGTTTGGTATCAATTAATATTAGATTTTTCTCAGCTACCCGAATCTCTAAAAATTTTTTAGATAACGCCATCTCCCAGAGAGCTACCCCAATTTTAAGATTTTTTGCTGGTAGCGATTTCTGACCGTCCTTATAAATTTTTTAGTCATGCAATACATCTTGTTAGTCTAGAATTTTATGTAGAATCCGAATCTGTAAATAAATTTAAAATAGGACCACCCCATACCATTTTACACACACCCTCTAAATTATAACTTTCCTGCAGCTCATATCTAAAAGAAAATCTAAAAACCATTCTTAAAACTTTTTATTACAGACAATTTTTACTAATACAGTTTAAATTTTGTAAACCACATTTCTAAATACATATTCACAATTTTTTATTCTTAACCTAAAACTTCTCATATCGGCTTATACTTATTAATATTTATTTCTAAATAGAGCACTTTTTCCAAAGACCAACCGGACTCACATGTTTCAAATTCCTCTGATTTTGTTCTTATGGTTTCGCTTAAGACCTCGTACATATTTTCCAGATTTCTAGAAGACGTTATAACCACATTTTTTGTGTTAAAGGATTTCACATCGGACTTCTCTTCTCCCATTTTGATGTAAACGCCGTAGAGTTCGCAGTAGACTTTTACTGCTGTGCGTTGTATTCTTTTTTCATTAATTAATCGAATAAATCGCTCTTTCTGCTTCCAAAGAAACTCGGGCACTCCATCGTCGACACTGGCGTTCTTTATGCGATAGCTAGCCATACGGTTGTTAAACGCAGTGCTAACCATTTCTACACCATCGTCGCTAGTAGCGGTAACTGATGTATTTTATGTCTGTTGCTCCTTAAGTGTGCGGCATACGTAGTTTTTTCCATTTTGAAATCGCATACTTTACACATAATTCGTGATTGTTTCGTACAAGACCCTTTAACAGCTGGCGGAGCTGAACGTTTACGGCTTAATTACATACCGTGCTGTTTTTCCTTGTGTCGCTGTAAGTTGTCCATTCTCGTAAAAGCGATACCGCAAGACATACAGTTTAAGTACTTTGCTGCTGACGGATGTATAAGCTTAACCCTGGACGATGTTACACCACGACATTTGTTCTGGTGCCGTTTGAGAGCATCCCTCCTGGTAAAGTAGACGTGACAAGGCTCGCATTTAAAAACGTTTGCAGGTACCATTTTAGTACAAAACAGAATCCGCACTATAGAACTTTGGTTAAACTTGTAAGCGAACTAACTTATAACTAAAGAGTTTACTCCTGCGTACCTGCTTTATGTACCCTATAGAATGCATACCGAAGGTTTCCGAAGACGGCCGAACGATGTTGAGGATTCAGCGAGGAACTAAATGACGTCATCTTGTGCCAATCCTTGCTGCTCGTCCAATACATTTAGCGCCAATGCATGCACCTGGTCCGCATCGTCGATGGTGCGAATGCAGTTAGTAGAAACACCGGAAAACGTCTTCCATGTTATACGGATCGCGTGCATATTAAAAATCCAAAAGGGTGGTAGCACACGCACACAAATTGTGTGCAAGTCGTGCTGTAGAAGATGCAGTGCTACTATAACCAAAAACTTAATAAAAACACTTTAAACCTTTACTAAGGGAATACCAACTTGTTGCCTACAGGATACTTACTAATAAAGCAATTTAATTTTAAATAACTTCTACGTCACATTTTAGGAAATGGTAGGCTTGAATATTTTCTAAATGAATCACTAAGCGAAAGTATATGCTTAGCGGTATTAAAATTAACCATTAATTTCCCATTTTTACGACCGTGGTTAATTATAGATTAAAATTTAATTTGTTCAAGTTCGAGCTTCCCGTAAACTAACATATTTTATAGTAACAATGCGCTGTATAATACATGCATACCCCTTCGCCGCGCTACTGCTATTCTTGTAATTGCTAGAAAAAGTCACTCTCCTTTTTACTGTTAGGACCGATGCAAAGCACCATTTTTTATACTTTCTATAGCACATCGCGCACTTTTTCGTCTGATAATTAAATTTTGCTTCTGTAGGCTTTTACACTTTCGCATAGCGGTCGGCCGCACGTAATGATTTCTCGATATCGTCCAAATAGAAAATTAGATGCTCCATGTCTGTCAACTTCCGATGCCCTCGTAAAAGGTAGAAAAAACTCGGTCAATCATCCATCTAACTTAAACTTCGACCCGCACCTGTTCTGATAATTCCAAACATTTTTCAAACGACAATGGGCTCAGAATTTTTTAAACCTTCGAGGGATCTATAAGTCGTAATCAATTACACGTTCGAGCTACCCGTAAACTAACAATGCGCTGTATAATACATGCATACCCCTTCTCTGCGCTACTGCTATTCTTGTAGTTGCTTGAAAAAGTCAGTTTCCTTTTTTATTGTTAGGATCGCTGCAAAGCACCATTCTATACATTCTTTAAAGGTATGACACATCGCGCACTTTTTTTGTCTGATAATTAAATTTTGCTTATGTAGGCTTTTACACTTTCGCATATTTAAACATCTAATACGATTGATTAACCACTTTCGATTATTCTAACGGGAACCGCCATACATTCCGCCACACCGTTCCTTTTGAATTCAACGATCCGATGAACTTCCACGCACTAACACCTAACGTATCTTTCCTACTATTTGTTAAACAAAAACTACCGACATCGCCATGTTCGTATACGAACGTAAGCAGATGTTTGTGGATGTGTACGAGAATATGTCATATACATTAATCACTAAGCTATTTTATTTAGTCCACGAAAACTGCTATTTTTCTAAACCACAATTAATAATTTATAGGTTTAACATTTCTACCATTACCCAATGACTGGCGCTACGTACATGGAAACTTTAATTTCTTATTGGAGAGAATCCTTATTCTCCCACGCACTGTTGCGTAGCTGCATGCCCACCCCTTTTGGGAATATATGCTCGTTATAGGTTGTAGCACCCGCAGTTTTACTTAACTACACTTCGTGAGACCCCTTTAATCTTTTTAATCGCGTCTTTCTCGCTTACAGTACGGTACGACTTAGCCCTACTACCAACAAATTATAATACTGGGCCCCCATTAAATTCGTCTTTGAAATTTCCTACAAATTTTTTGTCGACAAGTGGTATATTGTGTTTATTATCCGCGGGGTAGTCACTCTTTTAAGATAAATATATCTTTTTTTGGTATCAACTAATATTAGATTTTTCTAGGGACCCCAAACCTGTAAATGGATTTTAAATAGAACCACCTCTTACAAAGTTATGCCTTTTAAAGACTAATTTTTGCACCATCTTTATTTAACTCCATCTTTAAAACCCTTTTTTTCGCTACCCAAGACATATGCTTTGACCAACCGTTTCCCTAGAAATCTAAAACCGCCGTTTCCCGCGAATACCACGTGGAGATAACACGTATACTCTGTCACCAGGATAGAAGCCGGAAGGATTTGGAAGGTGGGAGAAGAACTTAAAAATTATGGAATCTTAAAACTAATATATACAATAAATTTACAAATATAAACAACTATCTTATATCTTTACGCCCCCATGCGTAGATTGTTGTACTATTAGGAATGATGTACTTTTTGTCATCTTTCCTTGATAAACTAATTTTATTAATAAGCTGCGTATACAAATCGTATTCTTTTACTCCGGATACATACGCAGGCAAGTACTCGATACCATCCAAATAAAGAATTGGATGCTTGGTGACTGTTAACATCCGCTTCCCTCGTGTACACCCAGACACATCCCAGCCCATGAGCACCCCTGCGCATGCACACCCCTGCCCATGCGCACCCCTGCGCGTACGCACCCCTGCTCATGCACGCTGCCCATGCGCACCCCTCTCTGTGCGACTGCTATTTCGGGGTAACGTCACAGCCTTTTATAAATAAAGAACAATGTTATATACTATTATAAAATGTTTATTCTGACATTATACATAACAAATTTAAAAATATTTAATACCAAGCATGGAGTCATTTAAACTTAATTTTAATACAAAGTTATACACAGAAGACGGCCTTTTTTTATGTTTGTTTGGAGTGGTTTTAATTTTATCTAATTTTATTCGCAGCTTAAAATTTAAATCGACACCCAAGTCTTCTTTCGCCTTTTCTAACCAATAGTTTGATACATAAAGACCGTCTAGGTTTTCGAATTGTAAAATGTACCGAAGTTTGCCTCTATATTTATAGTCTTTGATTCCACCGACAACCAGATCCATTCCTTCGTGTAATTCTTGCAGCTTGTGACAATCTTTTAATCGCAGCTTTCCCACTATATCCTGCATACGTATCTTGTCAGCTTGATCGACTTCTTCTTGTCGGTATTGGAGGAAATCCTTTTTCTCCCACACACTGTTGCGTAGTTGCATGTCCACCACTTTTGGGAATATATGGTTGTTATAGGTTGTAAGACCCTCGGTTTTAAATGATCCGAAAGGTTCTTTACTAGGTAAATATACAATGTTTAGCGGAATCCCTTTGCGTGTGGTGTACGCCAAGGTTACGAAACCCGCATTCCTTAGTTCGTCTTTGTTATCTGCCATTTTGATAAATACGTTTTTAGAATAACTTTTTAAAAAGTATACGGATTTAGTACCATCCTTTTCTGCAAGAACGCCTACATAACTAAAAAAGTCTTTCTTACTAACCGCAAATGCATACAGCTTGTACAACCCGGATGTATCTAAGTCAGTCCATCGGCACATAAAATAATCTTTTATCTCTTCCTCATTTTCTCTAATAAGATGTTCCTTGTCTAACACATCTTTGTATTGATCGCGTATTGTCGCAGTGTTTTCCATGTAGTCCAACTTTCGCTTTTTTGCATCCATTTCCTTTAATTCCAGTTGTCTTTTTCTTCCACTTACAGCGTATGGCGTGCATAATGGAGCAATTCCCTTTAGCGTAAACGGATAGAGTTTACTGCCAATATTTACGCGTTGTCGTACAACCTCTGGGTGAATGTTAGGCGTATCTATCAACCCCTATTCCGAAATGACCATTTCTTTTGGAATTGTAGAATATGGTGTTGCAGATTGTGTAAAATATGTACTACCTGCTTTAATGTAGCACTTGCGTATGATTTTTATTTTATCTTGGCTATCCTCCTCCTCTACTATCTCCAAATAATTTACAGGTAAATAGTTAATACTAAAAGTCGAAAGCACATACCTTATCAATTTTTCTCTTTTGTCTGGTTTTTCGGACAACTTAATTTGCAAACCTGTCAATTTCTTTGTATTGCCATTACCCCAATACACGTACTGTAGCAGGTTATTATACACTAAACAGCAGCTATTTTGTAGCTTGGCCGATAGCTTACTCCACATTGTGGCAAGTGGTACCGAGTACATTGGCGCCTTTAGGAAGTATAACTTACTATCTTCCAATAAGGTTAAACAGTCTTTTAAGGGTTTATACACCCGTTCCGCACTGACATAGCTTCCAATTGCACAGTTGTATACTGTCGCTTCCAATCGCGTAATACCATGTTCTTTGGCCAAAGTAGACGCAAATGTTTCCCTTAAACGTACATTTGGACAACGTAAAAAATCTAGTATATGATTGCCAAGTTGTTTATTAACACCAGAACTTGTTATCTGACACACAAATTTGTTGTATATCTTAATTCTTGCATTGGTTGTTAGCCATGTTAAACAATCAATCCCCGCAGTTTTATCGTTGTCAACTATAATATTACACTTTTCTTCGTATACTCCCTTATAGCAAAAGTTATGCTTTGTAGTTAAATAATTACACATCTCCATCTTGCTAAATATGCCCGCAAAATCTTGGGTTACATCCATGTCAAAAAGATAGAAATAATCTTTTTCGACTTCGTCTAATATATCTGGTAGTTCCTCCAATAAAGTTTCCAACTTAACATCTGCTAGTTTCACTTTGTATGGAACACATATAGGATTTTGGAATTTTTTATTAATGCTTTCGAGGCCTTCTTTTCCGATTATTTCTTTTACTCCCTGGCCCATCTTGTTAGTGCTTTCCAGAGAAAACGGAAGCTTAGCTTTAACACCATACCTAGCGGAAACAAATCGGTCGAACTTTCTTCGTAGATAGCTGGTAAATGCACCACAAATTTCTTTTTTTAGGATAAACATCCTTTTGTTTGCAGATGCTTGTTCGGTGTCAGAAAGGTCGCAAATTTTAACCAACATTATATTGTCACAAAATGGTTCTGTAATTGGTGTGTGTAGTCCGCCAGTCAGCATCTTTTCGCCTTCGACATAACAAATATTACCAATATCTGTCACCAGATTATTGTTGCACATATTTTCTGCCAACAGTCATAATCCAAATCGCTCATTTGTCGGTTTTGCTTTATTCCCAAGAAGTTGAGAAACGTTAATCACCTTGGAGACGCTCATGTTTACCGTTCTAGCTACCGTCAAATACTAAACTGAATACGAAAAAATTGCCTCCTTATATATCCTACAGAGTGGAGGCGTATATTACCGAAAATAGTCGAATATGTCGGACACCGACATATCGCTTACATTCTCTGGTTTAGGAACTGTTTTGTTATCCGACCTAGGTCGGCAGGGATTCGCATTGACATATGTCCGGATATATGTAGGATGTTAGGTTAGGGTGAAATTGCCCCATAGGGTGAAATTGCCTCCGACCTAGGTTGGATGTGGACTTGTCAGGAGTTAGGTTAGCTAGTGTTGTCCGAAGTTAGGTTAGGTTAGTTGGATTTGTGTGGACTTAGGTTAGATAAAAGGAAAAATTGATAGGTTAGGTCAGCGCGGCGGCGCGAACCTAACCTATCAATTTTTCCTTTTACAGGAGCGGGTCGAAGTTTAAGTTAGATGGATGATTGACCGAGTTTTTTCTACCTTTTACGAGGTAATCGGAAGTTGACAGACATCGAGCATCTAATTCTCTATTTGGACGATATCGAGTACTTACCGGTTCTAGAAATCATTACGTGCGGCCGACCGCTATGCGAAAGTGTAAAAGCCTACAGAAGCAAAATTTAATTATCAGACGAAAAGTGCGCGATGTGCTATAGAAAGTATAAAAAATGGTGCTTTGCATCGGTCCTAACAGTAAAAAGAAGAGTGACTTTTTCTAGCAATTACAAGAATAGCAGTAGCGCGGCGAAGGGGTATGCATGTATTATACAGCGCATTGTTACTATAAAATATGTTAGTTTACGGGAAGCTCGAACGTGAACAAATTAAATTTTAATCAATAATTAACCACGGTCGTAAAAATGGGAAATTAGTAGGTAAATAAGGCCGGTCCTAATTCAAAACGCGACAGACGTATTTTCCATGTGTAAAATACGTCTGTCACGTTTTGAATTAGGATCGGCCCTATATAATTTCAATGTAAAATAGTTGTGAAAACATTTCAATGTAAAATAGTTGTGAAAACATGAATTCTTATATACTTTCAATGTAAAATACTTGTGGGCACGTTTTGAATTAGGATCGGCTTTATATTACTTTCAATGAAACACACGTATGTTGAAAAATGTAAGTGCAGAGAAGAATGTGTGTAGCTGTTTTGAATTCGGTTTTCTAGCGAGAAGTTACACGTGCACCGTTTTGAATTAGGATCGGCGTTATATACTTTTAATGTAAAATGTGAAAACCTGAATTCTTTTCAAATGTAAAATACTTGTGGGCACGTTTTGAATTAGGATCGGCTTTATATTACTTTCAATGGAACATATTTAAACACACACGTATGTTGAAAAATGTAAGTGCAGAGAAGAATGTGTGTAGATGTTTTGAATTTGGTTTTTTAGCGAGACAGTATGAGAGATGCAAAATATCGCATTCAAGTCAATTGTGTTTTAATTAAAGTAGATTCTGATTTATGTTTAGAGGCTGCAAATACACATGGGCCGGTTTCAATTCAAAATGACTTCACTCTTGTGATAGGTTGAAAAGTGGGTTGGCAAAGTACGCAGATGGTGGTAATCTGCTATATAAGGAGATTGCTCCTAATATTAATTTAATTAGTTAAAGAAAAGCAATATGGATTTTAATACTCTTAATAAAACCACATATCGCAAACCTTATGTAAATTCAAAAGATCTTGTAGTGAATAAGAGGTTTGAAGTTTTAAAAGTGGAAACAATCAAGACAAAATATGGAGAAAGAGTATTAGTGGAAGCAGAAGAGTTCAAGAGTATATTGCCATTGAGATATTTTGAATACCTTCAAGTACATGGAGTGAAACAATTAAATGAAAGTATTGGCTCGAACAAACACGTATACATAACTAGTAAGGGATCGATCGGTCTAACTGTCAACATAGAATTTTCAGAATAATATGTCACTAATTTAAGAAATTAGTTTATTATTATAACACATCTAAGTCGATTGTATAAAGAATGATGTATCAAATTAAAGTGGGTTCTGATTTATGTGCGTTTTACTTTGAGTTTACTACCTTGTTTAGAGAAAGTCTTGTTTCAAAAGAGAAACGTTTATAAAATACTTTTTTATTTTACAAATTGTTGAATATTTTGATCTAACTATTTATAAATGAAAAAGTATTTATTAACTGCCGTTCTTGAAGTATCTGCTGCTCCCTCGCTGTTAGTTCCTCTCTTTTGCTTTATTATTTCTAGTTCCAAATCTATACGACGCAGTAGCTTCTCTCCACGCTTTTAAATGCGTTAAGCAACTCTACTGTGTCATCTTCGTAGGATTTGTCATCTTCACAGCAAACAGCCATATTAGATCCTGTACATAACTTTTTCATAGTCGACATGTTTTTGCCTGATCTGTGAGCATAACATAAAAGATTATTGTAGGTTCACCTTTTCTTTTGTATACTACCTGATGTTTCTGAGAGGATCAGAGTGTGTCAACGATCCTACGATAGCCTCAGAATTTCCAGAATGGTTTTTTGATCTAATGTAACTTATAAATTAGTACTGTTTTAAAAACACATGTATAAATGTGAAAAAAGCACTTACCGTGATATATCTATTACGTCACTATCAAAAATTGCAGCAGTGTTGAATTGAGGCGAAGAACAACCAAAAACTTCTTTAATCACGTCTTCGTCAGAATGTAATATAAATTGCTCTAGAACTTTTACGTTGGTACACTAGTAATACTAGTAATACTAGTATTTAACATATTTCAAAACACACGTATGTTGAAAAATGTAAGAGCAGAGAAGAACGTGTGTAGATGTTTTGAATTTGGTTTTCTAGCGAGACAGTATGACAGATGCAAAATATCGCATTCAAGTCAATTGTGTTTTAATTAAAGTGGATTCTGATTTATGTTTAGAGGCTGCAAATACACATGGGCCGGTTTCAATTCAAAATGAGTTCACTCTTGTGATAGGTTGAAAAGTGGGTTGGCAAAGTACGCAGATGGTGGTAATCTGCTATATAAGGAAATTACTCCTAATATTAATTTAATTAGTCGAAGTTTACTGCATATATTTACATACAAACATGTATATAATTGATATTCAGGGATTTAAATACAAGAAAAACGAGTTTGTGTGTAAAGAAATTGCGGTTTTGGACTTGTTGAAAGGTGATGTTTGGCATCAAATTTTTAAACTGCCAAGGCAGTCCAATTGTTGGAGTCAAGATCATATAAAACATAACGACTGGGTGACAAGGAATATTCGTGGTATTTCTTGGGATGAATTTTCAACGGCTGGAATGGTGTCATCATATGTAGCGCTTTATTTGAAGCAAATTATCCGACCCGGTGAAGAAGTATTTGTGAAGGGTCTAGAAAAGAAGAAATTGATTGAAACATATATAATGCAAAACTTTGTAACTGATATGCTTGCACTAGGTTGTCCTAAGCTATCGGAGTTAAAAATCAACAATCGTTTAAAATATAACATCCATTGTTGTAGACACAGCAATAATAATTTGCAATGCGCAAAACTAAATACCTTTTTATTAAAAGAATGGCTTGATAATAATAATAATAAAAAACAATAGAAAGATTTTGTCTGTATTATTTATTTTAATATAATTTTACAATGTTAGCCTTATTAACTATTATTATAACAACTTCTAGCAAACATTATTTTATCGATCCAGCTATTGTGTACGTTAGAGAAGCCTAACCATTTTACAAATACTTTATTTCCACTCTTTCTTAGGACTTTTCTACCAGGTAAATTCCTGGATGTTTAACCTTTGCAACTCAGTTTCATAAAATGCACCTTTGATTTCTTTCTCATCTTGATCTTCTAATATATATGTTGTAGGATTGGTTACGTTTACCTTTTTAATCTTAAAATTTCATTTGACCAGTTTGGCGTGTAACCTTTCGTAAATGCTTCCTGTGTTTACTAATCCTCACACTGTCTTTTATTGAATATTTTGGTATTTTGGTTGCAAGTTTGATGTGGGTAAATGATGATTTAAGAATAGTTTTTCATTTGATTTATCAACTTTTACAGGTTTGACTCCGATAGTATTGTGAACTGTATTGTTGTATTGTTTCACAATATCGCTTAAATTTTTTATCCAATTGTAAGAACCGTTCAGGTTAAACAAACGCCACATTTTTCCCTTTAAAGTTCTAATTACACGTTCCACAATGCATGCTTTCTTTGTAGAAAAAACACTATAATGGTTTATGCCATATGTCTGCATTAAGGATTGAAAGTGTTTGTTATAATATTCTTTACCAAAATCAGACTGCAAATTTCGTGGCGGATTTTTAAATTTATTTAAAATTGTTTTCATTGCAGCAGTAACATCAATACCCGTTTTACTTTTAAGTGGTACATCCCATACGTATTTGGAGAAACAATCAATAACTACTAAAATGTATTTAAATCCTTTGTTTGTTTGCGAATATGGTAGCATTTCAATCAAATCGGTCTGAATAAGGTCATTTAAACCTTTTACTATCACTTTGCGTCTCTTGAAATTTATTCTTGCTGGTTTATGAAGTTCATTTACTATATCCTCTTTCACTTTTGATTGAGCAACTATGATAATACTTTTTTATAATCAGGATTTATTAAATACATTTAATGAAATACTTCTATGTTTGAATGTCGTGGGCTCCACTTGCTTTGAAAGGAACTTTTAATATAAAATCAAGAAACATTGTGGTATTGTTTATAATAGCACCGCTGTCACGAAAGCTGATTACATCCATACGTTTAAGCAAAAATCCTTGTAACTGTGCAATTACATAACTTTTTCGTTTATAAGAATTTCAATGTCTTGCGGGTATCCTTTAATATTCTCAATGACTGCTTCCTCATAAGGAAATTCATAATTATGTTTAATGTTGAAAATAAGGAATGTCTTGTCACCGTCGAGGAATGTATTAGAGTAAAACGTTGCTACTACCGTGTAATGTAGCATATGTAACTTGTACTCAATCAAGGTTTCAAAACCTTCACTTTTGTTTTCATATTCCTGTTCACTTATATCTATTTTACGATTATGTAAGTGCCTTCCAAATTTGTCAATTGTCATATCATCTAATTACTTTCGCCTCACGCAATTCTTCAATGATCGAATTTATTTCGTTGCCGTGACCTGTGTGTCCAGCAGTCTGAGATGAAACTAAAAGTCGTAATCTATCAACAAGTTCATTGGGATCATTTCAATATAAATAATCTATAGCGTTATTTGATACTTCCATTGTCATACCGTCTCCAAGACGCTTTCTATAGGGTAATGTTCTAGGTCTACGGGGTGTTTGGGGAAGTATGTTTAATGTAGATATTATATTTTTGTACTTATATGAAGTATTACCCTGAATTTGTTCTGTTTCAGAATAATATCTTCTATTAGCATTTGTTCTTTTTACAATATCAAGATACGACTTTAGATCTTGATGACTGTACCCGACAGGATATTTTTTAAACAGTAGTTCGTATAATCCAGGAGTACCTTTATATTTCAAATCATTTATTAGAACATTTTCATCATCCAACGCGAAATTCGAATTGCCTATCATAAGACCATTTGAATCAGGGTTAAACCTAATACCATATTTATGATCAAATTCGTTCTTAACATCTTTAAACATATTGTAAATATATTCTCGAGGTAGCGGATGTAGCTGTTCGAGATAATGTGTCATACCAGGTGAATCGGCAAAGCTTTGAATATATTCCTGGGCTTCTTGTGCATTTCGATTAATTTCTGCTTCGTATTCATTCTCAACATCGTCATCATCATCTACCTCTATGGCATCATTTTTTATATTTGGTATATGCTGAGCAATAACCGGGGAATCAATATAGTCAACGTTCTTTTCTAGCAATTTAGGTTTAATTTTTTTTACACTGCTATGAGGCAGTTCTTCTTCTTCTTTAAATTTTTTTTTCTTTACCGCACTTTCCCCATCCAGTTTATTAGCAATAGTTTCTAATCGTGATGTTATGGGTAAGATTGATTCCACTTGGACAACTTCATTATCTTTTAACTGACGCAATTTGTTTTTACAATGTTTCTTTTCTTAATTAAAATTCTTTTAAGTTTTATCGCCTCCTTGTTCATTGCGTAAAAGATTATTGTAGTAAAAAAAATTCTTCGATACTAACGATACTTGCGTCTCTCAAGGTTTAAATATGTATGAAGTGATCAAAACCTATTCGGTACCTTCCCTGATCTGGATCACTATCTTTGTCTACAACTAAGAAACCGTATTTGTCTTGCCAACAAGCAGCACATATTTCACGGAATTTATCATACTTCATGTCAGTATTGACGTGATCGTCATATATGTGTTTTAAGTTTAAATCATCTTGTTTAAATAAAACTAAAAGATTAGCATTATCACGTAGTAAGTGCTTAGATATACGAGTATAACTTTGACAAAGGTAAAAACTGTCTACTTGTTTATGACGCCCCATACTAAAGTATTTCCTAATGATACCTTGTTTATCGCAAGCTACATCATCAAAAACAAATATAGAATTATTTCGAGCATCAGATGGTGATATAATATTATCAGAACTGGAAAATGTATAATATTTGATCTCTTTTATTGGTTGCAGTAGACTTTCAAGATATTGATACTTTGGTTGATAAAGTGATTTACAATAAACATATACGTTTTCAAACTTTAAACCATTAGGATGTTCTATCAGCCCAATCATAACGTTGGTTTTACCGCAATTTGATGGACCAACAACTAGACATCGAATAGATGAAGGCAGAAGAACGCTATGTTTTTCTTTTAGCTAAGGATTGCACGCCAATGTCATTATTGTTTATGGTTAAAGGTGTTGATTGTTTCACAACACGCATGTTTGCAAGTACTAAATTCGATTTGTAAAAAAAAAAGTGGAATTATATATATATATATATATATATATATATATATATATATATATATATATATATATATATATAGCTAAAAGAAAACATAGCGTTCTTCTGCCTTCATCTATTCGATGTCTAGTTGTTGGTCCATCAAATTGCGGTAAAACCAACGTTATGATATTTCAAAACACACGTATGTTGAAAAATGTAAGTGCAGAGAAGAATGTGTGTAGATGTTTTGAATTTGGTTTTCTAGCGAGACAGTATGACAGATGCAAAATATCGCATTCAAGTCAATTGTGTTTTAATTAAAGTGGATTCTGATTTATGTTTAGAGGCTGCAAATACACATGGGCCGGTTTCAATTCAAAATGAGTTCACTCTTGTGATAGGTTGAAAAGTGGGTTGGCAAAGTACGCAGATGGTGGTAATCTGCTATATAAGGAGATTGCTCCTAATATTAATTTAATTAGTCAAAGAAAAGCAATATGGATTTTAATACTCTTAATAAAACCACATATCGCAAACCTTATGTAAATTCAAAAGATCTTGTAGTGAATAAGAGGTTTGAAGTTTTAAAAGTGGAAACAATCAAGACAAAATATGGAGAAAGAGTATTAGTGGAAACAGAAGAGTTCAAGAGTATATTGCCATTGAGATATTTTGAATACCTTCAAGCACATGGAGTGAAACAATTAAATGAAAGTATTGTCTCGAACAAACACGTATACATAACTAGTAAGGGATCGATCGGTCTAACTGTCAACATAGAATTTTCAGAATAATATGTCACTAATTTAAGAAATTAGTTTATTATTATAACACATCTAAGTCGATTGTATAAAGAATGATGTATCAAATTAAAGTGGGTTCTGATTTATGTGCGTTTTACTTTGAGTTTACTACCTTGTTTAGAGAAAGTCTTGTTTCAAAAGAGAAACGTTTATATAATACTTTTTTATTTTACAAATTGTTGAATATTTTGATCTAACTATTTATAAATGAAAAAGTATTTATTAACTGCCGTTCTTGAAGTATCTGCTGCTCCTCGCTGTTAGTTCCTCTCTTTTTGCTTTATTATTTCTAGTTCCAAATCTATACGACGCAGTAGCTTCTCTCCACGCTTTTTAAATGCGTTAAGCAACTCTACTGTGTCATCTTCGTAGGATTTGTCATCTTCACAGCAAACAGCCATATTAGATTCTGTACATAACTTTTCATAGTCGACATGTTTTGCCTGATCTGTGAGCATAACATAAAAGATTATTGTAGGTTCACCTTTTCTTTTGTATACTACCTGATGTTTCTGAGAGGATCAGAGTGTGTGAACGATCCTACGATAGCCTCAGAATTTCCAGAATGGTTTTTTGATCTAATGTAACTTATAAATTAGTACTGTTTTAAAAAAACATGTATAAATGTGAAAAAAGCACTTACCGTGATATATCTATTACGTCACTATCAAAAATAGTAAATACTAGTAATACTAGTAATACTAGTGTACCAACGTAAAAGTTCTAGAGCAATTTATATTACATTCTGACGAAGACGTGATTAAAGAAGTTTTTGGTTGTTCTTCGCCTCAATTCAACACTGCTGCTATTTTTGATAGTGACGTAATAGATATATCACGGTAAGTGCTTTTTCACATTTATACATGTGTTTTAAAACAGTACTAATTTATAAGTTACATTAGATCAAAACCATTCTGAAATTCTGAGGCTATCGTAGGATCGTTCACACACTCTGATCCTCTCAGAAACATCAGGTAGTATACAAAAGAAAAGGTGAACCTACAATAATCTTTATGTTATGCTCACAGATCAGGCAAAACATGTCGACTATGAAAAGTTATGTACAGAATCTAATATGGCTGTTTGTTGTGAAGATGACAATCCTACGAAGATGACACAGTAGAGTTGCTTAACGCATTTAAAAAGCGTGGAGAGAAGCTACTGCGTCGTGTAGATTTGGAACTAGAAATAATAAAGCAAAAAGAGAGGAACTAACAGCGAGGGAGCAGCAGATACTTCAAGAACGGGAGTTAATAAATACTTTTCATTTATAAATAGTTAGATCAAAATATTCAACAATTTGTAAAATAAAAAGTATTTTATAAAAGTTTCTTTTGAAACAAGACTTTCTAAACAAGGTAGTAAACTCAAAGTAAAACGCACATAAATCAGAACCCACTTTAATTTGATACATCATTCTTTATACAATCGACTTAGATGTGTTATAATAATAAATTAATTTCTTAAATTAGTGACATATTATTCTGAAAATTTATGTTGACAGTTAGACCGATCGATCCCTTACTAGTTATGTATACGTGTTTGTTCGAGCCAATACTTTCATTTAGTTCTTTCACTCCATGTGCTTGAAAGTATTCAAAATATCTCAATGGCAATATACTCTGAACTCTTCTGTTTCACTAATACTCTTTCTCCATATTTTGTCTTGATTGTTTCCACTTTTAAAACTTCAAACCTCTTATTCACTACAAGATCTTTGAATTTACATAAGGTTTGCGATATGTGGTTTTATTAAGAGTATTAAAATCCATATTGCTTTTCTTTGACTAATTAAATTAATATTAGGAGCAATCTCCTTATATAGCAGATTACCACCATCTGCGTACTTTGCCAACCCACTTTTCAACCTATCACAAGAGTGAACTCATTTTGAATTGAAACCGGTCCATGTGTATTTGCAGCCTCTAAACATAAATCAGAATCCACTTTAATTAAAACACAATTGACTTGAATGTGATATTTTGCATCTGTCATACTGTCTCGCTAGAAAACCAAATTCAAAACATCTACACACATTCTTCTCTGCACTTACATTTTTCAACATACGTGTGTTTTGAAATATGTTTCATTGAAAGTAATATAAAGCCGATCCTAATTCAAAACGTGCCCACAAGTATTTTACATTGAAAGTATATAAGAATTCATGTTTTCACAACTATTTTACATTGAAATGTTTTCACAACTATTTTACATTGAATTATATAGGCCGATCTAATTCAAAACGTGACAGACGTATTTTACACATGGAAAATACGTCTGTCGCGTTTTGAATTAGGACCGGCCTTATTTACCTACTGAAATTAATGGTTAATTTTAATACCGCTAAGCATATACTTTCGCTTAGTGATTCATTTAGAAAATATTCAAACCTACCATTTCCTAAAATATGACGTAGAAGTTATTTAAAATTAAATTGCTTTATTAGTAAGTATCCTGTAGACAACAAGTTGGTATTCCCTTAGTAAAGGTTTAAAGTGTTTTTATTAAGTTTTTGGTTATAGTAGCACTGCATCTTCTACAGCACGACTTGCACACAATTTGTGTGCGTGTGCTACCACCCTTTTGGATTTTTAATATGCACGCGATCCGTATAACATGGAAGACGTTTTCCGGTGTTTCTACTAACTGCATTCGCACCATCGACGATGCAAACCAGGTGCATGCATTGGCGCTAAATGTATTGAACGAGCAGCAAGGATTGGCACAAGATGACGTCATTTAGTTCCTCGCTGAATCCTCAACATCGTGCGGCCGTCTTCGGAAACCTTCGGTATGCATTCTATAGGGTACATAAAGCAGGTACGCAGGAGTAAACTCTTTAGTTATAAGTTAGTTCGCTTACAAGTTTAACCAAAGTTCTATAGTGCGGATTCTGTTTTGTACTAAAATGGTACCTGCAAACGTTTTTAAATGCGAGCCTTGTCACGTCTACTTTACCAGGAGGGATGCTCTCAAACGGCACCAGAACAAATGTCGTGGTGTAACATCGTCCAGGGTTAAGCTTATACATCCGTCAGCAGCAAAGTACTTAAATTGTATGTCTTGCAGTATCGCTTTTACGAGAATGGACAACTTACAGCGACACAAGGAAAAACAGCACGGTATGTCATTAAGCCGTAAACGTTCAGCTCCGCCAGCTGTTAAAGGGTCTTGTACGAAACAACCACGAATTATGTGTAAAGTATGCGATTTCGAAATGGAAAAAACTACTTATGCCGCACACTTAAGGAGCAACAGACATAAAATACATCAGTTACCCTAGCGACGATGGTGTAGAAATAGTTAGCACTGCGTTTAACAACCGTATGACTAGCTATCGCATAAAGAACGCCAGTGTCGACGATGGAGTGCCCGAGTTTCTTTGGAAGCAGA
Organism: Platerodrilus igneus; assembly: GCA_036346225.1. Taxonomy (NCBI): domain Eukaryota; kingdom Metazoa; phylum Arthropoda; class Insecta; order Coleoptera; family Lycidae; genus Platerodrilus; species Platerodrilus igneus. The sequence continues at coordinate 140,149 of JARFIW010001354.1, read as the reverse complement.
AAGAGCGATTTATTCGATTAATTAATGAAAAAAGAATACAACACACAGCAGTAAAAGTCTACTGCGAACTCTACGGCGTTTACATCAAAATGGGAGAAGAGAAGTCCGATGTGAAATCCTTTAACACAAAAAATGTGGTTATAACGTCTTCTAGTAATCTGGAAAATATGTACGAGGTCTTAAGCGAAACCATAAGAACAAAATCAGAGGAATTTGAAACATGTGAGTCCGGTTGGTCTTTGGAAAAAGTGCTCTATTTAGAAATAAATATTAATAAGTATAAGCCGATATGAGAAGTTCTAGGTTAAGAATAAAAAATTGTGAATATGTATTTAGAAATGTGGTTTACAAAATTTAAACTGTATTAGTAAAAATTGTCTGTAATAAAAAGTTTTAAGAATGGTTTTTAGATTTTCTTTTAGATATGAGCTGCAGGAAAGTTATAATTTAGAGGGTGTGTGTAAAATGGTATGGGGTGGCCTTATTTTAAATCTATTTACAGATTCGGATTCTACATAAAATTCTAGACTAACAAGATTTATTGCATGACTAAAAAATTTATAAGGACGGTCAGAAATCGCTACCAGCAAAAAATCTTAAAATTGGGGTAGCTCTCTGGGAGATGGCGCTATCTAAAAAATTCTTAGAGATTCAGGTAGCTGAGAAAAATCTAATATTAATTGATACCAAACAATGTACATTTATCTCGTAGGTGGAAGTGTGGAGAAAGATTTATCTCGCAGAGGGTATGTGTGTAATTTTGCAGGGCGTGGTCCTATTGCAAATCTATTTACAGATTCGAATTCTGCGTAAAATTTTAGACTAATTTAATGTATCGCATGTATAAAAAAATTTATAAGAACGCTCAAAAGTCTCTACAGGTAAGAAATCTTAAAATGAGGGTAGCTCCCTTGAAGGTGATGCAATCTAAAAAATTCTTAGAGATTCGGGTAGCTGAGAAAAATCTAATGTTAATTAATACCAAACAAGATAGGTTTATCTCCAAAGATGTATTGGTTAGACGAAGAAAACTATTTGTTAGTTTTGCTTATAGAGCAAAGAGCAAAATTTAGAGGTTTGTGAGCTTTAAAGTGTAACTTTGCAGGGCGTGGTCCGATTTTAAATCTGTTTGCAGATTCGGGTTGTGCGTAAAATTTTAGACTAATTTAATGTATTGCATGACTAACAAAATTTATAAGAACGCTCAGAAATCGCAACAGGTAAGAAATCTTACAATTGGGGTAGCTCTCTGGAGGGTAATGCAATCTAAAAAATTTAAAGAGATTCGGGTAGCTGAGAAAAATCTAATATTAATTGATACCAAACAAGATAGGTTTATCTCGAAAGATGCATTGGTTAGACGAAGAAAACTATTTGGTTCAGAATGTTAGCGGTAAAAAAATCTTAAAATGAGGGTAGCTCCCTTGGGAGTGATGCTATCTGAAAAATTCCTAAAGACTCGGGTAGCTGAGAAAATTCTAATATTAATTGATACCAAACAAGATAGGTTTATCTCGTGGGTGGAAATGTGGAGAAAGATTTATCTCGCGGGTGGAAAGAATGCGGGTGTGACGTAATCAAAATGGTTGGGGTAAAAAATTTCACAAGAAGTTCCACAGGGAGAGAGCAGGAAGAGATTCATTTCCCTCATTTCCTCCTTATGGGAATTTACATGTAAATTGGTCCAGATGAGGGAGCAAATGTGGATGCTGGAGCAAATGTGGCGGTGATTCGCCTGTCAACCATCTACTGTCGGATTTAAATCGACCTAAGTCGGATTTAATGCGATTTAGGTCGGACTGGGCAGGCGTGCACATCGACATGTCCAGTATACATCCTACATATATCCGACATATATCCGGAAATATGTCGATGTGCACGCCTGTCCAGTCCGCTAACATGCCAATTTTAGGTAATAATTTTTATAAGATTTTTGAATTAAATTTTTTTAGAAAATCTCAACAATGTGAGTAGTGATAGTAATGCAGGCGAAAAGAAATTGTTCTTAAAATTTAACAAATTGTTCTCCCCTGGACTAGGTTCATATAATAGATGTACTGTAAATTTAGGTTTAAAAGAGGGTGCAACACCCAAATTTTTTAGGCCCCGGCCCTTATCCTATACTTTAGTTGAAAAGGTAGACGCAGAATTAGATCGGTTGTTAGAGTTAAATATTATTGAATCAGTTAATTTTATGGATGGGAGACACCTATTGTGCCTATCCTAAAAAAAGACGGCAGTCAGATTGTGTGAGGATTATAAAATAAAAATCAACCCTTGTTTAAAGGTTGACCAATATCCACTACCACGAGTAGAGGACTTACTTGCAAAATTTTAAGGATCGGTAATATTTTCAAAATTAGATCTTTCAAATGCATACTTGCAAATTAATTTAGAGGAAGCCTCTAAAGATTTAGTGGTGATCTCAACACACCGGGGAGTATATCGGTATAATTGGCTTCCTTTCGGAGTTGCATCAGCATTAGCAAGATTCCAAAAATTATTGGAAATATTGTTGTAAGATATTCCTGGATGTTTAGTATTTTTAAACGTCATTCTCTTAGGGAGTCAGACCCTAAAAGAACATAAAATTAGATTAAATTTAATTTTTACCCGTTTACAAGAATCGGGATTAAAACTAACGGAAACGAAATGCTGGTTTTTTAAAGATGAAGTAATCTATTTAGGCTATAAAATAGATAAAGAGGAATTACACACAATCCTTGATAAAGTCGCAGCTATTATAAAAGCTCCAACGCCCCAAAATGTTACACAACTAAAAGGTTTTTTGGGACTTATTACTTATTATGCAAAATTTATACCTAATTTAAGTAAAATTTTGTTTCCCTTTTATATTTTACTTAAGAAAAATGCCAAATGTCATTGGTCACAAAAATACCAAATGTACTTTTGCAAGAAAAAAAATTGTTAGCTGAGGCTCCTATCCTCATACACTTTGATCCGAATTTGCCGTTGAGATTAACTATGGATGCTAGCGATTATGGTATCGCTGCCCTAATTAGTCATGTTATACCAAATAATACCGAAAGACCAATAGCTCATGCGCCCTGCATCTTAAGCGATGCAGAAAAAAATTACTGTGCAATTGAAAAAGAGGGGCTAGCAATAATATTTGGGTTATGTAAATTCTATTCATATTTATATGGCAAGAAATTTACACTGGTGATGGACAATAAACCGTTGTTATCTATTTTTAGTCCGACAGAGTTAAGAGATGGGCTGTAATACTGAGTGGCTTTTCATATGAGGTGGAATACATTAAATCTGAAAGCAACCCTGCAGATGGCTTTTATAGATTACCACTGCGTATAGACAATTCCTCGTGGGACCGTGTAGACATTAATAATTTTTACTACTGTGACCATAGTCAGTTGCCAGTCGATTTTAAACATATTCAGCAAATGACTAATGAAGATTTAGTTCTTAAAACGGGTTATTCATTTTACATTAAATGGATGACCCGCAAAAAGCAGAGAAGTAGCATTGCAACCGTATTATAAAAATAAAAATGACATAGAAGGCGGGTGTTTGTTATGGAATAATTGTATAGTTATTTCCGGGGTACTACGCCGAACCATTCTTTTGAGCTTGCATGAAACGCACATGGGAATTTCCCGTATGAAACATTTAGCGCGCTTATACTTTTTGTGGGCAGGATTGTCAAACAATATAGTTTGTAAAACAATAGAAGGTGACCGAACTGCATCTAACAAGAGGGAACAGTGGCTATGTTCAAACACAACAAACATAGAAACAAGAGGAAGGTTGTTCAAAGCATATGTGTGGAGCACAGCACGGTACGGCTATGAAATAGGAGCAGTAGGAAAAGCCGTCAGAAGTCTTCTAGAATGTTATGCTTCAGATGTATGGACAGTCAAAGTTAATAACAGGTAGGTTATATAAATAGTACAAAAATAAAAATATCTGTGGAAAAATAAAAAATATAGGAGAAATAGAAGAGCAGGATACGTTCTAAAGCATTTTTGGGGTATGGTACGGGATGTATTACAGGCAGAGATAGGAAAAGAGAGGTAGAGGTAGACCGAGATCGGACTTTCGCACGCAGATAGTGATAGATGCAGACTGTGTAAATTTCAGGGAAATGTATAGGTTATTTCAGACTAGGAAACAATGAAGGTGCGCGTCTAACCAGTTCCAGGACTGAAGATTTGATGATGATGATGATGATAGTTTGCATAGGTCAATCCTGCAGTATTTGTATTAAAAATAAAGAGATGCCACCCAAAACGACTTTGCATAAACGGTCATGGCCTACCCTGCCTTGGGAACGCTTGTATACTGATTATGCAGGACTATACTTAAACAAAAATTTTTTGGTTGTTATTGACACCCATACGAAATGGTTAGAAGTGTTTTCTACTCGGTCAATGACTGCTAAAGAAACAGTAAATTGTTTACGTAATTTATTTATTCGGTTTGGTATCCCAAAATATATAGTTTTAGATAATGCTGCGGCTCATTCAGCAGAGTATGACTTTTTTTAAATCATGTGGCATTAAATCAGTTACGACAGCTCCTCATGCTCCTTCGTCGAACGAAGCTGCTGAGAATAGTGTACGAACCGTTAAAACAGGTTTAAAAAAATTAATAGAAGAAAACTCTACAAGTGATCTTAATAGAATTTTATCAAAATTTCTTTTTAATAATCGTATTACGCCACACACAGTTACAGGTGTATCCACATCAGTTTTAATGTTTGGTCGTGAAATTCGTAATAAATTTTCTTCACTTAACGATACTAAAATTGAAACAAATCATGCGACTCCCGAAATTATATAACATGTCAAACTAAAGCATGATTTACAAATAAAATCCTATCATGGAAACAAAAACATCAATTTTAGCTTAAAAGAAAAAGCTTGGGCATGTGATTTTAAAAATAAAATATGGACATTAGGAGAGGTTTTTAAAAAGGCTGGGTCTTGTATGTTTTTGATTAATATTGACGGTATCATTGTAAAGCGACACAAAAATCAAATGCTGAAATTGGTGGAAAATGTGTGAAATATTCCTCTCGTAACGAATGATGTACAAATAGATTGTAACAAATATGATTTGGAAAAACCAGTATGTAAAAATACGACGGATAATAATGGTTGCACACAATCTGCGACGCCTTATAAATTGCGACCTAGAGATCATTTGAAAAAACCAAAAGACTGCCGTTATAATTAACCGCATTTTTAACGTAACATTTAAGTTTTTTTTATATATTAAAATTTTTTTCCCAGGGGAGAGTAGTGTAGTATCTCATGTTAAAATTATATTATGCATGCGTTTGATACCACAGCACTATCACATACTAAATTGTAGGAATTAAGAATTTGACTTTTTGTTATTAGTTAACGTTTGGGTTTTCACAATAAACACACCTAACTAAATAGAGTGATTATTTTACAAAGTTAGTCACCTGGCCCCGGTTACCACAAAAACGATACTTGGACAATGTTTTGTCATTTCGGTAATATAGTTTCATTTCGCTAGCACCGTGTCATATCGGTATCACCCTAACGATTTGCCAACTACCTGTTAGTCTTAACATCATCATTAGGTCTTCAGTCCTAGAACTGGTTGGACGCGTACTCTCATTTTTCCTAGTCTGAACAACCTACACATTTCGCTGAAATTTGCTCAGTCTGCATCTATCCCTATCTGTGTGCGAAAGTCTGATCTCGGTCTACCCCTACCTATCTTTTAATATCTCTGCTTGTAATATATCCCGTACTATTCCCCAGAAATTCCTTAAAACGTATCTTGTTCTTCTATTTCTCCGATTTTTTCGTTTTTCACAGATATCTTTATTCCTCTACTATTTCTACAAGCAATTTGTTATTAACTTTGTTTGTCCATGCTACCATCCTCATACATCTGAAGCACAACATTCCAGAAGGCTTCTATCTCTTTCTGTCTGCTTTTCCTACTGCCCCTATTTCATAGATGTACTGTGCTGCGCTCCACACTATGCTTTGAACAGTTTTCTTCTTATCTTCATTGTTTTTGAACATAGCTGCTGTTCTTTCCTGTTTGATGCAGTTCGGTCACCTTCTATTGTTTTACAGTTTATACCTTATTTCCCTGATATTTAGTGGTATGTGAAGGGGGGTAAGCAGCCTTTGGCTGCCAAGTTCCCCCAGCAGTTGAACTTTGTCGAATTAATAGTTTTTCTAATTTATCCTTTAGAACAATCAGCATTAGTTGAAAATATTTTACAACCAACACGTGTAGTTGTTTATAATAATCATCAGATTTAAGTGCACTTATTTTCTCGTCATTGGGTTTTACGTCTTGAAACTGGTTGAACTTGTACATCATCTTATTTATGTTCTGAGCTAGCCTACCCAGTTCCCTGCAATTCTCACAACAGCCTACATACATTACATGTGATTTTTTCCAATGCTCCACCCTAAGGTACTACATTGGCCAGAAAGCGAGTTTTTTTTTTACTTAGAAAATTTAGAATTTTGCCGAACCCTTGCTGTTCCAAGCAAGGTAGGGATCTTTAACGTGCGTGACAACACTCACACACGGGACCTCCATTTTACCTCTTATCCGAACGAGGGTGTATTTTTGTGAAAAATGCTCGTCTAACATTTTTCAAGCGGACCCTGTCGGGATTCGAACCCGGGACCTTGTGCGTAGTAGTCACACACATACCACTACGCCACAGGGCCCGCAACAGCCTATATACATTACATGTGATTTTCCAATGCTCCACCCGAAGGTACTACATTGGCCAGGAAGCGAGTTTTTGTTACCTGGAAAATTTTGAATTTTGCCGAACCCTTGCTGTTCCAAGCAAGGTAGGGATCTTTAACGTGCGTGACAACACTCACACACGGGACCTCCATTTTACCTCTCATCCGAACGAGGATGTATTTTTGTGAAAAATGCTCGCCTAACATTTTTCAAGCGGACCGTGTCGGGATTCGAACCCGGGACCTTGGGCGTAGTAGTCACACACATGCCACGGAGCCGCCACAGCCTATATACAGCTCGATTATCTTTTATTGTTTTCTAATTATATGCCCTATTTCACCGAGATTCAGTGGTATGTGAAGGGGGCTAAGCAGCCTGTGGCTGCTAAGAATCCCCCAACACCTAGACATTTGCCGTATTAATAGTTTTCCAGTAAATCCTTTCGCACAATTAACATTAGTTGAGAGTATTGCAAAACCATTATCTGTAGTTGTTTATAGTAATCACCATATTTAAGTACAGTTATTATTTTTGTCATTAGTTTTCCATCTTGCGACGGGTTGGAAGCGTATCTCCATTGAGTTCCATTCTGAGCCAGCCTACAAATTTCTCTGAAATTCTCACAGTCTACATCTTTCACTATCTGTGTGCAGTAGTCTAACCTAGGTCTACCTCTACTTCTCTTTTCTCCTATCTCTGCTTCTAATATATTACGCACTATTCCCTCATGTCTTAGTATATGGCCTACTATTCCATCTCTCCTGTTTTTTACTGTTTTCCACATACTTCTTTCTTTCCCTACCATTTCTAGTACCTCTTTGTTCTTAACTTTGTCTGTCCATGATATCTTCATCATACGTCTGTAGCACCACATTTCAAGGGCTTCTACCTTTTTCTTATCTGCTTCTCCTACTGTCCAGGCTTTACAGCCATACAGTGCTGTGCTCTACACATATGTTTTAAGCAATCTTTTCCTTGTTTCTATGTTTCTGGTCTTTGATCACAGTAGTTGCTTTTTCTTGTTAAATGTTGCACGACCTTGTGCTAATCTTTGTTTTATATCCTTCTGCTTTTCCATCTTGCGTTATTTGACTTTCTAGGTAGTGCAAATCCTTAACCTCTTATAAGTTCTCGTTACCTATTTGTATTCTTGTTTTCGATTTATTTTCTCCTCTTTTACATACTAGAACTTTAGTTTTATTTCTGTTAATTTTCATACCATATCTCTCCATTAGAACTGTTTCCATTTCATTAAGAGCAGCCTCTAACTCGTTTTTGCTAGATGCTAATATCGCTATATTATCTGCAAATCTAAGCATATCAATCTTTTGTCCCTGCATATTAATTCCAAACGTCTTCCTGCATTTGACAGCATTCATTGCCTCTTCTATGTACAAGTTAAAAATTAATGGGGATAAGGCACATCCCTGTTTCACCCCTTTTCTAATATATACTTCTCTACTTTCTTGCTCTAATTCTATTACCACCGTTTGCTCTTTGTATAAGCTATGTACTATCCGTCTGTCCTTAAAACTCATTCTAATCTTTTTGAGTATTTTGAACATTTTTTTTCTATTTTACATTGTCGAATGCTTTTTTCAGATCTACATACCCTATATACACGCTTTCTCCTTTTTCTATTGTTTTTTCCATTATCACCTTCAGAGCTAAAATAGCCTGCCGTGTTCCCCTGTTGTGCCTAAATCCAAATTGATCTTCTCCCAGTATTTCTTCAGCTCGTTTTTCTATTCGTCTTTGTACAATTCTAGTTAATATTTTTGAAACGCGTGCTGTCAAACTTATTGTTCGAAAATTTTAACATTTATCCGCGCCTCTTTTTTTTGGTATAGTTACTATGATGTTACGTTTGAAACCTGTCTCGTACATATAGCTTATAAGTCGGAAGAGACGTTCTGTTACTGCTTGTCAAGCGGCTTTTAGAGTTTTTGCTTGCAGCTTATCTGTACCCGGCGCCTTACCATTTTTCAGACCCTTTAATGCTAATTCAAACGCATTTTTAAGTATAGGATATCCCAGGTCATCATTTTCAATGTCTGATTCTAATGCTGTTAGTTTTACTCCTGAATATGAATTTTTTATATATTCCTGCCATCTAGCTCCTTTCTCTACATTTTCTATAATGACGTTTCCTTCCGCGTCCTTTATATTTTTGTTATATGGTTTTATATCCCTAAAATTCATTCCACCTAATTTGTATGCTTCGTCTGTCTTTCCTATTTCCATCTTAGTTTGTATCTCTTTGCACTTTTTATCAATCCATTGTTCTTTAGCTTTCCTGCATTTCCCAGTAATTTCCTATTTTATGGCTTTGTATTTCTGTTTTCCTGTTTCGTCTGATCTATTTTTGTATTTTCGTTTTTTTCTATTAAATTCAAGATATCCTTTGTTATCTATAGTTTCTTATTTTCTTTTTGTGTATATTCCAAAATATCTTTGGTCGCCATGTCTAGACTGGGTTTAATGTTATTCCATTCTGTTTCTACTTCCTTGGTATCAGAAGTTTTCACGATATCTTTCAGCAATTCATTTGACTTTTTTTCAAATCTTTCATGAACATCTTTATCTTTAGCTTCTCAAATTCAAAGTGCTTTTTTTCGTTCCTCTTTTTCAGATTTTTAAATTTAAGTGCGGCTTTCATAATTACGATGTTGTGGTCAGTGTCTGTATCTGTTTTCGGGTAGCTTCTACAAGTCTTTTACTTAATTCCTAAACCGTTGTCTAACAATAATGTAATCTATTTGATATCTTCCTTTATCTCCTGGCATCTTCCACGTGTATCGTCTTCTAGCATGATGTTGAAATAATGTATTTGTGATGGTTTAGTTGTACTTGACGCAAAATTCATCAGCCTATTTTCCCTGTCATTTCTCGTGCCTAAATCAAATAAACCTACTCTCGCTCCTTCCCTACCCTCACCTACCACTGCATTAAAATCCCCCGTAATTATAAAATTTTCATGTCCTTTTACATATCTTAGTATGTGTTTGTAGATCGCATTCACCTCTTCCTCACTGTAGCTAGAGGTGGGCATGTATACTTGTATTATTACTGTATTTACTGGTTTAGATTCAAATCTAACCATGAGTATTTTTTCGTTCTTTTGTAAATAGTTTTCTACACGTCGTCCTATCTTTTTCCCATAACTATTTTCTTCTATGATCCTGTATGAATTACCCTAAAGTCTCCACTCCAAAAATCCTCCGCCTCTGGCCAGCGGACTTCGCTGATTCCTACTATGTCTAGTGCTAACCTATCCATTTCGAGTTTCAGGTTCTCTAGCTTACCTACTTGTTTCATACTTCTGGCATTCCACGCTCCCACCCGCAGAATGTTCACTGATATTTTTTTATACTTTCGAATCACATCTCCCGAAGTAGTCCCCTCTTGAAGATCCGAATTGGGGACTATTATACCTGGCGTCGCCGTGGATCAATGTAGTAAGCGTAAGACTACGGATCCCAAGGTCCTGGGTTCAAATCCCGACACGGTCGACTGCTTGAAAAATGGTAGGTGAGCATTTTTCACAAAAATTACGCCTTCGTTCGAATGAGAGGTTAAATGGAGGTCCCGTGTGTGAGTGTTGTCACGCACGTTAAAGATCCCTACCTTGCCTGAAACGGCAAGGGTTCGGCAAAATTCTAAATTTCCAGGCAACAAAAAACTCGCCTACTGGCCAATGTAGTACCTTCGGGTGGAGCATTGGAAATGTAAATGAACGGACTATTTTACCTCCGGAATTTTGTACCCCAGAGTATTCCATTATGTTTACTAATAATTTCTGTACGCATTGTACTTGGGAGGTAATGTGGTGGTTTTCCGTTGCCTTCCCCGTCGCAGTAGTGTGTCTTAGAATGTCATACTGACCCCTATGGTCTGTGCCACTCTAAGTACCGAAAAAGCTGCTGCCCTCTTTCGGGGACCTGTCTTAGCCTGGTTCCTCACTAAAGACCTCACTAATTTGGTTAAACATATACTTCGGCTCTTTAGCTCATCGAAACGCGCAAGCCATTCTACCTGTTTTAGTATTTTAGAATGTCGTCAAGGTGCAGGTACATTCAGAATGGAGTCTGTAACATTCTAAACTAAATTAAGCTAAAGTACAATTTTTGCATGGCTTTAATGGTATTTGATCACCTATTTAAAACAATGATAACGAAGCAGTATTGCTTTATGAGCGCAATTACGTTATTTCAGTCCCAATTTTTATTAAAGTACAATTTAATATCTTTTGTGCCTAAAACTATTTTTTATGAAATATATACATACAAAGAAAAACCACATAAAATACTTAAAAGTGTACATTTTATAGGTAACCGAAATGACGCCATTTTTGTCACCTGATCTATTGAAACAGCAGTAGAATTTTAAAAATAAAGTACTGTGCGCAGCCAGAAACACAAATTGTCCAAGAGTCACCATACAACATAAAAATTATGTTAGATTACACAAAGAATAAACTTTATTTTTCGAAGTATTATTGAATGACATTGTTCCATTACGTGAAATTCACCCATTACTGTTAACCTAGGCGGCATTGCTTTCAAAAATAAGCCATTTGGTGCTTACCGGCATGTTGAGAGTGTATTTTAGAAACCCCTATAATAAAGCGGAAGTTACAAGCTTTAAACACAAAAAGCTTTAGGTATAGGGTTGTTATTTCTCAAGTAAAGAACTGATGAGCAATAAATAACAGATTTCGTCTTCTATAATAAAATAACGTTGGAAATGTACACGTGCACTAAGTTAAATTTAAAAGAATGCCAAAAATATTCAAACCAAAGGATCAACAACCAGATGTGTAAAAGCCGCCAAAGGAATGCGAACAAAGAATAAACCCCTCGGTCATAAATCAAATGTCCTTAACCCAAATTTTTCAACATGCCACCCTGCTTGTATAACGTTATTCTACAAAAAGTCATTACAATATGCTATTTAGTACCGTTAATTTTATTTTAAATAAATTAAGGGCGGTCTCAACAATAGTTATAAAAATGCGTTTGGTGTAACTCGATTTCATCTATCGTTTCTGTTTTTTTATATTTGTATTTTTTAAGAGTGGTTTTTGAAGCGCCTGCGGGTAGCGACTAATTTTTGTTTTATAGATACACTAAGGGAGGTCTTAGCAACAGATATTGTGACAAGACGGACGGTATAATACCAATTGTGAGTGTAGGTTTTTTGTTTATTTAAAAAGAGCTGTTCGAAAAAAATTGTAGTGCTATCATAAAACACCGATTTGTTCCGTCACTTGAAATTTTACACAAAGGTCGAATGGGATGTTATTAACTAAACTTTAAAGTATGATTTACCGCAAACAAAGAAAATAGGTTCCCCGAGGTTACAGCGATGGGTTTTAAAGTAATTCCTTCAACCCCTGTAAAACATATCAAAATAAACCAGTAAATTTTGCACTCAAAACAATCTTCCTATGTCAATACGAACCTGAAAATTTACATTCTAGTGCACTCGCTGATGATTAATACGAGTAACCCATATCGATGGATTACATCCTAACTTCGCCAAAATTGAGAGAAAAGTAACAAATTAATTTTTCTACTTTTGATACTATCAAAACTTCGTTCTTTTCTCGATACAGACTTGAAAATTCGAATTCTAGTGCAGTTAGGGTGGTTAATACTTGTGGTCTGTAGCGATCGATTGCCCTTTATTAACTTCGTTAACATCGAGAAAACAGTAACCAATTAATTTTTCTACCTTTGATACCATCAACTCTTTTATTTTTTCGGTACGGGGTTGAAAATTTGAATTCTAGTGCATTTGTGGGTGGTTAATACGAATAGTCTATAGGGTTGGATTGCACTCTATTAGCTTCGTCAAAATTGAGAAAAAGTAAATAATTAATTCTTCTACGTGTGGTTCTGTCAAAACTACGTGCCTTCCTCAACCCGGGTTTGGAAATTTGAATTCTAGTGCTGGGGCTGGTCAATACAAGTATTCTATAGCGATGGATCGAACTCTATTAACTTTACCAAAACTGAGAAAAGTAAAAATATTTTTTTTTACTTTTGATACTATGAAGACTGTTTCTTCTCCTTACGGACTTGAAAATTGAATTTTAGTGCGATTGAATTGCATACTATTAACTTCGTGAAAATTGAGAAAAATTAAATAATTAGTTTTTCTACCTTTGATATTATTAAAACTTGGTGCTTCCTCGATACGGGCTTGAAAATTTGAATTGTGTATTTAGGGGTGGTTAATACGAGTACTCTATAGCAATGGATTGCACTTTATTAACTTCGCCAAAACTGCATAAAATGCAACAAATTAATTTTTCTACCTTTGATACTATCAAAACTACGTTCTTTCCTTGATAGAAGGTTGAAAATTTTAATTCTAGTGCATTTAATGGTGGTTAATACGAGTACCATATAGCTTTGTATTGCAATCTAATAGGTTCGCCAAAATTCGAATAAAGTAAATAAGTAGTTTTGCTATTTTTGGTACTGTCAAAACTGCGTTTCTTCCTCGGTAAGGGCTTGCAAAATAGAATTTTCTTGCATTTGGTGTTGTTAATACGAGTACTCTATTGCGATGGGTTGCATTCTATTGACTTCGCCAAAATTTTCTACTTTAGATACAATCAATACTACGTTTCTTCTTCGATATAAGCTTGAAAATTAGAATTCTAGTGCATTTGCGGTGGTTAATACGAGTACTTTATAGCATTAGATCGCACTTTAGTAACTTAGCTAAAATTGAGTAAAAATAATAATTAGGTGTATTCGAGGATGACACCGGTTCTGGCGCAACGCCAGTTAAGGTTCGGGCCTTTGGAGCGGTGTTTTTAAAAAACGTTTTTAAACTCTTAACAAATTTATGTATTAATATTGGGGTGAGTAACCTAGGTAAACAACAATGCAAAAGTTGTAATACTCAGACTAACTCAATTGAGTAACTTGAACAACGAAGTATGGAGTTCGAAGACTGACTGCCGGGCCTTGAGCTCCCGGGTTTTTTATAATACCTGCCCCCTCACATAGCTGTGGGAACTTGCAGATCTCACGTTTGCTTTACTCTTAATTCTACACTTTGTTACATTGTAACAATCTTATTTCCAGGTAATTGCGGTATATTAACCGTCTGTGACCTGCCACCTACAGCATCACTGCCCTCTCGGATACAAAGTTGCATATCCCTTCTCATGAACTGTTAATAACCTGTCTGGGTTATCTTTGTATTACATTGTTGCAATGAACTTATACTTTATTTAACAATTTCTAGTAATTCCTATTAGATTCTATTATTCAATATATATAAGTAAATTGGGGTATACATAACTTGCCTCCATATGCGTTTTGTAAGGAACGCCGCATGACGCCTCCTTACGAGCGTTTTGCAAGGGACGCTTCACAACGCCTCTTTATGGACTTCTTGTTTAAGATCTTCCTTATGGAGGTTTATCTTGATAAAAGTTTTTTTCGGACAACCAATTTGTGTTATGATTTTTCAAATTGGAGCATCCCTTACTGAATTAAAAAATAACTCTTTACAATCTATACAGTGTTCATCTTAACTCTTCTTCTAAACAGCATTGCTCTGTCTTTTGAGATAAACATATCATGCTACTTATCAAATTATATTAAATTTTTTCCAGCTACCCGAATCTGAAGAAATTCTTTAAATCGAACCGAGTCTCAGCCACCACCAAGATTTTCAAAATTTTTGTCGAAATGTACTTTCAGCGATATTTTGAATATAAACCCACCATGTAAGATATCAATTAATATTAAAATTTTCCTAGCTACTTAATTCTTTTAGAATTTTTCAAATCGAAGCATCCCTTACTAAATTAAAAAATAACCCTTGACAAACCATACAGTGTTCATCTTTAATCTCCTTCTAATCAACAACTTTCTGTCTTTTGAGATAAATATATTATGTAACCTATCAAATTATAGTAAAACTTTTCCAGCTACTCAAATCTGAAATAACTTTTTAAATTGGACAGGATCTCTAGCCACTACCGCCATTTTTAGAAATTTTCTCCATAATGTGCTTTTAGCGATATTTTTAATATAACTTCGTCGTGCAATAATATTTTTTCATGAAGAATGTATAAGCACAGCAATTCTGTTAGAGCAAACCAAGTTGCTATGTAGGGATGATAAGGTGATCTAGATATGGTAATTGTAGGGAAGGACCAATTGCTTTTTGTAGCAATACCGATGGCAGTGGAGCGGTTATGTAATAAATAAAGCAACTACGACAAACTACTTAATAAAGGATATAAATACCTTAAAGCCTGTGCCGCTCTGGGCAATAAAAGTCACACACAAAAGGTTAGCGAACAACCAAGAACACGCACGTTCGGTGTGGAGTCGCCTTCAAAAGCTCTCGTACAACTACTGTCTTCTGTAACCGTCCGAGCACGACTGACTGTCACTTCACGCACTCGCACTGCGGCATAAAAATGTTTCACTAAACTGTAGGGTACCCGCACTAATGGTATTTATTGTCACCATTACCAAATTGTTCAATGATGACGTAACATACCGCCCACCAAATTCATAGAATTTTGAAAAGGAGGGAAGTAGGTTGGGTGAAGGAAATCACATGGGATTTGACCTTGCTAGGAAAACAGGTAACGAAAGATAGGGTGGTACACTACAGCGAGCGATATCACCAACTATGCAAAATAAAAAAAAAATATATGTAAATAAACAAATATTTAAAAATAATATACTACCATACATGTAAGAAATGTGTATATACATCTAAACATAAAACCGGTAGCGGTGCTAGTTTGACCAAAGGTCGTTTTAATGTGCCATGTGCAGTTTTGATCTCAGCGACACGTATAATACCGTCCGCACCGGGAAAGGTATTAATGATACGACCAAACTTCCATTGAAGTGGAGAAAGCTGGTCGTCCTTGATGAGGACAATAGTGTCCTTTTTAACTTGTCGGACACCTACCTTCGAGTGCCATTTAACTTTCTGATTCAGAGTATGTAAGTACTCATGGCTCCAGCGAGCCCAAAAATCTTGATGGAGTTTTTGCAGGAGTTTCCACCTGCTCTTTAATGATAAAACGTTGGTTGAATGGTCCTCATCTGGTGGTGCAGAAAGAGGCTCCATAGTTAGGAAATGACCTGGTGTTAAGCAACGCAAGTCATTTGGATCCGAACTCAAAGCGCAGAGTGGCCTTGAATTTAAAACAGATTCAATTTGAGTAAGAACTGTGTAAAGTTTCTCAAAGGTAAGTTTTTGTTCGCCAATTACGCGAGCTAGGTGTGTCTTTACCGACTTAACACCGTTTTCGCACAAGCCACCGAAGTGAGGGGCGCTAGGTGGATTAAACGACCACTTTATCTTTTCTGAGGTTACTGCACTATGCAGATAACTCGTAAGCTGACGATAGGCACCTACAAAATTAGTTCCGCAATCACTAAATATTTGAGAACAGCGTCCTCGACGTGCTATAAATCGTCGCAAAGCAGCAAGAAACGCGTCTGCCGACAAATCCGAAACAAGTTCAATATGTGCTGCCTTAGTGGCAAAACAAACAAAAATACAAATATAGGCTTTAAGAGTTTTAGAGCCTCGTAGGCGGTTGGCCTTTATTAAAAGAGGGCCAGCAAAATCAACACCAACAATACTGAACGGTTTGATTTGGGTAATACGTGCTGCCGGTAGGTCTCCCATAGGAGGAGTTACCAGGACCGGTTTGGTACGAAAACATCTATGACATGATGATAAATAACTTCGGATTGAATTTTTAATAGAAAGGATCCAAAAATTCTGTTGTATAAGATACGCTGTGGTATTAACACCGGGATGGTAATACCTTTCGTGAGTTGACCGAATGATGAGTTCGGTTAATCGGTGCCGCTAAGGCAATAACGCAGGAAACTTTTTGAAATAGGAAAGCGAAGAATGTGTCAAGCGCCCACTTACTCTTAAGATATTTTGTGGATCAACAAATGGAGAAAGTTTTCGCAAGGTTTTAGGTAATTTACGTTTTGTTTTGATCGAAGCTATTTCCTTTGAAAATGTAACATTTTGTACATGCCGAACGATAATCATGAGAGCATTGTGTAATTCAATGTCTGTTAAGGGACCCGTATGACGTTGAGCCATGGGTTTAGAAAATCTAATGTAAGCCACGATGCCTTGGATTTTATATAACGATGAAAAGCGACTTAATAAAATGTCAATGATGTTTGGATCTGTTTGAGCGACAAATGTTAGGATCTTCTTTTCCGTAGTTACCTCAGCAATTGAGGTTGACAATGTTGGTTGAGGCGGCTGCGAGTCACTAGGGTAGTGAAGCCATTCAGGCCCCGCCCACCATAGCGAACATGAAATAACCGCGCTTGGCATTAATCCCCGAGATGCAGGATCAGCCGGATTATGCGAAGTTTTAATATAAAACCATCGACTATGTGCAATGATTTCTTGAATGTGGCTAACACGGTTTGCCACAAAAGTTTTCCAACGAAAAGGTGGAGAACGTATCCAAGTGAGAGCGACCGTAGAATCACTCCACGCTCAAACATCGGAGATTTCAATCAAGCCTTGATAAGACCTAATGGTAAAAGAAAGTAAATCGGTTAATAAAACGGCGGCACATAATTCCAAACGTGGAATTGAAATGCGCTTAATTGGAGCTACTTTTGTTTTAGCGGTTACAAATTGTACAGTTATATCTCCAGTAGTTTAATTTATGAACTGGAAAAATACTACCGCTGCATACTCTACCTCGATAGCATCGCAAAACCCATGCAAATGACAAGTAAAAGGATCCGAAGGGGGTAAACAACGTGGTAACTTTAATGACGATAATAACGGCAACTCTTCTTGATACTGCTGCCATTGAGACGAAATGTCTGTTGGTGGGATGTCATCCCAATTTAAACCTAACATCTACAGATGCTGGATTAGGCGTTTTGCAAAAAGTGTTAGTGGGGCTAAAAACCCTAATGGATCATATATTCTGGCAACTTGCGAAAGTATGTTGCGCTTTGTACATGTTGGGTTTAATGGTTTAACCCGAAATGCGAAAATATCTTCTGTAGGTGACCATTGAAGACCTAATATTTTTATCGATTCGTCAGAATCGAAATCGAAAGAAGTATATTGGCAAAAATCGGACGGAATGCCTTCCAAAATAGAAGCTCAATTAGAACTCCATTTTCGAAGTTCTAAACCAGCCAAATGTAAAAGTCGAATAAGTTGATCTTTGATTTCGCGGGCCGATTGTATAGAATCTCCACCGGCGACGAAATCGTCAATATATAGATTTGACCGTATAGCCTCAGCGGCTAACGGAAACTTTTTGCCTTCGTCAATGGCTAATTGCTGAAGAGTTTTTAATGCTAGATAAGGCGATGACTTAATACCATAGGTCACTGTATTAAGCTGATAAGTCTGAATGGGTTCTTCTGCGGAGAACCGCCAAACAATTAATTGAAACTTACGATGTTCTTCGGTAACCAAAATTTGTCGATACATTTGGCGAACATCACAAGTAAAAACGAAACGATGAGTACGAAATTTCAGTAAAATTGACGAAACGTCGTTTTGGAGACTAGGTCCAGCCAATTGAGTGTCATTAAGTGACACGTTGTTTTTAGCCTTTGCAGAGGCGTCAAAAACCACACGAATTTTAGAAGTATGACCTTCTTATTTAAACACAGGGTGATGGGGTAGAAAATAATTATCGTTCCCAACGGGCGGAGAATCGAGTAATGCCATATGACCCGCATCAAGATAGTCCTGCATGAAATTGTTGTACTGTGCGCGTAGCTACGGTTGAGCATGCAATTTGCGCTCTAACGAAAATAGTCTTTTTTTAGCCATGTCAAAGGAATTATCCAAAATGGGCAAAGTATCGTTGAACGGTAACGCAACAATAAAACGACCGCTAGGGTCACGAGAAAACGCGTTTTCAAAAATCCAATCTGCCTTTTCTTCTTCTGGAGAAGTATAAGGTTTGGATGGCAGCTCCTCTATCTCCCAAAAGCGCCTTAGGGTCTGGTCGATAGGATCTTCTACAGAAGTAAAAAATGCTTGGACAGTGTCAGACTGCAAGCTTTTTGTAGGACCAATAATAGTCCAACCAAAAATTGTATTTATGGCGGCAGGCTGAAGAAATTTGCCATGTATAACACCGCCAGTGATGATTGTCTACTCCTTGTTACACCTATCTGTAAGGGAGTAAAATTATACCAGTTACCTCGGGACTGCTGCACTGGCTGCAAACTCAGTCTCCCCAAGTATGGCAGAATCTAAACAAAACACTAAATTTTGCTTACTAAAAACGCATAGCCTAAGCTATAATAACTTAAGAGCATGAGACATCTATGACTTCCTCAGGGGTGGGCTGACCTGTATAGCTTAACACAGTAGTGTACCATTTAATGCACTAAGTCACATCACACCAGTTCAATAAATAAAATAATTGAAGGGCAAAAAAATATTTCTAATGTTGCAGTAATATATGTACAATAAAAGGGTATGTAAAAAAACAATGATTTGCCTTGATTCATTAAGTAAAACTTCAGACTGCAAAACTATATAAACTATATAAACCTGACATAAACTTTCATATGTCAATAATTATTATGTACAATTAATGGAAAATTAATTCATATTAAATCTTTACAATCAAATTTAAAGCGCCGATAATGGTCTGAGCTCACACCCTCATCAGTGTTACACTGTATGTTAATGTATAATATGTGTACCAAGCCTTTATGCAAATTTGCTATATGTTCAAAGTGAAATGAAAATTAGGTAACGTCATTCTAGTTCAAATTTAATGCGTAGTAATTGCGGACTGATACCGTAATTAAATTATCGAGCAGGTATTAATAACTTACTAACAATTTTAAAATAGCAATGAATTTAAACCGCCGAAATGTTTACACTTGGAGTAATTAAATTTTGTTTCAAACCTCGATCCGATTAGAAGCAATAATTACCTAGTTACAGGATTTGTAGTACAACAACAACCATCTGTCTGCCAACAGCCCAAACCTAGCCTCCAGCTGCGACCTTGACTTGGCTTGACCTTTGTGATGAACATGAAATTGTACAATATCAGCCACCTTTGCGCTCCAACTTGCACGTGTGGATTCGTCACCTGTTATTTGCATTAAATTCTCATGGTACAGCCTCCTAGTAAATTCCGTTTTAATCAAGTCCAATTTTTAAGCAACGTCATTAGATTACTCGAAACCACCTTCGTTCAAGAAGTTGCCGTAGTAATCTAATTTAAATTAACTATAATAGTTCGATTCCGCCGTAACTTGACAGCTAAAATTTGTAATACTTCATTAACAAATTTTATTTAAAAGAAATCTTACATACCACTATCCTGCTGTAAGTTTCGTTAAACAAAACTGTTTAAATCGGACTCGCTTCTTTGCGAGAATTCTCAATATCAAATAATTTTCTCCAAACATCTTCTTGCTTGCAAGATCAACTCAACAAGAAGGAGGAAACCCAAGCGACCCCGAGTCAAGCCGTTAGATCTCGAATCCCTACTCTGTTCTATCTGGTTTTATTTGCAATAGAAATTTATACTACCATAGATGTATACACACGTAATTAGGGTTGCCGACCTATAGTGATACTAGCAGGATTTTATACTGCTACACTACCCCTTCCCACATGAGAAACTCTCATCATGAAGAAAACAACTTTTCTGAAGAAGATCAGCCTCCCTTCGAAAAAACATGGGGTCCCACCAGGCTAACCGGACAGCAAGGTGCAAACCCACCTCCTTTAAAGAGAACCAACTCCCAGCAGAAACGTCTCCCTTTAGGTGTAGACAACTTAATTTACTAAGAATCTGGCTTGAGATCTTGCACATGCCAGACTCCAATATCCTTTCCGTTGCAATCCCGCAATCTGTAAGTGACTGTACCCGTTTGCTCAATGATTTTGCAGCGCACATATTTCGGTGCTAATTTCTGTGAAAAAGCATCAGATGCTTTGGACTGAGCCATATTTCTTTTCCACACATAGTCTCCTTTCTTATATGTGATTGCTCTTCGTCACAGATCATATGTTTTTTTTATTGTGCTGGTACGCCCTGTGGAGTCTTCCTTTCACTTCCTTATATAGACTTGATAAATTATTTATATCTTGAACCAACTGTTCCCTGGAATGGACATTTAGTTCTTGATCGGTAAACTCGGAGAGTTTTCCATAATACTCCCCAGTTATTGGTATGGATCTCCCAAAATTTAAAAAGGCTGGTGTGTGGTTAGCAACTTCACTAACTGCGTTGCGTATAGCGTGTCCCACTTTAAATAAGTGTTCGTCCCATTTCTTGTGGTTGTCTGTGACATATGACCTTAAGGCTGTAACTATTACTCGGTTAGTTCTTTCCACCGGGTTCACCTGCGGGTGATAGTTTGCGTTGTACCATATTTTTTGGATTTTATATTCTTCTGTGAATTTTTTGAATCTATTACTTACGAACTGTGACCCATTATCGACGACTATTATTTGCGGCACTCCATAAATTAGAAATACTTGGTTTTCTAAGAATGTAGTTATACTGGAACTAGTTGCTTGTTTGAGTGGTTGGACTAGTATATATTTCGTGAACCAGTCATGCACTGATAAGATGTACTGATACCCTTTGCTCGATCTTGGTAATGGTCCGATAATATCAACGGAGATCATTTGGAATGGGTATTTCACGTCCCTTTCCTTTCCCATTAATCCTGATTGAGTAAAGGTGGCTGCTTTTGCTCCTAAGCAGATTTGGCACTTTCTGACATATCTACTTATATCTATCTTCATCTTCGGCCAGTAATACATTTCTGCTATTTTTGCATGTGTTTTGTATGTACCCAGATGTGCAGAAGTTGATATATCGTGACATTGTCGTATTATGTCTTCTCGGTTTGCCCGTGGAAGGACTTGTTTCCATTGTATCAGGTTTGATTTTATCCTGTGTTTAGCTTCTATGTACTTATACAGCAACCCGTTTTCTATTTCCAAGTTGGAAAGTTGTCTGGGTATTCATCCACTTGTTGAAGCATTTTGTTGTACAATGGGTCGTTTTGGCTATTGTCCACTTTTATCACATTTAAGCTTATGGGTGCTCTTGAAAGTGCGTCTGGGACGACATTATGTTTGCCCTTACGGTGTACTACTTTGTAAGTGAATTGTGATAATCTTAGGCTTCATCGTTGTAGTCTCCCAGATGGGTTTTTAAGCCTGTCCAACCAGAGTAACGAGTAATGGTCGGTGATGACTGTGAAGGTATCTCCCTCTATGTATGGCCGGTATTTTTCAACTCCAAAAATTACTGCCAATAATTCCTTTTCGGTTGCTCCATATGCTCGTTCTTGTTTCGACAAGGACCTGCTTGCATATGCTATAACCTTCTCTTGCTCCCCTTCACCTTGCAATAAAATTGCTCCTAGTTCAACATCAGATGCGTCTGTTTGTATTATGAATTTTTGGGAAAAATCCGGACTAGTTAAAATGGGTGCACTGATCAACAACTCCTTTAATCGTTGGAAAGCACATTCTGCTTCCTGATTCCATTTAATATTTTTTTTTATCGAACGACCTTTAATGAGTTCTAGAATTGGATCAGCTAGTGTAGAAAAATTTTGGATAAACCTTCGATACCACCCCACCATTCCTAAAAATCCTTTATTGAGCGTACCGTTGTGGGTGTTGGAAAGTTCGTTATAGCCTTCACTTTTTCCGGATCTGTACGTAATCCTTCCCTGTCGATTACATATCCTAGGTATTTTAGTGATGGCCTGCAAAATTCACATTTTTCCAAATTTATTATTAATCCGGCCTATGTACTTCTTGTAGAGTTTTCATATGCTCCTCAAAAGTAGGCGATGCTATGATCACATCGTCGAGATAAACCCATACGTTATCAAAGCGTGGTCCTAAAATGCTGTCCATAACTTTCTCAAGGCATTGCAGTCTGAAGTTTTACTTAATGAATCAAGGCAAATCATTGTTTTTTTACATACCGTTTTATTGTACATATATTACTGCAACATTAGAAATATTTTTTTGCCCTTCAATTATTTTATTTATTGAACTGGTGTGATGTGACTTAGTGCATTAAATGGTACACTACTGGTTAAGCTATACAGGTCAGCCACCCTGAGGCCATAGATGTCTCATGCTCTTAAGTTATTATAGCTTAGCTAGCGTTAGAAGCAAATTTAGTAGTTTAGATTCTGCCTCGGGATGCTTGAGCCAGCTGCAGTCGGTCAGCATGGAGATCTTATACCTACAGGTGTCGGTGCGGCCACGTTGACGAGCGCCACGTGTGCTGAGCTCCTTGTACACCCATCTGTGAGATTATACAGTTCCTCGGATGCTGCACTGGCTGCATACTGTTCAAGTAGGCAGAATTAACAACAAAGTTACCTAACGACTAGCCTAAGCATAATAACTTAAGGCTGCAAACACTTCTCCTCAAGTTGGCGAATTAAACAAAACACTAGAATTTTGCTTACTAAGTAACCAAGTCATAATATAATAACATTTAAGTGCATAGACATCTATGTAAAGTCAATAATTATTATGTACAATTAATGGAAAATTAATTCATATTAAATCTTTACAATCAAATTTAAAGCGCCGATAATGGTCTGAGCTCACACCCTCATCAGTGTTACACTGTATGTTAATGTATAATATGTGTACCAAGCCTTTATGCAAATTTGCTATATGTTCAAAGTGAAATGAAAATTAGGTAACGTCATTCTAGTTCAAATTTAATGTGTAGTAATTGCGGACTGATACCGTAATTAAATTATCGAGCAGGTATTAATAACTTACTAACAATTTTAAAATAGCAATGAATTTAAACCGCCGAAATGTTTACACTTGGAGTAATTTAATTTTATTTCAAACCTCGATCCGATTAGAAGCAATAATTACCTAGTTACAGGATTTGTAGTACAACAACAACTATCTGTCTGCCAACAGCCCAAACCTAGCCTCCAGTTGCGACCTTGACTTGGCTTGACATTTGTGATGAACATGAAATTGTACAATATCAGCCACCTTTGCGCTCCAACTTGCACGTGTGGATTCGTCACCTGTTATTTGCATTAAATTCTCATGGTACAGCCTCCTAGTAAATTCCGTTTTAATCAAGTCCAATTTTTAAGCTACGTCATTAGATTACTGGAAACCACCTTCGTTCAAGAAGTTGCCGTAGTAATCTAATTTAAATTAACTATAATAGTTTGATTCCGCCGTAACTTGGCAGCTAAAATTTGTAATACTTCATTAACAAATTTTATTTAAAAGAAATCTTACACACCACTATCCTGCTGTAAGTTTCGTTAAACAAAACTGTTTAAATCGGACTCGCTTCTTTGCGAGAATTCTCAATATCAAATAATTTTCTCCAAACATCTTCTTGCTTGCAAGATCAACTCAACAAGAAGGAGGAAACCCAAGCGACCCCGAGTCAAGCCGTTAGATCTCGAATCCCTACTCTGTTCTATCTGGTTTTATTTGCAATAGAAATTTATACTACCATAGATGTATACACACGTAATTAGGGTTGCCTACCTATAGTGATACTAGCAGGATTTTATACTGCTACACTACCCCCTTCCCACATGAGAAACTCTCATCATGAAGAAAACAACTTTTCTGAAGAAGATCAGCCTCCCTTCGAAAAAACATGGGGTCCCACCAGGCTAACCGGACAGCAAGGTGCAAACCCACCTCCTTTAAAGAGAACCAACTCCCAGCAGAAACGTCTCCCTTTAGGTGTAGACAACTTAATTTACTAAGAATCTGGCTTGAGATCTTGCACATGCCAGACTTCAATATCCTTTCCGTTGCAATCCCGCAATCTGTAAGTGACTGTACCCGTTTGCTCAATGATTTTGCAGCGCACATATTTCGGTGCTAATTTCTGTGAAAAAGCATCAGATGCTTTGGACTGAGCCATATTTCTTTTCCACACATAGTCTCCTTTCTTATACGTGATTGCTCTTCGTCGCAGATCATATGTTTTTTTATTGCGCTGGTACGCCCTGTGGAGTCTTCCTTTCACTTCCTTATATAGACTTGATAAATTATTTATATCTTGAACCAACTGTTCCCTGGAATGGACATTTAGTTCTTGATCGGTAAACTCGGAGAGTTTTCCATAATACTCCCCAGTTATTGGTATGGATCTCCCAAAATTTAAAAAGGCTGGTGTGTGGTTAGTAACTTCACTAACTGCGTTGCGTATAGCGTGTCCCACTTTAAATAAGTGTTCGTCCCATTTCTTGTGGTTGTCTGTAACATATGACCTTAAGGCTGTAACTATTACTCGGTTAGTTCTTTCCACCGGGTTCACCTGCGGGTGATAGTTTGCGTTGTACCATATTTTTTGGAATTTTATATTCTTCTGTGAATTTTTTGAATCTATTACTTACGAACTGTGACCCATTATCGACGACTATTATTTGCGGCACTCCATAAATTAGAAATACTTGGTTTTCTAAGAATGTAGTTATACTGGAACTAGTTGCTTGTTTGAGTGGTTGGACTAGTATATATTTCGTGAACCAGTCATGCACTGATAAGATGTACTGATACCCTTTGCTCGATCTTGGTAATGGTCCGATAATATCAACGGAGATCATTTGGAATGGGTATTTCACGTCCCTTTCCTTTCCCATTAATCCTGATTGAGTAAAGGTGGCTGCTTTTGCTCCTAAGCAGATTTGGCACTTTCTGGCATATCTACTTATATCTATCTTCATCTTCGGCCAGTAATACATTTCTGCTATTTTTGCATGTGTTTTGTATGTACCCAGATGTGCAGAAGTTGATATATCGTGACATTGTCGTATTATGTCTTCTCGGTTTGCCCGTGGAAGGACTTGTTTCCATTGTATCAGGTTTGATTTTATCCTGTGTTTAGCTTCTATGTACTTATACAGCAACCCGTTTTCTACTTTCCAAGTTGGAAAGTTGTCTGGGTATTCATCCACTTGTTGAAGCATTTTGTTGTACCATGGGTCGTTTTGGCTATTGTCCACTTTTATCACATTTAAGCTTATGGGTGCTCTTGAAAGTGCGTCTGGGACGACATTATGTTTGCCCTTACGGTGTACTACTTTGTAAGTGAATTGTGATAATCTTAGGCTCCATCGTTGTAGTCTCCCAGATGGGTTTTAAGCCTGTCCAACCAGAGTAACGAGTAATGGTCGGTGATGACTGTGAAGGTATCTCCTCTATGTATGGCCGGTATTTTCCACTCCAAAAATTACTGCCAATAATTCCTTTTCGGTTGCTCCATATGCTCGTTCTTGTTTCGACAAGGACCTGCTTGCATATGCTATAATCTTCTCTTGCTCCCCTTCACCTTGCAATAAAATTGCTCCTAGTCCAACATCAGATGCGTCTGTTTGTATTATGAATTTTGGGAAAAATCCGGACTAGTTAAAATGGGTGCACTGATCAACAACTCCTTTAATCGTTGGAAAGCACATTCTGCTTCCTGATTCCATTTAATTTTTTTTTTTATTGAACGACCTTTAATGAGTTCTAGAATTGGATCAGCTAGTGTAGAAAAATTTTGGATAAACCTTCGATACCACCCCACCATTCCTAAAAATCTTTTTATTGAGCGTACCGTTGTGGGTGTTGGAAAGTTCGTTATAGCCTTCACTTTTTCCGGATCTGTACGTAATCCTTCCCTGTCGATTACATATCCTAGGTATTTTAGTGATGGCCTGCAAAATTCACATTTTTCCAAATTTATTATTAATCCGGCCTCTGTACTTCTTGTAGAGTTTTCATATGCTCCTCAAAAGTAGGCGATGCTATGATCACATCGTCGAGATAAACCCATACGTTATCAAAGCGTGGTCCTAAAATGCTGTCCATAACTTTCTCAAGCCATTGCAGTCTGAAGTTTTACTTAATGAATCAAGCAAATCATTGTTTTACATACCGTTTTATTGTACATATATTACTGCAACATTAGAAATATTTTTGCCCTTCAATTATTTTATTTATTGAACTGGTGTGATGTGACTTAGTGCATTAAATGGTACACTACGTGTTAGCTATACAGGTCAGCCCACCCTGAGGAAGCCATAGATGTCTCATGCTCTTAAGTTATTATAGCTTAGGCTATGCGTTTTAGTAAGCAAAATTTAGTGTTTTGTTTAGATTCTGCCATACTTGGGGACGGGTTTGCAGCCAGTGTAGCAGTACCGAGGTAACTGGTATAATTTTCTCCCTTACAGATAGGTGTGCACTGGCGCAACCGACCGACCCTGAGATTAAGAGTCTCATGCTCTACCGACTGAGCTAGCCGAGCATGAGACTCTTAATCTCAGGGTCGTGGGTCTGAGCCCCACGTTGGGCGCCACGTGTCTACTCCTTGTTACACCATCTGTAAGGGAGTAAAATTATACCAGTTACCTCGGGACTGCTGCACTGGCTGCAAACCCTGTCTCCCCAAGTATGGCAGAATCTAAACAAAACACTAAATTTTGCTTACTAAAACGCATAGCCTAAGCTATAATAACTTAAGAGCATGAGACATCTATGGCTTCTCAGGGTGGGCTGACCTGTATAGCTTAACACAGTAGTGTACCATTTAATGCACTAAGTCACATCACACCAGTTTAATAAATAAAATAATTGAAGGGCAATATTTGCTATATGTTCAAATGATTGTACATTAGTAACGTATTCTAGTCAAAAATTGTACAATTGATGAAAATTAATTCATATTAAACTTACAATCAAATTTAAAGCATAATTCTACAACCCTCATATGTTACACTTATGTAATTAAATATTGTACAAGCCTTTATGAAAATTTCATAGTTAAGGATATTGTAGTCACATTCAAATTTAAAGCGCCATAATTGCGGCTGAGCTCGAATAACTTATCGAGCAGGTATTAAACTTACTAACAATTTTAATATACAATAATTGTAAACCCGAAATGTTACACTTGGAGTAATTAAATTTCTAATTTCAAACCTCGATCCGATTAGAAGCAATAATTACCTAGTTACAGGATTTGTAGTACAACAACAACCATCTGTCTGCCAACAGCCCAAACCTAGCCTCCAGCTGCGACCTTGACTTGGCTTGACCTTTGTGATGAACATGAAATTGTACAATATCAGCCACCTTTGCGCTCCAACTTGCACGTGTGGATTCGTCACCTGTTATTTGCATTAAATTCTCATGGTACAGCCTCCTAGTAAATTCCGTTTTAATCAAGTCCAATTTTTAAGCAACGTCATTAGATTACTCGAAACCACCTTCGTTCAAGAAGTTGCCGTAGTAATCTAATTTAAATTAACTATAATAGTTTGATTCCGCCGTAACTTGACAGCTAAAATTTGTAATACTTCATTAACAAATTTTATTTAAAAGAAATCTTACATACCACTATCCTGCTGTAAGTTTCGTTAAACAAAACTGTTTAAATCGGACTCGCTTCTTTGCGAGAATTCTCAATATCAAATAATTTTCTCCAAACATCTTCTTGCTTGCAAGATCAACTCAACAAGAAGGAGGAATCCCAAGCGACCCCGAGTCAAGCCGTTAGATCTCGAATCCCTACTCTGTTCTATCTGGTTTTATTTGCAATAGAAATTTATACTACCACAGATGTATACACACGTAATTAGGGTTGCCTACCTATAGTGATACTAGCAGGATTTTATACTGCTACATGATGAACGAATAAACATCTGCTCCAAGGAGCATGTCAATAGTTCCTGGAGAGTTCCAGGTCGGGTCTGCAAAGTGCAGGCCAGATATTGACGAAAGCACAAAAGTTGTGACTTATAGAGATTTTTCAGAGTCTAAAATAGAGCGAATTTTGCAGCTGACGGCACCCCTATTGACCGCTGAAGTTGTCTGCCCAAGTCCATAAATCGGAACGTGAGAACGTATGCGTGGAAGCCAAAGTTTGCTCACGCAATCGTCTCGAATAAAGCTAGCTTGGGAGCCAGGGTCTAAGAGTACCCTGATCGGTTTGTATTTACCAGAACGATCTTGAACTTCCACAACAGCAGTGGAGAGTAAGACAGTAACCCCAGGATTTAAATTCGTCTGTGAAGACAAAACATTTGCCGGAATAGGAGAGGCTGACTGCGTCCTATTGGCATTTTTATGCATAGGTGTAGCGGTCGGTTCAGCTGAACGGCTAGAAGCAGGTTGCGCTTCAAAATGTAGCAAGGTATGATGCGGCTTAGCGCAAGTTCGACAAGAATTATAAGATTTGCATTGCATGGACGCATGGTCTGTTCGTAAGCAATTTAAACAAAGGCGTAAGCGTTTGACAATGTCGAAACGTTCTGTCGGAGTTTTCTTTAGAAACGATTGACATCTGTAAATTAAGTGATTGCCCTTGCAAGAAGGACAATGGTGCGAAAATGAATTCTTTGAGTCATTGGAGCTAATTGGTGTGTCCAGTGAAACTACCTTAGAAAAAACTCTTTGTTTAAACTCAAACGCTAAGGATTTCTTAGGCACTGATGTGTGAGCTGTCTGAACAGTCCTCAAATGAGAAACAGGTGCGGTTGAAGAAAAGGTTTCCAACGCTGCACATTGTTGAGTTAAAAATATCTCAAATCATCGAAATTGGGTATTTGCTTCGGATCCGATTGGAGTTCAAAGCGTTTTCTAGTGAACGGATCGAGTTTTTCGAAAAGAAAATCGACCAGAATAAAGTTCCAATGTTCAGTGGGAAACTTTAAGTCAGTTAGAACAGCAAGGTTCTCTGAAAAACAATCAATAAGTGCCCTAAGTTTCTTAGGGTCTTCTGATTTTAAAGGTGGAAAGTCTTTCATAGCTTTCCAATGCAAAGTTGCTAATAAACGTGGATTGCTAAATCGCTCACGCAGGGCACTATATGAAATGATAAAATTATTCCCAGAAACAGGTACCGATTTAACAATTTTTAAAGACTCCCCTCTACAGCAATTAATAAGGTAATTTAGCTTCTCAATATTGGTCAGCGAATCATTATTATACACCAGACTGTTAAATAAGTCAATAAAAGATGAGAATTCAGTTATTTCATTATTAAAATGTGGGAGCTTTAACGGTAACAATTTTGATCCCGTACTGCTTGGAGCACTTTCCGTAATTTTTAGTGCTCGCATTTCTTACATCGTTTCAAGATGCAGCAGTATGCAATAATAAGCAGCATTCACCTCTTTCCGTAGAGCGCCGAAAGCTAATAATTCTACATCGTTACATGAAGCTTAGACATCAATTAAAACCTTATTAAAATTGGAGTAAATGTCATTTACTCTCCTTGTTTGAATATGGAATAACGTTTTTAAACTTGAATCACTTTGTATAGCGTTGCCCAGTTCCAACATCTCGTTAATCCGTATCTTAAATAATTCGAGTTGTGCCAAATCTGCCTTTTTCGGAGCTATAATGACACTGTTATTCTGAAAGACCTACAATAAAATGCTGTAAACGGTAACCGCTCAGCTGTGCGCTGAGAAATATTAAATATTATGGGTTGTTGTTCAAGGCACGAAAATGTAAAATAGCGCATAAATCAATAAATCACGTTTATGAGTATTAGCCTCCAAAGGGTCTTAAGAAACACGTCGAAAACCTAGCGGTTTGTCAAATTCTTACAAAGCGTTTAGATAAAATTTACAGTTTACAACGGGCGGCCTTTAACATGAAAGATCACAGGAACATGTGGGTAACATATTGCAAGAAAGGTTGCAGTTTTACAACTTTATTACCCTTTGCAGATGTATTCAATATTTTACTGCAAACCGACTGAAAGGTTGTATGTGATACTAAAAACGCGCAATGGCTTTTAATGCAAATTAGCAAATTTTATATAAAAGGATTTGTTTGTAATTAACCGCTTGGTTTAATTACGGCAAAATCGCTTAATTTAATTTAAAGAAAGTATAAATAATATTTACACATTTTAATCCGCTAAATATGGGTTTTAAACACAAATTTAAAAGCTAAAGTAAATGATTAAAACACGCTCGCTGAAATGCAAAATAATATTTAGTTTAGGACATGCGTATAACATAGGACTAGTGAAATCCGGATCGTATTAGGACCAAATGTAGGGATGATAAGGTAATCTAGATATGGTAATTATTGGGAAGGACCAATTACTTTTTGTAGCAATACCGATGGCAGTGTAGCGGTTATGTAATAAATAAAGTAACTACGACAAACTACTTAATAAAGGATATAAATACCTTAAAGCCTGTGCCGCTCTGGGCAATAAAGTTTACACACAAAAGGTTAGCGGACAACCAAGAACACGCACGTTCGGTGTGGTGTCGCCTTCAAAAGCTCTCGTACAACTACTGTCTTCTGTAACCGTCCGAGCACGACTGACTGTCACTTCACGCACTCGCACTGCGGCATAAAAATGTTTCACTAAACTGTAGGGTACCCACACTAATGGTATTTATTGTCACCATTACCAAATTGTTCAATGATGACGCAACATGCTATTTGAAAAATCACACGCCACAACAAAATCTTCTTCCAAAATCATAATTGTAAGCCTGAGCACGTTCGACGATTATAAAATAACTTTCAGATATGTTGACAGCATTTCGTAGACGGTACTTAATATATCTCTCAATGTATTTAGAAAGTTTATATCAAATCTTCCAGATATTATACGCACTATGAAAGTTGGTGTGCGGAATCATATCTGCAAATTTGACTTGTTCTTTTATTTAAATAACATTTGTTTAGTGAAGATGGTGACATTTGATGAAGATTATATGTTATTTACCAAAGGAACTTTAGAGCACTTTGTTACGTTTCAATTTTGTTTTTAAAATTTTTGCCTTGTTAATTCATTACTCGTTCGAATAAATTTCGTTTCAATTTTTAAATTCTTTAACAACCCCTTATATAGTTTACTTGTTACTTCATAAACCCGTTTTACCATAAATCTGTTAAATTCTTCTACCTAATTCATAATAAACACGCTCCCGAATAAATTCCTCAACTCAAACCCCTTTGTGCTTTTAAAACGAAAATTTATTCTATAAAGTAAAAAGTTATATCCTGTTTTTAGGTACCCGCTATCTTGGTATATCTTACGATCGCTCTATAATGGTTTTCTCTATTGTTGAGATAAGATCGCGCTCGATCCGATATAAACCCGGGTTTTCCAGTTTTAACGCGCTTCGCTAAGCTAAGAATTGGCAGTTCGAATTCGTGTTGTTTGAACCATTGTTGAGTTTGATTCTGCAGCGTGTGCGTCGATGGGTTTTCTACATTTTATTCGTCACTGTATTTCAAAGGGCGATGCACGTCTTTCTGTTCAACAACTAGGAGGTGTCCTGCGTGTATTCGGTGAGTTTTCCCCGCGCGTACCCATTCTAATCAGATGCTCTTTTTAGCTGTTTTTTAGCTGGAGGTCAAATGGGTTTTTTCGTTATGTAAAACAACTTCTTTCTTTATACTGCTGCTGCAATTATGGTAGCACAGTAAATGTATGCTGACGACCATGACGTTTCTATGCTGACTCAACCCCACGGCTTGCGAGCTAAGTATCAGAATACCTACAGGAGTGCAACTTGTTTTCTTTTGTGTGCGTCAAGGACATATTCCGTATCAACGGTTGGTGTAGTTACGTGACCAGAAACGTCACATTGTAGAACTATTATTTGTTGCTGCAATCCGATATTATCACTCTACAGGTGCGATGTACTATTTTTAAAGATGCGTGACAAAAACGCACGTGTTTATTCGCTTTATTAATTAGCTACTTTACAAAAATTATTAGGTAAAAATTAAAAAACACTTTACAAACGCTCTCACAATTTTTATTTAATGCTGATTAATTTTATTTTGTATAAATACGAGATGTGCACTTCGTAGCTAAATTTCTAAATTGTCCGTAGAATATAATTATTGGCTGTAACATAGTAACGCTTAATTTATTTTCCTTTTACTTGTTTGTACAAAATCCTTTATTTTTATGTGTTAATAGATAATCGTGGGCGATGTACTTTATTTTTTTTTTTGTTTTCTTGGTATGTAGGTGAATCTTTTCCACTCTCCGCGTCTGGTAGTTAGTTTGGTATCTACTTTTCGTCCGGCTACGTCATTGTACGTAGCAACTGTTTAGGGATTCTCAGGTCGTTCTAAACTACGCTAATACTTTAAGAGAACAAAGACAAAACGATGCTCCTAAGATTGATCTGTTTCTGTTAGATGTAGCAATGGAAAGGTATAAAAGGAATGGTGTTTTACAGCAATTTAGAATCATACAATATACCCAAGAAGCAGCACACGTAAGATTGAATGGTTTATCTGGTGGAAATGTTTCAGAACTACAACTGGATTGTGAATACAAATTGAAACTGATAACCGAAACATCTATTAGAAGTGTATGGTTGGTGAATAAACTTCAAAGAGAAAATACATATAATATGAAAATCACGAAAGACCGAAATGCTATCGTACTACCTGAGTACGAGTGCTTCAAGCTATTAAATTTGCGAGAATCAATATGTTATAAGTAGAGTGTTTATACCTCATTTGCTCCAGCATCCTCATTTGCTCCCTCATTTTCTCCCTCATTTCCTCCCTCATTTGCTCCAGAATCCCTCATTTGCTCCCGAATCCATTATTTGCTCCCTCATTTGCATGTAAATTTCCATAAGGAGGAAGTGAGGAGGAGTGACTCTCTCCTTCCTCATTTGCTCCCTCATTTGCTCCCTCATTTGCTCCCTCATTTACATGTATATTCTCATAAGGAGGAAATGTAGAGATGAATCTCCTAGAAGGAAATGCGGAGATGAATCTCCGTTTTCATAGACTAGCCATTGCATCTTTCGAGATAAATATACCTTGCATTTTCATCTTAGCATCCTCATTTGCTCCCACATCTGAACCAAATAGTTTTCTTCGACTATCCATTTTTCATCTTTCGAGATAAACCTATCTTGTTTGGTATCAATTAATATTAGAATTTTCTCAGCTACCCAAATCTCTAGGAATTTCTTAGATTGCATCATTCCCCAGAGAGCTACCCCAATTTTAAAATTTTTTGCTGGTAGCGATTTCTGACCGTCCTTATAAATTTTTTAGACATACGACACATCAATTTAGTCTAGAATTATATGCAGGATCCGAATCTGTAAACAGATTTGCAATATGATCACCCCCTGCAAAGTTATACCCTTTTAAAGTCCTAAACCCCTAAATTTTGTTCTTTGCTCTATAAGCAAACCTAACAAATAGTTTTCTCCGACTAAAACTATTGCATCTTTCGAGATAAACCTATCTTGTTTGGTATCAATTAATATTAGATTTTTTTCAACCACTCGAATCTCTTTAAATTTTTTGGATTGCATTATCCCCTAGGGAGCTATCCAAATTTTAAGATTTTTTACCGATAGCGATTTCTGACCGTCCTTATAAATTTTTTAGACATGCGACACATCAAATTAGTCTAGAATTTTACACAGAAGTTGAATCTGCAAACAGATTTGCAATAGGATCACCCCTTGCAAAGTTATACCCCTTTATAGTCCTAAACCTCTAAATTTTGCTCTTTGCTCTATAACCTAACAAATAGTTTTCTCCGACTAGCCATTTTTATCCACGAGATAAACCTATCTTGTTTGGTATCAATTAATATTAGATTTTTCTCAGCTACTCAAATCTCTTTAAATTTTTTAGATTGCATCATCCTCCAGAGAGCTACCCCAATTTTAAGATTATTGCTGGTAGAGATTTCTGACCGTCCTTATAAATTTTTTAGTCATGCAATACATCAAATTAGTCTAGAATTTTATGCAGAATCCGAATCTACAAACAGATTTAAAATCTGACCATCCGTTACAAAGTTACTCTTTTAAAGACTCCGAGCCTCCAAATTTTTTGCTCATCTATGACATATGCTTTAACCGAAAATCTAAAACCGCGGGGATATTTAGAAATGAGTTCTTTATAAGCCATAAGTGTTTAATATTTAAAACCATTTTCAAACAGTAATGTACTGTTTTTTAGAATATTCAAAACCGCGGCTTTTTACAATTTTAAACAGTTATTAATATCTGGTTTAACATTTTCTAATTACTAAGTACGTCACAAATAATTATATGCTCAATGCTAAATATGTACTTTGGAAAATACATTTCGCTTCCAAAACTAATTGCTTTACAATTATGTAAAGTAGAAGTGAAAGCAGTGTTTCTATTTATTAATTATATTATTGACTATATGTTTGAGAAATACAAGAAATATATTTCAATGTCGTGCATTAGAAAATTCATGTATAATTGCTTGTAGATTATTAATAACACAATTTACTTTCTAGTACGTTCTTGACTGCGTATCTAGGGAAATACAAACTTCATTTTTAAAAGTGTATATCTTCTCCAAACAAATGCGTTAATTACAGGAGGAAAGTACGCTGAATGCAAGTCAATTAATAGCTAATTTAATACGGTTTACTGACCTACCTTAATTGTTTGTACAAGGAAACACAATAAAATATATACAAATATAGCAACTATCTTATATATTTATACCCTCCATGCGTAGGTTGCTGTACTGTTAGGAATGATGTGCCATTTTGTCATCCTCGCCCGACAAACTAATTTTATTAATTAATTGGATATAAAGTCGGTGTTTACATAGTGTCGTTTAAGACCTCGTACATATTTTCCAGATTACTAGAAGATGTTATAACCATATTTTTTGTGTTAAAAGAAACTCTGACACTCCATCGTCGACACTGGTGTTCTTTATGCGATAGCTAGCCATACGCTTCTTAAACGCTGTGCTAACCATTTCTACACTATTTTCGCCAGTAGAGGTTTTTCCAAGTATAGAAAGCACTGCAAGAGTTGCATTTAAAAACGTTTGCAGGTACCATTTTAGTACAAAACAAAATCCTCACTATAGGACTTTGGTGAAACTTGTAAGCGAACTAACTTATAAACTAAAAAGTTTCCTCTTGCGTAGCTGCTTTATGCTCCCTATAGAATGCAAACCGAAAGTTTCCGAAGACAGCCGAACGAAGTTGAGGATTCAGCGGGGAACTAAATGACGTCATCTTTTGCCAATCCTTGCTGCTCGTCTAGTACATTTAGCGCCAGTGCATGCACCCGGTTTGCATCGTCCATGGTGCGAATCCAGTTAGTAGAAACACCGGAAAAACGTCTTCCATGTTATACGGATCAATCATCGCATCGCATGCATATTAAAAATCCAAAAAAGTGGTAGCACACGCACACAAATTGGTTGCAAGTCGTGTGGTAGAAGATGCAGTGCTACTATAAACAAAAACTTAATAAAACACTTTAAACGTTTACTAAAGGAATACCAAACTTGTTGTCTACAGAATACTTACTAATAAAGCAATTTAATTTTAAATAACTTCTACGACATATTTTCGGAAATGGTAGGCTTGAATATTTTCTTTGGAAACAATCGAAGATTGTCGAAGACACTCAAAGAGTGCACAAGCGCGATCACTAAACCAATTAGCATTAATACCAAGTATTCCGTACTTTCGTAAGATACTCTTTTCCTAGAACCAAATCTTCCGCATAGCGCTCGGTAGCACGTAATTATTTCTAGAACCGGTAAGTACTTGATATCGCCCAAATAGAGAATTAGATGCTCGATGTCTGTTAGCTTCCGATTCCCTCGTAAAAGGTAGAAAAAACTCGGCCAATCATCCATCTAACTTATACTTCGACCAGCCCCCGTTCTGATAATTTCCAAATATTTTTCAAACGACCATGGTCTCAGAATTTTTAAACCTCCGAGGGATCTATAAGTCGTGATCAATTACACGTTTGAGCTACCGGTAAACTAACAATGCGCTGTATAATACATGCATACCCCTTCTCTGCGGTACTGCTATTCTTGTAGTTGCTTGAAAAAGTCAGTCGCTTTTTTTACTGCTAGGACCGCTGCAAAGCACCATTCTATACTTCCTTTAAAAGTATAGCACATCGCGCACTTTTTTGCCTGATAATTAAATTTTGCGCATGTAGGCTTTTACACTTTCGCATATTTAAACATCTAATACGATCGATTAACCACTTTCGATTATTCTAACGGGAACCACCATACATTCCGCCGCACCGTTCTTTTTGAATCCATCGATCCGATGGGCTTCCACACACTAACACCTAACGTATCTTTGCTACTATTTGTTAAACAAAAACTACCGGGACCGCCATATCCGTATGTGGACGTAAGCAGATGTTTGTGGATGTGTAAGAGAATATGTAACCATATACATTAATCGGTCTAAGCTATTTTATTTAGTCCAAGAAAACTACTATTTTTCTAAACCATAATAATAATAGCCTTTATAGGTTTAACATTTCTACCATTTCCCAATGACTGGTGCTACGTACATGGAAACTTTAATTTCTTATTGAAGAGAATCTTTATTCTCCCACGCACTGTTGCGTAGTTGCATATCCACCCCTATTGGGAATATATGCTCGTTATAGGTTGTAGCACCCTCGGTTTTACTTAACTACACTTCGTGAGACCCCTTTTATCTTTTTTATCGTGTCTTTATCGCTTACAATACAGTAGGACTTAGCCCTACTACCAACAAATTCCAATACTAGACCCCCATTAAATTCGTCTTTAAATTTCCCTACAACTTTTTTTGTTGACAAGCGGTATATTGTATTTATTATCCACGGGGCAGTCACTTTTTTAAGATATCTATATTTTGTTTGGTATCAACTAATATTAGATTTTTCTAGGGAGCCCAAACCTGTAAATAGATTTTAAATAGGACCATCTCCATACAAAGTTGTAACAATTGCGATTTTCTGTTATTTGAATATACAACTTTGTTCAATACACGTAATCAATAAATGCTAAATTTCTATTGAAACCTTTTATTATAAATTCATACATAGTACGCCATCTACATTAGAATAGCACAAGTACACTTAAAGTGAACTTCTAATTGTTTGTATCTTGTTTCAATATCCTCCCTCCCGGCGCATGTTTGTATAACTAAGATTGCCTCGTGGAATAAGCCATTTTGGTATCAGATGTAGTCCGTAGACCAGTATTATCTTGGGCTTGCAGGTTTTTGATTAAACATGCCGCTCCAACAATTGGTTAAGTGGAGTCAACATGTACCATAAGTTAGTTTCTGTAATAGCATCGACCTAAAATGGTTGTAGATATATTTTTACGGTAAGAAAGTATTTCACAAGCTTACCCCAAATTTTTATTCTTTTGTTTCATTTCAGCGCAAGTTCTTCTTTGTTTTAGTTTAGAGTTTTAAGGATTAAACTACCTATCATTAAATATGAAGATAATTATAATTCCAAATTTTTAAATATTAAATTCAAGTTACAAGTAATGAAGTTATGGAAATTTAAGTATTATAAAGAAAACAATCTTTAAACATAAGGCATGCACTAGAGTGAGAAGCAGTTTCACTTGTTACT
This sequence comes from Platerodrilus igneus, assembly GCA_036346225.1. Classification (NCBI taxonomy): domain Eukaryota; kingdom Metazoa; phylum Arthropoda; class Insecta; order Coleoptera; family Lycidae; genus Platerodrilus; species Platerodrilus igneus. Next base: position 101,957 of record JARFIW010001354.1, on the reverse strand, counting down.
AGGCAGGAATGTAGAAACCCGCACACGTGATTGGTTTGTATGAAGATTAAATCCGGATCCCTGCGTCAACCACGCTCAACTATAAGAGTAAGGACGCAGATGTTTAAAAATTTTTTTTAAAAAAAAAAGAAAAACCGACCGCCAAGCAGATGGCCAGCGGTGAGTCATCCTCCATTTTTATAATAGGCTCTAATGAAGCCCTAGTTTGAAAATGTTCAGGTGTGATTAAATTTTCAGATAACACGAGATAGTCGTTCCTATTCCAGGTTGCAGAGATCACAGTAAATATTTTTGTTTATATTGCTCGTCGTAAATTTTTTTTCTTTCGAAGATTTCCGTATCTGATCTTCGAATAATTTCTTATAAAACACTCATTAAGATACGGTAGCGTCAAATAAAATTTCTTTTGTTTTATCGTATACCATCCTACGACCCTAGCTCATAGCTCTGCCCTAAGTTGAAGAAACTTAGCTGGCTGGAAGAACTCTTTAGAGGGACCTTTTATTCTCAAAACCATTCAACATCCTTTTTATCCTGGGCTTGACTATCAAACAGGAACCCTTCGTAATCTATCGAGGCTCTGCCGCCTGTATGGTAGAGCAGATATATTATTTTCCTTCAGAGGAAAGAAGAAGGTTACATAAATAGCGCTCACAACGTGGGGCTAGAATACATTTTGATGATTCAAACATTTATAGCAACTCAAACGACAAGCCTCGATTTAGTTATTTTAATTATTGACACTGCAACGTAGAAAAATTTTTTTTAGTGGTTAGTGAAGAAGAATATTTAGCGGAACGAGAGTGCTGTTTTTCATTTTCGACTATAGTGTTAGAAATTTAGCGGCTGAAAAGTTTTTTTTTTAATTTTTGAAATGGCAGATACTTTACAGATTGTTTATTTGCACAAAGAAGAGTTGGAATACGAGTTAAACATTAGAGGTATAGAAAGTAGTAGGTCCATAGTAGAGAAAAGGAAAATTTTAGGTAGACTTTTGGCTAAGGAAGTGAAAGAACCTGGTTGTCTAATTAATCTTCTTGGATATACAGCAACATTTTTAGAAGAACATAAAGAGATCGATTCGTCGCTTGAATCTATAAAAAATATTTTGTCCGAATTTGATGGTAATGTTGCCGATTCTATTTTTAAAAGAGTACAATCTAGACTGTTTCTTCTCGTCGGTCGAGTCAAGAGAATTAAACTTCCTACAGAAAATGTAGAGGAAGCCGTATTGTTTAAAAATGAAACGTTAGCTACAATTTTTATTCTTGAAGCAGACTTATATGAGAAAGTTAATAGAGCTAGTAGTTCAGTTGATCGTAAAGATGTAACTATCGAATCTTCCTTAGTTGTTGGTACACCTATTCCCACTGTTACATATCTTACCCTCTCTATATCTATAAGTTCTTGGCCTGTGAAATTTTCTGGTGATTCAAAACAAGTGTATCAATTTTTAGATCGAGTAAAAGAATTAGCAGATACTCGAGCTGTATCCGAAGCTGAGTTATATCGTGGATCCTTTGAATTATTTGTTGGAGATGGTTTGATCTGGCATAGAAGTATCCGTAATTTAGTGAAAGATTGGAATTCTTTAGTCCAACGATTAAAGGAAGATTTCTTACCCGCTCATTCAGAAGACGACGAATGGGATTTGATAAAAGCACGCCATCAAAAAAAGTCTGAATCAGTTGTTTTATTTATTGCCCATATGGAAAATTTATTTAGTAGACTACCACAACGCCCTGCTGAGGTTACAAAGGTTAGAATAGTTAGGAAAAATTTGTTGCCCGAATTCATTTCATATCTTGCATTGTCAGAGATAGATGATATGGCGACTCTAGCCAAACTCTGTAAAAAGCTGGAAGAAGCTGATCATTTAAAACAAAAATCTGTTTCTGTTTCGACAAGTTATTCGTACAGGTCTAGGGACAATCATCGATCAAGTTTTCATAATGCTTCTTCAGTATGTTTTAAAAATCCCTCCAAACCTAAGAGTCAAGTTGAAAGAAATTTAGCGCAATTCCCTCAAGCTGAAATTTTAAAGTACCGGTCTCGAGTAGTCCTAGAATAGTTAAGAAGAATAATGGGTGCTGGAACTGTTCGCGTTATGGCCATACATTTCAGTTTTGTAGAGCTCCCAAGAAAATTTTTTGTTATAAATGTGGATATAAAGGAGTAACTTCAGTTTTCTGTAAGTCGTGCTCAAACAAACGAGTAATGTGGCAAATGCATAGTAGACGGCCTACCGTTCCAGTTCAAAAGGCTTAAGTGATGCTGTGTAAGGAAGATAATTTTTTTTGTAAAGAAGAGTGGTCAAGTTGGCTTAACATAGTTAAGAATTTTTGTCGAACTACTGTCAAGCCAAAGACAGATGCTTTATTTGAAGAGAAATTAGGTGATAATCGTCCATATATTTTAGTAAAATTATTAGATAATAAAATCACTGGTCTTCTAGATTCGGGTTGTACAACTTCAGTAGTTGGTTCTTTAGCTATACCGTTAATTGAGAAATTAAAATTAAAGATTTTTCGTACAGAGAAAAAGGGAGTATCCACAGCCAATGGTTCGTTGAAAGCAGTTTTAGGTTAAGTTGATTTACCAATTTGTATAGGAAAAGAATGTCGTATTCTCAACGCCGTAGTTGTCCCGTCGTTACCACATGCTTTCATTTTTGGCAGTGATTTTGCAAAATTGTTTGAGTTAATTGCCGACTTTAAAAATAATTCGTAGAGTATACAAAGTAATTCTGGAGAACATGTTTCGTATGTAGGTCAGTCCTCAGTGTCTTTGAATCATAGTAATAGTTTACTTAATGTTGACGATTTGTCGGAAGTTCAGTGGGAGCAAGTGGATGCAGTCGTGAATTCATATAAACAAATTAGTAGTGAAGATAGATTAGGACGCACGGATAAAATTATGATGGATATAAACACAGGTGATGCTCAGACTTTTCGGAAAAGACCATATGTTATGTCACCTTATATAAATAACATATTTAATGAAGAATTAGATGAGATGATCCGTTTAAAAGTCGTAGAGCCGTGTCAAAGTCCATGGAATTCACCAGTGCTTTTAGTTAAAAAGAAAAACAGTAAAGAGTATAGGTTTTGCTTTGATGGGCGAGCGTTAAATGACGTTACCGTACATGATAGCTACCCACTTCAAAATATTGATCGCGTGTTGAACCTTCTGCGTAACGCAAACTATATTTCTAGCATAGATTTACGTAAAGCGTTTTGGCAAATTCCCCTTTCGGAGTCTTCAAAAGACAAGACGGCATTCAGTATTATTTCGCGAGGGCAGTATAGGTTTACAGTAATGCCATTTGGTTTTCGAAATTCTGCACAAACCCAACAACGTTTAGTTGATGCTATCTTTGGACCTAAATATGAACCCTTCGTATTTTGTTATTTAGAAGACATAATCCTATGCTCACCATCTTTTGAAGAGCACATTAAGTTACTGGGTGTAGTTAAAAATCGTTTACAAGACGCTGGTCTAACTGTTAATTTAGAAAAGTGCGAATTTTTCAAGAAAACATTAAAATTTCTTGGTTATATTGTGGGATCAAATTCTCTACGTACCGACCCTGATAAAATTTCGGCAATGGTTAACTTCCCACGTCCCAAAACTACGACGGAAGTTAAACGTTTTATAGGTATGTGTAGTTGGTACCGTCGTTTTATCAAGAATTTTTCGTCATTAGTTTCTCCCATCAACGATTTACTTAAAAAGAAGAAGAAAGGTCAAGCTATTGTCTGGACACCCGCAGCTGAGTTTTCATTTGCTCAGATTAAGCAAGTTTCAGTTTCGGCCCCTTTGCTTTCTCAACCAAATTTTGCCGTTCCGTTTATTGTAGAGTGCGATGCGAGTGACACGGGACTTGGTGCTGTATTAATACAAAATATAGATGGGGAAGAACATGTTGTTTCGTATGCAAGCAAAACACTTAACCGTACCGAAAGAAACTATTCGGTGACCGAAAAAGAATGCCTTGCCGTATTATTTGCGATAGAAAAGTTTCGTCCGTGGGGGGAAGGAACTAAATTTACAGTAGTCACAGACCATTATTCCTTGTTATGGTTGAATAACATCCAAAACCCAACAGGAAAATTGGCTAGGTGGGCTGTTCGGTTGCGACAACATACGTTTGATTTGTTGCATCGTAAAGGCAAATTTAATGTGGTACCTGACTGTCTTAGTCGAGCGTCCATAGTAAAGAACGACGCAATAAATCTGGTGGAAATCAAATTAGAAGAGCTAGATCCTTGGTATATTTCATTGAGAGAAAAGATTTTGTCTTCTCCTGAGAATTATCCTCAGTGGAAAGTCGAGAATGGTTTCGTTTATAAATTTCTCCCCTCAAATGTACCCCTATCGACAAATTTGATAGAATGAAAATTTCTAGTACCCAAATCACAACGGGAGGAGGTTATCAAATCATGCCACGATCCTTCTGTAGCAGGACATTTTGGTTTCTCAAAAACTTATTCCCGCGTCCATGAAAATTACTATTGGCCAAAAATGAACCTGGATGTTATGAGATTCTGTAGGAATTGTCTAGTATGTGGTGCACAAAAATCCACTAATGCTGGTCCACTTGGGTTAATGGGCAAAGAAAAAGAAGTAAAGTTCCCTTTTCAAATTATGGCTTTGGATCTTATGGGTCCATTTTCCCGTTCCAAGACTGGACATAAGTGGTTGTTAGCGGTGAGTGACTGGTTTTCTAAATACATTATGCTACACCCCTTGCGTAGTGCGAAAGCACATATGATTGAGCGTTTTATTGGGGAAAGAGTATTTTTAGTTTTTGGTGTGCCTCAATTTCTCATATGTGACAATGGTACTCAATTGTCAGGTCGCATTTTTAAAGGTTTATGTAACAAATTTGAGATTCAGAAAATATGGTATACGGCAGTTTATTCACCTCAATGCAATTTCGTGGAACGCACAAATAGAACAATTGGTACCGCCATTAGGTCGTATATAGATGATCATGACACATGGGACGTGGAAATACCCCAAATACAGTACGCTACAAATTCCGCAAAACATCAGTCGACTGGTTATACCCCAAATTTTTTGGTTTTTGGTCGTAGTGTTCCGATCAGTGGGAAATTTTATGGTGCTGGAGTCCTTCCAACTGATGATTGCAAAGACATCCCTGGGAATCGTCCTTCGTATGTCTCAAACAGACAAGGGTTATGGGAAATTTTTAAGGAGGTTCGTTCGAGGTTGCATCAGGCTTATGAACGTGCATGCAGCCAGTACAATTTGAGAAGAAGAGATATTTCTTTTAGAGTCGGTGATAAAGTTTGGAGAACCAACAAAGTACTATTCAGAGCTGGCGAGAAATTTAGTGCAAAACTTGCCCCCAAATTTGTTTTATGTATCGTTCATAAGAAAATTTCGAATTTAGTATATGACCTGAATAATATTGATGGTTCTAAAGCCGGTAGATGGCACCTCAAAATTTAAAACCATATTCTGCCTTAGATCCAGATAATGACGTTCCAGAAAAGTAAATTTTGGCATGGAATTCTGTTTGTCAAAGAAAACTTTTGTAGTAGGAAGAGTATCGAGTGTTTCGGTGATAATTTTGTTTAGGTAACGATCATGCTTTCGTGTTTGTACTTATTATTTTTTTTAGAGACTATATTAGTTTTAAATTTGTATAAGTTTAGTGTCATAAAGATTTTTGTTGAATTGTTGTTTTGTGCATAAAAAAATGTCTAAGCAGTCGATGTGATTATTTTGGTCGGTCCATTATATTGGTAAAGTTGATATTTGTTATGACGACTACTGCGATAATATTGCTTAAGTTCGGGTTGTTGATTTTGGATGATGCTTATAAGGTCGAGTATAGAGGTTGTGTTGGCATCGATGATGTTAAACATATTCGAGATTTTAGAGTTCAGGTAAGCGAAAGTCGCTTGCATTTTGTAGAATTTTTTTTTGGTGAAGTCGAGTATGGAGGTTGTGTTGACATCGATGATGTTAAACATATTTGAAATTCTAGAGTTTAGGTAAGCGAGAGTCGCTTGCATTATACAGAGATTTTTTTTGTGAAGTTGGTCAAAGTTGATAGTTATATTTTCGGTAGTAGAAGTTTTGACCACAATAGTGATATAGGGATTTGTTTTAATTTCAAATCAAATAATTTTGAGTGTGTCCACTGTAGTGCGGACACATACTGGAGAAGTTGATTTTTTTTTAATTCTGTAGAGTTAGGGAAGTATAGAGTTGAAAAATGATAGTCTAGGTAGGACTATGCGTCATGAAGTTGAAAGTCTAATGAGGTAGTTTTACCAAATTTTTTTGTGAAAGTTAGGACGTAGCTCTCAAGTACTTTCTTTTTTTTGTTGAATTTATGCTGTCTAGTTCTAAAAAACAATTTTTAAAAAAGTAAGGTTGTCAAATTTTTTTGACGGACAATCATAATTCCCAACTTGAAATTCTTTTGTTCTTAGGACTTTATGAAGTCTAGAGCGAATGGCAATTGCCCGTGTGTGAATAGTTTGAACTTAAAGCTAGTTTAGGACATAAAGAATCTTGTGTAAGGTATGTATAGGTTTATAAGTCTTTCCTTTTTGCGTTGGTTCATTTTTTTGTTAGTGAATAGTAGTATGGTTGTGCATATGCAAATACTTAGTGTTATTTCTATTCCATTGAGTGACATTTGAGTGTCAGACCTTCCTGATTAAGCCCTATCTATTTTGTCTTTCCGGATATGTCTCCTTTTTGGACGTGTTCTACGCGTTAGTTACTATAACACTCATTTGCTCATAATATTTTTTGTTCTTTTGTACTTCCACCTTCCCATATTACTAGTAAAAAAAAAAATATATTTTTTTTGAGTTGATCTTACGTCAATGTTTAGGGATAAGTTAGTTGGTATTTGTTTATCGTCAATTAGTTAGTTAGCTTTGTTGAGATTGTTATTGCGACGATTATAAAAAAAAAATCTTTGATCCTTCTTTAGAATTTATTTTGTTTATCCAAGATATTTTCTTTTTGGAGAGAGGCTGTGTAACAATTACGATTTTCTGTTATTTGAATATACAACTTTGTTCAATACACCTAATCAATAAATGTTAAATTTCTATTGAAACCTTTTATTATAAATTCATACATAGTACGCCATCTACATTAGAATAGCAAAAGTACACTTAAAGTGAACTTCTAGTTGTTTGTATCTTGTTTCAATATCCTCCCTCCCGGCGCGTGCTTGTATAACTAAGATTGCCTCGTGGAATAAGCCATGTTGGTATCGGATGTAGTCCGTAGACCAGTATTATCTTGGGCTTGCAGGTCTTTGATTAAACATGCCGCCCGAACAATTGGTTAAGTGGAGTCAACATGTACCATAAGTTAGTTTCTGTAATAGCATCGACCTAAAATGGTTGTAGATATATTTTTACGGTAAGAAAGTATTTCACAAGCTTACCCCAAATTTTTATTCTTTTGTTTCATTTCAGCGCAAGTTCTTCTTTGTTTTAGTTTAGAGTTTTAAGGATTAAACTACCTATCATTAAATATGAAAATAATTATAATTCCGAATTTTAAAATATTAAATTCAAGTTACAAGTAATGAAGTTATGGAAATTTAAGTATTATAAAGAAAACAATCGTTAAACATAAGGCAAGCACTAGAGAAGCAGCTTCAATTGTTACTTGGCAAGAATGTAGAAACCCGCACACCTGATTGGTTTGTATGAAAATTAAATCCGGACCCCTGCGTCAACCACGCTCAACTATAAGAGTAAAGACGCAGATGTTTAAACATTTTTTAAAAAAAAAAAGAAAAACCGGCCGCCAAGCAGATGGCCAGCGGTGAGTCATCCTCCATTTTTATACTTATATTTTTTCAATAAACTTTCAATTAAAATGCTCAGATAAATTTTCAAAGAAGCTATACAAAAGTTAGTTTAAAATTAATTCTTAAAATTTTGCTAAAGTTCATAGTTCAATTAATTTGTTTTATTTAAAAATTTAATTTAAAAATTTAGTATTTGAATAAGGCATAATTGACCTTAAAATTTTCTAAGATCTTTGTATAAGATTATGTTTGAAGTTACAAAGTTGTATTGAAAGGTTTGCTTTATTGAACATGTGATATGATAAGAATTGTTTGCCGAATTATTGTGTATAACACATTGTGATAATACGTCTGAAGTATAATTCAATGTCGACTATAAGTACTTTTCTTTGACCTTTGATTTTATTAAAGATAACTATTAAAAATGTACAACCATAATCAGAGAAATTATTTTTGAATATGTAATTTTTTTGTGAACTGAAAAAGATCCTATTCTAGTAGCATGAAGTCACTGTAACATAAAGTAAAAGTAATATATTTTTTAAAGTGAACTGAAATAATTTATGCAGTTAATAAAACAATATTCCAAGAATGCTTAGAGATCAATATTAAATAGTGAAAACGGAACTGTTTCGAAAGTCTCCGTATAAATAAGTTGTATAAACAATGTATATATAAATATTAAAAAAAAAAAATTAATAGAAAAAATATTAAGTTGTCTCAAAATTTTCTTTCTTTGAAGTCACCAGTAATTATCCTACAGAAGCAAACTGTTTATTATTAAAAAACTTTAGTACTGAAGAAAGGTATTATTGATGTTAAAATTAAAAATTTTTCTTGAAAGTATAATTTTGTCTAGTGGATTTACATATAATTATCTTTGTGATAAAGTGACTAGGCCCTAATGAAGTCCTAGTTTGAAAATGTTTAGGTGTGATTAAATTTTCAGATAGCACGAGATCGTCGTTCCTATTCCAGGTTGCAGAGACCACAGTAAGTATTTTTGTTTATGTTGCTCGTCGTAAATTTTTTTTCTTTCGAAAATTTCCGTATTTGATCTTTGAATAATTTCTTATAAAACACTCATTAAGATACGGTGGCGTCCAATAAAATTTCTTTTATTTTATCGTATACCATCCTACGACCCTAGCTCATAGCTCTGCCCTAAGTTGAAAAAACTTAACTGGCTGGAAGAACTCTTTAGAGGGACCCTTTTTTTTCAAAGCCATTCAACATCCTTTTTATCCTGGGCTTGACTATCAAAAGGGAACCCCTCGTAATCTATCGAGGCTCTGCCGCCTGTATGGTAGAGCAGACATATTATTTTCCTTTAGAGGAAAATCTCTAATTTTTGCCTATCTCTATTTAACTACATCCTTAGAACCTTTCTCCGCTACCCAAGACATATGCTTTAACCAACCATTTTCCTAGAAATCTAAAACTGCTGTGTCCCGCGAACACAACGTGGAGGTTACACGTATATTCTGTCAACCGAGATAGAAACAGTAAGGATTTGGAAGGTGGGCGAAGAACTTAAAAATTATGGATTCTTAAAACTAATATATACAATAGATTTACAAAATCTATACAAATATAAACAACTATCTTATATCTTTATGCCCCCATGCGTAGGTTGCTGTACTATTAGGAATGATGTACCTTTTGTCATCTTCCCTCGACAAACTAATTTTATTAATAAGCTGCCTGTATAAATCGTATTTTTTACTCCGGTTGCATACGCCGGCAAGTACTCGATACCACCCAAATAAATAATTAGAGGCTTGGTGACTGTTAACATCCGCTTCCCTCGTGTACGCCCAGACACATCCCAGCCCATGCGCATCCCCTGCCCATGCGCATCCCTGCTTGTGCGCACCCCTGCTCATTCGCACTACCCATGCGCACCCCTCTCTGTGCGACTGCTATTTCGTGGTAACGTCACAGTTTTTGGTAAATAAAAAGCAATGTAATACTATTCTAAGATGTTTATTCTGACATACATAACAAAATTTAAAAATATTTAATACCAAGCATGGAGTCATTTAAACTTAATTTTAATAAAAAGTTATACACAGAAAACAGTCCTTTCTTTATGTTTGTTTGGAGTGGTTTTAATTTTATCAAATTTGATTCGCAGCTTAAAATTTAAATCGACAACCAAGTTCTCTATCTCCTTTTCTTGGCAATAGTTTTATACACAGAGACCGTCTAGGTTTTCGAATTGCAAAATGTGCAGAAGTTTGCCTCTATATATAAAGTCTTTGATTCCACTGACAACCAGATCCATTCCTTCGTGTAATTCTTGCAGCTTGTGACAATCTTTTAATCGCGGCTCTCCCACTATATTCTGCATACGTATCTTGTTAGCTTGATCGACTTCTTCTTGTCGGTATTGGAGTAAATCCTTATTCTCCCACTCACTGTTGCATAGTTGCATGTCCACCACTTATGGAAATATATGGTTGTTATAGGTTGTAAGACCCTCGGTTTTAAATGATCCGGAAGGTTCTTTACTAGGCAAATATACAAGGTTTAACGGAACCCCTTTGCGTGTGGTGTACGCAAAGGTTACGAAACCCGCATTCCTTAGGTCGTCTATGTTATCTGCCATTTCGATAAATACGTTTTTAGAATAATCTTTTAAAAATATACGGATTTAGTACCATCCTTTTCCGCAAGGACGCCTACATAACTAAAAGAGACTTTTTTACTAACCACAAATGCATACAACTTGTAGAAACCAGATGCATTTAAGTCAGTCCATCGGCACATAAAATAATCTTTTAATTCTACCTCATTTTCTCTAAGATGTTCTTTGTCTAACACATCTTTGTATTGTTCGCGTATTGTCGCAGTGTTTTCCATGTAGTCCAACTTTCGCTTTTTTGCATCCATTTTCTCTAATTCCAGTTGTCTTTTTCTTCCACTTACAGCGTATGGCATGTATAATGGGGCAATTTCCTTTAGCGTAAACGGATAGAGTTTACTGCCAATATTTACGCATTGTTGTACAACCTCTGAACGAATGTTAAGCGTATCTATCAACCCCAATTTCGAAATGACTATTTCTTTTGGAATTGTAGAATATGGTGTTGCAGATTGTGTAAAATATGTACTACCTGCTTTAATGTAGCACTTGTGTAAGATTTTTATTTTATCTTGGCTATCTTCCTCCTGTACTATCTCCAAATAATTTACAGGTAAATAGTTAAAACTAAAAGCCGAAAGCACATACTTTATCAATTTTTCAATTTCCTTTGGTTTTTCGGACAACTTAATTTGCAAGCCCATCAATTTCTTTGTATTGCCATTCCCCCAAGACGTACTGTAGCAGGTTATTATACACTAAACAGCAGCTATTTTGTAGCTTGTCCGATAGCTTACTCTACATTTTGGCAATTGGTACTGAGTACATTGGTGCCTTTAGGAAGTATAACTTACTATTTTTCAATAAGGTTAAACAGTCTTTTAAGGGTTTATACACCCGTTCCGCACTGACATAGCTTCCAATTGTACAGTTGTATATTTTCGCTTCCAATCGCGTAATAAATACCATGTTCTTTGGCCAAAGTAGATGCAAAAGTTTTCCTTAAACGTACATCTGGACAACGTAAAAACTCTAGTATATGATTGCCGAGTTGTTTATTAACACCAGGACTTGCTATCTGACACACAAATTTGTTGAATATCTTAATTCTTGCATTGGTTGTTAGCCATGTTAAACAATCAATTCCCACAGTTTTATCGTTGTCAACTATAATATTACACTTTTTATCGTATTCGCCCTTACAGCAAAAGTTATGGTTTGTAGTTAAATAATTACACATCTCCATCTTGCTAAATATGCCAGCAAAATCTTGGGTTACATCCATGTCAAAAAGATAGAAATAATATTTTTCGAGTTCGTCTAATATATCTGGTAGTTCCTCCAATAAAGTTTCCAACTTAACATCTGCTAGTTCCACTTTGTATGGAACACATAGGATTTTGGAATTTTTTATTAATGCATTCGTCTTCTTATCCGATAATTTCTTTTACTCTCTGGCCCATCTTGTTTGTGCTTTCCAGAGAAAACGGAAGCTTAGCTTTAACACCATGTCTAGCGAAAACAAATCGATCGAACTTTCTTCGTAGATAGCTGTTAAATGCACCACAAATTTCTTTTTTTAGAATAAACATCCTTTTGTTTGCAGATGTTTGTTCGGCGTCAAAAAGGTCGCAAATTTTAACCAACATTATATTGTCACTAAATTTTTCTGTAATTGGTGTGTGTAGTCCGCCAGTCAGCATCTGTTCGCCTTCGACATAACAAATATTACCAATATCTGTCATCCGATTATTGTTGCACATATTTTCTGCCAACAGCCATAATCCAAATCGCTCATTTGTCGGTTTCACTTTATTCCCAAGAAGTTGAGAAACGTTAATCACCTTGGAGACGCTCATGTTTACCGTTCTAGCTACTATCGAATACTAAATTGAATACGAAAAAATTGTTTTCTTATGTATCCTACAGAGTGGGGGCGTATATTGCCGAAGAGAGTCGAATATTTCGGACACCGCCATATGGCTTACATTCTCTGGTTTAGGAACTGTTTTGTTATCCGACCTAGGTCGGCAGGGATGCGCATCGACATATGTCCGGATATATGTAGGATGTTAGGCTAGGGTGAAATTGCCCCATAGGGTGAAATTGCCCCATAGGGTGAAATTGCCCCATAGGGTGAAATTGCCTCATAGGGTGAAATTACCCCATAGGGTGAAATTGCTTCCGACCTAGGTTGGATGTGCACTTGTCAGGAGTTAGGTTAGCTAGTGTTGTCCGGAGTTAGGTTAGGTTAGTTGGACTTGTGTGGACTTAGGTTAGATAAAAGAAAAATAGATAGGTTAGGTAAGCGCCGCCGCGCTGACCTAACCTATCAATTTTTTTTATCTAACCTAAGTCCACACAAGTCCAACTAACCTAACCTAACTCCGGACAACACTAGCTAACCTAATTCCTGACAATTAAGTATTAAATATTTTTAAATTTTGTTATGTATGTCAGAATAAACATCTTAGAATAGTATTGCATTGCTTTTTATTTACAAAAAACTGTGACGTTACCACGAAATAGCAGTCGCACAGAGAAGGGTTCGCATGGGTAGTGCGAATGAGCAGGGGTGCGCACAAGCAGGGATGCGCATGGGCAGGGGGTGCGCATGGGCTGGGATGTGTCTGGGCGTACACGAGGGAAGCGATTGTTAACAGTCACCAAGCATCTAATTCTTTATTTGGGTGGTATCGAGTACTTACCGGCGTATGTATCCGGAGTAACAAATACGATTTGTACACGCAGCTTATTAATAAAATTAGTTTATCGAGGGAAGATGAAAAAAGGTACATCATTCCTAATAGTACAGCAACCTACGCATGGGGGCATAAAGATATAAGATAGTTGTATATATTTGTATAGATTTTGTAAATCTATTGTATATATTAGTTTTAAGAATACATAATTTTTAAGTTCTTCGCCCACCTTCCAAATCTTTCCTGTTTTTATCTCGGTTGACAGAATATACGTGTAACCTCCACGTTGTGTTCGCGGAACACAGCAGTTTTAGATTTCTAGGGAAATGGTTGGTTAAAGCATATGTCTTGGGTAGCGAAAAAAGGTTCTAAGGATGTAGTTAAATAAAGATAGGCAAAAATTAGAGGTTTGGGTTTTTAAAATGCATAACTTTGTATAGGGATGGTCCTATTTAAAATCTATTTACAGGTTTGGGCTCCCTAGAAAAATCTAATATTAGTTGATACCAAACAAAATATAGATATCTTAAAAAAGTGACTGCCCTGTGGATAATAAATACAATATACCGCTTGTCAACAAAAAAAGTTGTAGGGAAATTTAAAGACGAATTTAATGGGGGTCTAGTATTGGAATTTGTTGGTAGTAGGGCTAAGTCCTACTGTATTGTAAGCGAGAAAGACACGATAAAAAAGATTAAAGGGGTCTCACGAAGTGTAGTTAAGTAAAACCGAGGGTGCTACAACCTATAACGAGCATATATTCCCAATAGGGGTGGATATGCAACTACGCAACAGTGCGTGGGAGAATAAAGATTCTCTTCAATAAGAAACTAAAGTTTCCATGTACGTAGCACCAGTCATTGGGAAATGGTAGAAATGTTAAACCTATAAAGGCTATTATGATTATGGTTTAGAAAAATAGTAGTTTTCTTGGACTAAATAAAATAGCTTAGACCATATACATTAATTATTAATTAATTATATTAATTATTAATTATTATTAATTATTAATTATATTAATTATATACATTATTAATATACATTAATTGTATATGGTTACATATTCTCTTACACCTCCACAAACATCTGCTTACGTCCACATACGGATATGGCGGTACCGGAAGTTTTTGTTTAACAAATAGTAGCAAAGATACGTTAGGTGTTAGTGTGTGGAAACCCATCGGATCGTTGGATTCAAAAAGAACGGTGCGGCGAAATGTATGGTGGTTCCCGTTAGAATAATCGAAAGTGGTTAATCGATCGTATTAGATGTTTAAATATGCGAAAGTGTAAAAGCCTACATGCGCAAAATTTAATTATCAGGCAAAAAAGTGCGCGATGTGCTATACTTTTAAAGGAAGTATAGAATGGTGCTTTGCAGCGGTCCTAGCAGTAAAAAGGGCGACTGACTTTTTCAAGCAACTACAAGAATAGCAGTAGCGCAGAGAAGGGGTATGCATGTATTATACAGCGCATTGTTAGTTTATCGGTAGCTCGAACGTGTAATTGATCACGACTTATAGATCTCTCGGAGGTCTAAAAATTCTGAGACCATGGTCGTTTGAAAAATATTTGGAAATTATCAGAACGGGGGCGGGTCAAAGTATAAGTTAGATGGATGATTGACCAAGTTTTTTCTATCTTTTACGAGGAAACGGAAGTTAACAGACATCGAGCATCTAATTCTCTATTTGGGCGACATCGAGTACTTACCGGTTCTAGAAATAATTACGTGCTACCGAGCGCTATGCGAAAGATTTGGTTCTAGGAAAAGAGTAACCTAAAAAAGTACGGAATACTTGGTATTAATGCAAATTGGTTTAGTGATCGCGCTTGTACACTCTTCGAGTGTTTTCGACAATTTTCGATTGTTTCCAAAGAAAATATTCAAGCCCACCATTTTCGAAAATATGTCATAGAAGTTATTTAACATTAAATTGCTTTATTAGTAAGTATTCTGTAGACAATAAGTTTGGTATTCCCTTAGTAAACGTTTAAAGTGTTTTATTAAGTTTTTGTTTATAGTAGCACTGCATCTTCTACCACACGACTTGCAACCAATTTGTGTGCGATTATTGATCCGTATAACATGGAAGACGTTCTTCCGGTGTTTCTACTAACTGCATTCGCACCATGGACGTTGCAAACCGGGTGCATGCATTGGTGCTAAATGTACTGGACGAGCAGCAAGGATTGGCAAAAGATGACGTTATTTAGTTCCCCGCTGAATCCCCAACTTTGTTTGGCTGTCTTCGGAAACCTTCGGTTTGCATTTTATAGGGAGCATAAAGCAGCTACGCAAGAGGAAACTTTTTAAATTATAAGTTAGTTCGCTTACAAGTTTCGCCAAAGTCCTATAGTGAGGATTTTGTTTTGTACTAAAATGGTACCTGCAAACGTTTTTAAATGCAACTCTTGCGGTGATTCCTATACTTGGAAAAACCTTTACTGGCGAAAATAGTGTAGAAATGGTTAGCACAGCGTTTAAGAAGCGTATGGCTAGCTATCGCATAAAGAACACCAGTGTCGACGATGGAGTGTCAGAGTTTCTTTTAACATAAAAAATATGGTTATAACATCTTCTAGTAATCTGGAAAATATGTACGAGGTCTTAAACGACACTATGTAAACACCGACTTTATACCCAATTAATAAATAAAATTAGGTTGTTGGGCGAGGATGACAAAATGGTACATTCCTAACAGTACAGCAACCTACGCATGGAGGGTATAAATATATAAGATAGTTGCTATATTTGTATATATTTTATTGTGTTTTCTTGTACAAACAATTAAGGTAGGTCAGTAAACCGTATTAAACTAGCTATTAATTGACTTGCATTCAGCGTACTTTCCTCCTGTAATTAACGCATTTGTTTGGAGAAGATATACACGTTTAAAAATGAAGTTTGTATTTCCCTAAATACGTAGTCGAGGACGTACTAGAAAGTACATTGTGTTATTAATAATCTACAAGCAATTATACGTGAATTTTCTAATGCACGACATTGAAATATATTTCTTGTATTTCTCAAACATATAGTCAATAATATAATTAATAAATAGAAACACTGCTTTCACTTCTACTTTACATAATTGTAAAGCAATTAGTTTTAGAAGCGAAATGTATTTTCCAAAGTACATATTTAGCATTGAGCATATAATTATTTGTGACGTACTTAGTAATTAGGAAAATGTTATACCAGAAATTGATAACTGTTTAAAATTTTAAAAAGCCGCGGTTCGAAATATTCTAAAAAACAGTACATTACTGTTTGAAAATGGTTTTAAATATTAAACACTTATGGCTTATAAAGAACTCATTTTTAAAAATTTTTGCGGTTTTAGATTTTTGGTTAAAGCATATGTCATAGATGAGCAAAAAATTTGGAGGCTCGGAGTCTTTAAAAGTGTAACTTTGTAAGGGATGGTCAGATTTTAAATCTGTTTGCAGATTCGGATTCTGCATAAAATTCTAGACTAATTTGATGTATTGCATGACTAAAAAATGTATAAGGACGGTTAGAAATCGCTAGCAGCAAGAAATCTTAAAATGAGGGTAGCTCCCTGGGGGATGATGATATCTGAAAAATTTAAAAAGATTTGGGTAGCTGAGAAAAATCTAATACTAATTGATACTAAACAAGATAGGGTTATTTCGAAAGATTCAATGGCTAGTCGGAGAAAACTATTTGTTAGGTTTGCTTATAGAGCAAAGAGCAAAATTTAGAGGTTTAGAGCCTTTAAAAGTGTAACTTTGTAAGGGGTGGTTCTGTTGCAAGTCTGTGCGCAGATTCGGATTCTGCATAAAATTCTAGACTAATTTGATGTATTGCATGACAAAAAAATTTATAAGGACGGTCAGAAATCTCTACCAGCAAAAATCTTAAAATTGGGGTAGCTCCCTGGGGGATGATGCAATCTAAAAAATTTAAAGAGATTTGGGTAGCTGAGAAAATTCTAATATTAATTGGTTCAGATGTGGGAGCAAATGAGAATGCTAAGATGAAAATGCAAGATATATTTATCTCGAAAGATGCAATGGCTAGTCTATGAAAACGGAGATTCATCTCCGCATTTCCTCCTAAGAGATTTACTTCCACATTTCCTCCTTATGAGAATATACATGTAAATGAGGGAGCAAATGAGGGAGCAAATGAGGAAGGAGAGAGTCACTCCTCCTCATATGCAAATGAGGGAGCAAATGAAGGATTCGGGAGCAAATGAGGAAGCAAATGAGAGAGCAAATGAGGATGCTGGAGCAAATGAGGTTCCAAAACCGGTATAAACACTCTACTGTTATAAAATGGAGAAGTTACGGTGTAGAAACTTTCAAGAATTATACGAAAAACTTGTAGGTGTTATAAAAAATGTATGTGGAAATACGACAAAGGAAGAAAGGATTCAAACGTTATTAGAAGGAGAGAGCCGTGCATGTACTTCTTTATTTAATGATTACAGCAGTGTAAATTACTTGACAGTGTTGGAAATTATTAAATGTCTCCTCGTTCAGTACTTAGAAGATGCGACTTCGAGGCGATCGCTTACGCAAATGTTTAGAGATTTGGCTATCCCAGATTCACCAGACTCCCGTTATCACAGCGGTTTATAGATGTTATCAATACATGTATCTATCTTAATAAAATTACAATATTTCTTGATAAGGTTTGTTTTACTAATTAGTAACGTCAACACCAGGAAAAATTATAAATAAACGTATTAAATTATGTTGTTTTTTTTATTCTCAGGTTTAAGGTGGAGGCACTCTTGTGTTAATCTTTAAACTAAAATGGAATCTTTGCATTAAACAATAATACGAGATGTGCAAGTAATGATTTCGATAAATTCTCAGAATGGCGGCGGTGGCTAGAAGGATGGTCCGATTAAAAAAATTCTAAAAAATTTGAGAAGCTGAGGAACAAACGATATTAATTGATATCTTACACGATCGGGTTATATAAAAAATATCGCTAAGAGTAATTTTTGGTAAAAATTCTAAAAAATTGCGGTAGTGGCTAGGGATCCGGTTCGATTTAAAAAATTATTTCAGATTCGGGTGGCTGTGAAAATTTTAATAAAGTTTGATAGGTTACATGATCTATTTATCTCAAAAGATAGAGCGATGCTGTTTAGAAGAAGATTAAAAATGAACACTGTATGTTTTATAAAGGTCTATTCTTTAATTCAGTAAGGAATGCTCTGATTTGAAAAATTCTAAAAGAATTAAGTAGTTGTGAAAATTCTAATATTAATTGATATCAATACAAAACAGGTTCATATTAAAAATATCGCTGAAAGTACCTTACAGCAAAAATTTTGAAAATAGCGGTGGTGGCTAGAGACCCGGTCCAATTAAAAAAATTCTTTCAGATTCGGATAGCTAGGAAAATTTTAATATAATTTGATAAGTTACATGATATGTTTATATCAAAAGACACAGCAATGCTGTTTAGAAGGGGATTAAAGATAACTGTATAGTTTGTAAAGGGTAATTTTTTAATTCGGTAAGGGATGCTCCGATTTGAAAAATCATAACACAAAATGGTCGTTCAAAGAAAACTTTTGTCAAGATTAACCCCCATAAGAAGGATCCGTTGCAAGAAGTCCATAAAGAGGCGTTGTGAGGCGTCCCATGTAAAACGCTCGTAAGGAGGCGTCATGAGACGTTCCATACACAATGCATAAGGACACGTTGCGCCAGAACCGGTGCCATCCTCTACTAGTTCTCTACTTTTTTTATTATCAAAACTACGTTTTGTATTCGATACAAGCTCGACAATTTAAATTTTAGAGCATTTTGTAGTGGTTAATACGGGTACTCTATAGCGATGGATAGCATTTTATTGATTTAGTAAGTAGTAAGTAATTTAGTAAGTAAAAAGTAAATAATTATTTTTTTTACATTTGTTAGTATATAAAACTACGTTCCTCTCTCGATACCGGTTTGAAAATTTGCACTCTAATGCATTTGGGTGTGGTTAATACGAGTACTCTATAGCAATACATCGCACTTTAATAACTTCTCAAAAATAGCGGAAAAGTCTATAATTAATTTTTATATCTTAGAGTCTTTCAAAACTATCTGCCGTTGAGTTTAGAAATCTCAAATTTACACTCTGGGTGCCTGGTGGTTGGTTAATATTGGTATCGTGTAGAGGCGGATCGTACTTTAATATCTTCCTGAAATTAGTAGAAAAGTCTACAATTAATTCTTTGAACTAGTGTTGGTTATATTTTCCTGCGGGTTCCTGTAAAAAAATAATACCACATTTCCGGAATGGGATGTGTAGCATATCATACCAACTCATATGTTAGGTATTAAGATTGTTATCATTTGTAATTACTTTTGGAATAAAATTTATTATTATTGTGCTTGAAACAATAAATATAATCTAGTGTTTAGGCTTATTATTATTATTATTATCC